>OY821519.1:182735495-183422995 GCA_963682025.1 Cordilura impudica
ATTATATTATATTATATTATATTATATTATATTATATTATATTATATTATATTATATTATATTATATTATATTATATTATATTATATTATATTATATTATATTATATTATATTATATTATATTATATTATATTATATTATATTATATTATATTATATTATATTATATTATATATTATATTATATTATATTATATTATATTATATTATATTATATTATATTATATTATATTATATTATATTATATTATATTATATTATATTATATTATATTATATTATATTATATTATATTATATTATATTATATTATATTATATTATATTATATTATATTATATTATATTATATTATATTATATTATATTATATTATATTATATTATATTATATTATATTATATTATATTATATTATATTATATTATATTATATTATATTATATTATATTATATTATATTATATTATATTATATTATATTATATTATATTATATTATATTATATTATATTATATTATATTATATTATATTATATTATATTATATTATATTATATTATATTATATTATATTATATTATATTATATTATATTATATTATATTATATTATATTATATTATATTATATTATATTATATTATATTATATTATATTATATTATATTATATTATATTATATTATATTATATTATATTATATTATATTATATTATATTATATTATATTATATTATATTATATTATATTATATTATATTATATTATATTATATTATATTATATTATATTATATTATATTATATTATATTATATTATATTATATTATATTATATTATATTATATTATATTATATTATATTATATTATATTATATTATATTATATTATATTATATTATATTATATTATATTATATTATATTATATTATATTATATTATATTATATTATATTATATTATATTATATTATATTATATTATATTATATTATATTATATTATATTATATTATATTATATTATATTATATTATATTATATTATATTATATTATATTATATTATATTATATTATATTATATTATATTATATTATATTATATTATATTATATTATATATTATATTATATTATATTATATTATATTATATTATATTATATTATATTATATTATATTATATTATATTATATTATATTATATTATATTATATTATATATTATATTATATTATATTATATTATATTATATTATATTATATTATATTATATTATATTATATTATATTATATTATATTATATTATATTTATATATTATATTATATTATATTATATTATATTATATTATATTATATTATATTATATTATATATTATATTATATTATATTATATTATATTATATTATATTATATTATATTATATTATATATTATATTATATTATATTATATTATATTATATTATATTATATTATATTATATTATATTATATTATATTATATTATATTATATTATATTATATTATTATATTATATTATATTATATTATATTATATTATATTATATTATATTATATTATATTATATTATATTATATTATATTATATTATATTATATTATATTATATTATATTATATTATATTATATTATATTATATTATATTATATTATATTATATTATATTATATTATATTATATTATATTATATTATATTATATTATATTATATTATATTATATTATATTATATTATATTATATTATATTATATTATATTATATTATATTATATTATATTATATTATATTATATTATATTATATTATATTATATTATATTATATTATATTATATTATATTATATTATATTATATTATATTATATTATATTATATTATATTATATTATATTATATTATGTTATATTATATTATATTATATTATATTATATTATATTATATTATATTATATTATATTATGTTATATTATATTATATTATATTATATTATATTATATTATATTATATTATATTATATTATATTATATTAGACGAACTTGGAACTTCCAACTGTTAAATCTAAAATACTAAAGATCTGTTTATGATAACAATGACTCCTTTCGCCGTATATCTGAAAATTTCAACAAATGTTATCATATTTGAAATATATCTGAGTCCAATACTTAATTCGATTGCATTGTATTACATATTTAGGCCGTAGGGATGTATAATTTATAGACTTAAATAACTAAATAAATAAAAAAAAAAAAAAAAAACTATACTACAAATAAAAACAGAATCTTCTACGACAATTTGAAGTTTGTTTAGCCATTAAGAACTTCAGAAACAACGCAAGATTTTATTTTTTTTATTAGCAGCGGCGCAATTCCTACTTAAAGCCGCGCGACTTGGACCTCTTCACGCATACACAAACATACACAATTAACAAGAAAATGATACAAACACAACGAATTGGTCTAGTTAACTTTACCAAGCATGAACTCAGATTCAGCATCACCACGAATTAATCCAAGTAGAAATGAGGTACACACACACACTCAAGAGCAACATAGAAAAATTATATTTCTTCAAGTGTTTTTTTACATTTTCATTGCACGGATTTCGGTGATTATACCCTATACCACTATGCGGTTTGGGTATAATGACTGCGCTGCTGTTTGTAACTATCATTAATATTTGACCTAGACCCATCTTCCATTATACCGATCAGCTCATCATCACTTTCTCAGTCGATTTAGCGATGTCCGTCCGTCCGTCTGTGTATCCTTGTAATCAAACTACAGGTCGCAAATATGAATATATTTGGATGAAATTTGGTAATAAGTTTTTATCGACCATAGGATGAACACTATGGGAATTGGTGAAAATCGGTCCTTGTTCAGACCTAGTCCCCACACAAATGACCCCTATGAAATCGACATAAATTGCCATAAGATCCAAATTATCGCATAGATCTTAGTCAAATTGGGTTTGTTTTTGTTCATTGTATCCATTAATCAGTAATCCAAAAATAATCCCTATAGGGCAATTCTTAGTCATAGGCCCCATATAGATCTGCTTCCCGATCTTCACTTAAATCTATCAAAACAAAAATATTGCACACATTTTTCTCAAATTTGGTTTGTGTATATTTTTTCAAAAATATAAATTACTTTACCAAATATGGTCAGGATCGGTCCATTTTTTGACCTAGTCCCCATATAAATATAGCACCCGATATGAACTTTTTCATATCTGCAGCCAAAAAAATTAATAAAAATAGCACTCAAATTTTGTTTGCGCTCATTTTCTATATCCAATTAGTTGGACCGAAGAGATAGGGTCTCAAAACCATGGTATAGAGTATCGTATAGTCGGTCTAGAATTCCTTTGTGACATACGAATATTAATAATTGAATTTTTTTAATACATATGCGATTAGATATCGAAATAGTATAACAATTGTACGTGGACTTTGAAATAGGAATGATACGATACCGGTTTAAACATTCTAAAATTTAAGAAAGTTACAGTAAGTTAGGTCAAAAAAGGTCGGATCAAGACCATATTTAGTGAGTTCACTGCAGGCAAAACATTAGCAAAATTTTAAAAAATAGATATAAATAATCTCTAATTTACGTCAAAATATGGGCGATAATTGTAAGAAGGGTAGGTCTCAACAGTCACCGATTTTCAACAATTTCAATAGTGTTATAGTTATTCCTTATTCACTAAATTCCATCAAAATATGTTTATAGTTGTGACCTGTAGTTTGCATATGAATTTTTATTCACACACTCAAGTCGACCGGTATATTTTAAGAGTTGTCTAGACTAAATGTTCTTTTAGTAGTAACAAATATTCGTGTTTAGAGAAGGTGCACTTTTGAAGAACTTATTGGTCTTATTTATTCTTTTATATGTTAATGATTTATTTCACATGTCTAAAGCACTTATTTTTCAAATGCCAGAAAATTGCTTGTGACTTACTCGTACTTAATATTTCTATGTTTAATATCAATGAATGAATTCAAAGCTTTGCATAGTGCGGTAGCTACGTACTGTTTATACTCGCAAATATGATCACTAAAGTATATATGTATGTATTCTTTATCAATACTTACCTACTACGAGTGTAGACTTGTTGTGTGTAGTGCATTCGTTTAATTGTTTTTGAGACAGGGAAACTATAAAATTGATTGAGTTAGGTTAGTTATAGAGAAAAAAATCTATAAAATACGAAATCGATGGTCTTAAGGCACAATAATATATAATTGTCATAGTAAATTGAAAGGCTTAAGTTTAAAGTTTCACAGTCTAGACAGATTGAGCAAATCAATATGAAAATAAAATGAAAATGGCGTTTCGTAAACTAAGCTAATTGAATAACAATAATTTTTTCAATTGACAATAAAAATAAAAAATGCTAATTGCTCTATCTATGTACATACATACATTTATAAAAAAATAAAAAAAAAAATACAATCTTTCTGCACCAAAACTTGGTGTGTTTTGCAAATTAATAAGATAAATCAACACAATCATTCAGTTCTTGGAATTAATTCAGAAGTTCCAACAATTTAAAACATTCTGGGAAATTAAATTTTTTCATTCAATTAATTTTTTTCAATGTTTTTTTAATCTACATATTTAATTCATTAAATTTATTTCATAATAAATATTTGTTTAACACACATAAATAAGAGTATAAAGGTGTGTGAACCACCTTGTATGCCACCAAAAGGTTAGCTAATTTTAGGTAATCCGCAGTTCAACACAGGGCGTGCGATATTCAATTATTATAAATAGATTCGATTGCGTTATTGTCTTCATTGTTCAGCACAGGGCTTTTCATACACTATTTTTGCAAAAACCATTAACAAATTTAATAAAACACAGACAGCATTGTATAATTTTATGTATGAGTTAGTAGCAACTTTAAATGGATTTTACTAAAAAAAAAATGTTTCAGACAGCGCAAATCTGTGAATTTAAAAATACCTCTAATATGAGGTATGTTTGGTCAAAATCGGTTTAAAACTGGCAAAGGTACATCAGTCACAAGAAATCGCCTTGCCCACTAAAATTATTGATTACTAATTGAATGATATATTTTTCATTAAGTTATTTAAGAATTTATCTAAAATGTTGTTATTAACATTTTATAGAGAAAATATATTATAAACTATTTTAGTATTATTTTTTCTTAGCAGACATTAATTATGCACATATATTTTAGTTAAAATTAATTATTTTTTGTTATTGAAAAGTGGTAAAAATCGTTATTGAAATTGTTAAAAATCTGTCTACACTCGGCTTAAATTTACCTAACATCAAAATTATATAGATTTTATAATTATACAATCAAAAAAAGTTATGCAATCATAACTAGTGTTAAAAAAGGTAGGCACCGTTACCTAACTGTATGCTGAGCAGCAACAATGACCGAAAAGCAAACAAGAAAGCAGTGTTGCCATAATTTGAAATTGAAAAGATGCTAAATTGCAAAAAAAAATATGCTAAAACGTACTGAAGTCAAAATAAAAGATGCTAATTTTTTTTTTAATTTCATTACCTTTTGATTAAAAAATTAAGTACTTATTCATTAATTCTTTGGTTTTTAAATGGAAAAATGAATATAAAACATAAGTTTCGATTTATATCTTTTAAATTTTAAATAAAAATTATTTTGAATATCATCTACAATTTTTTTAAACATCAAACTGATTTTTTTTGAATTTTAAATTAAATATTTTTAATTTTAGAGAGATTTGTTTTTAATTTCATATATAACAAAATTTTCATTATCAAAAGATACGAGTATATTACAGCAATTGGTTTATGGAAACTAATATTTCTGTGATGTCTTCATATTCAAGTTCTTCTTGGCTCTGAAATTTTTCTGACGATCGACTTTTATCAACGACATCACTCGGTATATTATAAGTGTAACAGCACCTATTTTTGAATTTCAAACCTTCTTTTATACGTATTACAGAACATAACAACTCGGATATTATTCTGTTGCAAAGTTTGCTTTTAACTAAAGCCATTAAACTAACCGAACGTTGAACTCCGTTCAAAACTAATAAAGACAATACAAATGTGGATAACTCTTTAAATGGACTTTCGCCAATATAATTTTTGTTCAATCCATAAAGAGGTTGTATTCAGTGCTGTATCCCAATATTGTTTTGTGATATAACTCAATTATATTTGAATTTTTTCTATTTCAGATGATCTAACATATTGGTTATCGTGTTTTTTACCCGGTTTAATGTCTTTTGTAATGAAAATTTTGGCATTTTGCATAATGCAATTATATTTTTTGGCAATCGACTTTTTAATTCATTAAAAACTGTTGTACTTGGTTACATTTTTCTATTTCAAAATGTTTTGTTATATTTGTTGAATGAGCGAGCAGAGTGGTAAAAAGAGTAGTACACAAATTTCTCGTATTACACTTTGAGAAATTAAAATTATATATTCAAAAATAATAAAAAAGTTATAAAAAAAGATGTTAAAAGCAACTTTTTATTAATAAAAGATGCTAAGTTAGCATCTAGCATCTTTTCATAAATTTTGGATGCTAAGCGACAAAAAAAAGTTGCTAAATCTAGCAACTAAAATGCTAAAATGGCAACACTGCAAGAAACAACTGATTTGCTATATGTAAAAAAATTTTTAAAAACAATGAGTGTAAAATTTTCTCAATTTTATGGATATTTCTTAAACAAAAACATATTCTCTTGATATATTGTATACTGGAAGAACAAATATCAGTACTTAGTTATTTTTCACAGAAAAGTGCATTTTAAATGTCAAATTTAGTCCCAAACTAAGAAAAATGTCACAAGTGTGACAACCGTACATTTACAAATTGTTATTCCGTTTGAAATTTTCAAAATATGGACTTAAGAATTCGATAAAACCATGGTTGCGGTTTCATCTGATGGGGTTACTTGTTATTGGTACCTACAAGTACCATGAGCAGTGTGGTATTGCATCTTGTCGCTTTAAATTAACTTAATTTTAATTATAAACAAAAATTTAAGAAGGTTAAGATAATATCTAAAAGAAAATGTAAACACCCACATTCTCACTAATAAAGTATTTGATTTCTGTTTTCTAAGTTGGCTAAATGTCACACTATTTTAATCGGTATAATCACATCCTTATGAATGTTAGAAATCCTTTTGTGTGTCTCTTTGTGTATTTGTGCAAGCTTCAGGCTAAGACGCCTGAGCCGATTTCCTTGATATTAGGAAGGAAGTATAGGATACACCAGATCACGTTGGACAACAGAGTAGGGTAACTCCCACATAAATTTAAAATAAGAAAAGCTTTTCCTCTTCTACGAGATATGACTTAGTATGTTGTATTGCATGCATATGGGTGGGATTGGAATAGAGGCGTTGTGCCATCAATAAAAAGCAATTATTTTGAATTAGTAACTCGAATCCAGGCAAATATATTCCACTAAATTCACCACATACTGTAATTACATTTGCATAACTCTACAGCAAATATGGTTAGAATGACATCAGCGGGCGAGCAAATTTTTATACAACAAAAAATTTTAAAATTATTAAAATTGACCCTGTGAATTATATTCGAAAGAAATTTGGTGACGCGTTGTATAACATCATTCTCAAATTCAATCTAGAGTGTCGTTGGTACATAATGCTTAAGTTTGTTAACATAGTGGAACAATATATTGAATGGGGTTTCTATCCAAAAGTTTAAGTACTGGCATAAATGTGTGTCACATCCCACAGATTCTCAAGTTTCAATGAGTTAGATATGAAAGATGCATCATGGACTTTCCGATAAGGATGATATGGTAGGTACTTATTTATCATATCTATACAATTTCAAATTTAAGAAAGTTATAAAAAGTCTAGCATTAAATTGAAAAAAAGATGGATTGTGACCGTAAATGCCAAGCCCCAAGTGCAGAAACACATTTCGATTTCACTTATCAACGAGGCTCTCAAAATTATTTTCTTCACACTTAGCGGGAAATTGGTATTCCAAAGGCAGATTGACTGGAAAATCGATATAATTTGTCGAGGAAAATTAACAACTACTGTTCCTATTACGAAACTAACACTAATGCTTCCTTCTAAGCGAAATTATATCGGTGACAAAGTTTGGTTCAGTGGTGAAATATTTTTCTCCGTACGTTTTTGTTATAATCTTTTATAATAAGCCTGAAATTATTGCCTCTAAAAATGTATAATTCTTATTTCAAAAAGTTACCTCATTAACATATAATTTGTAATAAATTATTTTTGAAATAATTAAAATTTATAAAATTAATATTACAAACATAATAATCATAAATCCAACAAAATAAAACATAAAAAGAAATAGACAAAACTTAGTTAAATACCAATAACAACACTAAATATGTAAATAGAAAATAAAAAAGGAACAATCAAGTGCATACTCTTTTAACAACAACACGCATTTTATAATAACACATATCAGCCTATTTGCGAAACTAATAACGAACGAACATTTAACAATAACTACGCATTTGTATTAAATCTGTCACACTCAAGAAAAAGCGTTGCCACATCCGTTTATTAATAATTATGACCTGTTTAATAAATACTTGTTCCGTTTAATATGATGGGGAATAATAAAGGTCTAGGTGCTGCTATAAGTATAGAAAAATTGGCGTAAGTTTATATCGCTTTTTACAAGATACAAAAAAGAAATTTCTGAATATCCAAGAAGAAGCGTCGGATTTAACTAATCGTATTAATGATTATAGAAAATTGTTTGATCATTTCAAATAATTGGATAATTTAAAAACTCCTTCTCAATCTTCACCGAAACTACGTAAATCAAGAAGAAATGCTACCAAAGAAAAAAATAATCCTGTTCCGGTTGCTGTTATTTATGGTTCTTCCATACCTGACCCATTTTCAATTATAAATAATATTAAGGATCCTGCTATTTCTTTGAGCCAGATATTGCCCTAAATCAACCTGAAATTGCTTAAATCATCCTGTTCCCGTTTTCAATAATAGACAAACTATAAACAACATTCTAAGAGCTGTAGTTCCTAAAAAACTATTTTCATCTCGACGCTGGCCTTTGACACAACTACTGAAGATGTTGATTCCTTCATTAAATCTAAGGTGGGCCCAAACCTAGACAATTTAACATATACGTTTGTTTTTTTTTTCCAACCAAGATCCATAACTTCATTCAAAGTTACTGTTGCTAATAATCTTTTTGAAGAATATAAATATAGGGAAAATCCAAGACCTGCTAATATTGGTCGTCTTCCGCAAGCTGATTTAAATGCTCCAAAAAACTAAGAGCTTTTACTGTTGATTACATTTCATTAGTTTACCAAAATGTCCGCGGCTTAAGAACTAAACTTACAACTTTATATATGGAAAGTCACAACTTAAACCATCACATCATCGTACTTTCTGAAACTTGGCTTTATGATACTACTCTCTTAAAAAATACAGTATTATTAGGCGCGATCGTGGGGCCACAACAAATGATGGCGGTTTTCTTATTGCGGTCTCTAGTGTTTTATCTTCTGAGGTTTTATTAATTGATCCCTCGTTCAACATCGAATTTATTGCAGTATTAATTAAATTTTTGTTGTTTTTTTAAACGACCGGGGGCACGCACCCTTAACGTTGGGACAGCGTACACACCATGGTAGGAACCCTGGCGGATTCCAAGAGCTGCCAAGTACATTGTGTAGTCGTACAGACTATGTCATCAGCTGATATTAGGAATAAACATACTTAAAAAGCATAAAGAACAAAAAATAGTTAATTGAGGTATTCAATTATATCGCGCTTTGCTTTTAATACATTACAATTAAAATCTACGAAATTGTGTGATACATTATGATCATGACAAATTCTGCTGAAGAGATAAGAAATAGCAAAACACTGTGGAACAAATTCAGGTAAACAAAAGTTAGGTCGATTCAGATAGTGAGGGGTGAAAATAGTGGCTAAATTAGAAAACCCGTATAGCGGCGTTTGTTTATGTTAGTTCGATTTTTTTTTTAATCGACTTTCGAACTTTGCAGTCAAATGCCGATTTTCAGCATATTGTTTATATGGTTTTTTGGCTATAACTCGTCGCCTGATTGATATTTTTTCAATCTGTAAAAGCCAAATTATTGCTAGAGACCTGTGCAACAATCAAAATTTTTTACAAAATTGATTTAGAAAATTTTTGTGGTGCTTATGAAGAAAAATGTTGGAAAATTATTTTTGATGTGTAAACATCTATACGCGCAGGGGGGTAAATTTCTATTTCACAATACAATCACAAAAACAGCGTAACACATCGGTGTGTGCTGAAGCGTAAATCGGTGTGACTTTATCTGATTGTATTTGTGAAAAAATTATGATATGTTCTTTTCTAAACATTTTCCAATTGTCTTTCAAAAAACATCAATTGTATTTCAGAAAACATCAATTGTATTTCAGAAATCATCAATATAATTTCAGAAAACATCATTTGAATTTCAGAAAACATAAATAGAATTTCAGAAAACATCAATATAATTTCAGAAAACATCAATTGTATTTCAGAAAACATCAATTGAATTTCAGAAAACATCAATATAATTTCAGAAAACATCAATATAATTTCAGAAAACATCATTCGAGTTTCAGAAAACATCATTTGAATTTCAGAAAACATAAATAGAATTTCAGAAAACATCAATATAATTTCAGAAAACACATTCGAGTTTCAGAAAACTTCAATTGAATTTCAGAAAACATCAATAGAATTTCAGAAAACATCATTCGAGTTTCAGAAAACATCATTTGAATTTCAGAAAACGTAAATAGAATTTCAGAAAACATCAATTGTATTTCAGAAACCATCAATATAATTTCAGAAAACATCGTTTGAATTTCAGAAAACATAAATTGATTTCAGAAAACATCAATATAATTTCAGAAAACATCAATATAATTTCAGAAAACATCAATATAATTTCAGAAAACATCAATATAATTTCAGAAAACATCAATATAATTTCAGAAAACATCAATATAATTTCAGAAAACATCAATATAATTTCAGAAAACATCAATATAATTTCAGAAATCATCAATATAATTTCAGAAAACATCATTCGAGTTTCAGAAAACATCAATTGAATTTCAGAAAACATCAATAGAATTTCAGAAAACATCAATATAATTTCAGAAAACATCAATATAATTTCAGAAAACATCAATATAATTTCAGAAAACATCAATATAATTTCAGAAAACATCATTCGAGTTTCAGAAAACATCAATTGAATTTCAGAAAACATCAATTGAATTTCAGAAAACATCAATAGAATTTCAGAAAACACCAATTGTAAGTCAGAAACCATCAATATAATTTCAGAAAACATCATTTGAATTTCAGAAAACATAAATAGAATTTCAGAAAACATCAATATAACTTCAGAAAACATCATCCGAGTTTCAGAAAACATCATTTGAATTTCAGAAAACGTAAATAGAATTTCAGAAAACATCAATTGTATTTCAGAAACCATCAATATAATTTCAGAAAACATCGTTTGAATTTCAGAAAACATAAATTGATTTCAGAAAACATCAATATAATTTCAGAAAACATCAATATAATTTCAGAAAACATCAATATAATTTCAGAAAACATCAATATAATTTCAGAAAACATCATTCGAGTTTCAGAAAACATCAACTGAATTTCAGAAAACATCAATAGAATTTCAGAAAACATCAAAATAATTTCAGAAAACATCATTCGAGTTTCAGAAAACATCAATTGAATTTCAGAAAACATCAATAGAATTTCAGAAAACATCAATTGTAAGTCAGAAACCATCAATATAATTTCAGAAAACATCATTTGAATTTCAGAAAACATAAATAGAATTTCAGAAAACATCAATATAACTTCAGAAAACATCATTCGAGTTTCAGAAAACATCATTTGTATTGCAGAAAACGTAAATAGAATTTCAGAAAACATCAATTGTATTTCAGAAACCATCAATATTATTTCAGAAAACATCGTTTGAATTTCAGAAAACATAAATTGATTTCAGAAAACATCAATATAATTTCAGAAAACATCAAGATAATTTCAGAAAACATCATTCGAGTTTCAGAAAACATCAATAGAATTTCAGAAAACATCAATATAATTTCAGAAAACATCATTCGATTTTCAGAAAAAATCATTTGAATTTCAGAAAACATAAATAGAATTTCAGAAAACATCAATATAATTTCAGAAAACATCATTCGAGTTTCAGAAAACATCAATTGAATTTCAGAAAACATCAACAGAATTTCAGAAAACATCAATATAATTTCAGAAAACATCATTCGATTTTCAGAAAAAATCATTTGAATTTCAGAAAACATAAATAAAATTTCAGAAAACATCAATATAATTTCAGAAAGCATCATTCGAATTTCAGAAAACATCAATTGAATTTACGAAAACATCAATAGAATTTCAGAAAACATCAATTGTATTTCAGGAAACATCAATTGTATTTCAGAAAACATCATTTGAATTTCAGAAAACATAAATAGAATTTCAGAAAACATCAATTGAATTTCAAAAAGCATTATTTAAATTAATTGCATTTCAGAAAACATAACTAGAATTTCAAAAAGCATCATTTGAATTGCTGAAAACATTAATTGTATTTCAGAAAACATCAATTGAATTTCAGAAAACATCAATTGCATTTCAGAAAACATCAATTGGATTTCAGAAAACAGAATAATCGACTTATTTTTTATGCACTGGAAAATATGATGTTGATGTTTTCTTTAATTATTAGATGTTTACACATCTCCCTTGTAATCGGACTCACATGGATTTTTTTTTTAATATTTTCCACAAAACTAAGTCTTCTTTGCTTTCTGTTTGATCTATAATATGCTTCTCAGTTTCTTCAATATATTTCATTTCAAAAGTAAATGGTCTTAGTCGATAATTTGCGTTAAAAATCCCAAAACCATTAAATAAATAGCGATTTAGGTAGAAGTAATTAAAATGGGAAGTTACAAGAATTAGGGATTAGTAAAAAAAAAAACTTTTTTGTTTTCAACCACCGCACAGGTAGCGATTTTTTTTTATTTCGTACAAGCGAACTAATTTCAAAAATGAACTCATCAATAAACTCATCACAATTTCTACGAAGTGGATTAAAATTAGCATAGTTTGTACAATAATATTTGATAGTTAGAAAGTTATAATTTCTTGATGATCGAAAAGGGATATTTATATTTTTTTTGTTGATAAGAAATTCAGATTTAAGAAATTCAGATTTAACAGTTTAAGCAGGAAAGTAACATTTAGCATATGTCTGCGACTTTTCAATGTAGGAAGCTTAAGATGGCAACCTCATATTAGGATCCCAGCCCAAACCACGAAGACAAAATAACAAAAATTGTTTTTGAACTGATTCAATTTTGTTCGAATTCATATGCTATTGCGGATCCCAGACTACAGACCCAAGGTGGTAAACAATTGTTTTATCGTATACGGATCTGAAAACTCTTTAGCTCACCGTTTAATGAATCCAAGTACACCAGTAGCTTTATTTATTGTTAGCGAAATATGACTTCTAAAGTCTAATTTTTTTTATCCAGAAGTACGCCAAGGTCATTGAATGAATCCACTAAATCAAGCTCAGCATTATTCATGATATACCGACCATTAATTGGAATTGATCTTGTAAAAATCATATATTTGCGTTTTTTGACATTTAGGTCCATTAGATTAATATTACACCAAGTAGTTAGACGATCAATATCATTCTGTAAAAGTGGCTGTTGATCAAGATTGTTGAGGGTAAAAATTAACTTTACATCGTCTGCATACATTAATGTAGTTGAGTGTTAAATTACAGAAGGAAGATCATTTATAAATAGCGTAAATAAAAGAGGTCCCAAGTGACTCCCTTGAGGTACACCAGATAATACTTTTATGTTGTTGGAATACGAGTTACGAAACTTAATAAATTGTGTCTTGTCTTTTAAATATGATCCAATCCATTTTATCAGCATTATACCAAAGCCCATACGGTCACGCTTAAACAACAATAGATCATGATTTACTTTATCGAATGCCTTGCTAAAATCATTATAAATAACATTTATTTGTTTCATATTAATAAAGCCATCATTTACCAAAGTATTAAGCTCCAAAAGATTTGTTATTGTAGAGCGTGATTTGCAGAATCCATTTTGCGTTGGAGATATGATAGAGGACACATGATGTGACAACGTGTCATATATAAGTTTCTCAAATAGTTTTGAAATAGCACTTAATTTAGCAATACCTCCATAATTCGAAATGCCAGCTTTAGATCCAGACTTAAAGAAGGGAATAAGAAATGATTCTTTCCAAATGGGAGGAAAGTAACCCCCCAATTTAAGGGATATGTTAAACATATAAGTCAAAGGAATATACAATACATGTGCGCAGCGCTTTAAAATGCAACTAGGAACACCGTCAGGACCAGCAGCATACGACAATTTCAATTTTGTCAGGGCATTCAGAATTGTATGTTGATTTATGGATGGTATATTAATAATTGAAGATTCCGATATTATGTATGGATACAGTTTATTGCTATTAAATACTGTCGAAGAATAAGTTGATGCAAAAAAGTCTGCAAACATATTACTTATGGAATTATCATCTGAAGATTCTAAATCACCGTACTTCATAACCGAAGGAAAGTCCGCAGTACGTCTTTTAGAATTAATAAATTTATAAAATGATTTTGGATTATTTTTTTAAATTATTCCTTACTTTAATTAAATAGTTATTATAGGCCAATTGATTAGCAATAATAAATTCCGATCTTGATAACGAGTATTTCATATAATCTATCAATGTTCCATATTTTCTATAATTTTTGTACATTTTGTTTTTCTTATTTTTAAGTTGAGATAGATGTTTTGTATTCCAAGGAGGACCATTCGATTTAGGAGGTAACATTTTAGGATGCCGAGAAACATTCAAAGAGGTGATGATAAAATGTGTGCAAACACAAGTCCAAGTTATCATTGCAACGAGATAACACATTTATCCAGTCAATTTGGAATAGATGGAGTTGTAAATCTTGGTAATTAGTTTTATTAAAGCAAAAGATTTTATCGCTGTAACTCACTTTTTTTTATGAAGAGGATAGGAACAAAAGCAAGATATCTCAAGTGTTGGACGGTATATATCTTCCGGATTAGAAATAGGGCTATACCACAATATTGAAAAGTCATTAGGTTCATTAACGAAAATAAGGTCCAACAGTCTACCAAATGCATTTGTGACGGAGTTGACTTGGAAAAGACAATTTTCCAATAAACCATGAATAAATGCAGCTGAAGAATCGGAATAATGAGATGGTACTAAATAATTGGTATCAGGATCAGTTTTCCAGGATGTAGACGGCATGTTAAAATGTCCAATTAACATTAATAAATCAGATGGTTTTATATAATTTTGGATTAAATCAACAGCTTTCAGATGATCCTCATAAACAGAAAGCGGAGAGTTAGGCGGAATGTATGTGCAAATAATGTATATGGACCTGTTATTAATTTTAGCTAAAACACATATAATCTCAATATATAAAAAATCGTTTAAGATAATTTCTTCAGACGAAAATTCGTTTAGTATAGCAACCAAAACGCCGCCACCACACTTTTTTATTACACTGATTATTATTTTTATCAGATTCAATTCTTTCACAACTTTCTTTATCTTTTCTGAAAATTTGATATTTAGGGCAAAAAATCTCAGAGTTATTAACTTTTTTACTGAGCCAGTTCTCCGTAAATATAACAATATGATTATTGAAGTCAAAGCTATTACAATAAATTGACGAAACTTTTGAATTCATACCTCTAACGTTTTGATACAAGATGTATATTAGTTTTTTGGATTTTGATCAGCGGATTTGGGAAGCCGAGCATTATCTTCTTCTCTATATATAAATTCACGTATTAATGGCATCTACGATTTGTTCAAATAGGTATTCAATTATTTTAAATGATGCTCTATTTCTGGAATTCATTTTGTAAACACTAATATCATAAGGAATACAGTTTTTAATTTTAGAGATCACATAAAATTTCATCTCATCAGCTTTTGTATCATGTTCGAAACGTGTAGCAAATATAGTTTTCTTCGGATGAATTGTTCGCAACCCTCTAGGAGTGGGTATTGATTCAATACCAGTTGTAGGCACTATATTTGAAGTACCAGACGTTGAATCAGATGAGATTGGTGTGCAGCATCAAAATTAATCAATCGACCAGCGTTTTCAGGATTATAAAGTAAGTTATTAGCTGCTGAAGAAATATTTGGAGCAATAATGTTCAGAGCATACTGAGTACTATGGTTATTAGCATTTGATGTAATAGGCAGTTTCATATAATATTGGAGTAGGTTTATTAATTAAAACTTGAACGTTGTTTGAATGCGAAAAAGCAGGATCAATACCAGTAATATTTTTAAAAGGATTTGGTATATTTAAAGCAGATGCAGTAGTACCATTCTGATGTGCGCCATTAGGACCAGGATTCTGACTAGAATTTTCTTTATTCGTGATAAAATTCGCTATTAATTTTTTTTGGAACTTATTTCATTTTGTGAGTGATTTAAGTTAAGTGAGGGTAAAGAAGCGCCAAACTCTAAAAGATATCTATGAGTAGATCCAAAACTAATGCAAATTCGATTGTTACCTTTGAATTATTCCATATTAAATTAAACAGGCTACAATGGGGTTTACTTTAGGAAGTAATGTTGTAGTCATCTGGTCCATTTAATACTCATTTTATATATAAAAAAAAATAGGGAGTCTACAATAATTTTTGTAGTGAGATATAAATTCTTTATGGAACAGGACCCGAACCCCACAACCGACTGAAGCTAGTAGCTCAATGGCTCCCGCAGTCCTCCTCCAAAAGATTCTTTTGAACACCTTAATCTACGGTTTACCATGCAGTTTAACTTACGATTAAAATAAGCCAAGTCAAAGGACCATTTTGTAATGTTTGTGGACGTTTCATAGCAAGCGATGAAAATGCGGCAATGCGAGTGGTTTTTTTTTTTTTGGAAGCCTACAAACAATATTTCTCGCAAGAGTTTATCACTGACGTAAACTATGCCCCTGAAAAAGGTTGCTTTAGTTGCTATTCAACTCTTATGCAATGGAAAAGTGAAAAGAAGAAGGCTATGCCTTTTGGTATACCAATGATGTGGTTAGACGACAGCACGCAGCAAGAAGAAAATTGCTTGTTGCTGAAATGAAAATTTTGTTGCTGTTGCTCCACATTAAACTAGGCATTGCTAAAAATTTTTTGAAATGTATCACAAAAAGACCAGCAGTATTCAACCGCTTAAAAGACATTTTCCCAAGACTAAGTAATGCCAAAATTCAGGAAGGGGTTGTTAATGGTCCCGACATACGGAAACTAATGAGTCGTCAAGATTTTGACCAAGTTCTGACAGACCGAGAATTAAATGCATGGCTCGCATTGAAAGCAGTCATTAAAGGACTTTTGGGTAAAGAACGCAAAGACAACTACAGGCAATCTGTTCCAAACATGTTTGCAGCTTTCGATGAAATTGGGGTTAATATGTCGTACAAAATACATCTCTTGCATCAGCATCCTGATCAACTCGCTCAACAGTTGCCAACTGAATCTGATGAGCAAAGCGAACGTTATCACCAATTTGCGCTTCCATTTGGAATAAGGTAACTATAGAGTGTGCATAATTTGAATTCGTAGATTTTTCTAATATCTTTGTCAGAGTGCACAATTTAAACATATTAACGATTGAAAACTATTTTCGTTTCTGGTACAGAGGAAAGAAATCTCCAGATGCAATACTCGCTGAAATTTGTTGGTGGTATAAAAACACCTTTGAAGAAGAGGAAGACGAGGAAAAAGAGGAAGAAGGGGAAGACAAAGATGAAATTCCAGAATATCTGTTGGACGAAATTATCGACCTTTCTGGTTATGATGACGATTACCAACATATTAGAGAGAGCAGTGATGTTGATCCACAGGCGCCTGCTAAACGGCAACTGGTCAAATCATTAATTTAATTTATTTAATTTTTTTACTTAAAACTCTTCATAACTAATATTTCAAAAATATATTTTTTCCTTATTTTTATAATTTATTTTTCAACGTTTCTTCAAAACCAACACTGAACAAAATTGGTACATAAAAAATGAGAACTAAATTAATATTCAGCTGGAAAACGCAAGTTTTTTATTATGATTGTTTTCTTTTCAAATGAAATTTATTGAAGAAACTGAGAAGCATATTATAGATCAAACAGAAAGCAAAAAAGACTTAGTTTTGTGGAAAATATTTTCAAAAAGCATGAAAAAAAAATAATTTTTCCAACATTTTGCTTCATAAGCACCACAAAAATTTTCTAAATCAATTTTTTTTTAAAAATTTTAATTGTTGCACAGGTCTCTAGCAATATTTTGGCTATTACGGATTGAAAAATATCAATTATTCGACGAGTTATAGCCAAGAAACCATATTAACAATATGCTGAAAATCGGCATTTGACTGCAAAGTTCGAAGGTCGATTAAAAAAAAATCGAACTAACATAAACAAACGCCGCGATACGGGTCTTCTAACTTAGCCTCTATTTTCACGCCTCACTCTCAGATTCGACCTAACTTTTGCTAACCTGAATTTGTTCCACAGTGTAATTAGTCCTAAAATAGTTCAAATGAAGCGGATTAAAATGTCTTGTGAAAACACAAGGTATGTTAAAATTTAAATTTGATAAAAGAAACTCCGAGTCGAAGTCACCATTCCAAAGGTTGAAAACAAAGGTCCCGCTGCTCTCAAGAGTTGGAAGTCTGATAAGCTTTAATCTATTAGTATGTGATGGTAAGTCATCAGAACTCCAACCTAAACCACGTAGATAGAATAGCAAAAACTTTTTCTCCATTGCGTGAACCTGTTAATATGGATTCCATATTATTGATGCATATTCCAGAATTGGTCTTACAAATACTGTATAAAGCTGTTGAGTAACATATGGATCTGAAAACTACTTAGCCCATGTTTGAACGAAACCAAGAGTAGATCTTCCTTAGCGTAATTATTATATTCATTATTTAAGCCATAATAATGTTTAAAAACATTTTAAAGAAATATAGATCAAAAATAATATTATTTGTAATATCGAAAGGAAGTAACTCAAGCCATACGACAAACGCTATTGAAATTGTTGAAAATGGGTGCATGTTCATGTGCATGTACTAGACCCATTCAAATGACCCGTATGATATCGACTTAACTTGCCATAGGATTCAATTTATCAAAGAGATCTCAGTCGCATCGGGTTTGTATGTGTTTATTACATCCATTAATCCATAGACCAAAAAGAAACTCTATAGGACAATTCACTTAAACCCATCAAAAACAAAAATTTTGCATAGATTTTTCACAAAATCGGTTTATATGTGTTGTTGCAAAAAATAAGTAAGTCTACCAAATATGGTCAGGATCGGTCCAATTTTCGACGTAGATTTGGTTTATGCTATTTTTCTAAACGCAATTAGTTGGACTAAAGACCAATTCTCTAAACGCATGGTGTAGGGTATCAGTCTAGACCGATTACAATTTTCTTACTTGTTTTCTTAAGATAATGTACTTTGAAATGAAAATAAACCAGCTGAGAAGTATCGGTTTTCCCATTTCTTTGGACATTTTTACCCCCTAAAGGCCCGAATTAAAACCCATTGGCGGAATCTACATATCAAATTTCATATTCCTAAATTAGTTTGCAAAGAAGATACAAAAAGGTACACTGTTACACTTACAGGCCCTCCTTGAACATCCGCATTTCCAAAAGAATTCGTCTCATCTGTTGTTTCTACCTCTAGTGAAATCCAGAAATTATGTTTTATATTCGTTTGTTTAGAAGATACCAGAAGTACTATTTTTTTCCTTTTTGGCCGCTTTTCCTCCCCTAGACGTTAGAATTAACAATAAGTTCATCCTTGACTCATGATGCACACGCATTCGGTGAAGTCGGTATACCAAAATCATATACATATATTAATTTGTTAGGAAGATGCAGAAAGTATAATTTGTAACTTTTTCGGCCGTTTTTTTTCCCTTAAATGACCGGATTTCGAAAAAACTAATCGTGAGCCCATGTTTGTTTCTCGGATGGAGTCTACACATCAAATTTTATATTCTTAGATTCATTTGTTACCCCTTTTGTCCGCTTTACCCCCCTTAATGTACAAATTTTTCAAAATCCCTTCTAAGTGGTTATTTACGACTAGAGGGGAACGTGCATTCCAAATTCCAAATTTCGGGTCGAAGGGTTTGGGCTGGGCGATGTTGATCAATCACGCAATTCTTTTATATATATAAATCATATTAATATGACCAATGAAGTCAAGTTTCCTATCCATAAGTAGACCAATATCCAGAAATATTTGAATGGTATCCAATACTATTCCATTAATGCAATACTCGTTAGAAATTATCCCCTTTCTGTGAAATACCATATGTTTAAATTTCTTAAGATTCAGTTCCATCAAGCTCACATTATACCATTCAAATAATAGATCAAGCTCATGCTGAAGAGTAAAAGACCATTTACATCATTGAAACTGTGAAATAACATCATCTGTATACATAGGGACGTTGCAATTCGAAATTACAGTCGGAAGATCATTTACGAATAGTAAAACAATAACGGGCCCAAATGACTGCCTTGGGGAACTCCAGAGGTAACTCTTATAATTTTAGATTCAATATTGCGAAACATGACCCTTTGAAATCTAAGCGTGAGATACGATTCAATCCACAAAATAATAGATTTAATTTAATATTTATTTTTACAAATAAATCTTATTTTTGGATTTTTATAATTTGAATAATTTTCAACCTAATATGAATAAAAAATTGGTTATTAAATAGGGTAGGTTGCAATACATTGGGAACTGGTACAATCTTCTAAATTTGTCAACTTTGTTTTTTAATAATTTCACGTTTAATCCTATTTTTTTTTTTTTTTGCGAAATCACTCTTTGGTGTGTTCTCTATTTAGAGATAACAAATTCATTACAAACAAGTAAGAGTGTTAAATTCGGCTGTGTCGAATCTTTGATACCCTCCACCTCGGTTTGAGTATTGATAATAAATGTAAACGAAATATTTGAAGAAGTAAACAATGTATTAAATTAAATACCAAATTATTTCAGCAAATTCTTTGGGTTGATCCGGTTAACAGATGATATTTGTTTTTTTTTTCAAGAGTTGGTCTATAAAGCTCTCTCACATTAATAATTCGCGCTCCAACGAGGAAATATCGTTTTCGTCTTTTCTATTATTTCGGATAAAAGCAAACACGCTTCGGTGTTTGATTTTTGGTTATCGTGGTTGCTGATCGGCATGCATTTAGATTACATACATACCTATATGCATGCGTTTCCGGTTATATGACATAACCTCTCGTTTAATTTAGTTTAAGTTTTTACAAATTAAATAGCTCGCCCTAACCTCTATTGCGAAGGTAGTGGTTGTGTAGGGTGGCTATACGCGTTAAATCGTGATAATTGGAGATGGCTGTGTAGTTTCTTTTAACTGGCCAAATAATTCTTTATTACGGCCGTATAGGTCGGATGAAGTAACAAAATAATAATTAAAAAAAAAAACTCTCTCAATTTTTTTGTGAAAATAAAATAATATATTTGGAAAACAGAGAATAAAATTTTTATACCCTGCACCACTATGTTGTTTGGGTATAATGACTTTGTGCTGCTGTTTGTAACTACCAAATATATTTGACCTAGACCCATCTTTTATTATACCGATCGACTCAGAATCACTTTCTGAGTCGATTTAACGTTGTCCGTCCGTCTGTGTGTCCATGTAAACCTAGTAATCAAACTACAGATCGCAAATATGAAAATATATGTTGATGAAATTTGGTTTGTAAGCTTTTATTGGCCATAAGATGAACTCTATTGAAATTGGTGAAATTCTGTCCATGTTGAGACCTAGTCCCCATACAAACGACCCCTATGAAATCGACATAAATTGCCATAAGATCCAAATTATCACATAGATCTCAGTCAAATTGGGTTTATATGTGATTCTTATATTTGTTAATCAGTAGTCCAAATATAATCCCTATAGGACAATTCTTTGTCATAGGCCCCATATAGAGCTGCTTCTCGATCTTCACTTAAATCTATCAAAAAAACAAAAATATTGCACAGATTTTTTTCAAATTTCTTTTGTATATATTTCAATATATATGTGACTTTACCAAATACGGTCAGGAACGGTCAATTTTTCGACCTAGTCCCCATATAAATATAGCAGCCGATATGAATTTTTTTATATCTGCAGCGAAAAATTTTAATAAAAATTACGCTTAAATTTGGTTTATGCTTATTTTCTATATCCAATTAGTTGGACCGAAGAGATAGGGTCTCTAAACCATGGTATAGGGTATCGTATAGTCGCTCTAGACCGACTATAAATTCATGCTTGTTTTTTACATATTAAAAGGAAGTTTTCTCTATTAGATTTCGTGGTAATACAAAATAACACTATACAATACCAAATCTAACTTAGTGATGCCAACTTTTGATTTTGAATTATATTATGTAAGTAAAATATATTTTCATTTATTGACTCCAAATACTACTACCTGGGAATTATTATCGAACTTAATTTTTTTGGGTTTTACTTTGCCTACCATGAAGTCAAATTTTGAAGTCATCTTGAACACTGGGTCAAATTAGGGATGCCAAACGCAAAAAACCAAATATCCCCAAAATTTTAATTAATATAATTAATATTTATTTTCTGAATAACTTCAAATTTGCATCCAAAAAATTTTGAAAAATAATATATAAATAACATTCTTATCAAATTGCGCTTTATTTATGCAACATTTTTTATGTTCGCAATTCTGAAATATCATTTGAGGTTTTCTAAACTTCATTCAATTTACATTAATGTTTTCTTATCTTGAAATGCTATTAATGTCTTCTTAATCGGATTTTTTTATAAATGTAAACATTTTTAAATGTAAACATATTTGGTGTTTTTTGAATTTCAATTTGTGTTTAAAGAATAATATTTATATTTACACCCTCCACTCCAGTGTGCAGAGGGTATATATAAGCTTGTCATTCCGTTTGTAATAATTAGAAAAAAAAATTTGGACCCCATAGAATATATATATTTGTGATCCTTATAACAACCGGAGTTGACATAACGATGTCCGTCTGTCCGTCTGTGGAAATCACGATGACGGCATCAATCGGGCAGCTAGGATGCTCGTTGATATAAAAAAGGATTCACTAATATCCTGAAAAGTTTACTATTTAAAATTGTCCAAATCGGTCGATCAGGGCCCGAGATTTGAATGAAGAACTAAAAAAAGTCTTGAAAAAATATAATTTTCTATGTTGTTCTTGTCACGATCACGCCCTGAATAGTGCAGCTACAGTGATTATTTTTAGTGAGAATGATTCAGCAAGTTCATGGGAAGATCTTTGCTTCAAAAATCATTAAAACCGGTGGAACCGGTCCAGGGAAATCTCTGAAAAAGTAAAAAAAAAAAATGAAAAATATGATGTCTCTATATTGTTCTTGTTGTTATTCTAAATGTTGTGTTGTTGTCATAGCTGGACTTATTGTTTTTGTGGTCGTTGTGGTAATAATATAATAAAAACTAACCCTTTCTACATTTTTTTATTAACTCTGGTAGAAAATTTTATAAGTTTCCAGTGTTTTGGCATCACAAAAAAAATATGTTATATCATTTCTGTTATTACCACGAGCCTGCCTGCAAAATTTCAGATCGAACGGATCACGGGAAAGGGGTTAAAATCGATCCAAAATTTTTTCGACAAGTAGACTACGAGTTAATATAAAGGGAGTAAAAATTCACCAGCATCCAAAGCAAATAATGCTAAAATACCTAGTTGTTAATAAAAAAATCATGTGAGTCCGATCACAAGGGAGATGTGTAAACATCTAATAATTAAAGAAAACATCAACATCATATTTTCCAGTGCATAAAAAATAAGTCGATTATGCTGTTTTCTGAAATAGAATTGATGTTTTCTGAAATACAATTGATGTTTTCTGAAATTCAATTGATGTTTTCTTAAATTCAATTGAAGTTTTCTGAAACTCGAATGATGTTTTCTGAAATTATATTGATGTTTTCTGAAATTCTATTTATGTTTTCTGAAATTCAAATAATGTTTTCTGAAACTCGAATGTTTTCTGAAATTATATTGATGTTTTCTGAAATTCTTTTTATGTTTTCTGAAATTCAAATGATGTTTTCTGAAATACAATTGATGTTTTCTGAAATACAATTGATGTTTTCTGAAATTCTATTGATGTTTTCTGAAATTCAATTGATGTTTTCTGAAACTCGAATAATGTTTTCTGAAATTATATTGATGTTTTCTGAAATTCTATTTACGTTTTCTGAAATTCAAATGATGTTTTCTGAAACTCGAATGATGTTTTCTGAAATTGTATTAATGTTTTCTGAAATTCTATTGATGTTTTCTGAAATTCAATTGATGTTTTCTTAAACTCGAATGATGTTTTCTGAAATTATATTGATGTTTTCTGAAATTCCATTTATGTTTTCTGAAATTCAAATGATGTTATCTGAAATTATATTGATGGTTTCTGAAATACAGTTGATGTTTTCTGAAATTCTATTGATGCTTTCTGAAATTCAAATGATGTTTTCTGAAATTATATTGATGTTTTCTGAAATTCTATTTATGTTTTCTGAAATTCAAATGATGTTTTCTGAAATTATATTGATGTTTTCTGAAACTTGAATGATGTTTTCTGAAAGTCTATTGATGTTTTCTGAAATTCAAAAGATGTTTTCTGAAATTATGTAGATGATTACTGAAATAGAATTGATGTTTTCTGAAATACAATTGATGTTTTGTGAAAGACAATTGAAAAATGTTTAGTTGTTTTGTAAGGTTTCGAGTTATTTTCTTAATGAGACATTTTTATGCGGTCCCAATTCACAGCATTAAACAAATAATTTTTAGTTGCGTCGCGAAAAATATTTTTCATAACTACTCGTGAAGTTTTTTTAAGAATTTTTTGTATAATTTTTTTTAATGCGGTCCCTAACCCTCGCACAAAAACAGGTTTGTGTGTATTTTTTTATGATACGATTTTCTTACGCTTTTCCTTACTTGGAAGACGGTATTATAATTTGCATTTTATATTAAGATGTCGTCATGTGAGCTTCAAACAGAGCGGGTTCTAATATATGTTAAATTGATTTATGATGTACAATGGAACTTAAAGCTATTATTAACTAATTAAATTTAATTAAAATTTCAACTAACAAAATTTATTTATATTATATCATAGTTATTGGAAAATATTCCAAATTTATATCAATTTAATGCTTAGTAAGAATCAAGTTAATGCTTAATAGTAATAATTACTAAAAATGTTTATTAATGAAAGTTGTTAACATATAATTGTTTATATGGTCTGAGGCGTTGCCAACTAACTATATTGAAAAAAGTACGAACAAAGACAACCATGTCAGTTAACACTGCTTTTGCATTATCTTTACTTGCATTCTATTATTACATCGTCATTCGTACGTAATAAAAACAGAAAAAAAGATTTCTTTAGAACTCAAATAAAACTTAAGAAAATACAGAAATATTTTGGTGGAATTCTACAAATCGTTGTGGTTTGTGAATAAAAACTTAATTATAGTTTATTGAGGAATAAAGTATTTATAAAAATACACATCAAAAATTCCACAAAATGCAGTCGGCTAGTAAAATAAATAATGTGTACACTATTTGACAAATAGTTGGTCAGGTATTGTTCAAGAAAATGTTTAAAAAGAAAAAATGGTATCAAATATTTGGTCCATGGAGCTAATTTGAAAATTAAAAAAATGTTAAAAACACGAGTTACTTAGGTTTGTCTCTCCTACCACAATTCCAATTTCGAATGCATTGGGTAATTGCCCATGAACAGTTTCTCTTGAAAATATTTTTTCACCAATACAATCATAAGTCACACAGCGTTATCTCCTTCACCTCACACCGATATAAGTTACGCTGTTTTTGTGATTGTATTGTGAAATAGAAATTTACCCCCCTGCGCGTATAGATGTTTACACATCAAAAAAAAAGCAATGTAAATTTAGCAAAAAAAAATTTTATGTATAAATTTATTTAAAGAGAAAAAAACAAAAATAACGTTTGATGTTGTATTTTTTGTGTGTAATATTTACATATACATACATGACCATATTAAATAACACAAATAATATACATATATTATATATGTATATCCATAACAACTGCATGTTGGAAATAAATCGGTATATTATTTTATTTACATAAAATTCTCCAATATTTTGTTGTGGGGAAAATACATTTCTTTTGAATTAACAGAGTGTTACTTCATTTTGCTTAGCGTGACTATGTGACAGTAGATGGCGCCACAATTTTTTTTGTTCTAATTAGCTTTGCAATAGTTATTTCTATTTTAACATGAGTGTCAATATTTTCAACTAGATATCATACAGAACAATGTTAAGTGTATAAACGCGCTGGTCTTTTATTTCATACGTTTTTTCATTATTCTTTTACAAATATGAACATAAGTTTGGCATATTAACTTTTTGTTGTCTTTACAAAATAGAGTTACCGAGTACATCAATGAGTTTTTTGCTTTCAAAACAGTTCTACATAGTTATATAGAATTATTATTCTGCTTTACCTACAAAATATCTGATTGCGATTACATCTAATTTTTAAAAATTGTTTATAATTACTAAAGCATTGTTATTCACATAAATACAAAATTGCACTTTTTAAATTTTCCATTCAAATTTAAGAAAATATCAATTCTAAAAACTAGAGTTAAAAATTTTCAATTATAAATTACAATTAATTGAATTTCAGAAAATCATATCAAAACTTCGGAAATTATAATATTAAATTTAATATATAAATTTTATTCGTTAAACACAAATTGAAATTCCAAAAAAAAACAAGTAAGAAAATTATAGTCGGTCTAGACCGACTATACGATACCCTATACCATGCGTTTAGAAACCCTATCTCTTAGGCCCAACTAACTGGACATAGAAAATAAGCAAAAACCAAATTTGAGTGGGATTTTTATTAATTTTTTTGGCTGCAAATATGAAAAAGTTCACATCGGATGCTATATCTATATGGGGACTAGGTCCAAAAATGGACCAATCCTGATCATGTTTGGTAAAGTCTCTTGTATTTTCCAAAAATATATACAAACAAAATTTAAGAAGAATCAGTGCAATATTTTTGTTTTTTAATAGATTTAAGTGAAGATCGGGAAGCAGCTCTATATGGGGCCGAAGGTATCATTTTTGGACTACTCATTAATGGATGTAATGAACACATACAAACCCAATTTGAGTAATATCTATATGACAATATGGATCTTATTGCAATTTATGTCGATTTCATAGGGGTAATTTGTATGGGGGCTAGGTCTGAACATAGACCGATTCTCACCAATTTCAATAGCGTTCATCCCATGGCCGATAAAAGCTCATATACCAAATTTCATCAAAATATATTCAGATTTGCGACCTGCAGTTTGATTACAAGGTTTACATGGACACACAGACGGACGGACGGACGGACGGACGGACATTGTTAAATCAACTCAAAAAGTGATTCTGATTCGATCGGTATAATTAAAGATGGGTCTAGGTCAAATATTTTTGGTTGTTACAAACAGCAGCACAAAGTCATTATACCCAAACCACATAGTGGTATAGGGTATAAAAACACCAAATACTTTGTTTACATTTAAAACAAATATTGACATTCAGGAGAAATTAATAGCTTTTCAGTACCGCGATTCAGTAACTTCTTTTAACGATAGTCGAATCGTTAAAAAAAAGAAAATAGTAAACTTATCAGTCAAATTTTTAAACGATATTCGCTATTGTTAAAGTCAGCTGTTGTTGTTATCTAAACAACAACCATTTTTGTGTTATTTATTCAATCGATAAAAACTCAAATTTTTAGGTTGAAATGTCGTCATACATAAATAAAAATCATAAAAATCATAAAATATTTTGCTTCTATTAAAAAACATTTCTATATACATAAATAAAAAAATTAAATAGCATATTCAATTCATTATTTCATTTTCAAATAAATAAACAGAAATATTAGAAAAAAAAATAGAGATATAATACATAAACATAAAATCATCCTGTCAAACACGAAGTAATTTGTTTTTTTCTATTCTTCTTTGTGTTTTTCGCTTATTTTGACAGAGATGCCACTCGTTTACAATTTAAATAAATAGAAAAAAAGATTTGTCGACTTCGTTAAGATGTATGTACTTAGTGAATCACTTAATCCTTAGTGCAAACAACAATAGCTGTCGATATATTTTGCCATTGTCGGATCGTTGAAATTTACAGAATCGGACTACAGAAAACATTAATTTAAATTCAATGAATTTTAGAAAACGTCAAATGATATTTAAGAATTGCGAACATAAAAACTGTTACATAAATAAACGCAATTTGATGAGAATGTTATTTATATAGAAATTTTCCCATTTTTTTTTTGGATAAAAATTTGAAGTTTTTCAGAAAATAAAGAGAACAAATTATTTTATTTAAAATGTTTGGGACATTTGGTTTTTTGCGTTTGACATCCCTAATTTGAATATTTATTATTATAAATTTATTCTCTATGTTTTCCAAATATGGCAATGTTTTAACGAAAAAGTTAAGAGAGCTTTTTTTTTGGTTATTATTTGTTACTCCATCCGACCTACATGACCGCAATGAAGAAATATTTCGCCAGTTAAAAGAAACTATACAGCCATCTCCAATTAGCACGATTTAATGCATATAGCCACCCCACACAACCTTTACCTTTGCAATAGAGGTTAGGGCAAGCTATTTAATTAACAAAAACTAAATTAAAAGAGAAGTTATGCCATAAAACCGGAAACGCATGCATATAGGTATGTAACCAAAATGCATGCCGATCAGCAACCACGATGACCAAAAAGCATACACCGAAATAAATCCGAAATAATAGAAAAGACGAAAACCAACCCAAAGAATTTGCTGAAATGAATGTAAAATTTAAAAGGTGAAATTTTGCATTTATATGAATATTAATGCTTTAGTAATTATAAATAATTTTTAGAAATTATATGTAATCGCAATCAGATATTTTGTAGGTAAAGCAGAATAATAATTTTATATAACTATGTAGAACTGTTTTTAAAGAAAAAAAAAAAAAAAACACATTGCTTCTTCTTACTCAGCTCTGTGTATATTTTTAACATTGTTGTTGTGTTTGATATCTAATTGAAAATATTGACATTCATGTTAAAATAGAAATAACTATTGCAAAGATAATTAGAACAAAAATTGTGGCGCCATCTACTGTGACATAGTCACACTGAGCAAAATGAAGTGACGTTCTGTTTGTTAATGCAAAAGAAATGTATTTTCCCTGAAACAAAATATTGTAGAATTTTATATATATAAAATAATATACCAATTTATTTCTAACATGCGGTTAATATGTATATACATATGTATGTATATAAAATATATGTATATTATTTTATTATGGAATATACATATGTATGTATATTAATGAATCATTTTTTATGCCAACGGGCGCCCTAGCTGCCCGATTGGTTTCGTGATCGTGATTTCCACAGACGGACAGACGGACAGCACTATATCACCTCCGCTTGTTATAAGGATCACAAATACATATATTTTATGGGGTCCAAAATTTTTTTCTAATTATTACAAACTTATATATACCCTCTGCACGCTGGGGTGGGGGGTATATAAATACAATTAAAAAAGTAGATAAATGAAACTGTGGAAACATTTAAACTTCTTTACTAGAGTTTGTTAAAACATTAAAAATAGAAGAAGGTGTGAAAGGAAATGTAAAAATCTTAGCCGTTATTTAAATAGTAATAGATTCTAATGTTTTCTTTCAATTATTATAAAATAATGGCAAGAATAAGGATTTGTGACAAACTAAAAGCCAGAATAATATTTGTGCTGGTCGTACATAAATGAATATTTGTGAGAACTATTCTATGAATAAACTCATAATTTCATTTTGTGGCGCAGGCCCCATAAAACGAGTCAAATAGAGGATAATTAAATAGCAGGAAAGTCATTGACAATCCGAAAGAAAAACTATGTGCTCAAACTGTTACCCGACGAGCAATTGGTTATTATCGTTTTGAGAGGAATCTACTACTAACGAAGTTGCAATTAGTTTATGCTGATATTTGTAACTAGCAAATATACCAAATATGACCTTCATATATCTTTCATTATATCGTTAAACACAGAATTAAATTCAGAGCCGGTATATTTATATGTAACCAAAAACTACAACTTACTTAAGTATTTTCTTTTTACAACAATTATCTGAAGCAATGTTATTTGAATGTTATTCCCTTAGTTCACATTTTCCACAATAACGCTATACAGCACAATATACTCCTATAACACAGTGCAACACATAAAATGAAAACTCTTTCTCTTGTACTTATCGAAACTAACAAAAGCCCATTTGGGTTTTACTAGTTTAGCCGAATTGTACAACGAAAATTCGAGAAATGTATGAAAACTGTATGTAAAGGCAAAAAACATGTATTAATCAGTTAGCTTTTTGGACCGCTGCTCCAAATTGAAGGTTTTAAGTTCGAATATGAAAGAATCCTAAACGCTACAATAACGGCTCATGATAACGAAAATATGTCGGTAACATGGATATTTCTGCAAGATAATGGTCCGAAAAACACGGCTCTACATGTTAATCAATGGTTTGTAAACAATTCGGTTACGGTATTGATTGGTCTCATTATAGTCCAAATCTCAACCCGATAGAGAATTTATGGCAAGTTGTAAAAACAAAGTTAACAATTTTGATAATTTCTACACCGAAACGAATGAAGTCTAGTGAAACTTTGGCGAACATTTGGTGGGTTCAAGCCTCACAGATGTAAAGCAGTTATCGATAACAAAGGTTTCATAACAGGATATTGATGTTTTTTGTAAAAAAAATATTTGTTTATTTTTTTATGATGTGCTGATATAAGTCATATATGGCAATATCATAGCACATTTTGTTTTATTTGCTTGAAGTTCGATATTAGCATTTTGTTCCCAATTGGTTGCACGGAGCTGTATATAATATTAATTGTCACTACCAAATTACAGTAATATGGATTATATAATTCAGTTATCACTGCAACATAATATGATAGTACATGGGACTGCCATAATTTAGTTGGAAATAAATTCAGTTGCAACAATTAATCCAATTTCAAATCAAGGATTTTGAGTTTTGGTTTTGAATTTAAGTTAACGAAATGAATAATAACAATATCTCTAATTCCAGAATCTCGATTCCATATTTAAGTTTGTTTTTTTAGCTATTAAAAAACTTCGATATCCATTATGAAAATAATTTTTACTTTAAAGGTATTATTGCAAATCTAAACACCGTACGTATATGTTTTGACCATTTTGGCCATCAAATTCAAGTACAGCAAATGATGCTAAAAAACTTTCGTATAGTCTTTCTTACTTATACGAGAATTTTATGTGTATCTAAATATAAGTAAGTTTGTACAAATATTTCGATGCATTTCTTTTTTATTCTTTTACATTCTTTTTTTTTTATTGCATTTTTGTTTTACTCTTTCGCACTCTCTGTTGTGTATGTATCTTTTCTAAACTTTTCTTTATTTTATTTTATATCATTTAATCATTCTCTAATATGTCTCTCTTTTCTTAATGGATTTTTCGCAATTGCTGAAGTGTATGTGTTTTGTTATTCTTTTTTGTGCATGTACAATACATTTTAGCCGGTTCTGGCATTTTATTTATTGTGCATATTATATTTGCAGGTACACAATTTGTATGTAGTTGAAAAAAGAATTATGTACAAAAAGTGTTTATTTTTTGCATATAAGAGAACAAAAACCGGCCGGTGATGGTGATTGTTTTTTATAGCCTTTACATTTTATAAGAAAAAAACACACATACTCATTGATATTGAATATTTTAACTCTATTTTGTTTTAAGAAATGTAGCCACCTCCATTGCCAATGATCTACTACATAATCCATACTTTGTATATGTACATCCACTGGTCCATGAAATATCGAAAACAAAACAAAATCACAAGATGAACATACATACACATAGTATGTATAGATAACACATATCGTATTAAATTGAATCTAATTATTGAATATGTTTGGTAATGTTTAACCCCTATTTTATTTTTGAAGATCTCCACCAAAGCAATAATGGGAAATATGTGCTCAAATACAGAATTAAATATTTGTTAATCAATTAATCAATTAATTTTCATTGGTGGGTTATTCTGGAAGCTCGGCTATGACAACAAAAGTGACTTTAATAGATATGTTCATATGATCACGAGCAGTCCATAAAAATTATATGCCAGTTACAAATTCAATTCTTATAAATTTATTCAATGTTTCATATTACGTTCACATCATTTAGTGTGGTTGTTATTTTAAACATATTTAAGTTAATTTCGATAAAATATTTTATATCGGCCATGTTAGCTCAATTATGAAAAATTACTTACATTTATGCAACGAATTATGTATCGTTTAATTTAAGATTTAACAATAACTAATTGTAAGCGAAAAGTTTAATAATAAAATAATACTATTTAGCATTACCCTGAATATACTTATATTGAATTGGCTTTAATTCAGTTCAGCTACAATTTTCTCCAAAAGATTAATTTTATTTTCTAGTTTAGTAGATATGAATTGAAAAATTCTTATTAATACACCAAGATAAACCAATAACATGAGAATTAGAATTAATTAACAAAATACTAGAATTTTAAAGATATTCCCAACTATAAGTTCAAGATAGTTTGCACAAAATGAGCGCAAAATGAATTATTTTCGGAATTTTCGTAAATTCATGGCAAAATCTTACTTACTAAATAAGAGTGCGTATTTGCATCTAAATCAATGTGGATTAGCCCATTTTTTCTGTTTTGAATATGAAACCTGGGATAATATCGCCAAGTGTGTATCTATGTATCTATTTTGAGACGTCACTTAATGATGTTGAAATGTACAAATTCGTTTTTTTTTTATCAATGCTTGTTTGTATACAATATATGTACATTAAGGCTGTAACCAAATTTTGGTCGTAGCACCACGCGATGGCGAATGTTGTGTTTTTTTTTTTAATTTTTTCTGATCATCTTGGAATAAAAACCTCACCCACAAAAACGGTTTTTTTAAATCTCCTAAAAAAGTACATTCAATTTAAATAAAAAATTGTAATAAATAACAAATTGAAATAATAAAGTGAAAAATGTTGATTAACTATTAAGAGAGATAAACTTCAAATTTAACGTGTGTGATGTTTTGCATAATGAATAAATGTACTGTACTATTCAAATACCACTTTTTGCGCACATGTTGCTTCGCTGTTTCATTGTGATTATTGAAGGCTCTTTAAGGTTTTAAAAACTTTTTTGCATTTCTCTTTCTTAATGTACAACATGTCGAGAGTGTTGTGTCAAAATTTCAAGTAAATCGGAGCAAAACTTAAGAAGATATATAAATCAGATTTGAAAAAACTTTAAATCGATTTTCTCGCAAATCAATGTTCGAAGTCCGTGAACTTTATAACTCGAAATCTACTTGACCAATTCTTTTGAAATTTTATAGCAAAAATCGTGTTTTTCACTTCAATATTCTGCAAAAAAAAAAAAAAAAAAAACATTTAACCTTTTAAATGCATTTCGAATTTTTATTTCGCATGATCCGGTTAACGAGTTATGATGTTCACTGCAAAACAACAATGCCTCTGGACATTCGCTGACAACGGACTTATTTAATAAGATTTTTAAATGAAATTTTTTCGAAGATTCTTCAAATGTTATGCTATAAAGTGTATATGCAATAAATAATCCAACATAATTCTTATCTTCAAAAAAGAATTATGAAAATACGACTTTTTTAAATTTTAAAATCTTACCCCCCTTAACCCAGTGTCTTTTAACATATGTGTGTCCGTTCTTAACTCGTGTTAAGAACTGTTTCAAAGCTGCAAAATTTTCTTTATTGAAGAAATGATTGGAAAACCATATCTTGTTCCATATATGAATTCACATATTGAGTTAACCTGGCCTCCGTATGTTGGGATAACGACAAATATTAAAATAAGGAAATTTTTGGTTTCTTTGTTAGTATTTAAATGCAGAAGCAAGATCGCGCAAGTATTGCACATCGTCACGCCATTTAATGTTTTCTTCTTTTATGTATTCCTCATTCTGTTATAGTTTTGTGTCAGATACCCGTAGTTATTTATTAGTTCCGGAACAAAATTATAATAGATATTAAGAGATGGAGTTTTTCCATCCAATAACTCATCCCTAACATACAATAGGATCAGATCCAAAATATGGTGTTGAGAACCGACATATTGCGTTGGAGGAAGATCAATTGATTTATAATAGTCTTCTAATTGTTAAGCTAACAATGACGTTTTGTTGTATCACAAATGATCATTTTTTTGGATTTCCATAAATCATATTTGTGTAATGTTTCTCCTATATTATTAACCCATTACTTACCAGAAATTGCAGCATTGGAATTTTTAGATAAAACTTTCAGAAACGTCTTATTTTATCGTAGAGAACATTTTCAGAAAAAAAAAATTTTTTTCGACAAGCAGTTTCCCGGAAAATTGCCGTGTGTTTGATCAAACGCTGGTACTGTTAGTTGTTTTGAAACTTTTTCTCGGTACAATTTTTTTAGTTATGATATTTTGTGGTGAGTATTTAAGTAAGTATGATTACAAGTAATGTTTCAAGGAAGTTAAAGGTAAAACAAGGTAAGCACAGGTAAGTTAAACAACGGTATTTTTTTAGTTTCAAGTATTTATTTGAGTATATAAGCAGGATAATATGGAATTATTCAATTCTTGGTTTTTTGTTTAGACGTGTGGCACGGAACACTTTAAAACAATTCTCTGAGTGCAGGTGGACGTTGCACTTCTCACTCTTGAATATGGTGGCTTTTAGTGTGCAGACAATGCAACGACCACGATTACTGATTTCCAAAGGAACGTGCAGTCCGTTTTGTTGCATATAATCGTGGTTTGAGTCATCAGTAGAAGAAGTTTCGATTCCGTCCATGGCATCCTCCGAAGCAGAGACTTTGTTACCGCATTCTTGAAATCAAGCTGTGACATAGGCTTCTCCTTTTTCGAAGCTGCTACGAAGCAATGCAGTTTCCATGCATTGACAACAGACCTGTCCAAACACTGAACCCAGAGCGGCCACCACCAGTTTTTGCCACGAATGCCGATACGGTAATTGGCAACTTTATTGCCGTGTAAGTCCACGCCGCCCATATACCTATTGTAATTGCTGAATGCGGTGGACTGTTGAATACATCTTTATTTTCTGCTTTTCTTTGCTGTAGCGTTGTACTGTTACCATTGGATCGACTGCGTCATAATTGGTTACGATAGTCAGTTCAGCATTATCCATCCAACGAATTACCATAAAGTCCTCAATACAATTGGACGAATGACGAACGCTGGATCTAAGCTCCAATATAATGTGGCCTGTGGGATATTGTGATAGCCAGAAAATAGCAGAATTCCCATGAAACGTTGTATTAAATATTTGTTGCACATTTTGTCGATATTTTGTTGAGCAGCAAATCGATTTGTTTCGTCTACAAGCAGATCAATTATTTCGTCGTCAAAGAATAATTGAAACAATTCAATTCAATTGAACAATTCGAAGCAGTATGCTTTGCTTTACCTTTATCAATGGCTCGGGTACCGGGTGAATATCGTTTGCTTGGTTTTTTCCCAAACAATTTTGAAATCGGTTGCCGGACGATATTTTTGTTTGGGCAGTTCTTTTGATGTTGATGATTGTGGTTCCGCCTGTTAAACTTCGACTTCCGGACCCACATAATCAGCAACAGCGGATATGTAAACAACTTCAATTGTGCCTATAAACATACATAATTAGCAACACACAACAAAAGAAGAAATATCAAAGACAGTACCACCTAGTTCGGTGAACGGGCTCTCATCGGAAAAAATATTCGTTGATATCTTGTCATCGCCCATTGTTTCACAATCGGAATCACCGTTGGTATTATCGGGGGCAAACAAACAACCGTTTCAATTGCAGATGCTCTTTCATCTGGATTGTCACTTTCATCATCGCTCCAGTTATCTATGCCGTCTTGTAATTCGATGTTTTCGATGCACTTTCGGCACGATATTTCACACAATTTCACTATTATTTAAAATATAAATACAATAATATCACAAAATAAAAAAATAAATATGAAATAATTGAAAAACGTGCCATAAAATTTTGTAATACAAATAAAACTTCTGCTCTATAAAGAAACACGTGCTCCTGGTATAAAAAAATATCAAATGTCAAAAGCCACTATCAGTACCTACGTGTGGTGAAATACACGCCAATATTTACTGCCACCTAGCGTCAAGTATATTCACCTGTATGGTGGATATTTGGCAACACACTCCACTATATACATAATAATTTTTATTTTTTATATGTATTATACAATAAGTTTAAAAAAGGTAAATTTTTTGACACTTTTTGTTTTTTTTGCTACTAGTCTAAACCTTAATATATATCCCCCACACCTTTAATTATTTATATTTATCTATGTTTTATATTTACTAAAAGTCCAGAAATGATAAACCTGTGTTCGAACACACGCCGGTAATAAATGGATTAAATATTATGAGGGCTTCTCCATTTTCGAAAACAAGTACTGATAAATTAATTTCCTTATATTCATTTTCTAAAGATTAGATTTAAGATAAGATTAGAAATATTTTTGGTGAATAAAATACTTTAAATTACGGCAACGAAAAATTTTATCAGTGATTAAATCAAAGGAAGACAAACTATTAAGTGTTGTGTGTCTGATTGGCATAATAAAATATTTTAAATTATAATAAGAACAATAGCTACAAAATTATAAGAGCATGTAATTCACACGGTTTAATATATTTAAAACTTTAACACTGGTAAGAAATCTTTTTCCAAAAATGGAGAAATGGTACCCCGAAAAAATTGGGCATCTGCCCATTAGAGGATTTGAGTTTTCCTCTTCCTTATAATTGCACAAGGTACGCTATATTTAGGTAAGTAAAATTTATGAAACCAATCGACATATTTCTAATTGCAATTTGCTGGATAGAACATTTGATGTACCAGCACCAGGAATGTGTTTTTTATAGTCTCTTACCGCAATATTGCAATCGTAATTCACTTTGAACAATAATTTTTTTTAAAAATTCTGCATTCGTCTTCTTTCCCGCAATGATTTTATCTCCACTACTGGAAAATGGTTTATCGGTTTACCTATTTGGTGTAAAAAGAATCTATTATTGCCTTCATCAACTGTAGAATCTTTATCAATAAAAACAGAAGTAACTTCCATAGAGTTGTTGAGGATGAAGAGAAATGACTTTCCAGAAGCAATTTTTCGGGCTTCAACTACATTGACTAAGACATCCTGGGGGTTCTTTATTGCTATTTTTGTTGTTTTCATTTTTTAAAGTTTCCTTTATGCTCGATCGACTTGACTACAGCTTTAAAAATAGCTGGCTACGATGGAGTTGTAATTTGAATACAACACCCCGATGTATTGATAAAAAAAATTTGCGTTTTTTGATAAACAAAATAAAAAAAAATGTTTTTCAAACTTTATTCGGCTTAAAAATTCTCCTTAAATTTTGTCATGTTTATTTCAAACATTTCCCAAACGGAGGCTTAGTTCAAACAACTTTTTTTTTTTGTTAAACAGTTATGTAATAATTCATTAAATTCATTAAATTATTGAGATCTAACGTATAAAATTTATAGAAACTTTGTTAGTATACTATAGTTGCTTGGCATTTTTGTAATTCTATTATCTCGATTGATTTTCGAATTTTGTTTTGTATATTTCTATATTGTTTTCAATTAGTGTAAGAAAGTGCAATAGCCGTATACTAATTAATAGAAACCTCTAAAAAGGATTGAATAGGTGGCGGGCCTGCTGTTAAAAAGGAGTAGAAAAATTACTATGGTACTATGTTTTCCATCCCTATTATATACTGTAAGTGTATACGCTCTGTGATAACTCTTACAGTTACTAAGCAATCAAATTTAGAGACAATTTCATACAATCTATGGCCCTCATAGCAATAATATATAATAAACTAGTTAGGTGTAATGCACCTGAGGCGGCCGTTGCAAAATTAAATTAATTTTTCTTTTTTAAAGAACTCTTTTAAACATTTTGCTCTATGACTTTTAGTTGTCGATACATAAGCGATTTTATATATCCCGCGTTATGGTTTTCGAACTGTTAACTCAAGCATTTTGCTTTAGCGTGGAATTCGGTTAGAGTGTTCCAATTCAACCATTCAAACATTTTGTTATACAACTATTAGTTTTCGATATATGTATGTATGTATAAGCGATTTCATTTTCATTTAATAGGTAGACGTATACTTGACAATTAAACATTTTATTAATCATACGTATATATATATATATATATATATATATATACAGCGTTACACATTCATTGAATCAGCGATGAGCGTAACTTAATTTTTCTAATCGATGTTCACAGCAATTAGAGAATGGCCTTCAGGTTTCTATTACAAATGTGAAGTGGTGTCAAGTTGTCAACGAGAACAAATTCACTTAAAGAACAACTTACTTATTGAATTCTTGTATCTTAAATACAAGTATATCCTCCTAAGCATTTGAAATAACAACTAGCATGCTCATTTATTTCATGTTAAGGGTTGGGACCCGTTAACAACTAGTTTTAACTTTAAGTGCGATTTTTTTTTATTTAAAATTTTGTTACTTTTAAAAATATAACTGATAATAACGTTGGTATATATTCGTAGATTTTCTCCTATAATATTTCTTCTTATAAATAACGTTGTTTTTTTAAAAATCGAATGAAAATCAACTAATTATATTTTTTGTAACCAATAATATACGATCACATATAAAATGCATAATATTAATATTGGAACAAATTTTAAATATCAATCTGTCCTTATGAAATATCAAAGTTCCGAATTTTTTTTCTGTGTGTAGTTGCTCTATTTTCACTGAAAACTTTAATGTTCTATAAAATAAAACAAATTATTCTATACTAAAGAAAAATGTAAATCGAAGTGATTAGAATATATGTATTTATTATTTAGTTACTTTAAAAAATTTCTTGAAGCAGTTCTGATCTCTTGATAAATGCTGAAAAATTATTCTTGACTTTCGAAACTCAAATGTTTTCAAAGCTACTGATTTAAAATATTGCTCAATTTATGTACATATGTATGTATGTCCATATTAAAAAAAGTCACAAACTGAATTGCTTTAAAATTTAAGAACTGAATATTCAATTGCAGTAACAGAAATTAAACATCAATTAATAATTTTTAACTGTGAGAAAATATCAATTGTTAATGAAACAGAATTATTATCGTAATTAATCGGAATTCGTCACAATTTTGTTGGCAATAAATTCAGTAGCCACAATGAATCTATGTTCGTTGTATATGTATGAGAATAAAAGTTTAACCATTTACTAGAAAATTCACTTTTCATTTTATTTCTTATCGGGTTAAAGCCTCTAATATTAGCTCGTGTCTAGCATCCGGAAATTTAGTTTTTAATCGCAAAGCCTTTCAAGAATATTCACTGTGATAATTCGCATATGTAACTTTATGACTTTTTTGGTGCAACGATTGTTTCTGAGCACAATCAATTGCTTCTATACAGTCTTCAAGCGGATATAACCAAAACTATTTTAATCAATGTATTCAGCCTTTCCTGTTATACATATATGCCTTTCGTATCATAAACCGTCCACAAATTTTATTATCAGATAGATGGAGGGTGAAAAACTTTATCTGCAAAAACGGACATCGGTAAAAGAAATAATGATTTTTTTAATTTTATCGATTGCTCTTACTAATACCCTTGGTGGTTGTTAATAAATCATGATTTAATGTAGTAAAATTAATCTTTTTCTATATACGATGTTGGTCTGAACAAAAGCAACCAGAATCACTAATGACTTGTTATTGTTGTTTCTCAAAATTTTCTTTTTCATTTCTTATTCTTTATAATCTTACACATAAAAAGACAAACATAAAATTGTAAACTCAAAGAACCGTTATATTTAAAAAAAAAACTCAAAATGGCACTATTTCAGTTGGACATAACACAAGCAACATTTAATATTATTCAATATGTAGGGAACTGAACATCGACTGAAATGCTTTTGTTCTCAGTTTACAGCGCTCCTTTTAAAGATTGTTTAGAAGTGAAAGCCCCACCAGCTACTCGCCGCTTTAAAATGCCAAATAAGTTCTCAATAGGGTTCTAGTCAGATGACTGGGCCGGCCAATTAAGTGTTTGAGCCCCATTTTCAGCGAGCCACTCTTTTACCAGCTTCGAAGTGTGCTTCGGATCGTTATCATGTTGAAATATCCATCGAAGCGGCATCTTCCACTCAGAGTGTGGCATCATAATATTATCAAGAATGTCTCTATAAATATCATTCCTTGCGGCGAACAGTGCCCATTCTGTAAGAGTTAAAGAAATTAAATTTAGACTCGTCGCTAAATAAAACAGTTTTCCATTTTTCAGGCGTCCAGTTTTGACATTTTTGTGCAACATGAAGCCTACAAATATTGATATGCCAAGCATTTTAGCAAAATATGTAGAATTGAAATAAATAACTTCTACCTTTTTACCAAATGTTTCTTAATGAGCAGTGGTGTTTTTGCTGGCCTAAAACTTCGGAACCTGCTTTAAATCTATGTTAAAATTTAACTCATTTAATGATTTATTGGATATTTTTGCACAATTTTTACATTGTGACGGTCTGTCCTTTCATCTGTCTTCCATGGGGTTCCTTCCAAATGCAATGTTTTCACAGATTTTGTTGTTATATAGTTTTTATAAGCCGAGATATTATAGATTTATTAATATTATGCTTTTAAGCTAGTTCTATTTGACTCTTCCCATTCAAAAACTTTAATTATTTAAGTGTTCGGAGTATTTATCACGAGCCATGACAATTTAACAACGCAACTAGCTGTAAGTCAACTTAAATTAAATTAAAAGAGAACGCAAAAATAAACCGTTGAACTAGAAAGTAGAGATAATGCAATTTGTTCTTGCTTAAAGTTGCTTTTGTTATGTCCAACTGAAATAGTGCCATTTTGAGTTTTTTTTCCAAAAAAAATATAACGATCTTTAATTTACTATTTTAGTTTTGTCTTTTTATTTTTAGTGTTATAATGAGTAAGAATTGATAAAGAAGGTTTTGGAAAAACAACAATAACATGCTTATAAATACAATAAAGTTCAATAGTGATTTTGGTTGCTTTTGTTCTGACCAACACTGTACATACATATACATTTCACGAAGTATGGGTAATTTGTTACCTAATTTTTAACGATTTCACTTTTGCTCCAAAATACAAATCGCACAATTTTCTTTTTAGATTTCATGAATTCTAGGATTTTGATTTGAGTCCAACTTCATAAATCAAGCAAAGGTTTCATTCGACCATATTTCCTTGCCTTATTTACTCTGGTTTATTTATTTTGCAGTGATTTCGAGTTTTTAATAATTTCAGTTAAAAAATGTAATTTTCTTGTTTTATCTATAATTGGAATATATTTATGTACGTCGATTTTAATGTTGTAAATTTTTTATATGTATGTACAATTTGTAAATTCATATGTATTGATTACATTGTATAGTCCATTACATATAGGTTATACTTACATATATTATATATTACATTTTATCTACTTATCTACTCTTCCATCTGTAACTCATAACTTATAAAATAAAATAAAATAAGTATAATAATTTGTTTTTAGTAATACAATTAATTTTTATTTTTGATAAACATACATATACATACATATGTACATATATACATATTGAAATAATCTGGCTTTAAAAAAATGAGTTCGGTTGTCCAGTAATACTCATTCAGACTTTTTGTATGACTCTATTGCCTGATGTCTGCTGTAATCGCACCAAAGAGGAAGTTGAGATTCTATGTTACTTTGCTTAAATTATTCTTATGCAGTAACCTAGAGCTTCCTTAGTGTTGCATTCTCTTTTGTTTGTGTTGATGTTATTGTTGTTGTTTTTGTTAATCCTCTACACCTCTACGTACGTTGATTCTCTTGTTAAGCCGGTTTTTTGTAAGTGCTTCTTATTATTTATATTCAACTTGTTTTTTATTCTCATTTGGCACTCTTTGTTATGTTGATTTTGTATGTATTGCAAACTGCCTCTACAATGTCCACATTCCCTACCTATCACAATCGCGATTGCAAAGATGTTGGTGATGATGGTGAGGATGATGGTGACGAGTAACTTCAGAAACGATGGGTAGGTTAGTTTGGTGTACATTTGTTAATACATACATAATATATTTGTACATACGTATATATTTTTTGCAAGTTCTCTTGTTGTCTGCTTTTAGTTTATTTTTTTTTTTATACTTATATGTACGAGTTTATTTCAACTACTTTGTTCTCTACTGTGCTCTGTGTCTCTATATATTTTACTTTATTTTACTCTTTTATTTTGAATCTGAGCGCATTCAATATACATTACACTACTGTCGTTGCTTTCGTATTATGTGTGTGTTTTTTTTTCATTTGCTTGAGTTTTCATTCGTATCGTTCGTTTTGTTCTGTATTTTATTTTGTTTATGTGTGTTGTTGTAGTTGTAGCTGTCTTTTATATTATGTATATAGTTTTTTGTTGTGGCGCTTTATATATGTTGTTGAGTTTCTCTATTTTCCCCAATCATATGGTGCTTTTTCATTTGCAGTTCGCATATTCTCGCAGATTTTGCTTTTAGTTATTCGCCGATAATTGATGTCAAAGGACGCGTTGCGACCGGTATCTTACGGCGCGTATTATAAAAAAGGATACCAAAAATTCCTTTTTTCTCTAGTTTAACGAAAAAGAGTTTTTTGTTTTGTTTATGTGTGTATGTGTATGTGTGTGTTAGTGTTTGTGTTAGTAGGTTAATTGTCAATATGCCAAAAGAAGATCCTTTTGTTAATCGAGCTCAATTGCTGAAGGCAATTAAAAAATACCCAGAGATCTGGGATTCAAATAATAAACTGCACATGTGCCGCAGTGTTACGGCTCCTATGTGGAATGAGATTGCAGACCAATTTGGTGGTCATGTTCCAACAGGTAAGTTTGCTCTTGTGCACTCATTCTCTCTCTCTCACTCTCTGTATCTCCATTATACTTTCATCGTATCTCTTACAGTTAAGCTTCAGTCGATTTGGAGCCAAATGAAATATCACTATCACAATTTGGTGCATCGCCAAATTCTGCACAAAGAACGTTTTACCACCAAATGGGAACATTTTGAACCCATGTCTTTTATGTATAACATAACTGTAGCTAAAATAGTAGGTGCATCGGGCACTAATAGTTCTGATGTGAATGAGGTTCCTGAAAATTTGCCATCACCGCCTCCACTGCCACAATCTCAGGGTCGTGGTAGACCAAGTGGTAGTTTTACTTGGTTACCGCCAGTAGCTCCTCAAGCAGAAATAAGTGTGGAAACAACACCTTTTACGGGATTCACCGGTTTGGTGCCTCCAGCTGCCGTAACTGTAGAAGCAATTACTACACCTTTACGAAAACCGGGACGTCCTGGTTCTCTGAACAACAGTATGAGGGGTCGTATAATCGATGCTATTAAAGATCGCCAGATTCTTTGGGCCGGTAGACAAAAAGAAGCTAAACAGGGCCAAAATCGTACTTCGGCTATTTGGAAAGAAGTAGCTGTAGATTTAGGATTAACACCAAGTAAGTATAGACATCCCGATCGGCTTATTCATGCACCATGTATTACTGTCTAAATGTTTATTTTTGATTTTCAGGCTTGGTACAAACAAGATGGTCAATTATTAAACAAAGATTTGTGGATGAATTACAGAAAGAGCGTCATGCTCGTTATTCGCAAGAACCCTTCCACTCGACTTGGGAGCACTTTGAACGGATGTCCTTTATGCGTGATATTTTAGCTAAAAAAGTCGATGAACGAGAACAAACCCGTGAACATATACAAGAAATTGTAAGTGAAAAACAACAACTATTAAATCATCATCAGCACCATCATCAACAGCTGCAGCATCAGCAGCAGCATCATGAACAACCACAACAACAACAACATCACCATCATGAAATTCATAATCCACAGCAACAGCAGATACGATATATACGTTCCACCACTACAACAGGTATTAACGCATCAGCAACATTGGCGTCGCCACCGCATACACACCATCTTCCAGCTCAACAACAGCATCACCTTCAACATCCACAATTGAGCATGTGTGATGAGAATGGTGAACTTAGTGTACACAACTCACATGTTAACAGTCCTTTAGTGGGACTTTTGCCAGGTCATGCAATAGTCACTAGTACACGTAGACGTATTAAAAATGAAAACGATTTAGAGTGGGATCCATTCGAGATGATCCTACATGTACAGTCCTCTTCTGACGCTGCCAACAATTGAGCTGATGTCAGTTTTTTTTTTTTGTAAAATAACATAAATAAAAAGATTACTACTAGACGTGACCGTGGAAGACTGATTATTTAGATTAAACACATAACAGCAACAATACTTATCATTTGATCGAAAATTTATGGATGCATATACTCCAGCATTAAACTACATCATCTATACAGCTATATACATACATAAATACGTAATATATAACTCGTTTTATTTATTTTTAACACTATTTGAATCTACACAACACACTTTACATACCACTTTCAGTACTCTCTTATACAAAATGTTTACCCACATAAAAAAGTTTTCGATGGTTTTATACATTTAGAAACACATATACATTATTATGTATGTATGTAGATATTAACATTATTATTGAACATAACAACTGGATGTATTTCTATAGAAGCAAACATTTCTGGTTAGTTTTTGTTTGTTTGTATTTGCTGCTTTTTTATCTTAAAGATACAATTTAGTATGCAGACATACGATATTTTGAATTTATGCATTAAACATTAAAATACAAGAATCAATAAATAACAAGAAATCTTTTTCTAGAACCTTAGGTTCATTTATCATACATGGTGTTTCAATATAGAATTTTTTACAATGTTTTCCAAACTTCAATTGTTTCGAAACAAGTTCTTTTTTCTTATTTTTTGGTTTCGGAAGAAGCGGATTGAGTCCTAGAAGATAAGTATCCTGACGTTGAAAGATAACTAGATAAGAAAAAGTTAAAAAACTGGTTCTACATTTTTCCAATTATATATCAGAAAACATCAATTGAATATCAGAAAGTATCAATTGTATTTCAGAAAACATCAATTGAGTTTCAGAAACTATTAATTGTATTTCAGAAAACATCAATTGAATTTCAGAGAATGTCAATTGTATTTCAGAAAGTATCAAATATATTTCAGAAAATCTCAAATGTATTTCAGAAATTATCAAATGAATTTCAGAAAATATCATATGTATTTCAGAAAACATCAAATATATTTCAGAAAACATCAAATGTATTTCAGAAAGTACCGATTGAATTTCGGAAAATATCAAACGTATTTCAGAAAAACAATTGATTATTTCTGAAAATCAATTGATGTTTTCCGAAATACAATTGATACTTTCTGAAATTCAATTGTTGTTCTCTGAAATACAATTATACTTTCTGAAAATCAATTTATAATATTTGAAATAAAATTGGAAAAGGTGTAGATGATAGCCCGGTTAATTCTGGTGGAAATACGAACTCTTCAATAAATATTCTAATTTACCTAATTCATAAGTAATAGTTGAAGTGAAGTAAAAGAGTTGCGAACAATATTTTGTTTAAATTGATTGTTTAAAATGGTGGACAATGAATGGATGTAGTACACTTTATTTCATGACAAATGTTTTCATTACAAATGTTTGACTTTTAGACAATTAAAATCTATTGAATATATCCTGAGTGATCATAATTATATCCTATACCACTATGTGGTCAGGGTATAATGACTTTGTGTTGATGTTCATAACTACCAACAACATTTGACATAGATCTTTTATTATACCGATCCTCAGAAAGTGATGCTGAGTCGATTTAGCGATGTCCGTCTGTCTGTCCGTCCGTTCTACTGTCTGTGTGTCCATGTAAACCTTTTAATCAACCTACGGGTCACATATATGAATACATTTTCATGAAATTTAGTATCTGAACTTGTATCGGCCATAGATGAACGCTATTTAAAGTGGTGCAAGTCGGTCCATGTTCAGTCCTAGTCCCCATACATATGACCCCTATGAAATCAACTTAAATTTCCATAATATCCAAATTATGATATGGATCTCGGTCAAATTGGGTTTGTGCATGTTTATTACATCCGTTTATCAGTAGTCCAAAAATAAAATCTACACGACAATTCTTAGTCATAGCGTCATAGCCTCCAATTGACGCTGAGACCCGATGTTCACTTAAATCTAATAAAAACAAAAATATTTCACAGATTTTTCTCAAATTTGATTTGTAGTTCTGGATCAGTCCATTTTCCGAAGACAAAAAATTAATAACCATGTAGCTCCAATTTGGTTTGTGTTTAGTTTCTCTATCTAATTAGTTGGATCTAAGAAATGGGGTCTGTAAACGCATAATCGGCATAGATCGATTAAATTTCTGTACTTTTTTGGTTTGGGGGTGTTTATTACACCCACTATTGAGTAGTCCAAAAATTAAATCTATCAAAAAACACAAATATTTTTGCGATTTCTTCAATTCTCAATCTAGTCACCATACAAATATTGCATTCGATATGAACTCTTTTATATCTGCAAACAAATAAATAAATAAATGACACTCAAAATTTGTTTACGCTTATTTTCTACATCTAATTAGTTGGATGTAAGACCCATTCTCTAAGCCCATGGTCTAGGGTACCGTATAGTTGGTCTAGACCGACTTTAATTTTTTTTTACTTGTTTTTCATTGTCGAATACAAATCTCGTTTCCCGACATATGATCAACTGTTTTTTTTACAGTTTTGAAAAAAAAAATAATAATAACACTATGCGACAAATTCAGACTTTGGGCACGCAAATTGACAAAATTTTTGATGAACATAAAACAAAATCAAGGATTGCTTACAATATTGATTTTAGAACAAAGTCAAATTGTTTATTTGTTTAATGATTGCAAGGTTTTTTCTTTTATTTAAGCGATGTGTTGTTGAAGGGTCACCAGTCATTTTAGTAGAAGAAAACTTGGGAATAACGATTTATATTTTGGAGAGTATTTGCTTTGGATCTCAATCGTATTTTTAATGCTATCTGAGAAAATTAAGATTAAATTGCTTTGCATTATTTATATTGCATAGTTTGATTGTAATTGATATTTATATCATATCGATATTTTTTATTTTTTTTGCATTGAAAATTTTGTATGAAATTTTTTTGCGTCTGGTGGAGAAACCCTACATGGAATTTTTTTCGTGTCTATGAAGACCCAACTGAAATTGTTCGCTCTACATTTTTCCTGAATATATTATATAAAAAAGGTACGTAGTTATGGTATAAAGGCCCAGTTCCGTGGGAGATGGAGGGTTAAAATATTCCGAAAAATATTCACCGCCCAATTTTATGGAACAAATGTCAATGTGGAATTTTAATCAGAGAACTCGTTAGTCATTTACTTTAATTTTTAAGAGCTAAACTTTTCTCGAAAAAAAAAAAAATTAAAGCCGCGATTCCGCGAAATTTCTGCCTTACCAAGTACTTTCAATCGGTGATAAAGATTTGCGTGCCCAAAACATCGTGTTGCACTGTATAATCGTACATAAATATAACGGAACAATAATGCACAAGGAAAAGAACAAAACAACAACAACCGTTAAATTTAAAAAGTGTCATCGAAAAGGGAATTATATTAACACACTATACCACTCTGTGGTCAGTGTAAATTGAGTTTGAGCTTTTGTTTGTAACTAAATGCGAGACCTGGACTTAGTCGACTCATTATCACTTTTTGAGGGGATTTATCGCAAATAAAGTACAGGTTTAATATGTTTTACTCATGCTTGGTTTGTATATTTTCTTGGAATACATTATAACTCAATAGATGTGCAACTCATTGTAGAGTCGGCCTATACCAAACATGACTTTCTAACTTGCTTGAATTTGTTTTTGATATGAGAAATAAATTTTTTGATTAAGTGCTGTGCTTAACTGGTAAATGATAAAGAAAAAGCATGTCCCAATTAATTGCTTTTACTACCCAAATTGCAGAAAGCGTTCCTTTTTACATAGAACAAGTGAAACAATTAACAGCCTTGAGACCGAAAATAAAGTTAAAGAAAGGGGAAAAAGTTAAGGAAATTATTGCCGGCCTAGACCGACTAAACAATATCATGTGTTTCGAGAGAGGGTCTTGGATTTAGCTTTCCTGAGGCAATATCTGGATATAGAAAATAAGCATAAACCAAATTCTAGTGCAATTGCTATAAAATTACATATTTTATTGAATATAACATCAATTTGGACATTCTTGGACATCTTCTATATACCGTTACACGCGTCATGTGATACCTGTATTGGATATGTGGACCTGGAAAAAATGAAAATATTTTCAAAAAACTAAAAAATAGACCTTTTTAAAAAACGGTCCAGCTCGGAACCGGTTAACGCTAGAGCAGTAATATTTCGGGAATCGTTGTAAAACATATCAAGGTAGATTTCCAGGGTGGCACTTTTTTCACTTTTTTTCTCTCTATACAGAGTGAGTCGCTCCAATGTACATGAGTGGAAACAGTGTTGAAGTAAGTGATAATATTTTTGAAAATAATGTTCCAAAGAAGACGAGACTGACGAGAAAGCACATTGTGACCACAATTTAAAATTTTAAAATCCAGAGTTGCCAGGACCCTTTTTGTTTAAATCAATAAATCAAAATGTGTTTAAGCTTTTCAAAATACTAATATTTGGGAATAAATCCAAAACATCGCTGGCAACAGACATTAAATTTGCTTAAAAATATCCTCTCGGCAAGAATACATAAAGAGGGATCTTGCAGTCTGAATTAGCAGTTTTAAAGGGAAGAGCATACAAAATTGTGATGTGAAGAGAAAATTATAAGGTTTTAATTAAAAGAAATGAAGTTTTATGTATTTCCCGAAATAATAAAAAAAGTGGTTCCCAGCTTTAAATTCCAACCAGTGATCTACATAACGCAAATGTCTTTCATAAAAGTTATGTGTTTAAATCTTTTAATCTATAATATAATAAAAAAAAGTGGTTCCCAGCTTTAAATTCCAACCAGTGATCTACATAACGCAAATGTCTTTCATAAAAGTTATGTGTTTAAATCTTTTAATCTATAATATTAATAGGCTAGTCGATTTCTTTTGACTGATGTTTTGTTCTACCGTTTTATTCCGATTTTGACCAAACGTATATTATTTGAAAGGTATTTCTTTTTAGCCGATTCGCAGATTTACAGACTTTAAAATTTTGTCCTTTATTTTGAGTAAATTGCATTTAAAGCATTTAACACATACACAAAATTATACAATGCTACCCAGCCATCATTTTCTGCAATTAATGATCACATTCGAGTCTTTTTCGACTCCTCTGCGCGATTAAAACAATCATATATGTGCTCATTTTCGGATCATAAAAGACTCTTTTGTCGGGAGAAAATGGTACCCGACCCGCGACTCTTCTTGAAGAGTCTTTTATGACTCGCTCATTGATCAGTTTCGACTCATTTTCGAGTCATATTTATTTTATTTCTGTACACTTTGTTGGTGTTTTTTCAATAAATCAGTTTTTAAGCGTAAGCGTCAATCATCTTCGAGTCTTTTTTTAATCGCGCATGCGATTAATCAGTTTTTGATCATCAAAAGTGGTCGAAGAAGACTCAGTAAAGTGATTTTTGTTAAAACAATCTTCCAAATGCTAATTGGGTATGTATGTGTTGATAAAATTTGTTAATGTGTTTGTAATAAAAGTGAGTTTGTTTTTTGTGTTGATTTGTGAATTGGCTATAATTGATTAGCATACTTTAGGGACTTTAAAAAAAAAAAATCACGTGAGTCCGATCACAGGGTAGATGTGTAAACATCTGGTAATAAATAAAATGCAGAAAACAGCGACAAATATTTTTTCACCAAACCATCATGTCACACCCATTTGTCTTAATGCTTACATGTTACGCGTAAAATTTTACGCTCACATATTACGCTGTTTTTGTGATTGTATTGTGAATCATTTACCCCCCTGCGCGTATAGATGTTTACACATCAAAATAAAATTTCCTAGAATTTGCGCTCGAATTTGGAGGGCTGGAATCTGCTAGTACATTTTAATACACAACTAGCAGTACACCTGCTTCGTTTTTAGCGTAACTATTACATAATTATTTAAACCATAATCTATAATATTAATAGGCTAGGCAATTTTTTGTGACCGATGTATGTTTGTCAAATTTTTTTCCTATTTTGACCAAGCATAACTTATTTGAAAGGTATTTCTTTTGAAAGGTATTTCTTTTTAGCTATCAGATTTACAGATTTTTAGATTTTTACATTTTATACAAAGCTGTGTGTGTGTTTATTAAATTTGTTAATATGTTTGCAAAAGCCCTGTTTTGAATTGAAAAATGGATATAGGTATAAACCAATAACGACAATAACCACAGTAAAAAGTGTTGAAATGTGAATTAGCTAAAATATATTAAAAAATAAAATTTTCTAGAATTTGCACTCGAATTTCGCGGGCTGTGATCTGCTAGTTAATATTTATGCCTAAATTCAAAAGTTTGAGAGATTTTTTACATCTTCATTAAAATCTCGGGATATATATATAGCACCAATTTCGATGATTTTAAATATTGAATTACTTAGGGTGTCAATGAATCGTTTTCATTCAAAATGAGGCCGTGAGCGTTATTTTTATAGACGGTCATCGCTATATCAACTCCACATGTTGTAAAGACACATAGCATATATATGTTATGGGTTCCAGATTTTTGTTTCTTATAATTATTACAAATGGAAAGAAAAACTGACGTATGCACAGTGAAATGAAGCGTTCGTCTATCCATCCGTATGTGTGTAATCAAACTACAGGTCGTAAATATATTTTACATATTTTGATTAAATTTTTTATATAAGCTTTTATCAACGAACGCTATTGAAGGTGGTAAAAATCGGTGCATGTTCAGACCAAGTCCCCATACAAATGAACCCTTTGAGATGGACTTAATTTGCACACTTGTTTTTATAAAGAATTGATAAAAGGAACTTATTTTGCTATTCAGTATTTGATTAACTTTCATAGTGAACGGCTGTTTTATATTCTTTACTCTAATGAAAATTTCTTAACAACCAAAAATAAAAAAAAAAACAAATATAGTAAAATAAGGGATTAGTGAAATATTTAAAATATTCAGGATATTCCAAAATAAAGTGCTTGTGCAAAAAACAAACTAACTATTGTGCACTAATTGTTGTTATATTTTAACAGCAATACGATGGATAGTAATATCGACGATGAAGATACAGGTAGTGAAATGAACTGGAAAAAATCGTAAATACAAGAAAACGTCACCAACAAGAAACTCCTAATAGTTTGTTCATATCTATGCAAAATCTAGTGTACACGAGATTTCGAGCACAATCTAGCTCATTTTTACTAGATTTCCCATACAAAACAAAATCTAGCTCGTTACTAGATTTTAGCAAAATCTTACAAAATATTGTCAAGCTTGAGCACTACCAAATGTACTACTGTGTATTTTTATTATTGTAGTAGAAGATTATAACGCAGTGACTGAAAAATTGTCATTTAACAACAAAAACGAAAACAAACAAGTTGAATAAGAAGGAAATAAAATATTAATTATTAATAAAAATGACGAATTTATAATAAAAAGTATTTAGTAATTAAAAAGTTAAACCGTTTTATTCTTATATGAGATCATTCTCATCTGCTACATAATACCTGTAGAAAATGCATTTGTTTTTGTTGTTCAAACAATACATTTAACAAATGCTGATGTGTTTTTTTTCACAATTTTTGCAAAATTGCATAATATAATAACATCTTCCTTTTTTAGAATTTGCCATATTTCCATTTTCCTATTTTCCGTTTGTTTATTTTTGGTATTTCTAGTTTATATGTTTTATATTAATCAGCTGTTTATTGTCGTGGAAACAAAATCTTACATAATGTCAAAAAAGTTAGATGTCAACGGTATAGAATCTGAAATAGATTTGAGTTAAAATCTACGAGATTTCCCTTAGATGTAAACGCACTATAAGTTGTATAAAAACAAATGTAAAACAATATTTAATGTTGAAATACCTTCAACCATCAATAAATTTGCAACGCTTCAAGTTAATGATGACAATGATGATAATAATGACAACGATGAAGAAGATGATGATGATGAAGAAAAAACAACTCCTAAGCCACAACTAATAATATTCCTGATGTTACACATATTATTATAATGATATGAAATATTAGTAGTATCATATCTAAAGAGCACTCCAATTATAAATCATAAGGAAACAATCAAGTCAGGCTTATAGTTAAAACAGTTGAATCGTATAGAAAGTTAGTGAAATATTTAAAAGCCGAAATATATCCGCTAAAGCAGTTATAAAGGGAATTCACCATTCCACTCCAATTACAGACATGGAAGCAGAACTGAGTTTGTTACGCCATCAAGTACCTGATGTTACTCATGTTAGAAGTAGTTACTCTACTCTACCAATCTTCTCTGTTGATCATGATCCCAAGACATTTTCAATGTTAGACATATTATTTACGCTTTAGTCCTACTATTAAATTAATTTCATCAAATGTGGCCTTAACCACCCTCCAGAATGCAAAAAACATATTAGTACGCCACCTTGATGTGTTCACTGCTTAAAAGACCATACCGCTAATTATAGAGGGTGCATAGTATATAAAAAATTACAACAAAGAAGACTACAACAAGATTATATCCCCCATTATTATCGCCAAATTGAGAACTTTAATTCAAATCTAAAAGATATTCCGCCAGTTAATAATACCCAAAATAATAATTACACTGTGTGTAATTTTTTAAGTCATGGAAATATAACCATTTACGGACACTACTACGTGATAAAAGGCCAAAAACAAAGACCCGTGTCTCCCAGTTTTGCCCCAAGTCATGCACTTTTTTATGGGCCCCCAAAGGTTTGGGGCCTCTGTGTCATTTTTGCAAAAAAGTGATAATTTTCTCAGGCTCATATCAAAGTTGCAGCTCTTGTCATAAATAACAAAAATTGTGAACATATAAAATCAAAAAACTTCATCTTAAAAATCAAAATCGCAAAAAATTTTAAAAATTCGATTTTTTTTACCTTTTTTCCCCTGTTCAGGTCCATAGGTAGCAAACCGTTCAAAATTCAAGGAAACAATCAACTACAAAACTGTACCTAATATCTCAGTAAACAATGAACTTCCTATGAATGATTCTTAACACCGGTCAGGTAGCGGTTAGGTAGCCGCAAAAGTGAAAACTTTCCCGAAAATTTTTTAATTTCATTTGTTTTTTCTTTACTTCAACATTGAGATACTATGCTATCTATTACAAAAATAATAAAAAAAAAATATTCGTATTATGTTTATAATGTTGGTGGCCCTAGACTTGCAAATCGCACTCTCTTAAGTTGTGGATCCACATCGTCGTCCGAATCGTCCAAATCTGACTCTGATTCAGAACTTATGGTGTCCACAGGTACGTTGCTTCCAGACTGCCCTCCATCATCAGCTTTTTCTTCTTCAAATACTTCATTAACATCATACAGGGTGATCTTGTGACTCCACCAACATACCTGAAATGAATTAGAAAAGAAATCAAAAAAGGAATGCAAAACAATGCAAGTTCATTCCCATTTTTACCACCAAAGCATTTATATCGTTCCAGTAAGCGAACGAATTGTTATCATTTAGAGTGTAGAGGCTCTGAAATTCAGCTTGCCGTTTGCGGTACGCCGTAGAGTTAACATTAGCATGTGTGAGTTTTCTTTGCTCTAAAAACGCTGTCAAAAATATGGCAAGTCACTGCGAAATCATTATGTTATTAGTTGTGGTCCATCTCTTCCCTGTTGGGGCTCATAATCGGTATCAAATGGATCTTCATAAGTAACACCACTTGCTCTACGCATTCCTGTAAATTCTGTCCTACACACATAAAACAGATTCGTTGTGGCTACCAAATTTATTGCCAACCGAATTTCGATGAAGATAATAATCGAATTATGAATCGATTGCAATTACAATTCTATTGTCTTAATGGTAAAAATTGTATCAAAGTAAAATATGGTTTGTTATTATACAATTTCTGTTGATACAATCGAAAATTCAGTCATTAATCGTTAGAACAATGCGGTTGGCGAATTTTTTTTCTGTGTGTACGATCTGGAGTTGGCGGCCTTGGTAATACAAAATTTTCAGGTGCAAGCACTGGTAGTGTGTCTGTTACAGTTGCTTTATGAATTTTGTTCTTCTCAGCATGTCGATTTAGATGACATGTGTAATTTACGCATGCATAGCAACTGGTTGCATCATGCTCAGCAACTGGTTGCATCATGCTGCTACGGTCGGTGCGTGATCACGTGGCTTGTTTATTGAGATCTTAGGTACACTTTTGTAGTTGATTGTTTCCTTGAATTTTGAACGTTTTGCTACCTATGGACAGGGGAAAAAAGGTAAAAAAAATAGAATTTTTTAAAGTTATTTGCGATTTTGATCTTGAAGATCAAGTTTTGTTCTCTATGACAAAAGCTACAACTTTGCCTCAGAGAGTAAATCAAAATTCCGAGCGGTTTACAAGATATGAGCCTGAGAATATTGTCACTTTTTTACTAATTACATTGCTACGGATAGAATTAATTTTTTTTAATCTATATATGTATGAGTCTACAATAGTAGTTAAAACTGGTATTTAAAAACAAAATTATATTACGTTTAACAACATTAATATTAAAAGAATAATATTTGAAATTATAAATATCCTTAAAATTCTCAGATAATCTTCTGAACGGATCAGCATTTGCATAGTTTGAACGGAAATACTGAATGGACAAAGGATTGAAGTAGCGGGTCGAATATTGAGGAACATTAAAAACAACAGCAAGAATTCAGTGCATACGTTGCCATTAATTAGTTTCATTGAAAATGTCACATTTAGCATTTTTCTTCGGGTTTTTAAGGAAGGCAATTTAATTTGAGGTAACCTTGAACTATGCGACGGTAGATTAATAGAAGAATTTGGATATATATATCGCAAGCAGCACAGTAAAAATCGTTTTTGAACAGACTCAATGTGATCGCTGTGAACGGTGTAATGTGGATCCCAAACAACAGAACCGCATTCCAAAATCGGTTTGACAAGTGATGTATACAATTGTTTTTTTATGATTGGATCATTAAATTCTTTGGCCCAACGCTTGGTAAAGGCAATTACTCCACGAAATTTATTAGCTGTCATAGTATTATGTTGAGAAAACTCCAAGATCAAGAATGACGTTCACATACTCCAACCGATAACCGCCAAGAGAATATTTACCAAACATCCTTGTTTTCTTGAAAACATATGTATTTATTTACATTTTTTTAAATTTTTATCTAAAAAATTGAAGTTGCACCATACGAAAAAATTATCTAAATCGTTTTACAGGAACGCTTGCTCACAGAAATCGTTGTAGTTAAGGAAGATTTTTCCATCATCAACATATGTACATTCAACCGTTAGAGAAATTAATTATAGATGAAACTGTTGTTTTACTGCTATTATTATTATTATTATTTAGGTTACTGTAATATACTTTGTTTGTTTCTTGAAAAACTGTTCAATTTAATTTTCTTCGAAATAATTGTCTTTTAGATTTTTTTTCTGTGAAAACTTTTTAAGAGTTCTGACGTGTTCTTGTAAATTATTTAAATAAAAATAAATTTCGTTATTAAAAATAAAAGGTTATGGACCCTCCAAACGATAAATCGACGGGAATTCAACAATTTGCTGGCGGAAATTTTTCTAACTGGAAATTCCGTGTGGAAAGGCATTTAGCTGCTGGGGGTTGCTTAGAAGCTGTACAAATGACAGCACCTGCCACAGACAAGGATCGTCAAGAATTTCTTAAGAAAGACGCAAAGGCACAAGATATGATAGTATCATTCATACATGATGACTTTTTGGGGTATGTGCAAGGAAAAGTATCAGCTAAAGAAATGTGGGATGCATTGATGACATGTTTTGAACGTAAGTCTACACAAAATCAAACGTTAGTTCGAAAGGAATTAGCTTGTTTGAAATTAAGAGATGGTGATGAATTAGCTGCTCATTTATTGAAATTTGAGGCACTGGTACGTGATTTAAAAGCTGCTGGTGCAAAACCTGAAGATGCTGATTTGGTTTCACAACTTTTCCTGACCCTTCCAGAATCCTATGATGCAGTTGTTACTGCAATTGAAAGTTTACCTAGTGAACAAATTAACATAAATACAGTGAAAGTAAGATTACTAGCTGAAGAAGCCAAAAAGAAACACAGGCAAGTACCAGAAGTTGTTGAAAATGTGACTGCTTTTGTGTCGAAAAAGAGACATACTAAATTTAATGGAAAATGTCACAAATGTGGACGGTATGGTCACATGAAAAAGGATTGTCGAGTCAAAGATGTTTTGTTGCTAAAAAAGGATCTGTAAGTTTTATGGCAGATAGAAATAAGTTACCGAAATCTAACAATACTGAAGACGTTCTATTTACGCTTGATTCTGGAGCATCAGATCATTTTGTAAAGGATAAATATATTTTTAATAATATAAGAAAGCTTGATGATCCACGCGTTATCAGAGTGGCTAATGGTGAATCAGTTGTAGCAAATCATATTGGTGAAGTATGTTGTATTAGTAATACTGGAATTGAATTACATTTGAAAGATGTCTTATACAGTCCTGACACTTCCATGAAAACTTAATGTCAGTTAATAAAATAGTTAATGCTAATATTAAAGTAAATTTTAATAACAACTATGCTATACTTGTGAAAAATAATAATGAGTTAGCAAAATGCAGACGAGTGGGAAATTTATTTGAGATGAAAGTTAAAATTAAAATTTCAAAATGTCAATTAACCAACAATGTCAATTGTCAACAAACCAAAGAATATGGTGAATTATGGCATAAACGAATGCGACATATTGGTAATCAATCCCTAAATGAATTAATTAAACATGATATGGTTTATGGTATTCCAAATGTCGACTTGAACAGATTTTGTGAAGTATGTGCTCAAAGTAAACAATGTCTTAAACCATTTGCAGGTACAAGGGATCGAGCTACTAGAGTTATAGAGCATATCCATTCTGATGTTTGTGGACCAATATCACCTGTGGCGTATGATGGTTGTAATTATTTTGTTACATTCATAGATGACTATACTCATTTCACAAATGTTTTTACTATCAAAGAGAAATCTGAGGCATTTGAAAAATTTAAAGAATATGAAGCCATGGTATCGGCCAAGTTTGGTAGAAATATTTCGATGCTTACAATAGATAATGGTGGTGAATATAAATCAAATATTATGTTAACTTATTGTAAAAACAAGGGCATACAGCTAGCTGCATCTATAGCTTTTACACCTCAACAGAATGGAGTAGCAGAAAGGTTTAACAGAACACTGGTTGAAAAAGTTCGTGCCATAATGATCGAAGCTAATATACCAAAGTATTTGTGGGTAGAAGCAGTATATGCTGCAACATATATTATTTATTTATTTATTTATTTTATTAGACTTATAATTAAAATTATCAGCTAATATTACTTATGGGCAATAGCAACATAGGCCTTCAGCTCACTATAATTATATTAAAATATACTTTATACATTATTTGAATGTTGTTAATATATATACAGGTATGTTAGATTTCATTGTAGAGATTAGATATTTTTAGGAACTTCGTTATTAATGCAATATTATTTGTCGAGGGATTGGATAAAAGGTATAACGGGTCAGCGTTTTGGAATGCAATTATTCTGGTGTTATGGGTTTTTGGACATTCACAAAGGAAGTGCACTGGTTTTGTTGGGTAGGATATGTTACAGTTGCAATAAGGTGTAGTATTGGGGTTGAATAGTGATCCATGGGTAAGTCTGGTATGACCCAGACGAAGCCTTTCGAATTTAATACAGTCTAGTCTATTCACGCTATATTGATTAACAAATGGTTTTCGAGTCGCATTAATTCCCCTATACCAGGAGGAAGATAAACTAAATATATGGTTCCTATCTTGTTGGAGGTAATAGTTATCTATCATTTTGTCAATGTCTTTGCGATTGTAATTTTGTTTTAAATGTAGAGGATATTTTGAGGCATTTTTGGCAGCATCATCTGCAAACTCATTTCCGAGTATTTGGCAATGGCCAGGTACCCAAACAAGAGTTATATCTGGATATTTTTTGACGAGGACGTTTCTGATATTAGAGGTATAGTAATCGTTATTAGAAATGTTAAGTATTGATTGTAAAGACGAAAGGGAATCTGAACATATGGCAAACTTCCCACTTTTCCCCTTGACATAATTTATAGCTTCATGAATTGCTATTAATTCGGCACTGTAAATTGACGTATATGAGGGTAGAATTGAAATTAGAATTATATTATTTTCTGTAGTAACGCTGTATGTTGTGAAGTTATCAGTTTTTGAACCATCCGTGTATATAAATTGGCAGTCTTTCAATAAATCTTTAGTCATAGCAAACATCAGTCTGAACTCAGACTGACTGGTGATGGATTTTTGTAATTCGTGGAGTGTGGTATTAATGGATCTATCATCTAATGACCAAGGCGGTAGTAATTTTGTTTTAGAATTGTAATCAGGTATATGTATTGGTATATTTATTTTTTTGCAGTTATCTATTATCCTTGAAATTGTTGATGGTATTTTAGGTATCGTTTTAGACTGTTTTATCTTTTTTACTATTTGTTTGATAGGGATGTTAGTGCCATAAAGTAAAATTCTGAAGAGCTTTGTTGTTAGGATTTCTCTTTGTGTGGATAAAGTTTTGATATTCGCTTCGAAGAGCATGTTACTGATAGGAGTTGAACGTAACGCGCCAAATGCAGTTCTTACAGCTGAATTCAGTACAGATTCTAATTTTCTAAGTTGCGTTCTAGGAGCGTAACCGAATAAAGGTAGACCGTAGTTGATTTTGGAGAGAATTAGGGCTTTGGTAATTGATAAAAGGGAGTCGGTATTACAATTAAATCTCGGACTTGAGAGGCACTTTATAATGTTAAGCCTTTGTGTTAGTGAAGTCAGTAAGTAGTCTATGTGGTCGTTCCATTTGTAACGTTTATTTATAAGTATGCCCAGTATTCTTAGAGTATCAACTCTTGATAATGAGAAGTTCGATAAGTGAATATTGGTAGTACAGTTTTGAAGTCTACAAATGTGTATGAATTTACATTTAGTGGTTGAGAGGGTGGCTCCAGAAAATTCACACCAGTGGTTAATATCGTTAAAGAGATTATCCAGGTTTAAGGTTAGATTTTTCTTCCTCTCTGATCGAATTATTAAATTAAAATCGTCAGCATAGGCACAAAAGTCAATGTCCTTATGACGGGATATTATTGAACTTAGTTTATTGTATGCTATTATGAAGAGAATGACTGATAATGGAGAACCCTGAGGTATTCCATTATGAAGTGGAAAGGCAGAAGAGTAGCAGTTTTGTATTTTTATTGTAATTTTCCTCTTTGTCATGAAATTGATTATGTATCTTATAACCTTTGGACCTACTTTCCAATCAACTAATTGTTCGACTATAGAATGTGTACCTACTTTGTCAAATGCGCGTTCGAAGTCTAGCGATACTATGGTCGCATGTTTTCGTGACGAGAGGCACTTAGCAATTTGATAGTCTACATAAAGTAGACTATCAATTGTCGAACTCCCCTTTCTAAAACCGAATTGACGGTTATTAAGTAGTTTGTTGGTAGAGACAAACCACCATAACCTGTTTGCTATTATTTTATCTAAGACTTTTGATAAACAAGGGTTTAAAGAAATGGGGCGGTATGAACTAACCGTTGTTTTGTTAGTTCCAGGCTTGAGAATTGGAATGACGACGCTGTTTTTAAATTGTTGGGGAATGTAGTTTGAGAATATATTATTATAAAGCTCCAGTACTCTGATTATCATATTGCGTGGTAGCCTTTTCAACATTTGATATGAGATACGGTCCATTCCGGGGGTTTTTCCTTTTAGTTTATTCAGTGTTGAGATTAACTCAATAAAGGTTATATTAGATTCGATTCGAAGTGCCAGAGGGCATGTTTCAGTTGTTGGGGTATTTTGTAATACATTTTTTTTATTTAATTGAAAGGTTGTTGAGTATTTCGAATCAGAAGAATTTTCTGACCAAAACTTTCCAAATTCCTTACTTATTTCAAATTTTTCATTTAAAATTACATCCGGGTTGTCCAGAGAAGAAATGCAGTGTATGTTCTGTGTGGCTTTATAGCCAGTAAAGTTTCTGATGTTTGTCCAGATTTTATCAATTGGGGTTTTTGGGTTAATTGTTGAAGTAAAAGAGGTGATAGAGTTTGTTTTTGATATTTTAATTTTCCGTTTGTATAAAGCATTAGCTCTTTTGTAGTTTAGCAGGTTTGTTTGGGTCATATTTCTTTTAAATATATGCCATAAACTATTTTTTTCTAATTTCAAATCTTCTAACTCTTTGTTCCACCATGGGACTTTTCTGATTTTTGATTGGGATTGTGGTATGGATACGTTAGCAGACTGAACAATTATTTTGCAGATGTTTGCTGTTTCTAGATTAATATTACTAGATATAGGTTTCTGACGATCAATGACATTGCATTGGTCTTGATATTTTGGCCAGTTAGCCTTACTGGTGTTAAATTTTGGTTTACTGAACGAGTTTTGAGGTATCTGACTAGGAAATAGTGAAATTAAAATGGGAAAATGATCACTTCCACACAGATTGTCCTCTGTTTTCCACTCAGCTTGGGAAGCTAAATTAGGAGAGCAGAAAGATAAATCAATGTGAGAGAATGTTCTGTGAGTATTTAGATGGGTTGGGGATTTGTCGTTAAGTAGAACAAAATCTGAATTGTTAATGAAATTGGCTAAAATAGTTCCCTTTCGGCTGTTAGAAAGCGAACCCCAGTTTTTGTGAGGGCTATTAAAGTCTCCGGTTATAATAGCTGATATATTGGAATTAAAAACATTTTCAAGATTTCTAGTGGAAAAATTTGAGTTAGGTGAAATATAAGCGCTGAAAATATTGAATTTAATTTTTGAAATAATTTCTACGCACACAGAATCGAAATCATTACCAACATCAATTTGTTTTTGTTGAAGGGACTTGTGAGCCAGAATTGCTACACCGCCGTATCTGGTGGGAGATGTGTTAATAGCATATATATTGTAATTAATAGGTATTGGGATGTTTGATAAGGAGTGTAGATGGGTTTCTTGTATGCATATAATTTTTGGGTTATGAGCTTTAATAAGAAGTTGGAGTTCAATAAAGTTATTTAAATAACCATTCATATTCCATTGAATGATATTAAGATCCATTGTAAAAGTAAGATATTATATTATAACATTGTGTATAATAAGAGTACATTTTGTATGTAAATATGAACTTCAGTAATAATGAAAGTAAGAGAGAGATGATATTAAAAAAATTAATTAACTTAAAAGAATTAAGAGATGTAATGGTAGGGGAATTTATAAACAGTAAAATTACATGTGAAAGAGGGCGATGAACATTTGTTAGTGTTAGATGGTATTTAGTTAATAATTGAGATAGCGATGTAAAGTTAAGATTAAGAGAGTTGAGTGAAAAAATTAAAAGAGTTGAAAGAATAATGCTAATATTGAGTGAAGTGTTAATAGTGTTAATGTAAATGAGAGGAATAAATTTAACAGTGTGTAATATTGACATAATAGTTGAAAAATGTAAGAGAGTAATGGTACAAATGGATTTATAATTTGTTATTGTTTGATTGCAGAAATAATTTGACTTTGAAAAATTGAGTTGAAGAGAAAAGTAGTGTTTAGATAATTTATAAATTAATAACATATTGGGAGATTTAGATTAAAAATGTGGAACGCTTCACGATTTTGCGTGTCATCCTTGCGCAGGGGCCATGCTAATCTTCTCTGTATCGTTCCAATTTTAGTATATGTTCTGCCGAAGCAAGAACGTTATATTATAAATAGAAGTCCAACTAAAGCATTAACAACTAAAAATACACCGGCTGATTTGTGGTTCAAAGCAAAACCTGACCTAAGTAAGTTAAGGGTTTTTGGATGTCTTGCGTATGCATGGGTCCCAAACAAGAAGCGAAAGAAACTTGATCCTAAGAGCAAACCATACGTTATGATTGGTTATAGTCACAATGGGTATAGACTATGGGACAAAGAAAAGTGTAAAGTAGTTCTGGCGCGTGATTGTAAATTTAATGAATTTAATTATCCGTTTAAAATGGTTAAAAATAAGCCGAAGATTCCAATTATTCAGCGAAACGAGCAAGAGGGGGATATAGATGAAGACTGTGTCGTTTCTGAAATTAATGATGCTGTTGATCAAGAATCTTTTTCAGAAGAATTAGAAGAACCAGAATCGGTTCATATTGAAGATCAAAATGAAATAGTAATTGAAAATTCAGATTCTATTGAATTATCAAATTTACAACAAAACAAATGCTCACCATGTGATGTTCCAAGACGTAGTGAACGACAAAGAAAACCTCCAATAAAGTTTATAGATTATTTCAATACATTATTTGAAGCTGTTAGCGATGTGCCAATTCCAAATTCATATGCCGAAATTAATCAAAATCCTTATCGTGAAAAATGGTTAAATGCTGTGGAAAAAAGAATTAGATTCGATGAAGAAGAATAATGTTTGGTCAGTAGTGAATAAACCTGCGAATAAAAAACTTCTCAAGACAAAGTGGGTGTTTGTGATTAAAACTGACGAAAATAGTAATCCAGTTCGATACAAAGCTAGACTAGTAGCAAAGGGTTTTCTTCAAAAGTACGGAATTGATTATGAAGAAACATATTCTCCAGTAGCAAAACTTACTACTTTAAGGACTGTATTAGCAATTGGAGTAAATAAAGGTTATAGCTTTTACCAGTTAGATGTAAAAACAGCATTTCTTCATGGCGAATTGAACGAAGATATTTATATGGAAGTACCTGATGGTTTGAATACGAATCCAGGTATGGCATTAAAATTGATAAAGTCTTTATATGGGTTAAAGCAGAGTCCTAGATGTTGGAATGAAAAATTCAACTCTATTTTGGTTAATCTTGGATTTAAAAGGTCAAATCACGACTATTGTTTATATATAAAAAATTCAAGATGTGGAATGATTTATCTTTTGTTATATGTTGATGACGTACTACTTGCCGGAAGTGATGAAAAAGAAATTAATGAAATTAAAAGAAAACTGTCATCTATTTTTTAAATGTCGGATTGTGGTGAGTTAAAGTACTACCTAGGCATGAAGATAAAATATAATAAAATAAATGGTACAATGCTTTTAAGTCAAGAAGCGAGTATAGAAAAGCTGTTGAATAAATTTGGCATGATAAATTGTAATCTATCTGAAACTCCAATGGAAAAAGGACTACAACCTCCACGAAATAACCAAAATGTTTATGACTGTCCATATCGGGAATTATTAGGAAGTCTTATGTATCTAATGTTATGTGTACGACCAGATATATGCTATGCTGTTGGTTATATGGGAAGACATCAAGAAAGTTATAATGAGGTACACTGGACTGCATTAAAAAGAATTTTAAGATACCTACAAGGAACTAAAACAATGAAATTAAAATATGACAAAAATATAACCAAAGATGTTCTGGTTGGTTTTGTTGATGCTGATTGGGCATCTGATATAGAAGATCGTAAATCAACAAGTGGTTATGTTTACTATGTATTTGGATGTCCTGTTTCATGGTCAAGTAAAAAACAAACAACTGTGGCGACTTCATCAAGTGAAGCTGAATATGTGGCTCTAAGTTGTACAACTTCAGAAGGTATCTGGCTGAAGGGAATACTAGAAGATTTGTGTATACTAAACTCGGATGATTCGTTTAATTTGTATGAAGATAATGCAGGGTGTATTGCTATGGCGAAAAATACTGAATGTAAAAGAAGTAAACATATTGACATCAAACATCATTTTATTCGGGATTATGTAATGAAGGGAATTGTGAAAATTGAACATGTGTCAACAAAGAAACAAGTAGCTGATATTTTTACGAAGGCTTTAGATAAGTCAACATTTGTTACAATTAGAAGTATGTTAAAACTATCTAATTGAGAGGGGGTGTTGTTTTACTGCTATTATTATTATTATTTAGGTTACTGTAATATACTTTGTTTGTTTCTTGAAAAACTGTTCAATTTAATTTTCTTCGAAATAATTGTATTTTAGATTTTTTTTTTTTTTGTGAAAACTTTTTAAGAGTTCTGACGTGTTCTTGTAAATTATTTAAATAAAAATAAATTTCGTTATTAAAAATAAAAGAAACATCATTAATGAAAAGAAAAAATAAAAATATACCTTGCGGTATACCAAAATTTTCTTTTATATTCTTATAAGGCGTTCACACTACGATATTTAGAGGTGTTTTAGCTCGTGCTTTGAAAAATAAAACACAGTCATTCACACTTGATTTAGTGTGTTTAAGTTAAACATTTTAGCAGATTGAACAGCTGTTTCAAAAATAAAAAACAATTGAAAAGTTGTAAAAATGGATAAAAAATAATATGATTAAATTGGCGGCCAACTACTTTAATTATATTAATGATGTAATTATCAATGTAGATGCGTTATTTTCATTTTTGTATTGTATTTTGTATTGTATTTTTTTTATTGTAATGCCACTTTAATAGTAATGTTAAAAAACACAAGGATGCCAACTTGGCAAAAATGAGAAATATTGCACTGAACATGCGCAAAATTAAATACAACTCTCTCATTTTTCGTTTTTTGAGATGTTTAAGATTTAAACATGTTAATTGAGGTGTTTAGCAAAACGAAAAAATTTATGGGTAAACATTTCGATTTGACTCGTATATCGTATAGACATTAAACACTTCAGTGTAAACGCCGTATTTGATGAAGTATTATTAAAACGAACAAATTGCACTCTTCTAATCAGCTAAGATTGAATCCAGTTTATGCAGTTGTTGGTAAATCCCATTAAATGCAAATTTCTATGTAATAGGCAGTGATTAACTTTATCAAAAGCTTTACTAAAGTCTGTATATACATATAACATCAGTATGTTGAGCATTGTTGCAGCCACGATTAATTAATGTTGAGAGTTCAAGTAGATATGTCGTTGTTTAACATCCTCTACGAAATTTATGTTGAGCAGGTGTTAATAAAGATGAAACTTGATGGCGAAGAAAAGCAGTAATACAATTCTCCAAAAGTTTAGGAATTGCACTGAGTTTAGCAATGCCTCTGTAGTTTATAATATTTGATTTCTTCCAAGATTTAAATGTGGCATAATGTAGGATTCCATCCATAATTTTGGAAAATAGCCGTACTAGAAAAATAAAAAATAATGTTTAACGGTGTTGATAAAGAGTTAGCACAATTAATCAGAATACAACTGGTCCGTGATGAAATGAAGGTTTTAACTTTTTTATTGAAATTTCAATGCAGAATGTAGTGATGAAAGGAAATGAAATTGACTGATGTTCAAACACATTAAATCGATCATCTCTTCAATTATCATAGACAGCATCCGAATAGGTGGTGCAGAAAAAGTCGGTAAACATGTTACTAATAATTCATTATTTAGATATTTCATTACAGGCGGAAATCCAACAAATTTTCCTTTAGAATTTACAAAGTTGTAAAAAGTTTTATGATCGCGTTTAAAGTTTGTTTTCATGTTATTAAGGTAATTAGTATATAATTTAAAGATTAGTAAGTTATATTCTGCACAACCAACTGAATATTTACCGAACTCAATAAGTGAGCCAGATGCTTTATATCGTTTATAACATTTGTTTTTAAAATTTTTAATTCTCGATAATTTTTTTAAATTCCAAGGAGGACCGGATTGCGTCAGCATAGTGTATTTCAGAACAGATTTATTAATAAAATCCAAAAGAGTTTTATAAAATCAATTTAGCCTTGCATCAATGGTATTAGTATTATATAATAGATAATTTAAAACCGTGTAATTCGTCCGTTTATAGCAATAAAGCTTTTCTTTATTACGATGTATGTATGTTAGTTTCTGCTACAAAAAGAATATTGTAGCTAATTTTAACAGTGGGATGATGTCGGTCGTCAAGTCGAGTAATGGGATCAAATCGAGCCAAGGTACAATCAGCCGTTTCATTAACAAATACTAAATCAAGCAACTTATTTAAATCATTATAAACGCAAATATACTGTTTAAAAATTCATCAACCGAATTCAATTTTATTGGGGTGTAGATGAAGGTATCAGGTAGAAAATACCAGGATACTAAAGGTAAATTAAATCACCGACAACAAAGATTGAGTCTACGGGCTTGGCATTATAAATCAATTGATTAGAATTCGGAGGAATCTAAGAACAAGTTATAAAAATTTGTTTGCGGTTCAGTTTAGTCTCCAATAAATTCTATAGCACTCAATGAAACTGATGTTATTTCTTCAGGCGATAGAATGTTTGATACAGCAATGATAAATTTCGTAAATAAATACATATTCTCGCACTAAAGTATTTTTAGGCAACAATTCAGGTTTAACTAGTTGTGTAAATTACTCTGAAGATGTCGTAATTTTAAACGAAGTAATACTTCTCGGTTGAGAGTATGAAAATTTATGTACTAAAATATCGTTATCAATATTAAGACTAGATTTAATACAGAAATGAACGTGCTCAATAGTAGTATCTGCAGCAAATCGAGATAAAAAAATTTATTAATTTTTTTGGAATAGCAATTAATGTTTAGGTAAAACCATTTCCCTATTTCGATTAACAGATGAAGCATTAGACAAAGAAAATAATGTTGACGTATTAGATGAAGGTAGTGTTAAAGTTGAATTTTGAGGTTTGTTAGCAACGTTTAGTGAGTAAATAGCAACAACGGATGAATATAACGTATGACTAGATTAATAACTGGAACATTCACAACAGGATCGACGGCAATTGATGAAACAGAGCCAGGACTTTGAGTAGTACTATCTTTGTTTTTGATTCTCGTAGATTTACGACGCTTAGGAGAAGATTTAAATTTTTAAATTCTGCGAAAAGATTTCCATATGAGGAAATTTCCTTTGAAAGAAGAGCCATTTTATTCTGGAATAGAAACTATATTGTCAAATCTACTATATATGATAACAATGTAAGTATCAAAATTATGCAAATAAATTTACGTACAGGAATATTGAATTCTCACTCAAGAGAAATTGAAATTTTTATCCGTTAATATTATATCGGTATGTTGTTAAAATCCGAAACGCATTTCACAAAAGAGACATATTTTAATATCAAAGATTACAATTTAATATCATGTGGCCATTCAGATGAAAAAGTCTATGGTGGTTCTGCATTTTGGTAAAGTCTTCTATTAAATACGCAATACTAGATAATTTAAACAAGTAAGAAAATTATAGTCGGTCTAGACCGACTATACGATACCCTATACCATGCGTTTAGAAACTCTATCTCTTAGGCCCAACTAACTGGACATAGAAAATAAGCAAAAACCAAATTTGAGTGGGATTTTTATTAATTTTTTTGGCTGCAGATATGAAAAAGTTCATATCGGATGATATATCTATATGGGGACTAGGTCCAAAAATGGACCGATCCTGATCATGTTTGGTAAAGTCTCTTTTATTTTGCAAAAATATATACAAACAAAATTTGCGAAGAATCAGTGCAATATTTTTGTTTTTTAATAGATTTAAGTGAAGATCGGGAAGCAGCTCTATATGGGGCCAAAGGGATCATTTTTGGACTACTCATTAATGGATGTAATGAACGCATACAAACCCAATTTGAGTAAGATCTATATGACAATTTGGATCTTATGGCAATTTATGTCGATTTCATAGGGGTAATTTGTATGGGGGCTAGGTCTGAACATGGACCGATTCTCACCAATTTCAACAGCGATCATCCCATGGCCGATAAAGGCTTATATACCAAATTTCATCAAAATATATTCATATTTGCGACCTGCAGTTTGATTACAAGCTTTACATGGACACACAGACGGACGGACGGACGGACGGACGGACGGACGGACAGACATTGTTAAATCAACTCAGAAAGTGATTCTGATTCGATCGGTATAATTAAAGGTGGGTCTAGGTCAAATATTTTTGGTTGTTACAAACAGCAGCACAAAGTCATTATACCCAAACCACATAGTGGTATAGGGTATAATTACCAAGTCCTGTCTACAGGTAAACTAACTTATTAGCCAATCGATCCCCGAAATATACCAGACTTAATCAAGATATCTTTTAGATATTTTGGGTTCTGATGAACTGAGTTCTGACCACCCGCCTCTTATCATTTTTTTTAACACATTTTGGTCAACAATATATAAAACGTGTAAAGTAATCTCGCACAGAACTGATTTGCACATATTTAAATAGCATCTGGAATCCAATATCGTATATAAGATGGTTAGGAACTGGATGATGTTGTTAAGATTTCACAAAACTTGATTCATGAAGCTGCCTTTTTGTCTGCCCCTACTTTAATAAAAACAAGCAATATGAGCAAATTGATAGTATCTGCAGAAGTCAGAGAAACAAAAGAAGATTGCGTAAACTATCCAGAAACCCAGTGACCAACACAAATTTAAATCGAGCAACGAATGAGTTGAAAAACGTTTAGCAGAAACAAAAAAATGAATAATTCAGCTATTATATAAAAATTCTAAATACTGCAAGTAATGAACACAAGTTGTGGAATGCCACAAAATATTTAAAAAGACCTCCGAAAAAATATACCTGTAAAATATCCAAATGGTGCTTGGTGCTGTCCGTACTGTCGTTTTCCCAATATATCTTTTTTTAAATTCATCTTTATTTATTGCATCTACACATAGGTTTGTGAACTAACAATAAGTTACTCAAGCTTAAAACTAAAACTTAAATATTAAATCCAGGCAGTGTTAGACATTTATTCTATATACGTATGTAATCTAATGATAAAACAAGTAAGAGTGTTAAATCCGGCTGTCCCGAATCTTTAATACCCTCCACTTGCGTCTTAAACTCCACATTACAGCAAATGTTAGCTACGGCTACCACTTTAAAACTGTTGCCCATACTGAAACTTTAAATTCGAACACCTATTAAATTTTTTTAATTGTGTTTTCTTGTAATAAAAAACCACAGTTCTTGACTAAAAGTTTACAGAAAAACATGCTAATATATATTTTAAATTCTTTTTTATCCACCTATTTAAAAAAAAAAGAAGAAATATATATATGGGGCGTTTCATGACAAGTGACCCAACTTTTGAAATCGATGTCATCCGAGCGGGATGCAATTTGCACTAAGGTTAGTCCCATTAGACAGTAGTTTAGACACAATTTTTCAACAAGTTCGGTTAAGAATCTCTGAGTTAGAGGGGGTCAAAATTTGACATTTTGGCCAAAAAGATTTTTTCTCATCCATGTAACTTTTTACTTATTTTTCTTAGCAAAATTTGTCCAAAAGAGTTTAAAAATTATTTTTTGGGGTTTAAAAAAACGCCTTTATTTTTGCTCAAAAGAAAGCTTAGGTTTTTCCTTTCTGGTCGCTTAGTGGGATATCTATCAAAAAAAAAAAATGTTTTGTAACTCAAGATAACGGTGTTTCAATTTTTAGCATACGCACTAATTCGAACTTTTTTCTTATTGCGTTTTCTTAAGTATTTCTGAAACCTTAAAAATAAAACGTACACTGAGAAACTAGACAAATTAACCTTTCCGACGGTATGTAACATACCTAACTAAAATTTCATACCTTCGATACTGTAATACTCGCAATATGTTAACCTCAGGAAAAAATCTCTTTTTTTCTATAGAAATGCTCAAAGATAATTTTTTCTGATTTATTTGTAATAATGGTTTCATTAATGCTAGCAGATTCCAGACCTCGAAAATCGAGTGCAAATTCTAGGAAATTTTATTTTTTCGTTAAATAAAGACCCTAAAGGTATGCTAATGAATTATAGCCAACTCGTTTTTATTACAAACACAGTAACAAATTTATCAAACACACACATAGCTTTGTATAATTTTATGTATGTGTTAGTTGCAATTTTAAACGCAATTTACTCAAAATTAAGAAAAAATTAATAAATCTGTAAATCTGCAAAACCGCTAAAAAGAAATACCTTTCAAATAATATACGTTTGGCCATAATCGGGAAAAAAAACGGTGAACAAAACATTGGTCACAAGAAATCGCCTAGTCTATTAATATTATAGGTATAATAATTATAATAATAAAAATAAAAAAATAAGTAATTTAATAAAAACCTTAATCGCATTAGATCCATTTATAACATAACTATTTTTTTAATTAAATTATTGTAGCGGATGAAGTATTTAAGTTTTGCAAATTTTTAAATACCCAGTCTTTCATCCAGCTTATCTATTGCCTCTATTTGCTGCTTTTTTGCCAATCTTTTCTTGGCGTTACTAGGTTCGCCTGTGGATTTCGCTGCTGGTTTCTTTTTTGGCTTTGGAAAGAAATCGCATTGAGTAGAGGCAGAATGGGTCTCCCATCAACAAGCAGTACAAAAGCATGATATTGAGCGGTGCCATCGATTGTTATCGCAGAATCGAATCTGCTCTTCAGTGTTTTTAATGTTTCCTCATGATCCTCCACTGGAGGCTATACTTCGCTGCATTTTTTTGCTCCAGTATCATCACATGCTCCTTTATCATGAGCAGTTGGATGAAAATGCCACTCAGCTGGCATTCCAAAATCTTTTTTATGAGCTATAAGATTTGCGAAGTTACTTTTGTTTTTAAAATGTTTACGAGCTACGTCCGAAACGTAGTATACCTTCTCTACTCTAAACTTAGATTTTATATATTTTAGTATTATCTTCTGGTACTCATAAACTGCAACGGTATCATGTTTTAAATCGTAGGATATGATTGCCATACTTTTGTGTTCCACTTTTTCATCTTTCATGTAGTAAATAACTACTGTGAATATAGTTTCTTGGTCATTATGGAAGTGGAATGCTTATATGGCATCGTGAAGAAGATATTTATATTTTTGTAAGAAATCGTATAAAATAACGAATTCACCAGACTTGAAAAATATTTTTTGTACCGAAACGTTATATGGACAGATTAAAGGAAATTTTCTTAATTTGTTTCAGCAAAATCGGACTAGCGGTTCTCGAGTTATATCAGACAAAAGAGCCCAAAACGTGACAAATTCCCCTATACGATACTTACTTAGTTCATATCGATATATCTCGATTCCTAGACGAGACCCAGCGAAACGCCGGGACACGCCTAACTTTTTTTTTACCGATATAATTTTCCCCGGTGGTTGCATCCCATCGCGATCACTGATCCCTACCATTTGTCACACAGTGTAATCGGCAACTGTATTAATATGATAATATTGAGCTTAAGACATAGGTGAAAGGTATCTCTTATCATAACACTCTTATCACTATTATCACATAGCTTTTTTCGAAAAAAAAATCAAATTTCAAAGGTACGGAAAAATTGGGAAAAATCGAAATAAAGAAAACCAAGAACCAAACCAACTTTTTATTTTTGAAGAGAATCAAAATTAAAATTTTTTTAAATGGTGCGTGGTAAAGAAGAAGAAAGCATATATTTCAAAAATTCATAACTGCACTGTATTCTTAATCGGACCGGTTTCTGGCATTTCAGCCTTCATCAGCGATTTATTGAACATTGTGATAATTGTTATGTTTTAATTGAATAGATTGTTTCTATATGAAAATTTTTTCTATTTAGGGCGGCCGTGAGGTTTTGAACCATGAACCTTCACATACACTCGTACTTGCACTTTTTGGTCAGCGCTTTAACACACTCACCTAAAGTCAGGCCTACGAGCAGTGTGGTTAGATTCAGTTTTCGTACCATACAGATTTACTTTGTATTAATTTCAGAATATACAACTTTGTCCAAACAAACAATCGTTATTTTTGAATTTTTAATATTTTTTGCATTTATACTTCTAATTTCCACTATTCTAAGTTTTCGTAAGAGTTGTGAAGGTTCATGGTTCAAAACCTCACGGCCGCCCTAAGTAGAAAAAATTTTCATATAGAAACAATCTATTCAATTAAAACCATGGATGGGCGCGTAAACTGTTTACGCTGTTTACGACTGTTGTTTACGCGTAAACAAACGTAAACGTAAACAGATTTCAATTGATGTAAACGTAAACAGACAAGCAAACGTAAATAAGTTCATATTTTTCTGTTTTTCTTACTAGAATTAAGAAGAAATCAAAGAATTTGTTCATAAATTTTTTTTATTTAAGAAAAACATAAATATAACATGTGCATATAATTACAGCAAAAAAACAAAAGAAATACTTATTGTTAAGAAAATATACATATATAATCATCATCACAAGGGATGTTATTCATTTTCAAGCTATAATAAATGTGTATCAATTTTTTTGAACGCTCAAAAGTTAGTCGGTTTCTTATATCAGAATGTATGTAGCTCCAGTTTGAGAAAACCCTTTCTATTTGAGCAGATGAAGCCCGTATGTTTATAAGTTTACAAGCCAGAGAAGACAATGATGGATATTTTAAAGACGCCATGCGCCAAAACAATCCAACGTCATTGCCCAATCTTTTGAGAACAACACATTGAAGTAATCTTTGCGATTCAAAAACAAATCCAATTCACGCAAACCTTCACCAGCCAACTCTGCGAAAAGGAAACTTGTTACTGAATTTGTTTAATTTGTAGAGAGCTTCTCCCTATCATAAAAAGGATTTAAGATATATGCACTGAGGACATATACATTAAGCGCTTGATCTTTGCGGTCACAAAATATTTTTTTCAAACTATTAGGTTCATTTAATGATAACCAGTAATTAACAGCTTCGACTACACAGCAATTTGAGGATTGTACATTATTTAATAACTCGCAAACTGGGTCCAGTAAAGCGATTTCCTCCTCCACCCTTTCAAAAAGCATATCATCAAATAGGAGATTTTTTATGTCGTTTTTAACTTTTCGCGATGAGTCTGCAACCAACTGGCGCATGAATTTTACGTTATTTTTCAAACACAGGAAACAATCGCGCGTAGAGCACCAACGAGTTTTTGCAGTGATTTTGATTTTAGTACCACCTTTTTCAATGATTAATTTTTCAAGGTCTGGGTGGCGAAACTCTTTCAAAATTTTTGAAACTTTGTATGCGGTTTCTTTATCCATTATATTTTTAGCAAGCAGATTAGCGACGTGGGCACTGCAGTTGTTATGCCAGATATTAACGATTTTGCCCCTCCTGATCATATTAGCAGCGTTGTCTGAAACAAATGCATACACTTCAGTGCCGTACATTTTCTTTGCTAGTTCGATTGATTCATCAATGATCTCTGATAGCTTCTCTGACGTCTCACTTTCGCTTGATAAGTCCCACGCATTTAAAAATGCCTTTTCTCCACCAGCATTATGAAGCATGGCAACTACTAGCTTGCTATTATTCGCAGTATTTTTCCAGCCATCGATTAGAAGAAATGAGTCTAATCCAATTTGGTTGCTGGCTTTTACAATCTGCCTCTCATATTCTTTATCCAATAAAGTTGTTGAAAGTGTTTTTCTGCTTGGTAAAACTTTGGAATAAGCTGGTCTTAATTTCTGTAGAAGATCTTTAAAATGCTTTGATTCAATAACGTTGAGTGGAATGTTGCATCCGAAAAAGAATCTGGATAATGATGATGATATTGTGGAAACTGAAGATAATGATGACGATGTTGTTGGAGTTGCTGACGGTGTGTATGTTGTTGGTGTTATAGATGCTGAATATGTAACTAGTGTTGTCGATGATGTCTTGGGAAGATTTGAAATCAATATTATTTCACAATCTTCATTTTGTGAAATATCCATTAAGGAAATATAAACACTGCTATCTAGATCCGTTATACAACTCATGTTCATATCATCCTTGTTGTTGTCCTCATTAGACTTTTTTTACAACGATTTCTGTTCATAATGGTAGGCAAATATTAACCACATTTAGCATAAATATTTAAAAAGTAATAAAGCTCACCTATGCGCCTTTAATCTTTCTGTTGCAGTGTTTGCTAGCGTTTTTCTGCAAAACAAGCATAGCGCTGTATATTTTCGTCCATTTTTGTGCAACTCAAAGCTTAAATCCACAAAAATATCTCATTTGGCGTTATTGCAGGCCGACGTTTTTATTAAACTTTACTGAATGCTTTGTAATTGTTGAAAAGTGTATTACCATATATTTGTTAACAAGCTAAAAATAAATGAATAAATTATTTTATACTATAATTTTTTTTTTATTATTTTCAGTATTATTTTTATTATATTATTTGTATTGTTATATACTTTGTTTAAATTTAAACTTAAGTTGTGGCAGCTCTTTCACATTTCGTCAAAGGAATCAGCTGTTTCGTTTACGTGTTTACGTCTGTTTACATGTTTACGTCTGTTTACGACTGTTTACGTCTGTTTACGTCTGTTTACAGAGTAAACGTAAACAGCATCTGTTTACACGTAAACGCCCATCCCTGATTAAAACATAACAATTATCACAATGTTCAATAAATCGCTGATGAAGGCTGAAATGCCAGAAACCGGTCCGATTAAAAATACAGTGTAGTTATGAATTTTTGAAATATATGATTTCTTCTTCTTTACCACGCACCATTTAAAATTTTTTAATTTTGTTTTTAATTGTGTATCTCGAAATATTATTACATTCGTCCTTGAAATTGATGAATATCCAAGTAATGCACTTTAATTTTCATAATTCTGTCCACTGCACTAAATGTTTTCATTTGATTTAAAAGCAATGTCGGCACTATTTGTGGCCTTTTTTATATACTTTCATTAGTAATAATATTGATTGTTCCTATCGCGATATATAGGGTAAATAATCAAACTACTTCTGAAAAAATAAAATAAACTTGTTCACATTTGTATGCGATTTTCGAGTTTAGCGGGCCAAAATATAAAAAGTAATCACATTTAAAGTTAAAAATTTTTGTTGCGTAGTGTTACTAATTAAATTAAAAATATCTATTTCTATATATTGTTTACCTAGGTTGTGTTAATCACATCCCTAGTGGTAATTTTTAAAAAATTATAAGAAAATTATAGTTGGTCTAGACCGGATTTATAATACTCTATACCATGCATTTTGAAAGATGATCCTGATCAATATTTTCTGAGGCAATAACAAGGCATAGAAATACGCATACATCAAATTTATTGTTATTGTAATTAATTTGTGTCATGCAAATTTTGAAGACGTTTATATCCGAATAGGTCAAAAAAGGACCGATCATGACCTTATTCAGTAAAGTCACTTACTTTTCGCAAAAATGTGTAGAAACAAAAATTTGAACAATGTATGCAATGTTCTTATGGGGACTATAACTAAAAACGACCTATAAGGCATATTTTTGTACTACTGATTATTTGGTATAATAGACAGACATGTAACGCGTCAAAAAAAAAGTAAACTGTGGTAACACTTATTTACGTTTTTTTATACGTTAAGGAAGAACCTTAACTTTTTGTGACAAATGTGTACTGATCACGTGTTCTACGTTACTAGAAATCGTTTGAATTTGATTTGTACAAATTAATAATTGCTAAAAAGATGTAAAAGCAAATATTGTCACTATGGGAAAGCAACTATCGGTTTATACTCGGAAAATATTTTAGATCAAAAAGAAAAATGTAAATCTTTGCATGAAATTGGCGAAATTGTGGGTAGGAACCACTGCACAATAAAAAAAAGTAGTTGATGAATGCGCCAAACATCATCAGGTTGAAGATTTAACGAGATCTGGACGCCCAAAGCAGCTTAGTGGTACTGAAGTTAGAGCTGTAGTAAGAGAAGTGAAGACATATTCAGCCTAAAATGCAGTTAAATTATCAGAACCCATAACGCAGACATCAGACAAACCAGTAAGTTTGAGTACAGTAAGGAGATCGCTTCACAAAAATGGTCTACTTGGAAGGATACTATGCAAGAAACCATACATATCCAAGGCGAATCAGAGCAAGCTAATGAATTTCGGTAAAAAGTAGAAAAATTAGGTTCTATCTTTGTGGGAAAGCATATTATATACAGATAAGAGGAAATTCGAAATTTTCGGCACGAAAAAGCCTCCAAAAATATGGCGTGCTAAGAATGAAACATGCAAAGAAAAGTGTGTTAGCAAAACTGTTATATACAGTGGGGTTCAGTTATGTTTTGTGGCTATATGGCGGGAACAGGTGTTGGTAATTATGTTTTTATTTACTCCACTATGACCCAAATAGATTACTTAGCCATTTTGAAGGACAATGCTGGCCCTAGCGTCGAGAAATAAGGCATGGCTGGAAATAGGATCTCCCAACAGGACAACGATCTAAAGCTTACATTTAAAATTGTGAAAGAGTGGCTACTGTACCCGACTCCTAAGATACCTGATCAACCGTCGCAGTCCCCGTACCTTAACCCAGTCGAGAACCTGTGGGAAAATTTTGACAGAAAAATAGGTCGAAGGGCTTTTTCAATCAAGGGAAACTTAAAGATGCCTCAAAAGAAAGAATGGAGCATAATCTCCCCTGATATAACAAAAAAAAATTGTCGAGTCGCTGCCTAGAAGACTACATAAGGGGCTTAAGGCCAAATGAAAATAAACCAAATATTAAAAAATTTTAAAAGTTTACTTTTTGTATTGAAGTTCTGTTTCCTTTTCTTTGCGATTTACCTTTTTTTGACGCGTAAAATTTGGTCATTTTCTAAATAAAGTGCATTTATTTCGGTTTTGTAATGCTTCTGTTTAATTTTTTTTTATTGAGTTCAGCTATAATTAAATAATTCTTGAATTCCCTATATTTATTTTAGATTTTGTGTTAATTACTTCATTTTAATAAAACTTTTAGTATGAGGAACTAAGGTGTTTACTTTATTTTGACGCTCACAGTATATATACAATCTAAATATGTATATATAATATGATCATCTTAGTCGGTCTGATGGGAGTTAGTTATTATGAGGGCTACGTCAAAACATGTACCTATTTTGATAAATTCCAGTATAATAAATGGTGGGTCTACATTAGGGTGTCCCTTAATAAAAATAAGTAAGAAAATTATAGTCGCTCTAGACCGACTATATGATACCCTATACCATGCGTTTAGAGACCCTACCCCATAGGCCCAACTAAGTGGACATAGAAAATAAGCATAAACCAAATTTGAGTAGGATTTTTATAAATTTTTTTGTCTGCAGATATGAAAAAGTTCATATCGGATGCTATATCTATATGGGGACTAGGCCCAAAAATGGACCGATCCTGACCATGTTTGGTAAGGTCTCTTGTATTATGCAAAAATATATACAAACAAAATTTGAGAAGAATCAGTGCAATATTTTTGTTTTTTGATAGATTTAAGTGAAGATCGGGAAGCAGCTCTATATGGGGCCTATGACTAAGAGTTGTCCCATAGGGATCATTTTTGGACTATTGATTAATGGACTAAGATTTATATGATAATTTGGTTCTTATGGCAATTTATGTCGATTTCATAGGGGTCATTTGTATGGGGGCTAGGTCTGAATATGGACCGATTCTCACCAATTTCAATAGCTTTCATCCTATGGGCGATAGTAGCTTATATACCAAATTTCATCAAAATATATTCATATTTGCGACCTGCAGTTGATTACAAGCTTTACATGGACACACAGACGGACGGACGGACGGACGGTCGGACATCGTTAAATCGAATCAGATAGTGATTCTGATTCGATCGGTATAATTAAAGATGGGTCTAGGTCAAATATTTTTGGTAGTTACAAACAGCAACACAAAGTCATTATACCCAAACCACATAGTGGTATAGGGTATAAAAAGTGTTCAAACTCTCGGTTTCGCCCCCCTAGAAATATGCGAATAGCAAAAAAACTGAGAAATACAAAGTTTTGGGCCAATCAAAAAACATTTAGTCGTGTCTCAACGCGATTGAAAATTACAAGTGTGCTTATATGGGGAAAATATAACTTTTTTTTTTTCAGATTTTACGAAAAGTTCATTCTATAGTTTAATTCTTCCGACAAGTTGTTATATAAGTCGGGATCAGTATTGAATTATCCTTTCAAAAAGCTATAAAACTTCAAAATCGAAAAAACCTCGTCAAGAAATAGCTAATGACCCAGACCAATCTTGTGCAAAAAAAAACTAGGTCATGAAATTTGATGGCAATTTTCCAACTTTGAGGAATTGATTAAAGCCATAATTTTTTTTGTTATCTATACTTGTAAGGACTCAGAAATGGAGTATTTTTTTATTACCACGTTGTTAACCTATTACTTGAGACCGAAAATGGGAAATTTTTTTGATAAAATTTTGAAAACTCCTTTTTCAAGTTTGAAAAAATTTTCTTTAACAAAATTTAAAAAACTGGATCTTAAACTTTAGCGTTTTGTTAAATACATGTTACAGATTAACTGTGTGAATTTTTAAGTAAATCCCTACGTCAGAATTTTTTGACAAGGACTTTTTTTTTGTGGATTTCGAGAAATATGGGATTTTAGTAAAATATTCTGTAAATGTACGTGAAATTGGAGAGTCACCCGAATCCAATTGCAAAAAAAAACTGAAAAACACTGTAGACATAACATGTGTTCGACAAACGACCTGCCTACAATACCGTAAGACCCCGCTGACTTTTGGGGGTGCCGTTTATGAATGACATTTTATTTGTTGAAAATAGCTTGTTTAAAAAATAACTTATCTTTTTTTATTAAAGTTCGTAATATTTAGTTTTTAAGGTTTGTATACCTATAGAAATAGGCACACCACAGAGCAGATCCAATAAATAAAAGAAGCATAAATAAAGAATAAAAAAAATTATATCGAATATGTGAAGGTCAATGTGCTAAAATTAGTTTAAAAGAAGTTACAAACAACACTTTAATCTAAATTATTATTTTTTTTTTTTTCAATAAAAAAATTTTATGCTACTCGTAATAATAAATGTTTTAGGAAAAAATGTTCTTTTACAATATTTTTTTTTAATATCTAATGAAACGACTATTAATAATCACTCTAACTTATTAGCAATTTGCTTATTGGATGATGGTGAATATATACATCATAGATAGACATTATGTTCTAGACTTATCTTTTACGAAATAATTTTATAAATAAGTAACTAGAATTATGTAAATATATTATATCCACAAAGAAATAAATATATGAAATAAATATATAGGCTACAAATGTATATAAATGTATTCTAATGTATTCATGTTTGAACCTCAGTGGAGGTTTAAGCTCATGTAAATTTTTTAGTATTAATTAATTTGCTTGTTATTGTAAAATCGATTGCAAATAAATGTATAAAAAAAATGTTTGCTATTGTTATAACTTTCATTTTATAAGAGTTAAGAATCACAACAAAAATTTTAATTACACAATCAATAAAAGTTTGCTAATCGTAACGAAATTCTAAACAATTATTTTTCGGGGTGTATTAACCATATTATGGCCCATTTGACTATACTAGTGTCATTTATATATTTGCAAAAATTGTTCAACATAATAATCTTATGTTACATCTTATACTAGTCAAAAACGTTTGTTAAATGCACGCAAACGATATTTGGCAATAACAACAGAAACATATATAATAACTCTCTCGAAACAATGCAAAAGACATGAATTTACAATAAGAGTACAAATTTAAATTTCATTTCGCAAGTACTACTTTTCAAAGTTGTTTAGTACCATTTAGCTTTAGGTAATGGCTCCAAAGAAAAGCTCATGTACCAGTATTTCTACAATTTTTTTGTTTTCCAAAATATATATGTACTATGCTCGAAGAGTATATGGTAAAAAATTTGATAAATGTGTTGAAGAATAAAATAAAAGCAATTTGATATTTTTATTAATTATCAATAGCAATTTTAGATAAGTATTTGGCTAGAGAATTATTTAAAAGTAATATTAAATCCCAAATACTTGATTATAACTAGCTGTTAACTTTAAAATGTATTTGAGCCTTATATAAAATTTCTAAAATAATTAAGTACATATTCAACCTTTTTTAGCCCACACATCATATAAGAAGAATTATTTTGAAACTAAACAAGTAAGAAATTTATAGTCGGTCTAGACCGACTATACGATACCCTATACCATGCGTTTAGAGACCCTATCTCTCAGGCCCAACTAACTGGATATAGAAAATAAGCATAAACCAAATTTGAGTGGGATTTTTATTAATTTTTTCGGCTGCAGATCTGAAAAAGTTTATATCGGATGCTATATCTATATGGGGACTAGGCCGAAAAATGGACCGATCCTGACCAACTTTGGTAAAGTCTCTTGTATTTTGCAAAAATATATACAAACAAAATTTGAGAAGAATCAGTGTTGTTTTTTGATAGATTTAGGTGAAGATCGCGAAGCAGCTCTATATAGGGCTTATGACTAAGAGTTGTCCAATAGGGACCATTATTGGACTACTGATTAATGGATGTAATATATACATACAAACCCAATTTGACTAAGATATGTATAATAATTTGGATCTTATGGCAATATATGTTGATATCATAGGGGTCATTTGTATGGGGGCTAGGTCTGAACATGGACCGATTCTCACCAATTTCAATAGCGTTTATCCCATGGCCGATAAAAGATAAAATACCAAATTTCATCAAAATATATTCGTATTTGCGACCTGCAGTTTGATTACAAGCTTTACATGGACACAGACGGACGGACGGACAGACATCGTTAAATCAAATCAGATAGTGATTCTGATTCGATCGGTATAATTAAAGATGGGTCTAGGTCAAATATTTTTGGTTGTTACAAACAGCAGCACAAAGTCATTATACCCAAACCACATAGTGGTACAGGGTATAAAAAGCTTTATATATAACAAGACTTGCTAATACTGTGAAACCTAAATCAAAGAAATTATTAGTTTGGTCGACCAACTCTCATAAAGAAAATATAAAACAAGTAAGAAAATTATAGTCGGTGGAGACCGACCATACGATACCCTATACCATGGTTTAGAAACCCCATCTCTCAGGCCCAACTAACTGGACATAGAAAATAAGCAAAAACCAAATTTGAGTGGTACTTTTATTAATTTTTTTGGGTGCAGATATGAAAAAGTTCATATCGGATGCTATATCTATATAGGGACTAGGTCCAAAAATGGACCGATCTTGATCATGTTTGGTAAAGTCTCTTGTATTTTGCAAAAATATATACAAACAAAATTTGAGAAGAATCAGTGTTGTTTTTTGATAGATTTAAGTGAAGATCGCGAAGCAGCTCTATATGGGGCCTATGACTAAGAGTTGTCCAATAGGGACCATTATTGGACTACTGATTAATGGATGTAATATATACATACAAACCCAATTTGACTAAGATATGTATGATAATTTGGATCTTATGGCAATATATGTTGATATCATAGGGGTCATTTGTATGGGGGCTAGGTCTGAACATGGACCGATTCTCACCAATTTAAATAGCGTTCATCCCATGGCCGATAGAAGATAAAATACCAAATTTCATCAAAATATATTCATATTTGCGACCTGCAGTTTGATTACAAGCTTTACATGGACACAGATGGACGGACGGACAGACATCGTTAAATCAAATCAGATAGTGATTCTGATTCGATCGGTATAATTAAAGATGGGTCTAGGTCAAATATTTTTGGTTGTTACAAACAGCAGCACAAAGTCATTATACCCAAACCACATAGTGGTATAGGCCCAATTAACTGGACTCTTAGGCCCAATTAACTGGACATAGAAAATAAGCAAAAACCAAATTTGAGTTTTTATTCAAAACTGGACCGATCCTGATCATGTTTGGTAAAGTCTCTTGTATTTTGCAAAAATATATACAAACAAAGAATCATTGCAATATTTTTGTTTTTTAATAGATTTAAGTGAAGATCGGGAAGCAACGAAAAGAAATAACACTATTCACTTTAAGTAGTTTTTTTGTTTTGTTCCATAATGACAATAGTGTTAAGTTTCCAGTTAAGGAAGCGTGTACATTACTGTCTATTAAACCATAACTTTTTCGTTTTTGTTTTTTTTTTTTTTTTGGTACACTTCAAGCTTAAAGATCTTCAACGATAAATTTTCTACAGATCACGTATCTGATTATAAGTTTTTTTTTTGCTGTATTTTGGTTCTCTTGATTTTGACTTCTTCAAGTGCATAATGAAAGTACTCTTGGTTGTTCTTGTTGCAGCTAGAGTGTTTATGTACGAGTATTTAACTAGTTGTGTCTTTAAAAAAAACTAAACGTTTTTGAGGCGTACTAATCTTTAGGTTGCATTTTGATTCTATTTTTCGTTGATGATTTTTTAGAAGACAAAAAACCCGAGAGTTTTTTGTAAACGTTAAACAAAATACATTTTTATCATATAATAATGTGTTGATGGTTATGCACGCGCTCACGCGGCTAGCCACGATTTTTATCGAAAGAGAATCGAAACATTTTATAAAAGGTAATTTATTGAAAAGTTATGCTTAAATTTTAATTGGACTATGAATTTTTATAAAAATAAAACAAGTAAGAAAATTATAGTCGGTCTAGACCGACTATATGATACCCTATACCATGGTTTAGAGACCCTATCTTTCGGTCCAACTACTTCGATATAGAAAATAAGCATAAACCAAATTTGAGTGGGATTTTTATTAATTTTTTTGGCTGCAGATATGAAAAAGTTCATATCGGATGCTATATCTATAAAGGGACTAGGTCCAAAAATGGACCGATCCTGATCATGTTTGGTAAAGTCTCTTGAATTTTGCAAAAATATGTACAAACAAAATTTGAGAAGAATCAGTGCAATATTTTTGTTTTTTAATAGATTTAAGTGAAGATCGGGAAGCAGCTCTATATGGGGTCAAAGGTATCATTTTTCGACTACTCATTAGTGGATGTAATGAACGCATACAAACCCAATTTGAGTAAGATCTATATGACAATTTGGATCTTATGGCAATTTATGTCGATTTCATATGGGTAAGTTGTATGGGGGCTAGGTCTGAACATGGACCGATTCTCACCAGTTTCAACAGCGTTCATCCCACGGCCGATAAAAGCTTATATACCAAATTTCATCAAAATATATTCATATTTGCGACCTGCAGTTTGATTACAAGCTTTACATGGACACACAGATGGACGGACGGACATTGTTAAATCAACTCAGAAAGTGATTCTGATTCGATCGGTATAATTAAAGATGGGTCTAGGTCAAATATTTTTGGTTGTTACAAACAGCAGCACAAAGTCATTATACCCAAACCACATAGTGGTATAGGGTATAACAACCGAGGAAATTTTAAATGTGTATGAGAATCTGATGAAAACAGTTCTCAATGAAGTCGTTTCACTGACAATAAAGTTTTAAAATAGCTACAAATGTAATGAGTCGTGTAAAATTTGGTTTTTTATCAAAATCGGTTACTTGATTATTCGGTAACCGGATAAGCATATAACAGTTTTATTAAATTTGTCAATGCTTGTACCAAAAAATATTTAGTATTCATGTGATCGTCGCGTTCGTTATCGAAATTTTTCGATCGAATTTATGTCACATTTAACAAATTATGTCCCCTAGTTAAGAGCAAAAGTGAAATGAGATCTGAGGCATGTCTGTCTTCTTTTAATAATAAACCAAAATATCGAATTTTGATTGATTTTACTCGATATCGATTGCGGTATTTAGCCTCTGATATCGATTAAATTTTTTTTAAACCTAATAAAATTAAAATTCATAAAGCATTAACCATCCAATGGTCTAACAATTAAACGAAGAATTGCTAATTGTCTATATCGACTGCTGAGTTTCATATAGAATTTCTAAGTTATCATTTAACTTGAAAGTAACCGATTAATAATGAAAAAACCAAAACCTTGAAAGAGTACAAAAAGCGAATAAAAATAATATTTTATCAAGCCTATATATTTCCGAACTGGATATTCGAGTAGTCACGTCCTAAATGGTCTGTGTCTTATAAAAACACATTTATTGCAAGAGACATGAGGAATATTTGGTTACTTCTAAGTATTTGGCATATATGGCACAATTTTAACTATTCGACCGAATAACTGAGTTTGTTATTGTTCGGCCGAATAGTATACAAAATTTTACTGCGCTATAGATTTAGCCTTTTTCAATTCATCTGATGATTTTTCATAAACTAAAGTCTGAACAAACTTAATTATCGAAAATGTTTTCCAAAAGTTCGAGCTTTTTCTATCGGATTATTGGTACGGTTTTCTTTGTGAAAGTTGTTGTTATAACAGAAGTTCAAAATTTAGAAAATCGTAAATTTACGTCGAAAGCCAGTGTTGAGTCCTTTTAGACACTGAATATTTTACCCGAATTTTTTCATAATTTGTGAATTTTGGCTTGTATACCACTTAGTGTGCGACATAAAACACAAATAATCCGCATAGCTTTCGTCACAATAGAGTCTAATATAAGTAGGAAGAGCAAAGGAAAATAAATGCACTCTTGCTATACTCCACATTTGATGTAAAAAAGAATTGCTATCAACTCTATATCAAACTTTAAGATCGGACTGTCAATATGGAAGATATAACGAAAGAACTAAAAAGGCGACCCCTACGTTCGGAAAAAAAAATAAAAAATTTTTTTCAAATGTCCTTGGAACAATACTTTATATTCGCTGGTGTACGGAGAACTTTTTTTTTTCGATACGGTCTAATGTACATGATATTAAATTGAAAAAACAATTTATAAGCGAATATTATTAGAATAAAGTGTTAAATATACATGTGTCTCCTAAATGATAACTTCAAATATACTTGTGGACATACAGTTAAGTCAGTTATTTTAATAAAAATTTGAACGGAAACAACTTCTGTTTATTTAGTTTAGATACAAAAACATTACAAAAACTTAAAAAATTATTAATATTAAATACTTTTTTTTTGTACAAGGCGTATGTCAGCTTCATATTTTGTGTGAATATATAATTAGTTGTATAAATTGCTTTGTTTTTAATTTAAACTATTTTGAAACTTTAGTATTTTGTTGGGCCCACTTTTTGGAGGATTACTTCGGCAATCTGTTTGGCACTGAATAACATCCCAGAGTGCATTTTTATTTGTAGGTTTTCTGGCCGCAACTGCCCGTTTTACGATTCCGCATAGATTTTCTATTGGGTTTAAACCTGGACTTTCAGCTGGTCATTCAAGAATCTTTATTTTGTTTTCATCAAACCAAGTCTTGACGACCCGAGATGTATCTTCGGATCGTTATCATGCTGAAATATCCATGCTAACTAGAAAAATGTCATATAGAAACAATCTATTTAATTAACACATAACAATTTATCACAATGTTCAATAAATCACTGATGAAGGCTGAAATGCCAGAATCCGGTCCGATTAAAAATAAAGTGCAGTCCTGAATTTTAGAAATATATGCTTTCTTCTGCTCTTCCACACACCATTACAAATATAAACCTTCGATAATTAAAATTACTTAATTATTTGTCGACTTAACTTCGGTGATGTGTTAAGAAATGACTGATTCTTTACAATAATAAACTTTGAAATGCTAAATTTTGTTAATATTTAATGATTCACCAAATAGCGTACCGTTATTTTTCACTTAAAAAAAAGATATTACATGAGTAACTTACTTGTATGTCCATGTATAATAATATATACCTTTAGTGTACCTCAAATTGCAAGTTGCTATTCCAACAAGAATTTTAAGTTTTATCATTCCATTGTAGCTACTGACATTCTTAGGGCCCTTATTATACTTGCCTTAAAAATAGATATTAGTAAAAAGCAAATTTAGCTAAAGTGCGCAATAAAGTGACGTAAAAGGGAAAATCCGATCACTTTTGACCAAATGAATTGTTTTAAACAAACTAACAATAAAAATTTTTGAAATTTGTTTTTTTTTTGTCTTGTGGTAAATATACTAAAATGTATTAAAAAATTTAAATTGATGACGCCAACCAAGGAAAACTAAACTGGTCTGCTTTCCATTTTTACTTTTTATTTCAACTAACTTATCAGAAAAAGTGGCAACTTTATCTTAGACGTTAAAGGCAACACTACCTTCCCTTTAGCTTGTCGCTCACTTTTAGCTTAAAGTATACTTGTAATAACGAAAAACTAATAACCTTTCAGATAATATTCCAAATATAGCTATTGGCATAGTAATGACCCTTAGTGAACTAAATTTCAACGAATAGGTATCTAACACTATAGTATACCCAGCTGGTGAGTCATAAGAAATTTGACTTAAACAATAGATATCTATGCACTTCGTTAAAAGCTTCCTAGTTATAGACGATTTATTAGGAAGTTCCGTTTAATTTCATAATTCGAATATAAATCACTTTGTTACTTGCTCCTTGTTTTGATGAGTTATCTAAAAAATTATAAGGGATATATAAAATTCGACACATTTAAACTAAGTTAAATAGTTTTTCTTTTTAAGCAAAAGTTAAACACACTTTTTAAGCATTGAGGCTGCAATGGAAATTGAGTAAGGTAACCATTTTACTATCACCATTACTACTGTTGCCAAAGGAATATAGATAAGTTTACAAGCAGAAAAACGAGTTTAAATTAAGTCTTTTTTGTTTTTTTTTTTTTTTTCAAAATATCCTAAGGCAATACTGAAATGTACAATCATACCTATCTATGTACTTATAAAACTACTCGTATATACAATTATTTCCTACGAACAATACAATACACAATACACAAACTTTATTCGTTTACTAAAATGCAAGTGGACGGAGTTTTATTTTTTTATTATATATATTTTTTATTTATTTTATATACATACTTCATATACATTATTTGTTGAATTTTTTTTGAAAATTTAAATGTAATTGAATCAAAAAAAATTATATAAATATATTAAACACAAATTCAGTCGGTTAGCACAAGGTGTATGAACCTTTGTCTATCTCACACACTTAAATATTTGATCCTGAAGTCAGGACTATGAGCAGTGCGATTAATAATCCGTTTTCATACCGCGAAGCTTTACTTTGTAACAGTATTCGACTATCCTACGGTATTGTCCGATTAAAATGTTTCTATTTGTTTTTCTATACCCTATACCACTATGTGGTCACGATATAGTGACTTTATGCTGATGTTTGTAACTAACAAAAATATTTGACCTAGACCCACCTTTTATTATACCGATCGACTCTGTCCGTCTGTCCGTCTGTGTGTCCATGTAAACTTTTAACCAAACTACCACTTTTGATGAAGTTTGGTACGTAAGCTTCTATCAGCCATGTCATAAACGGTATTGAAATTGGTGGATATCGGTGCATGTTCAGACTTAGGCCCCATACAAATGACCCCTATGAAATCGACTTAAATTGCCATATGCTCCAAATTATCATATAGATCTCAGCCAAATTGGGTTTTTGTGTATTTATTACACCTGTTAAACAATTCTTAGTCATAGCCCCCATATTAAGCAGCTTCCCGATCTTCACTAAAATCTATCGAAAAACAAAAATATTGCACAGATTTTTTTCAAATTTGGTCTATATATGTTTTTGTAAAAATAAGTGACCTTACCAAATATGGTGAGGATCGGTCCCTTTTTTGGCATGGTCCCCATATAAACTTTTTCATATTCAAAGGGAAAAAAATTAATAACAATGCCACTCGAATTGGTTTATGCTTATTTTCTATATCCAATTAGTTGTGCCTAAGAGCTAGGGTCTCTAAACGTATGGTATAGAGTATCGTATAATCGGTCTAGACAGACTATAATTTTCTTACTTGATTGCTATTGTGTTTTGAATTATCAAATAAAACAATTGCACAGAAAATGTGTACTGTAAACAAGTAAGAAAATTGTAGTCGATCGAGGCCGATTATACGATTTCCTATAGCATAACGTTTGGAAACAGATCTTATATCCAACCGTACTGAATAACATAAAAACTAAAGGGGTCCCTAAATTCACATATGATTTGAATTTAACAGGAAACACAGTTTTTTCACATTTCCATTTTATACTGAATCAGAACAAAACAGAATAGGGTTATGTATGGAACAATAAAATGGCCTCCGGGACTGTGCTAGCACATACACAATCTTTTTTCCATGGTCGTTTAACAGCGTTGAAATTCCTCCATAAATGTTGTAGGCTCGTTGGCATAGACTTTTTTGACTTCAAATAACCACATAAAAAGAAATACAATGGTGTAAAATCATACGATCTAGGCAGCCAATTCTGCCCAGCGAAACGTGAGAGTACACGACTAGGAAATGTCTCACGCAGTAATTGAATCATTTCACGGGCTGTATGGCATGCGGCATCGTCTTGTTGAAACCACATGTCGTCCACATCGATACCATCCAATTTAGGCAGAAATAACTCTATTATCAGTCACTTCTTGGCCAGCCTCATTTTCGAAAATCCAGTCCAAAATCAGCGCCAAACAGTGACATTTTATGGGTGCAATTGCCTTTTGAGAAGCTCATGGTCCACGATTACCAGTGTGTTTAGCACCACTGTATCCAATCTGACTGCATATTTTAATGACTTTCTTCACAGTTGGCAAGCTGCGGACAGTAAATGAATTTTTGGGAGAGTTTTATAAATAACCAATTATATTGACTTGTTTCGATAGAATACACCTTTTAAAAATGTCGTTATTAAAACAAATCACAATTTTTTAATCAGATAAAATCGTTCCAAACATCTGGTTTCTTACTGCGATTATCAAAAATCTGTTAACATGGGACTCTTGATTGTTGAAATAAATCATATGAGAAACCATTTGGTCTAACTAGTCTTTTAAATTATGTTCTACAAATAAAAATATATAATACTAGATGTAACCCGGTGTGCTTCGTTACCCCCTCCGTCGCCCCCCGCCACGTAATGAAAGAGCTCACGCAAAGTCCCAAGGCTTTAACTATTACAGTACTCCAGATATATGATATTTTTTATTCTGGCGTGTTTTATTTTGAAGAGAAAAATTTTAAATTGAGAATAAAAAACAAGAAAAACTGAAGCGCATTGACACCAATAAGATATTTCGTTCTTATACTTATGGCAGACCAAAATAATTTTAAAAAATATGGACCATTTTCGAATTATTTTTTACTAAAAAAAAACATATCTTTAATCTTTATTAAAATAGTTTGCTAGTTTATAAATTATTTTCGTAGAGAACCACACATAAGCATATAGATTGTTATGTCTGAAAACTTTTGAAAATTGCTTTATGTTGGTTTTTTGTTTATAACGACTTAAAAAAACTGGTGTTTTCAATATGATGTTGCACAGTGAATCGAGGCCATATGGAACTTAAATATTTGTACCAAATATCGCGCAATTATTATATTTGGGACATATAGTGGGTGACAATATATTGGAAACTTTTACAGAATTCTGAAATTGCCAATCTTGTTTTTTTAATAATTTCGCGTTGTCTTATAACTATGTGTTTTTTTATTTGCGAAATCGCTCTTTGGTGCGTTTTCAATCGAAACATATTAAATTTGTGCCAAAAAATTCAATAAAGAAAATATAGATAAACGAAAAAAAAATTTTTTTTTATGCCAGAACAGTGACAACTTTTAAACTTCAGTACCAGATTCGATTAAGACAATAAGAATGGAACATGAAAATGTATAATATCTTATAATATCTTATGTTTCTGTCGTTTTCTTTCAACTGTTTTTTAAACAAAATTGAACTTTTCAACATTCTAATACCTTAATTATTTATTATAAAATAACGGCAACAACAAACTTTTGTGAGGAGTTAAAAACCAGAATAGTAGAAAATTCTATTGATGGTCTTAAGCAAAAGAAAATTTGTAATAAATATTTTATGAATAAATCCATAATTTAAAAAATTATAAAGAAATATCGTGAAAGAGCTACGGTGACACCTCAAAGTTTAACAAAATAATTAAACAAAACTAAAAAATATGTGCTTGAACTTGAAGTTGTTATCGTCCTGTGTAGAAACCATTTTTATTAGAGAAAAATCGTTCGTCTCGCATTGAAATAAGTCCAAGTTTAATTACAGAAGACATTAAGCGAGAATGTTTGAGCTACGAGCAAAGGAAAAAAAGACTATATATAAAATGTATAAATATAATTGTTAAGTTGGGCAATGCCAATATTATGGGATAAGGTTGCTATTCGGGCCAAGGAATGGGTTTAATTTATGTAGTAAAAGATAGTCTAACTGGAATTGGATACATAAAAATTCTAAATGGGGCATATTTTCATATTATGACATATTTTCTTCCGCGTATGGAGGATCTGGAACTTCCATCCTGACAATGACCAGTAGAATATCTTCATAGTTGTAAGCGAATAGCTACAATATAATGCAGTTAGTGTTTTGGAATAGCCAGCCCAATCACCAGATTTCAATTTCATATGATATCTATGGGAAATTCTAAATGGAAAAATACGGATCCCAAATTACTCAAACAAGACAGATCTCATAATTCAGAGTGGCAAAAAATAATGAATGCTAAACAAAATATTGAAATTAAAAATAGATGGAAAGTTTTCAATTATTGTATATTAAAGGTTACCATAGTTTTATCAACAGCATATAAATTAATAATTTTAGGTTTTGTGATTTTTTTTAATTAAACAAATTTTTAAACTAATATTTTTAATTTCATGATCCAATCTTTTGGTACTGACCGTTCAAGTTGTCAAAAATATATTTTGTTAAAAGTTTCCATTGTATTGTCACTCACTGTATAGAGTGGACCAAAAGTCACATGGGGTTTCAAAATTTAATAACTTTTTCGTTTATATACAAATATACAAATTTAAATTATAAAATATAAAATAGTGAAATTTCTGTACACTAATTATGGAAAATAATGTTACTAAAATGCGCCGTAGTGACGTACGAGAAATTCCTAGCTGAGCAGAACGCCTTCTAGTGTATGTTTCTGGTGTTTCCTTAATATTTTGCTCTACATGTTCAATATTTTCCGCAGTGCGAATTAAACGTAATCTACCGGTTCGAGGAAAATCTCTTACGGTGCCATGTTGACGATCAACTTTGCTTTATAAGGCGCAATTCTGACGGCAAAATGATGACGATATGTTCCTTGCGTTAAAATAATTGATCGCTGATTTAAATAAAAAACTCTATTATTTTGGTTCTCTGTTTAGTTATGAATCTCTCCATTATTTATTCTTCAGGTGTTATTTATATAATCTGAAAAAAATAACAAGGGAAATATATATAGACGAAAAAGTTAATAAAATTGTAAATCCTATGGTGACTTTTGGTCCACACTGTTTATGAATAAAAATGTGCTTCTTGCAAATACTATACTATACGCAGGAGTAAAATGCAAGGTTCAGAAAATACACACATGAAACACACAATGTTCTGTTCAAAAGCAGCCAACACATATCTATATTTTCAAATCAATTATGTGCGTTTCTAAATTTTCTACGGTGCCCAACACAACCATGACTGTGTTCGTTTTAATATTTCGTTATTTACACGAACATTTTTGTATCACATACTTTTTGTTTCAAACACACATAAAGCACACATTTTTGAGTGTTGCTTTATTTGAAGTTCATGTTCTGCTACGTGTAGTGAAAAAAAACACAGAACATGTACAATAAACAGGTTCGAGTTCAGTTATATTTTAAGTCGTGTTGTGGCTCGTGTAGTAAGAAAAAACACAACATGTACAATAAACAGGTTCGAGTTCAGTTATATTTTAAACACGACTTAAAATATAACTGAACTCGAACCTGTTTATTGTACATGTTGTGTTTTTTCTTACTACACGAGCCACAACACGACTTAAAATATAACTGAACTCGAACCTGTTTATTGTACATGTTCTGTGTTTTTTTTCACTACACGTAGCAGAACAAGAACTTCAAATAAAGCAACACTCAAAAATGTGTGCTTTATGTGTGATTGAAACAAAAAGTATGTGATACAAAAATGTTCGTGTAAATAACGAAATATTAAAACGAACACAATCATGGTTGTGTTGGGCACCGTAGAAAATTTAGAAACGCACATAATTGATATGAAAATAAAAATATGTGTGTGTTGGCCTAAGTTATGTTTGTTTACATATATGTACGAGTTTTTTATTCAGTGTGTGTTTTTTTCTGAACTCTGGTAAAATGAACAAATATATATAAATCCGTTTGCAACGCACCAAAAATGCATAAAGTATATATATGCTTTATACTATGTCCATCTTTCCGTCTGTCTAAGTGTCTGTTGAAATCACGCTCATTCACAAAATTAACCATTTACAGGGGTAAACTTAGCATGGTATTATCTAGCGTTACTTCGGTCAGGTTGGTATTCAATCTGGGGTAAATCGGCTGCTATTGTGCGAAGATATGACTGAAAACATGGGGACAACTCTTTAAAATGCTAAAAGTTCAGTGCGTTTGTTACAATAATTTATTATTATTAAATTTAAGAAATTGTTAACATTTACAACTATTTTGTTTACATATGTTGTAAATGATGTAATAACTCCAGATATTAATGTAAACGTACAGCTCTGGTGATGAGCATTAAAGATTCGGCATAGCCGAATTTAAATTTAATGATTTTAATTGTCAATAAGAAGGAAAAAGTTATCATAAATGGTTTTTTTATATTTTTACATATAGTACATATAAATTAATTTTTTCAATACTAGGCATTAATTTGCACATATGGTTTGACTGAGGAAATAAAAAAATCTGTTTTCATAGTAGATATTTTTGTTTGAATGCTAACTTAGTTGCAACGGTTTAAAGATATATTTTACGATATCTATAATATTAATAGGTAAGGCGATTTCTTGTGACCAATTTTAAATCTTCTAAAAAATACCCCATTTGAAGGGTATTTCTTTTTAACCGTCCACCATATTAACAGATTTGCACCGTCTCGAACGTTTTTTTTTTTTTTTTTTGGAGTATTATGCATTTAAAGTTGCTACTAACACATATATAAAATACATATTTAAGCTTCAAAAAAACAAAAAAAGTACGCAAAGCTTTGCATGTGTTTATTAAATTTTTGTTGATTTGTCAATTGGCTAAAATTGATTAGCATACCTTTAGGCTCTTATAAAATTATTTATTAACAAACCCAGTTATATATTTTCAAATATTTATAATTGAACAAAAAAACTAATTTTGCTAGATCTTACACTCGAAATTCGAGGGCTGGGCTCTGCTATTATAACTAGTTATTTTTCAAAATATTGACAATAAATAGTTATATATCATTTCTGACTAGCTATTTTTTGTTAGAAGTTTAAGATCGTGTTCATCATTGCTAACTAAATGTTTATACAATAAGTATATTTATCTACCATTTTTTATGAACAATGTTCATATTAACTGAAACATAAGGGTTAAAGATATAAGAAGCCTTCACATTTTTTTTTTCAGTATTTTTAACGGAGTAAACCAATTTCTCTTAAAAAAGTTAATAACAGCTACATTTCGGTTTCCATTTATGGTCTTTTCAAACTAAGCTTTTGAGCAATTCTTCATTCAAAATATCGGGCATTTTTATGATTAATGCAAATACTGATTCTGAATACCTAAAATTGTTTTAATGGATTTAACCATTATACTTTATCAATAAAATTGGTTTTTATTTGATATAAAATATTCCAAGGAATAGCAATTTAAAAAATATTGAAAATCCAAGATTAAAATTTTTTTTTAAATGATTACTAAAATTGACATATTTTTGTTAAATAATCTAAGATAAAAACAAGTAAGAAAATTATAGTCGGTCTAGACCGACTATACGATACCCTATACCATGCGTTTAGAAACCGTATCTCCTAGGCCCAACTAACTGGACATAGAAAATAAGCAAAAACCAAATTTGAGTGGGATTTTTATTAATTTTTTTGGCTGCAGATATGAAAAAGTTCATATCGGATGATATATCTATATGGGGACTAGGTCCAAAAATGGACCGATCCTGACCATGGTTGGTAAAGTCTCTTGTATTTTGCGAAAATATATACAAACAAAATTTGAGGAGAATCAGTGCAATATTTTTATTTTTTAATAGATTTAAGTGAAGATCGGGAAGCAGCTCTATATGGGGCCAAAGGGATCATTTTTGGACTACTCATTAATGGATGTAATGAACGCATACAAACCCAATTTGAGTAAGATCTGTATGACAACTTGGATCTTTTGGCAATTTATGTCGATTTCATAGGGGTAATTTGTATGGGGGCTAGGTCTGAACATGGACCGATTCTCACCAATTTCAATAGCGTTCATCCCATGGCCGATAAAAGCTTATATACCAAATTTCATCAAAATATATTCATATTTGCGACCTGCAGTTTGATTACAAGCTTTACATGGACACACAGACGGACGGACGGACGGACGGACGGACGGACGGACGGACATTGTTAAATCAACTCAGAAAGTGATTCTGATTCGATCGGTATAATTAAAGATGGGTCTAGGTCAAATATTTTTTGTTGTTACAAACAGCAGCACAAAGTCATTATACCCAAACCACATAGTGGTATAGGGTATAACAAAGTTTTTATTAAAACTCTTTCTTTTCTTATGCATATGAGTTTTGGCTATTTTAAAATTAATCTTTGGTCACAACAAGTCTATGGACAAAGTTACAGATAGATCGGATGAGGGGAAGTGAGGTTTTAGTCTCTCCGTGACTGTGCGTGACTATGCCGAATTTAATCTTTTTTCACGGCAAAACTATTGACCAAGTTTCAACCCGATCGGATAAGGGGAAATGGGTTTTAAAGCACTCCTTGAATGTGCGTGACTATGCGTAACTATGCGTGACTAACCAAATATTAATCTATAGTCACAACAAGACAATGGGCCAGGTTTCAGATCAATTTGATGAGGGGATATGGGGTTGTTCCATGGCAGACAGACAGAGTATGAATTAAGAAAAAGAGTTTAAAAATACGGAACTTTTAATAGCAATTTTTTATGAAAAAGACAAAAATCGAATACTGTATGTCTTTAAAAATGTTTGGCCTAAAAATTTGAAAGCAGGTGACTACTTGATTTGCATCCTGTAGAAAATATTCTAAAAAACAAATATATTTGAAAACAAGTAAGAAAATTATAGTCGGTCTAGACCGACTATACGGTACCCTATACCATGCGTTTAGAGACCCTATCTCTTAGGCCCAACTAACTGGACATAGAAAAAAAGCAAAAACCAAATTTGAGTGGGATTTTTATTAATTTTTTTGGCTGCAGATATGAAAAAGTTCATATCGGATGCTATATCTATATAGGGACTTGGTCCAAAAATGGACCGATCCTGATCATGTTTGGTAAAGTCTCTTGTATTTTGCAAAAATATATACAAACAAAATTTGAGAAGAATCAGTGCAATATTTTTGTTTTTTAATAGATTTAAGTGAAAATCGGGAAGCAGCTCTATATGGGGTCAAAGGGATCATTTTTGGACTACTCATTAGTGGATGTAATGAACGCATACAAACCCAATTTGTGTTAGATCTATATGACAATTTGGAACTTATGGCAATTTATGTCGATTTCATATGGGTAATTTGTATGGGGGCTAGGTCTGAACATGGACCGATTCTCACCAATTTCAATAGCGTTCATCCCATGGCCGATAAAAGCTTATATACCAAATTTCACCAAAATACATTCATATTTGCGACCTGCAGTTTGATTACAAGCTTTACATGGACACACAGACGGACGGACGGACGGACGGACGGACATTGTTAAATCAACTCAGAAAGTGATTCTGATTCGATCGGTATAATTAAAGATGGGTCTAGGTCAAATATTTTTGGTTGTTACAAACAGCAGCACAAAGTCATTATACCCAAACCACATAGTGGTATAGGGTATAAAAATAACTATACTTTTTTTCATGGCTTCTAAATTTTAAAGTTTGTTTTTTTCAAAAAAAAACTTATGCCGTTTTCTTTTCTGACAAAAAATGTCGCACTTTATTTGCACTTTTTTCGAAAAGTGGATTTTTTTGTATACATATACTGAATTAGGAGCAACCTTATCTTATACATCAATTGAAAGATCTCAAACTCGAGCCTTCGTAAATCGCAAAAAATTCCAGTCGTTGACTTCCTTCATGTCATAGTGTGAGAATATTTCTACATTGTCCCTCTTTTTTTAATATTTTCACCCTATGACTTTAAAGTGGATAATAATCAATTTTTTTTTTTACAGTTTATGAACACAGCACTTTGAGACCTTTCGATTGATGTATAAGATAAGGTTGCTCTTAATTCAAAATATACCAAAAAATACACTTTTCGAAAAAAGTGCAAATAAAGTGCGACTTTTTTTGTCAGAAAAGAAAACCGCATTAGTATTTAGGACAAATATATATAATCAGTTCCTAGTCGTTTCATAAGATATTAAAAAAAATTTTTAAAAGAAATTTTTTTCTAAAACATTTATTATTACGAGTAGAATAACAACGAAAGGCAATTATAATTATTATTCATTTGACTCAAATATTGTTTGCAAATATTCCATATTTTGTTCTGTGCTATAGAAAATAGCAAAATTATCAGTAAAATTTTTAAACGATATTCGCTATTGTTAAAGTCAGCTGTTGTTGTTATCTAATCGACAACCATTTTCGTGTTGTTTATTCAATCGTTAAAAACTTAAATTTTTAGGTTGAAATGTCGTCATACATAAATAAAAATCATAAAATAGTGAAAATATTTTGCTTCTATTAAAAAACTTTTTTATATAAATAAAAAAAATTAAATAGCATATTCAATTCATGATTTCATTTTCAAATAAATAAACAAAAATATTAGTAAAAAAATAAAGATATTAAACATCAAGATAAAATCATCTTTCAAACACGAACTAATTTGTTTTTTTTTATTCTTCTTTGTGTTTTTCGCTTATTTTGACAGAGATGCCACTCGTTTACAATTTAAATAAATAGAAAAAAAGATTTGTCGACTTCGTTAAGATGTATGTACTTAGTGAATCACTTAATCCTTAGTGCAAACAACAATAGCTGTTGATATATTTTGCGATTGTCGGATCATTGAAATTTACAGAATCGGACTACAGAAAACATTAATTTAAATTCAATGAATTTTAGAAAACGTCAAATGATATTTAAGAATTGCGAACATAAAAACTGTTACATAAATAAACGCAATTTGATGAGAATGTTATTTATATATTATTTTTCACAATTTATTTTGGATGAAAATTTGAAGTTTTCAGAAAATATAGATAACAATTATTTTATTTAAAATGTTTGAGACATTTGGTTTTTTGCGTTTGGCATCCCTAATTTGATTATTTATTATTATTGTAAATTTATTATCTATGTTTTCCAAATATGGCATTATTTTAATAAAAAAGTTGAGAAAGCTTTTTTTTTTGGTTATTATTTTGTTACTCCATCCGACCTATATGGCCGCAATGAAGAAATATTTGGCCAGTTAAAAGAAACTATACAGCCATCTCCAATTAGCACGATTTAATGCATGTAGCCACCCTACACAACCATTACCTTTGCAATGGAGGTTAGGGCGAGCTATTTAATTAGCAAAAACTAAATTAAACGAGAAGTTATGTCATATAACCGGAAACGCATGCATATACATAGGTATATAACCTAAATACATGCCGATCAGCAACCACAATGACCAAAAAGCAAACACCGAAATAAATCCGAAATAATAGAAAAGACGAAAACCAACACAAAGAATTTGCTGAAATAATTTGGTATTAAGTTTAACAAATTGTTTGCTTTTTCCAATATTTTGTTTACATTTATTATCAATACTCAAACCGAATTTAACACTCTTACTTGTTTTGGTTTACAATTGTGTAACAATTATAGTTTGATTTTATTTTTATACCTTATACCTCTCAGTGGTCCTGCTGCTGTTTTTTAACAACTTGTTATACACACACATACACAGATAAAAGATTGGTTCATATTCGGTTACGACTAGAAAAATTCGTTAAAGTAATGAAAATTTTTATTGTAGTTCTTAAATATTAAAAAAAAACACTACATATTCTCTTAAAACTATCGTTCAAAACAAATTCATTGAAAACAAGTAAGAAAATTATAGTCGGTCTAGCCCGACTATACGATACCCTATACCATGGTTAAGAGACCCTATCTCTTCAGTCCAACTAATTGGATATAGCAAATATGCATAAACCAAATTTGAGTGACATTTTTATTAATTTTTTTTTCGCTGCAGATATGAAAAAGTTCATATCGGATACTATATTTAAATGGGGACTAGGTCGCAAAATGGACCGATCCTGACCATATTTGGTAAAGTCACTTATACTTTGAAAAAATATATACAAACCAAATTTGAGAAAAATTTGTGCAATATTTTTGTTTTTTGATAGATTTAAGCGAAGATCGGGAAGTAGCTCTATATGGGGCCTATGACTAAGAATTTTCCTGTAGGGAGCATTTTTGAACTACTGATTAATGTATGTAATAAACACATACAAACCCAATTTGACTGAGATCTATATGATAATTTTGAACTTATGGCAATTTATATCGATTTCATAGGGGCCATTTGTATGAGGGCTAGGTCTGAACATGGACCGATTCTCACCAGTTTCAATAGCGTTCATCCCATGGCGATGGAAGCTTATATACCAAATTCCATCAAAATATATACATATTTGCGACCTGTAGTTTGATTACAAGCTTTACATGGACACACAGACGGACGGACGGACGGACGGAAATTGCTATTTCGACTCAAAAAGTGATTCTGAGTCGATCGGTAAGTCACTTATACTTTGAAAAAATATATACAAACCAAACTTGAAAGGAATCCGTGCAATATTTTTGTTTTTTGATAGATTTAAGTGAAGATCGGGAAGCAGCTCTATATGGGGCCTATGACTAAGAGTTGTCCAATAGGGATCATTTTTGGACTACTGATTAATGGATGTAATATATACATACAAACCCAATTTGACTAAGATTTGTATGATAATTTGGGTCTTATGGCAATATATGTTGATTTCATAGGGGTCATTTGTATGGGGGCTAGGTCTGAACATGGACCGATTATCACCAATTTCAACAGCGTTCATCCCATGGCCGATAGAAGATAAAATACCAAATTTCATCAAAATATATTCATATTTGCGACCTGCAGTTTGATTACAAACTTTACATGGAACATACAGACGGACTGACGGACGGACGGACATCGTTAAATCGAATCAGATAGTGATTCTGATTCGATCGGTATAATTAAAGATGGGTGTAGGTCAAATATTTTTGGTTGTTACAAACAGCAGCACAAAGTCATTATACCCAAACCACATAGTGGTATAGGGTATAATTAAAGTATCTAAATAAAATTAGTTCTGCACGGTAGGCAGGAATCATCGATAGGTTGAACAAAAATGTCGACAAAAACTTCAAGTTGGGATCTATTTGTTGATGATTATAGGTGCAAAATCCGTTGGAATTGAAATCCTACCTGCTCCTTTTCAAAAGTTATTCATATTTTTATATTTCAGATGGGGACAATTTGGAATAAATATCAAAAGTATAATCTCGTTTGAATTTTTAATAAGCAAAAGAATAATAAAGTAGCCTACGTAAGTTTTTAGCCAATTTTAATCGTTTCCAAGGTACATCACGTGAAGGCAACTTACTTTGTACCTCTTTTTTTTATTTTATTATGTTTTTTAGTTTTCTTGTTTTTTATATTATTTTGCTTTTTTAAATTTTTTTGTTTTTTTATATTTTTATATTTTTTTATTTTTAGATTTTAAGTTGAGTTACTAGTTCTGTAAATATTATCTAGAGTTTTGCAAACTTAAGTTTTTTAAATTTTAACATGTGATGAAAATGTAGCTACAGCTTTCTTTAAGCGACTTATTAAAGATGGTTCATCTAGCAAATTTATTTTAAATCTATCCCAATATTTATTGAAGTCGCTATTAACTGACTCTCCAGCCTGCTCGGACCATAAACCTAACCCATCATTATTCAAGAATATGGTAGCTTCCTCCAAATGCTCCAGGTGTTTGAGAAATTTCAGTACTTCTTAAGGCTTCACGGAGTTCTTTTAAATTTTGGTTAAAGTCAGTAAGATCAGCTTTTTTGAGAGCAAAGCACTTTTCAACAATTTTATTCATAGCTTGAAATGCAGCAATATAAGGCTGTAAACGAAATGTTTACATCGGCCTCTTTAAGTAATTTCCGACATTGGTTGCCTTCAAAAATATCTCCTTGATAGCTTTTTCAATTTCCTCAGTTTTAACTATACCGTCCCAGAAAAGATGGTTGACAAACCCTTGTAATAGGTATAGTACAGGAGGAATACACTTCTGAAGTACGTGCAAGTTATCATCTTCAGTAGTGCCGTCTTCAATGAACAAAGGGTGATTAAATGTACTGCGACATTCTTTAGCCTTTTTTGTCATTACCCAAGCTCTTGAATTTAAAGTTGTCATCTTTTAAATGCCATCTTTTAAATGTCTTTAAATCAAGATTTTTATCATCACTGCTTATATAATTTTCCTCAATCATTTTATCATAACTTTTTAATTCATTTAATGTTACAAAGCAATAAGGGCAAGGGTAGAAAGCCGTTGCAGTTTGCTGCCCATTGTCTAACAGAACAAGCTTTAAATCTCCAACAAATTTAAAGGGTATCTCATTTAGTTTCGTCAATTCAACCAAAATTTTAAAATTATCATAGGTCTCTTTAATCCGAGGCACTATACCTAATAAAAGCAATTTAAATATATTAGGCAACTTACCTTTTTTTGCCATACTTCCACCAGTAGAGTAAGTTGACACATTTTTGCTTTTATCCAAGTCATTTTCTTTCAAGTCGTCTTCTGGAATTGAAATTGAAAGAGAAATTTTGAAGAAATCTTGTCCTCCATCTGCCATTACTTTTATTTTTGATTGTTCAATAAGTTCAATGTTTCGATTTTCAACGACAAAGTCTACGAGTTCTGATGCAGTAGCATACACAACTGGTCTCTGTTTAATACCATCTTTGGATATTTTCTCTATAAATGTGTTCCAGCATATTAAATTTTTCATACCAATGTTGATTGTAATTCTTGGGAACTGATTTTCTACCAGCAGAACTACTATGAATGAAGTTAGCTAGTTTTTTCGTGTCATTATAGTAGACAGTATTCCAGTATTAGCTTGGAAATTGTCTAATTTTTCGGCAGAAAATCTTAATTCTTTTTCTTTTTTTAATTTACAGTTTCCCGAATCTTCAATCCCAGAGTATTTAACACGAGCTCATCTTCATCTTTGTTATCATTGTTGGAAATTTTTCTTTTCAAAATTGTAGTTATTATTTGGTTCTGCTGTTTCTCGGGTAACTTTTGTACTATATTCAAAACATTTTCACGAGCATTAGAAGTAGAAGGACTTGTGCAAGAATGTGATATGCCTTTACCCATTTGTTGAAAACAACTGTTACATAACTCAGTAGAAGTTATCGGTTTAGTTGCCTTTGCCTCATTTTTAGAAAGTAAATCTTTTTGTTGTGAAGTATCGTCAAAACACTTGTTTACGTCAATATTTGTATAGAAATCCCTAATTTGACCACTACCTTTTTTTGTTTTTTATGACTCGTAACACGTGCTGTTAGACAGATGTAACAATTACAACCCTTCGTTCTTGTTTCTTTTGATAATTTAAGATCCTCGTAATTGGGCATAGTTGGACGAGGTCTTTTGAAAATATCATTTGCGTATTCATTTAAAGTTAGTCGGCAAGAGCTACATAAACTTTTTGGGAATTTACTGTTATAAATATTAAATTCATCATTGATATGCTTTTTTATAACTTCAATATGTTTTTTAGATAGCAAAAAATGATGGGAAGGTTTAAAATAATTTTTTTCCCACAAAGAGCGCATACTTTTGTGCGATTTTCTTCATGATCGCATTTATAAAGTGGATGCTGACACTGTTCATTATTACTTACTCTTACTCATAAAATTTAAATACCTATTTAGAAAAGAAATTTTGACATTTATTCCAAATTGTCCCGATCTGAAATATAAAAATATGAATAACTTTTGAAAAGGAGCAGGTAGGATTTCAATTCCAACGGATTTTGCACCTATAAACATCAACAAATACAACCCAGCTTGCAGTTTTTGTCGACATTTTTGTGCAACCTATCCATGCTTCCTGCCACCCGTTTCTGTTTACCAATCAAAGTACTCGTATTATAACCTAAATATTGGCGACTGCAATTACTAATTTTATTTATTATAATAACATATTTCAACACGAAAATGTTTTAGCAGATGTTATAACAAGTAGTTGGTTAAAGTAGTACATATAAATTTGAAACTCAAATTTCTGAACTCTTTTGGTATCTCTTACCGAAAATATATTGAATGAATCAAACTGTTTTCTAAATACCGAAAAAAAATAGAAAATATGTACACTAGTCGGAATAATTATTTTTACAAAAACAAAATGATGCATTTTTGTTTTAAATTTTTAGTTGCCTTTATAGAATATAATTATTAACTCAATAGAGTTTCTTTCATTAAAAATTAAAAATATATGAATGAAAATAATTTTGGGGTGTTGGCATAAGTATTTTGACGTTACTATTATTAAAAAAAGAAGCTTAATATTTAATATATGTACATATATAAGGTTTTAAAAGTTAAAAAAAAGTCGTGTTTTCATAATTATTTTTTGAAGATATGAATAATTATTTATTTTATGTACACGTTATAGCATAACATTTGAAGAATCTTCAAATAAGTCCCTGACAGCGAATCTCCGGAGGCGTTGTTGTTTTGCGATGAACATCATAACTCGTTACTGGATCATGTGATATAAAAAAATCGAAATGCGTTTAAAAGGTGACATGATTCCTGAGGAAGTGACGGAGAGTTTTTCTCATTTTTTTTTTTTGCAGCATTTTGAAGTGGAAAAACCATTTTTACTATACAATTTCGGGAATTTGTTGTTAAAAAATGGGGAAGAGAATGGAAAATAAAAAAACTCCTAGTGGTTACCTGATGATTTATGTGTACTTCGAACATTTATTTGCGAGAAAAACGATTTAAAGTTTTTAAAAACTGATTTATATACGATATACCGTATGAGGCCGGTCACTGGAAACGCTGTATCTTCTTAAGTATTGCTCCGAATTACTTGAAATTTTTACACAACACTCTCGTCATGTTGTCCATTCATAAACAGAAATGCAAAAAAAATGTTTTATAGCCTTACCCCCTTTAACTTTAAATTATATTATTTACAACATATTGTGCGACACCAATGTGTTGTTTTTACAGAAATTCACTTTACTCCCTACATATAACAATTTACTCAAAACCCCTCTTTTTATCTATAAAGTAACTAGTTATTTGTATCAGTACCTAGTAAGTTGCCGGTAAGGCCTTTCCTCCAATGACACTCCCATGTTAAAATAATGGGCTTCGTAATGGAAAGTTAACTACTGAACAATTTTGATTTCGTATTCCAAAGCACATTACATGTAATGGAAAGTTGAGCTGGGCAATACACTCATACGTACCTCACACCGTTTTTGCCTTACTCTGTTTTTGTGATTATATTTTGAAGTAGATTTTTACCCCCCTACCGTGGCGCTTATATCGACAAATTATGTGTGTGTGTATGTGTTTGTATGTGTATGTATTATACCCACGTATTAGTTGTCCTAAATAAAGTCTGTATGACCATTTTTAGTGATAGTCCTCATATAAAGCTGATTCCTTATCTTTACTTGAATCTATCAAACAACAAAAAATTTGCAAAGATGTTTTCAAAATATGAATATGTCCCCACATAAGAACAACAACAGATATGCACTTTTCCATATATCCATCCACACCACAAATTAATAACACAATCACTGAATTTTGGTTTATGCTTATTTCCTATATCTAGTTATTGCATCAGAAAAGTTGGATCCAAGACAGTCTCTGGAAATGCATGGTATAGGCGATAGCAAAGTCGGTCTAGACCGACTATTACCTTCTTACTTGTTATTGTTTATTATATTCAAAACGCGAGTATTGTGCGAACTTTTTGCAGCTTTGAATTATGAAATCATGGAACAAGGCCCTATTAACCACTTCACATACTTGCTCCTATCGTTAAATTTTGATTTACTTCCCATTATCCAGATTTAGATTTATTGAAAGATTTTCTCTTTCAAAACTTGAAATATTGGCTCGGTATATACCAGTTTTACAGTCCGTTTGTAACTCATCGAAATAAATTCCGGAGACCCCATAAACTATATTTATACCCTATACCACTATGTGGTTTGGGTATAATGACTTTGTGCTGCTGTTTGTAACAACCAAAAATATTTGACCTAGACCCATCTTTAATTATACCGATCGAATCAGAATCACTTTCTGAGTTGATTTAACAATGTCCGTCCGTCCGTCGGTCCGTCCGTCTGTGTGTCCATGTAAAGCTTGTAATCAAACTGCAGGTCGCAAATATGAATATATTTTGATGAAATTTGGTATATAAGCTTTTATCGGCCATGGGATGAACGCTATTGAAATTGGTGAGAATCGGTCCATGTTCAGACCTAGCCCCCATACAAATTACCCATATGAAATCGACATAAATTGCCATAAGATCCAAATTGTCATATAGATCTTACTCAAATTGGGTTTGTATGCGTTCATTACATCCACTAATGAGTAGTCCAAAAATGATCCTTTGACCCCATATAGAGCAGCTTCCCGATCTTCACTTAAATCTATTAAAAAACAAAAATATTGCACTGATTCTTCTCAAATTTTGCTTGTATATATTTTTGCAAAATACAAGAGACTTTACCAAACATGATCAGGATCGGTCCATTTTTGGACCTAGTCCCTTTATAGATATAGCATCCGATATGAACTTTTTCATATCTGCAGCCAAAAAAATTAATAAAAATCCCACTCAAATTTGGTTTTTGCTTATTTTCAATATCCAGTTAGTTGGGCCTAAGAGATAGGGTTTCTAAACGCATGGTATAGGGTATCGTATAGTCGGTCTAGACCGACTATAATTTTCTTACTTGTTTTTCCTTATGCTAATAAAAGCAGCAGTTAAGTATTGTAATTGGAGACTCTAGAACAAAGTGGACAAGCTTGGATATAATATTGTGTTTAGAACACAGTTGGAGGGTATCAAATATAATACTATTACTAGTTTTTTCTAAGGTTATTTTTTTATTTTTGCTATACGTATTTGTCATGAATGATGATGCTATTGTATCTTAATCCAAACGTGTTTGATTTTGTATTTTTGTAAATATAAAGAACACAGACTTTTTTCAGACACTGTTGTTATGATATTTTTTTTTATAGTTGGCATCGATATTACCGAATGATACACGAAACAACAGCACTGATATGAGTATCATAGCCATTTTATTTACATCACTACATAATAAATATACTAAAGCAGAGTTCGCGGAATATGAGAGGACATATATAAATACAAAATTTAAGTTCTTTATTATTATTATTGATATTTTTCTATACTACTCTTTCTATACTAATAAAGTGACCAAATTGTATTTGTATATGTATATCAAAAGTTTTCTTTATATGCATTATCAAATCCTCTGGCCCAAAGGGCAATGGAGTATTTTACTTTGAGGCAATGCCCCAGAGATGAATTTCATAGTTCTGTGTGGGCTTGATTTCCAAATTATAAAATAGTAATTTCCAATTTAAGATAAGCAACAATCTTTAGTTGGTGTTCCTAGAAGAGGTTCGGATACTCTTGTGGAAAAACAAGTTAATAAAAAATAAAAAATAATAATAAGAGGAAAATTTATTTTGAAAAATATACTCAAATAAGACATGAGGTTCACAGTGGTATTTATTTTAGCAATAAAAGTGCCCGATCAAGTTTTGTTCTGTCCTGGGTAAAAGCCTTACGAATTTCGAAGACCAGATGGTATTATTCCGGATATGTTATATTATGCTAGGCTGTATTAGATTTTCTTAAAAAGACAAGGGAAATAAAACAATGATAATGTATAAAAAGGACTTTGAGGACAAAATGGAGAGATTACTAGAGGACAAGACCGCATACAGAACAACAAGAACAGACTCAACTACAAAAAGATAATAATAATAATAATAATTTATATAAAAACAATTTTATAGATTTGTGGCAAAAACCACGATTGCTTTGCTCAGCAGCCATAGCCCCTAGAATATACGGTCTCCCGAAGATACATAAAACGGGAAATCGTCTTCGACCTATTGTATCGTCAATGCAGGTCCCAGGCTACGAACTGTCAAGATTTGTTGGACAAATTCTCAAGCACATCATTTCAGAAGACATCAAAAACACTACACAACTAAAAGAAAATTTACAAAACGTTAAACTTAATGACAAAGAGTTTCTAATGTCCTTTGACTTTGTATCTTTGTTCACGAACATTTCGGTAAACACTGCGATAAGAAACATAATGGGGAAATGGAACACAATTAGGAAATTCACAAAAATGGCAAGTTCAAAATTTTTAAAAATCCTACAGTTCAGTCTTACAAACAACAATTATTTTGTATATCAAAACAAACCATATAATCAAATTTTTGGAATGTCAGTGGGCAACCCCCTGTCACCCACCATTGCTGACATAATTCTTGATAGTCTACTGGACGACGCGGTAGCGGAACTACAGAATAAATATATTCATCTAAAATACATATCAAAATATGGAGAGAATTGGTTTTGCTGTACAGAAATGGGAAAATGCATGCTAAATTATGAGAAAATGCCTGTTAAGTCTATAGGAAATGCATGCTAAATGGTAAAAATGCGTGTTATGTGCATGTTTTTGTTTTTTTGAAAGATTTTTTTTATTTACAGCTTTGAAAATCATTTTTCTTAATTCAGCATGCAATTTTCTTACATTTAGCATGCAATTTCCCTACATTTAGCATGCAAATTTTTCTCATTTTTAACAGAAAAAATCCCATTTTTAGCATGCATTTCCCATAAATTTCCCTAAATTTAGCAAACATTTTGCCATTTTTGACATGCATTTTTACCATTTGGCATGCATTTCCTATAGACTTAACAGGCATTTTCCCATAATTCAGCATGCATTTTCCCACTTTTACCAAGCGCTTCCCTTAGTCCCCAAAATATGTAGATGATATTATAGCCATTGCTTACGAAGAAGACATAAACGATATCCTGAAAACTTTTAATAAATACCACCCAAAAATACAATTCACCGTAGAGGTGGAAGAAAACAAAGAGATCGCGTACTTAGGTACAAAACTCCGAAGGGAAAACAATACCATTATTTTTAATTGGTACACAAAAGTAGCCTATTCAGGATGACTGATGAATTTTAATGCCACTCAACCAAAGAGCCAAATTATAAACAGCGCTAAAAACTTAATTTTTCGTGTTTTAAACATTAGTGATGAAAAAGTTTACACAAAAAACATTGAAAAGATCACCATTACATTAAAAAACAATAGCTTTCCCTTAAAACTCATAAATTTATTAATTGATGAAACACGCAGAAAACTGAAAAATTGTGATAAACAGAATCCCGACGCTGATGAAACTAACAAACGTTTTTTCAGTGTAATATATATACCAGGCCTAACTGACAACAAAAATATGAAAACAACAATAGAAATTAATAAAATGAGATAAACCAACGCAACAACATTGTCTACGAAATACAATGTAATATCATGTTCAGACGGCAAAATGAACCACTTGATTCGCTCTCTGAATCGTGATTGTGAACCTTGGTGTTCAGACGAGTGTTCTTGTTTCATTTTGATGTTTATATTTTTTGTGCAAATATTTGAAGACATCCTTCTATACTGTACGTTTCACTATTTAATTTTTTCCATTTTTATTTGAATATATATATATGTATGAAAATATATACTTTTTATTTGTTAAATGTTTCAATTTATTTTATTGCAGATATTAATTTTTTGTTTGTTCTTTTTTATATATTTTTGACAGCTAGTTCAGATAAAATAGCGATAATTCCTTATAAAACTTGGAGATGACACTCAATGTATCTAGGTTCACAACTAGGTTAATTTTGAAACAAGTAGATTCGCTCTCAAAATTTTGTATGGCGAATCATATAGATTCAATTATGATTCGGGCGCGAACCGTGAATGAGAGAGCGAACCGCGAATCTTGCTATCCGTGTGAACATAGCATAAGGGTAATGACGATCAAGCATGTGATTTAATATACATAGGAAGAACAAAGCGAGCATTGAAGACAGGAATGGGGGAACATAAACAAGACATCACGAAAAAGGAAGAGACAACTGCATTATTACAGCACATAATACAAACAGGGTATACAGCTGATTTTAATAAAGTTAGAATACTGGACAACGAAAATATTGAGAAGAAAAGGTATATGATAGAAAGTTTACGTATACAACAAAACAAAGAAAAAACAATGAATTTGTTTTTTAATGTATTTGTTAAATGTTAAATTTAGTGCATTTTAATTTAATTAATTCTACTGTAAGTCATAATCTGCTCTTTGGTGTATTATTGTAATAAAATAATGTTTTTCTTTTTAATTAAAATAGACAAAAAAAAAATCCCTAATGAAGCAACAATAAATATTGACGAAACGTTGATATAAAATATGTAACAAAAATCTTTTATTTACATTAAAACTTCAGATCAAAATTAACTCAAATAAATAAACTAATAGAATACAAATTTTAAAATTTAATTTCTTTTAAAAAGTAAATTTTCTTGAAAAATTACCATATCTTAAAATATTACATTTCTTAAAAGTGTATTTTTTATAGTACTTTCTAAGAACATTTTCTTAAAGAAAAAATTTTTGTTTAAAAAATGCCTTTTTAACACTAGACGAACGAAAGAATTTTACAACGTTAAAAGACGGTAAAGATGCAATGGTACATACGTGTACTTATCATTATATATAATGGTAATACTATATAATATTATGATTAATTTACTTAGCCAATATAAATTGATTGATTCACTAAGTTATAATGAGTGATACAGAAACTTAAGCTAGTACAAGTCATCGTCGTTTTTGTAGGTATAATTCCGTCAAAAATTTCCCTGTGGAAGTTCGTAATGTAAATGATTTTGTAACCAGATTTGTATGCTGAAATAAGGCAAATAGTTGAATGCTCCGAATATGAAGAAGAATCCTTTGTGATATCTGATGAAGACTCCCATTTGCCACAGCTTGCTGATTAATATGATGAATATTCAGGTTTTGAAAATGAAATCGTCATAGACAGTGAAGAAGAATGCGACTCAGCTGAAAGTGTCGATGGTATTTTGACCGTTCAAGATGGAACACAATGGTATTGTGAACCAATGCCAAATTCACAAACCAAATCTCGTAACATTTTAGGCCAAAGACAGAAATAGACATTATATTGAGAGAAGCAAATCGAAAGGCTAAAAGAGTTTGTGCAAATTTTAACAATAAGTCATCCCAAACGTTCACTAATTCTTCTGAAACAGTATCCAAAAAATCGTTTCAGACATTTACTTAAATTAATTTGAATGGATTTTGGTAATTCTTATTGCATCCGGTGACAATATAACTAATCTGGCCGATATATGGAATGCTGATTCATTGCCTCTTGTACGTGCGGCAATTTCTCGCAACCGCTTCAAGATGAATCTGAGATTCATCCGGTTTGACAATGAGAATACACGTGTAGAGTATGAGAAAACAGATAAAGTTGCACCAGTTCGTCACATGGTGATCGCGATTAATGAAAATGTATTCGAAATAATGCACGCCTTATGAATACACCAGTGTCGATGAGCAACTGTTTCCATTTAAAGGTTATACAAAATATACACAATATATTTCCTATAAACTGTACTCGGCCTAGCTGAATGGTATTAAGGTTCTGGAAGAAACGTGGTAACAGATATTTGTTTGCGCCTTAGAATTGGTCAAGAAATTAAATAATGGGAATGTGAAATTTGTTGGTACGATAAGGAAAATTAGGAAGTTCCGGCAGCCTACAAACGACCGAATTGTTTATTCAACGAACTTTGTCTAAAATAGTGATGCCCCAATCTGTTCATCTATACTAATATAATAAAGAGGTAATGTGTGTTTGTTTGTTTGTTTGTTTGTAGGGGGTAATCTCCGTAACTAGCCATCTGATCTTCCTGAAATTTTCACAGAGTCTTACTGCGGATATGGGAAGTGCTATAGGCTATAATTTTTTTAATATTTTTAGTGGGCGTGGCACCTCCCACACAAAGTAAATTTTTAATATCATATACATATATTGAGTACCATGACAGGGAGAGCTTTGCAAATTTGTGTGAGGTCACCTATTGTTAATATTAGTAGCCGCGCCGGAAATGGGCCGGATCGGAGAAGTGGGCGTGGTACCTCCCATACAAGTAATAATTCAATGTTATATATCTCGAGTACTATGATAGATAGAGCTTTTAAAATTTGTCTGATGGCACCTATTATTAATGTGAGCAGTCGGACAAAAAATGGGCACTATCGGACCAATAGGCGTGGCACCTGCCATACAAATAAAATATAAAATGCCATATATCTGGAGTACTGTTATAGTGAGAGTCTTGGGACTTTGTGAGAACCCATAAGTTATTCATATGATTAGTTAGACAAAAAATGGGCGTGATCGGAGCAGTGGGCGTGGCACCGCCAGTACAAAGTAAATATATGATATCATATAACTGGTGTACTAAAAGAGGGAAGCTTTGACACTTTGCACGACACCATCAGATCTTAGTATGAGTAGTCAGACAAAAAATTGGAGGGTTCACACCAATGGGCGTGGAGCTGCCCATGCAAAGTAACTATTAAATGTCAAATATTTGGAGTACTGTAAAAGAGACAGCTTTGTGGCTTTGCGTGAGCCCATAGGTTCTTTGTGTGATTAGTCGAACAAAAAAATGGGCGTGATAGAAGCAGTGGGCGTAGCACCGCCCATGCAAAGTAGATATCTAATATCATATAACTGGGAAAGGCTCGACAATTTGCTCGACGAGTCCCTCAGATATTAATATGAGTAGTCCAATAAAAATTGGGCGGGATGGGATAAGTGGGCGTGGCACCTCCTATATCAAAAATATGATGTACTACGAAAGCAACAGTCTTTTGGCAAGTACATTAGTTATCAATGTGATTTGTCGTGGAAAATATATTGTCAAAATCAAAAATCGCGAAAACAAACAAAAAAAATTTTATATCAGTAAGTATCAAAAAAAAAAAGAATTAAAGAGGTAATGTGTTTGTTTGTAGGAGGTAATCTCCGTAACGACTTATCTGATCTTCCTGAAATTTTCACTGATTCTTACTGCGGATATCGGAAGTGCTACAGGCTGTATTTTTTTTAATATTTTTAGTGGGCGTGGCACCTCCCATTCAAAGTAAATTTTTAATATCATATATATAAAGTACTATGATAGAGAGAGCTTTGAAAATTTATCTTAGGTCATCTATTATTAACGTGAGTAGTAAGACAAAAAAATGGGCGGGGTTGGACAAATGCGCATGGTACCCCTATACAAACTTAATATTAAATGTGATATATCTGAATTACTGTGTTAGTGAGAGCCTTGGGACTTGCGTGAGCCTTTTCGTAACAATTCGGAAGGGGGGAGGGTGTAGCGAAGCGCACCGGGTTACATCTAGTATGTTCATAAAAACAATAAAGCAGTCATGCTACTCTCAACTATGTATACGACAAGAAGTTGAAAAAACACAGTCAGCAAAGCCAGAAATTATCAAATCTAAATATATAAAAATGAATCGTGGTTTGTTGGCCCGCTTAAAACTTGAAAACTACAGGACCAAAAGGGATACTTTCTTCTGCGAGTTTGTTTGTAACTGTGACGAGAAGGTTTAGGAAAAAATAAAAGTAAAATAGCCTGAACAGATGGCGCTGTACGAGGTTATTCCATTTTAACATCATATATATTGAGTACTATGAGAGGGATAGCTTTGTAAATTTGAGTGAGGCCATCTATTATTAATACGGATAGTCATACCGAAAATGGCCGGTATCGGATAAGTGGGCGTGGTACCTCCCCTACAAAACTAATTTTTAGCATCATATATCTTGAGTACTGTTTTAGGGAGAGCTTTGCAACTTTGTATGAGGTCATCTATTATTGCTGTGAGTTACTGTGAGTAGTCGTTGTTGGCACCTACAAAAAATGAATTACTCAATATCAGACTCAATATCATGACAGGGAGTTTATGTGACACCTGATGCAATAAGGCTGGACCGGATAAGTGGGCAGGGTACATCCCCTACAAAGTACTGATTAAATATAATGTACATATACTTAGTATAATGATAGGGAGAACTTTGCAAGTTTGTGTGAGTTCATCTATTACATCTGTGATCAGCCCTGGCGAAAATGGGCGGGATTGGACAAGCGGGCGTGTCACCTACCATATATTTAAGCTGACATAAGCGCTTTAATATCAAAAAATTCATCTATTGTTGAATAACTGTTTCTTTAAAAATATATATTCTTTTTGACTTTCGGATAATTCTATCATTTTTATTACGATGCCAAGAAGAGTTCATGGTAACATTGGCCGGCGTTCTCAGGATACAACGCAGCACCGAAATATCGCAGCACGTCGAACGGAGCAGGAACGTGCTACTGGAAGGGAATCAGTTCGACCAGAATGGTTGGAAATCTTGCGCGACAGTCAGAAGAGATCAACGAAGCACACAATGAGCAACAATGATGGAGCAGAAGAAAAGTTCGTACTCGGCAAAGTGATGAAGCCAGATCATAATGTGCGATTTTTGAACGACAAAGTAGGCTACAACAAGTTATTTAAAATATTTTAAACTTTCGATATGAGCCCAACATTCAATACAGTTCGCACACATCGGTTCAACTCGACCAGATGTCTGTCGTTTGTGAGCATTGCAATGCAGTTATATTTGAGAACGAACCGCCTGGATTGTGTTGCTTCCATCACAAGAGCTATTATACACGCTGCTTTATGCGGAATCTCCCAATTCGAATTAAAGTTGGATCTGCCATCCTTATGCCCCGAAACTATGCAATGGAATCCGACTGATTGTAACGAAATTAATGAGTAATGTGATAGCGGCAAGGATTTTGAAAGGGCGGTTCAAGGGAAATGCTTAATTCCGCGAATTCCCTTGACTTGACGATGACGATAAACAAGTCACAAGAACAGTCCCTGGAAGTGTGCGGTATAAATCTGAAAATGTCATGCTTTTCATACGGCCAGGTATATGTTCCGTGGTCCCGAGTTGGGAAACTATCCTCACTATTCATTTACGCTCCGAAGCAGAAAACATAAAATGTTGTATATCCTGCAGTATTAAATTGATATAACATCTATGATAAATTTCATATAAAGTCCGAAAATCCAATCCTTATGTACAATGTTTGACCAATGGAAGTACTATACCTTGTTTTTAACCAACAACACTATATTAAATTCAATAAAAAACAACCAGAGGACAAGCAAACCGATATCAGCAAAATAGAGATATTGTTTATATCAACAATTCAGCAATGCATACAAATATATTGTTGTACAGATGGACGGGATTTCCTATATCTTATGGGTATAACTTTTAAAAACAACTGTGGTCATAAAATGCTAAGAAAAAAAATGTATTACTTTCTGATTAGATTTATATATAAATTATATGAAAACAGATGACATTAAATTTAAAAACCGAAAATATTTTAAACTTTTTTTTAAAAATTATTGGAAATATTATAGAAATAATCTAAATAATTAAGAGAGCTAAAAATTTGTAAAGCCCCCATCGGAACTTAAAAATAGAAAAAATTATTCAAATTATAAAAATTAAAAAAAAATTGAATTATCTTAGAAAATGTAATTACAAGCTATCACGCAGTGCTAGGGTCGCATTTTGTTTATACCACTAGCGTACATACTTCTATATATTTACATATAATTCTGCCAGTATTTTTACAAAATGTACATATTTTGTATGCCCTCTGAGATATAATTCCTTTTCTTTTCATTCATCTATCTGTGTTTATGTATTTGGTATGAATTATATATTTACTCGTAATCCCAAGTACAAAGGTGTACACATACATTTGTCTGAAAGCATGTTCACAATAAATATAATTTTATTACAACACCATCTCAATACAAACATGTTTGAAGTAGACCTATCTTTTGGCTCCCACCTATCATTTACACGAAATATGTCCCTATTGTAGTTGTAAAAAAAAAACACATTTATACAAAACATTCGATGATGATGAAGAAAGATGCAAACAACGTTCGTTGGCAACAGTTTTGTCACTGGAGACTTGTACACAATATAGAATAAGGTGGAATAGTTGATTAAATGTTTTGTTTTTGAAAATTATCTTGTTAATTTCGAACGACTGATTTGATATACGAATATTAAAAAAAAATATTTTGAAAAGATTCAAAGTTGAATCTTAAGGGCTCCATTTATATTGAAATACCATTAATAAAGCAGTTATATAAATCTTCGTCGAAGTTATTCAGATCTATATTATTGAAAATGTTAAACAGGTTTCATCTGCGCGTCTGCGTGGCCATGTAAGCTTTGTAATTATTTATTTATTTTTATTTATTTATTTATTTATTTATTTATTTATTTATTTATTTTTATTTATTTATTTATTTATTTATTGGAACTGCTCCATACACAAGACTAAAAGTCTTATTTTGCAGTATGGAACTGATTGTATTTAAAATTATAAAATCGTTAAAAAATTAATAACTAATTACAAATTTTCTTTATATAAAATGCAAAGAACAATAAGATTAAAATTAAAGAATAAAGTTGAAATATTTGAAATTTAATTTAATCAAATGTATTATAATATCAAATAATATTTAATATTTTAAATTGTTATGCCGAAAACAGTTTAAAAATATTTTCTTTAAATTTTCGTGCGTTACTTAAAAGTTGAGAGCTATGGGGTATAGAATTCCAGAGAGATACTGCGAATATGTAGAAATGCCACTCCGATATTAAACTTTTATATCTAATTGATCTAATTCTTTTTCCCCTGCTTATATCTGAAATATAAAGTTTGTCGTACAGATGTTCCGGTTTGTGGGTATACACGATTTTATGTAAAAAAAACTAAAACTCTTATATTTAAAAGATTATCTAAAGAAACGCCATATAGCTGCGATGAAAACAAAGATACACTAGAACGTCTATTAAGTCCATACACATATCTGGTTATGTTGTTAAATGCAACGTTCAATTTCCTTTTACTAATTGTATCACATTTCGCAAATAGCTCACAACCATACAGTAAAACAGGCATCAGATAAGTTTTGCCAAGTAGGATTCTTATTTTCATAGGTGTACAATGCTGGGTTTGCCACAGAGTTCTAGTCATAGAGAAAGTACGACCACAGGCATAGTTAATATGGTTCGACCACGTAAGAATGTCATTAAAAAAAATACCTAGATTCTTAGCAGATTTAACGATTTCAATTTTCTGATTATTTATAATTATATTAGGTGTAATATTTAGTTTGGAAAGTCGCTTTTGAATTAAAATGCATTTTGATTTTTTCGGATTTATCTCTAATCCATTTCCCGTTGCCCATGTATAAATACGATGGAGTTGCTGATTAATAGAGATAATACACTGGTCGATTAGGGCATTACTACAGCTGGTATAAAGCTGAACGTCATCCGCATACATTCTTACATTACAATTTGTTAAAATGCCTGGGAGGTCATTTGAGTACAATGAGAATAATAGTGGCCCAACAATGGACCCCTGAGGTACGCCCCTTGCTACAGGCAGTGTCATTGAATTTTGGATTCTAGTTTCAACATACTGATACCTGCCACGTAAGTATGTTAACAATAACTGAGTAGCGGTCGAAGAAAAATTAAAAAAGTTTTTAAGTTTGTAACAAAGAATGTTATGATCCACGGTATCAAATGATTTTGAATGATCTAAAAGTATTAAAAATGTAGTCTTGCCATCATCAAGTTTCTGCCTAATCTCCTCTGTAACATCAACTAAGGCTGTTAGGCAGCTGTGTTTCCTCCTGAACCCAGATTGACGATCTGTTAGTAAGTTATTGTCATCCAAGAAACTAGTCATTTGTTTGTGCATAATGCGCTCGAATACCTTAGAGAGAAATGGATGAATAGCTATTGGTCTATAATAGGAACCAGCTTTGGGTATAGGAATGATTTTAGCTATTTTCCAATTCGATGGGAAGTGGCTTGAAGTTAATATTTTGTTAAAGAAAAAAGTTATAATTGGAAGTAGCTGAGGTAAAAGAATCTTGAGAAACTTAGGATTAATCCCGTCCACTCCTATACAGTTCGATTTTATAGACAATAAACTAGAAAAAACGTCGCATTGGTCTACTGCAGCAAAAGAAAAAAAAGATTCAGCATCGTTATTCGAGTGACTATTGATATAGTAATCTTTATCTGCTTGAACCATAGGAACACTTAAAAACTTTGTATTAATTGTATCTGCATCAACCGAACATGGTTCTCGATGCGTAGATTTACCGATACCAACTTCGCGTATCGTTTGCCATGTTCTTTTGGAGCCAATGGCAGAAGACAATTTTTCAGCACAAAAATTGGATTTGGCCTTTTTGATTATTTTATTTGTGTTTCTCTCAGCAGTCAGATAATTAAATTACCGAATGCAAATATATAAGTATCTATAGTTACATATGTTTCGATGAAAATTTGTATATGGTCAAAAACGCGAAAATGTCAACCGTGGCAAGAAATTTGTTTTCCTAAATGTTGGAATTTTTTTAATATTTCTTAAAATAATGGACTTTTAACAGTCTGGTGACAATAAGAAATTTGAAAAAATTTTAAAAGATTTTGCCATTTGAACATGTTTTGCAAGAAATAGCATATAGCAGAAAAATGGAAGGAAATGAAAGCTGCGGCAAAAAGGTAAATAAAATTATAATGTGAGTGTTATTTTTGTTTCTATTGCACTTTTCCTGAAAAAAATTCCTTACTTAAACTAACCCAAGGAATAAATTCCAAGGCAGAATTTGAGTAAGCTAAAAAGGCTTTTGAATAGTGCCGCAGATTTCATGTAACGTCGCAGTCCGAAAAACATAATGTTTCTTTTTTCGACATACGTCGTTAAAAAAATAGTTATAAAATCTATTTCTTAAAAGCATTTCTGGAATTTATTTCGATTTTTATTCATATTTTGCAAAAATGGTTACAGTTGCTAAATTATTAGCAATTTAATGTGTGTAACGTGGCAGTCTTTGTCCCGAATATGAGCAATTTGCTTTGAATACAGTTTTTTTTAAATATTAACAGGTTCGATTAACAAAACCAGAAAAAATACAAATTATATCAAAAAACTGAAATATAACGGAAAGTTTGATGAATATAAAAAGAAAAGAGCAGCAGCTTCGCGGGCATACCGTTTAAAGAAAAAGAATGAGGAATGTAAACTAAGTCAAACAAAATTAAATACGGTGGTTGAGGAACGTCGCGCAATAATAAGAGAGCGTGTTCGGAAACACAGAGAAGGTATAAAGTCAAAGAAGGAAAATGAACCTGTGGTATCCCTTGACACGACGGAAGGCTATAGGGCAAGGCAATCATTGGTAAAAGCTGTTAAAAAAGTTAAAAAAACTCTGCCTGTCCAAGGAAAAAAAAATAAGTTCTGGCTGCAATAGTTTCCAGCATATACAAAAGCGGTGAACTTAATTTAGCTAATGCTCTAACTGAAAAGCCGACTAAGAAACCAACAAATGTTGATGCATTAAATTTGGTCATAAAAAGCTTCTTCGAGAGAGATGAAGTTTTTCAGGTTTCACCTAAAGCCCGAGACGTGAAATCTTTCATTGCGGATGGGCAAGAAGTTCGAATAGCTTTAAGATATATGATTTTAAGTTTGAGGAAAGCTGACGCATTATTTGTAGAAGAAAGAAATGGTGCAGAAAAAGGTAAGTATGTGTGAGAAACTTACCGTTATATATGCATGGTTCTTCGTTTAGAATATAAAAAAGTGTCACTTTTATCGTCATATTTTGTTTTTACTTTTGCTTTTATAGAGTTTTGTGGTTTAACTAAATTTAGTAGTCAAAGTCCGCCAGAATTTCTGAAGCACAGCTTTGTTAAGCGGGAACAATCACGGATGTTCAATCTTGGAGACCGACCTCGAGCCCTTAGTTTGCAATATAAGGAAGAAGCGTTGCTCCAAATTGATTTTATCGAAAATTTTGTTTGCGAAGGCCAGGATGAAGTTCAGAGCGCGCTTTGGAATCAACGGCAACTCAGCCTGTTCACATCGGCTTTTATATACAACGGTATTCTTTTTCCAAAGTTTTCATCACAGACAATTTAACACTAAGGATACGATCATTCCTTTCGTTTACAAGCTGGCATCGGAAATGCCAACTACAGTAAAAATTTAAAAATTTGTAGTGACGAACCATCATCCCAATTTAAAAATAAATATATTGCGGCTATAATACCCCACCTAGAAAAAGAATATGGAGTGAAGGTATTTTGGAACTTCTTCGCAACTTCGCACGGTAAGGATTATGTTGACGGTATCGGTGCCACTGTTAAGGCTTTTGTGCGAAAGCACATTAAAGCACGGCATGTTATTGTTAACAGCGCACTAGAGTTTGTAAGCACATTTAAGCGCACGCAATCCAGAATTGAACTAGAAGAATTTACAAGCAAAGACTTCGATAAAATAAATGAGCACTTAGGCACTACTCAATTATTTGCTAATGCTCAACAAGTTCCGAATATATCATCGGCTCATCAAATTCAAGAAATTTGTGACAAGGCCGTTGTATACACAATCTCGATGCAAGGGTACCAAAATGCCTAAGTTTTCATGTTTGTATTCAAAATGTTTTAAAACTCCAGAATAAGACTGTTTTTTTTTTGTTATTGTTTATCTATACTAATATAATAAAGAGGTAATGTGTGTTTGTTTGTTTGTTTGTTTGTTTGTTTGTAGGAGGTAATCTCCGTAACTACCCATCTGATCGTCCTGAAATTTTCACAGAGTCTTACCGCGGATATGGGAAGTGCTATAGGTTATAATTTTTTAAATATTTTTGGTGGGCGTGGCACCTCCCACACAAAGTAAATTTTTAATATCATATACATATATTGAGTACTATGATAGGGAGAGCTTTGTAAATTTGTGTGAGGTCACCTATTGTTAATATTAGTAGCCACGCCGGAAATGGGCGAGATCGGATAAGTGGGCGTGGTACCTCCCATACAAGTAATAGTTCAATATTATATATCTCGAGTAATGTGATAGAGAGAGCTTTTCAAATTTTTCTGATGTCACCTATTATTAATGTGAGTAGTCGGATGCAAAATGGGCAGTATCGGACCAGTAGGCGTGGCAACTGCCATACAAAGTAAATATGAAATGCCATATATCTTCAGTACTGTAATAGTGAGAGTCTTGGGACTTTGTGTGAGCCCATAAGTTATTCATTTGATTAGTTAGATAAACAATGGGCGTGATTGGAGCAGTGGGCGTGGCACCGCCCATACAAAGTAAATATATAATATCATATAACTGGTGTGCTAAAAAAGGAAGCTTTTACACTTTGCACGAGCCTATCAGATCTTGGTATGAGTAGTCGAACAAAAAATTGGCGGTTCACACCAATGGGCGTGGCACTCTCCAAGCGAAGTAACTATTTAATGTCATATATCTGGAGTACTGTAAAAGAGAGAGCTTTGTGTGAGCCCATCGGTTCTTTGTGTGATTAGTCGAACAAAAAAAGGGAGTGATCAGAGCAGTGGGCGTAGCACGGCCCATGCAAAGTAGATATCTAATATCATATAACTGGTGCACTATAAAAGGGAAAGACTCGACATTTTACATGAGTCTATCAGATATTAATGTGAGTAGTCCAATAAAAATTGGGCGGTGATGGGAATAGTGGGCGTGGCACCTCCTATGTAAAAATATGAAGCACTACGAAAGCGACAGTCTTTTGACAAGTTCATTAGTTATCAATGTGATTTGTCGTGGAAAATATATCGGCAATATCAGAAATCGCCAGACCCAAAAATCGCGAAAAATAAAAATTTCCCAAAAAACAAAAATCTTCAAAATCAAAAATGGGCAAAATTAAAAAGAAAAATTGCCAAATGACATTCTAAGTTCAAGGCCAATAGTTAAGTGTTGCCAGATCTAATATGGATAATCCATCTTCTTCTCATGGGCAGCTACATGTACCTCGCTCCAGGGTAGGAACGCCGAAAAATCTGATAATTGTTGTACCAAATGAAAAAAACAAAGAACATTGTATATCAGCATCTGCCAGCATTGAAATAAAAAAATCTATACTAATAATCTATACTAACATAATAAAGAGGTTATATGTGTTTGTTTGTTTGTTTGTGGGAGGTAATCTCCGTAACTACTCATCTGATCTTCCTGAAATTTTCACATAGTCTTACTGCGGATATGGGAGTACTACAGGCTTTAATTTTTTTAAATATTTTCAGTGGGCGTGGCACCTTCCATACAAAGTAAATTTTTAATATCATATATATTAAGTACTATGATAGAGAAAGCTTTGCAAATTTGTCTCAGGTCATCTATTATTAACGTGAGTAGTCAGACAAAAAATGGGCAGGATTAGACAAATGGGCAGGATTAGACACAAACTTAATATTAAATGTGATATATATGAATTACTGTATTAGTGAGAGCCTTGGGACTTTTCGTGAGCCCTTTAATAACGATTCGGAAGGGGGGAGAGGGAGGGTGTAGCGAAGCACACCGGGTTACATCTAGTTGTTAAATAAAAAAATAAAAACCAAAGTTAAAAATTGAGTATTTATGTAAAATGGCCACATCCGCTTTTTATGAACAAATCCGAATATAAAGTATGTGCATTATAATCCAGGCATGTTTAACTATATACTCTCCTTGCTTTTCGATTCTCTTTAATTGATAAATTCGATGAATGTAACGTGGCAGTCCAACATGTAACGTGGCAGTCCGTACATTTTCGCGTTAAACTTTTTATTTCTGCAACTATATTTAAAAATTTAAACGCAATAATTCTTATTGAACCCTTGGATATCACTTTTCCAGAAATTGTATGTATTCGTCAATAAGGAGAGCAGAAATTTGGGAAAATGTAACTGCACCTCAAATAGCCCTTCCAAAATTATGTAACGTGGCAGTCCACTTTAAGCGCTTATAACTTTTTTACCGTTTACATTTGAAAACACTTTCTTTACATAAAATTTGTAGTCTTGGGAGATTTGTTCTATGCATAAAAAAATAAGACCCAAAGTTGAATTAAAATGAGATAAATCAAAAAAACTGCGTACTAATGTAACGTGGCAGTCCGCGTTTTTGACCATATGTATAATGTTTTATATGTGATAATTGGTGTTGTTTAAAGGATCAAAAATATATATACTTTATGGGGTCGCCAATTTATTTATCGATGCGTTACAATCGGAATGACATTTTGATATACATACACACTTTGCTTAGTGGTGTGGTAAATATCAAAACTCTTGAGAAGATAAAACATTTCCATGTGGTTGTTTTTATATTTTATTGTGATTGATGTAATTGATGTCATGGTTATTATAGCCGAAGCAGGAGTTATTGCGATATTATAAAGAGAATCACCAATATTTTTATTTTTATTTTTTTTTTTTTTTTTTTTTTTTTTGAACCCAGTTCAACCTGTTTTCTAAGTATTTTTATTTTTATTGCATTTTTTTCATTCTTCTTAATTTCATTTATTTTTTTGTTCATTTTGTTATTTTTTTCATCGTAAAATTGAATTTTTAAAATTTATCTTCGCTCAGTGTAGCGTTTTTATTTTTATTTATCTTTAAGTTTATATATATGTATATACATATTTTTCTTTTTGTGTGCTAATTGCACTTTATAACCCTCATGGTTTTTGTTTTAAGGTTATGTAAAAAGTTGTAACTCATGAAAGAACACAGCAAGCAGCTAGAAAAATATACGGTTTAAAAATTTGTTTAAATCATTTGAATTTTATTTGACTTTCGTGGAAAGTAATCTTGGTGAAGAAGTTACCCAAAAAACAATAAGTAATAACATTAGTTTTAACCTCTACTGACATTAAAACATATCAAAATCGTATACAATTACATACTCATTTAATTGACATAAGACTTATTTGCAACTATTATTTCCTAAAAGGAAGCTTTTGCACATGGTGCCTTTTCAGTCTATTTACCTCTTAACTATCAACTAGTAAACTAATTGCAAGTAAGCTTAAATGGTTACTTAATCTTTCAAGATGTCTTGAGCTAATACTACAGATTTCTTCTTTAACTTTTGGTACTGAAAGATTTTTATGTATGTTATCTTTTGCTATTTATCTTCTTGCGCATTTATTACTACTTGATCTATTCTATGGCACTGTTCATGAGTTCCATATTCAGACAGAAATCGAAATTGAAAAATATAATTGAGAAAAAATATAATAATTTGCCTTTTCTTAAAAAAGAAAATTTTAAATAAGTTCCCTTTCTTAAAAAACTGAGAGAGTAGATTTTCTTAAAAAGAAAGCACCTTTTCTTAAAAAAATACCCTTTCTTTTTCTAAAAAAATACCTTTCTTAGAAGTACTCCTTTTCCAATGAAAGTGCTTCTGATATATGTAAGCTACATACGGCTGCATATTAAAAATGAATGAAAAAATTATTTTAAGTTTTTAACAAAAATTAATTAGATTTTGGTAACTGTTTTCGAAATGCCTTCGATATAAACAGAACCCAGAAATTGAATTTTATAGAAAAGTTTCCATTTTACTCAAATTTTGTTATGCAAAATTTTTTATATTAAATTTATCATGTTTTGATTTTAAATATTTTCCCTATTGAATAAACGTCAGCGCCATTCTTTTAAATTTATCAGCTTCCAATATGTCCTTTAAAATCAACGAATACCAACGAATGAATGACTAAAATAATTTAATGATTAATATGAGATCTCGTAGGCTTTTCAAAAATAATTCACTAAGTTTTACTTTAAGGTAATATATACACATCACATATATACATATATATCATTTGATATTTTGCAATATCTACTAGTAGTTTTTTTAAATTAAACATACAAAAATATTATTGCTTTGAATCAAATGACCCTAATATGGTAAAAAGTGTGCGTGCAAGAACGTAATTTTTTATGAAACATTTATGTTTTTAGTGATACCACAAAAAAACAAAATTTTCACCATATTTTAGAGGTATCTCCAAATTTTAGGAGACAATGATGTCCGCTTTACCCCATTTTAAATACTATTGATAAACAATATTATTTTAAGTTAACACAGGTAAGTGGTTTATTTCGTGAGTGAGCGCGATTTCAACAGACAGGCAGACAGACGGATATCGTTATATCGCTTCGAGTTTTTATAATGATACAGAATATATAAGTTAACACCTGTGAGGCCATAACCACAACAACAACATTACACGCGCAGCCCAATGTAATCACAACAACAACCAATACCAACAATAACCGAGACATAAACAACTATACAGCATCAGCAATAACAGTAAACGCTCATACCAACAACATAAGCTAAGCTTGCCAATGTCAGAACGCAATGCTAAGCGGATTTCCAGGCAAAAACATCATACGATAGCTCAACGTGGGAAAACGCTGAATCAATAATTATGTTTGTTTAAGTTTTATTTAAGTTGTATTCTTTTGTAAAGTCCTCGCACTCGGTTTAGAGAATTAAACAATAAAGGTTTGTTGCTGACATTAGTTAGTAACATAAAAAAAAAATTTTTTTTGAAACTTAAACAAAATAAATCTTTAATTTATATATCTTATGTTGTCGCAAATTAATTGTTCGATGCATTACAAATGGAATGACAAACTGATTTACACGCTCTGCACAGTGGATTGGAGTGTATAAGTAATTCAATTTTTGAAATTTAGATTAGATTAGATTAAGAAGGCTTTACGCACTGCGACCAATTTGACCTTTTGTGCAGTATCCAGTTATCCTGTTTGGCATGAGATAGCATATGTCCCAGGGGATACAGTGTATTCTCCGAGTCTGTAGCAGACTGACCTCTGATCCATTGATGATATCTAAGGTTACAGTGTCCAGTAAAGAATCCCTTCAAGGTCTTTAAGTCCTTCTTATCAAGGATGGAGTTACAAATATCTTGGCTTGCCGTTGGCGGGGTCTTTTGTCTAATTGGTTGAGCTCTTCGATGCAACCCTATACGAGCTTAGACGTCACGGTGTAGGACATAATTACCTTTAGTGCAGCCTGACTATCGGATAGTATGTAAATGAGTGCCCTTTTTATCTTTCTTCTTAGAAATTCAGTCACGCATATATAAATAGTGAAAAAAGGATGGGTATTTCCCATGAGTAATGTTCGTTGAAAAATGATTACTTTGAGCCATCTGTGAACCAGACATGAGAACCCTCCTCTGGTTCCCAGGTCCTACTGGTCTATAGGCTCCGTTCCGATATCATTGTCTTAAATTCTCAAATAAATGTCTTTCTTAATAGCATTCTGTCCGTGATCCTTGCTATCGGATCGTTGTTGAAGAGTCTAACGAATCTCATGTGACCATATAGGTCACCGTCTTTCATGTTACCGAAATCCTGAAGACGTACGGCACTTACGGCACTCATGCACACATCTTCGATGACCGAAATATGCGGTGGTATGATGTTAAGCGTGACACTGATAGCATCGGTTGGACACGTTCTGTTCGCCACGGTGAAATCAATGCAGGCAGTGCGGTACACCTTGTTATGGATTGCCTTAGCAATCGCTGGCTCCAACTTTGGCCACCATGCAAGAGCAGAACAAGTAGCCATTGGTTTCACAATAGTCCTATATGACCAGTAAATCATGTGAGGTTTTAAAACCCACGTTCTACCAAATAGCCTTTTACATGTGTATAAGTGGTTATACCATGTGAGGGATTTATCCGAGGTAACCCCAAGATACTTAACTTCGTTCGAGAACCCTAATTTTTCAAATAGTAATTAGTTACTTCTCTAGAAGACACAATCATTGTTTTTAAACTCTTTCTTTTAACTCGTACTCGCTGTCTGTCTGTCTGTCGTAGGTCAAGCCCATTCCCCCTCATCCAATTGATCTGATACTTGGTCCATAGTCTTGTTGTGACTACAGATTAATTTTGGGATAGTCACGCACAGTCACGCATAGTCACGCACAGTCACGGAATGATCTAAACGTCATTTCCCCTCATCCGATCGATCTGAAACTTGCTCCATAACTCATACACTTGCTATGAAAAAAATATTAACTTTGACTTAGCCACGCACAGTCACGCATGGTCACGCAAGTCACGGAGAGGTATAAAACGGATTTGCCCTCATCCAATCAATCTGAAAATTGGTCAATGTACTTTCTGTAAAGAAAGATTAACTTCGACATAGTCACGCGTAGTCACGCACAGTCACGGAGTGATTAAAACCCCATTTCCCCTTATCCGATCAATTTCAAACTTTGTCCATAGACTTTTTGTAACCAAAGATTAATTTCAAAATAGTCACGCAAAGTCACGCACAGTCACGGAAAGATTCAAAACTCATATGCATAAGCAAAGAGAGAGTTTTAATAAAAACTTTGTTTTTATTGGTTAGATTATTTATAACAAGATATTATAAGAGAAACTGGTCAAAAAGAAAAGCAATTAGCTTTCAATTTTAATCATATTCGAATTTAAATTTTAAGTATTGGACAATAACCAAACTGTAGTCACACACATCATTGGTTGTAATGTTGATTTTAAGAAACAGGTGATGGGTATCCAGGACTCGTCTGAAAGCTTTTAAATAAAACATTTGTTGTCTAACGGAGCGAAAAGAAAGAAGCGTTCGGTTCATCGACACGAAAGTTAATATATTGTGATATCTGGCGAAAAAATCCCTAACCTTACATACGTATATGCAATGACCACATGATATTTTCCAGCAGATGAAACAATATTGAAAGTTATCAAAACACCACTTCCATTATGGTATGGAGAGGCATATTCCGCCATTTAGTTGATAAAATTTACAAAATCAATGCACAGTATCATGAGCTGATATGCTGATTAACTATATTTACCTCATACATCCAATATTTTCGGAAATGAGCGATACTATTTCCTACATGACACAAAGCCGGAACTGTTCAGAGCTTTTTTTTATAACGAACGTTCCACACCACTCAGTCTAATTAGCTTTAGACTACAAGAACCTTAACCACGAATATAGAATAGCAAATGCTTTTTCCGCACATATGACCAATCTTCTGTACATAAGTACACCGGAAATGTTGGAACGGGGTCCAATTACAACAATACAATACTTGCCAGCAATTATTCAACTTCTATAGGATTCCGTTCCACCAAGTTCACATTACACCATTAAACTAATAAATCAAGTTCACGTTGAAGATTAATACGACCATTTATGTCATCGAAACTGTGAAATAACAACATCAGCCATATACATAAGGATGTATTCCAATAATTATTATACTGAGAAGTAAGACAATAGTCCATATTTATATTTCGGAGAATTACACTGTAGAACAAAATGATGGTTGTGGTTCGGGGGGTTTGGTCCCCCGTTTAAAATTTTTAATTTTTTCGTCAACACCTTTTGAACAAAATTCTGAGTTCGCATGTCTGCAACAGAGTTTTAAGGAGAATTTATTCATAATACGAGTACAATTTAACATACATATATCCGAAACTTTCGTGGGTCATTAAAGTCCCTTCTTCAATAAATACCAACAAAAAGTATCCTGAAACGTGCGTTTAATGTATTCAAATCTTATATGAATATATTCTGCAGCAAATTTTACCAGTAGGTGTCAGAGACGAGAACGTCATCTGGTCATGAAAACATGAATTTTTATTTATCACGTGCAGCCCAGTCCCTTAACAATATTAGTTAAATTTTTCTAAATTGATGTATTTACATCTAATTAGGTATTTTGATGGGTTTTTTATTTAATATTTTAACCCGTTATATTTGTTGTACCCTATAACACTATGTGGTTTGGGTATAAAGACTTTGTGCTGCTGTTTGTAGCTGCCAAAAATATTTAACTTAAACCCATCTTTTATTATACCGATCGACTCAGAATCACTTTCTGAGTCGATTTAGCGATGTCCGTCCATCTGTGTGTCCATGTAAACCTTGTAATCAAACTACAGGTCGCAAATATGAATATATTTTGATGAAATTTGGAATATAAGCTTTTGTCGGCCATAGAATGAACTCCCCATACAAATGACCCATATGAACTCGACATAAATATCCATAAGATCCAAATTTTCACATAGATCTCAGTCAAATTGGGTTTGTGTATGTTTATTATATTCATTAATCACTAGTACAAAAATAATCCCTACAGGACAATTCTTAGTCATAGGCCCCATATAGAATTGCTTCCCGATCTTCACTTAAGTCTATCAAAAAACAAATATATTGCACAGATTTTTTCCAAATTTGGTTTGTATATAGTTTTTCAAAATATAAGTGACTTTACCAAATTTAGTCAGGATCGGCAATTTTTCGACCTATTCCCCATATAAATATAGCACCCGATATGAACTTTTTCATATCCGCAGCCAAAAAAGTTAATAATAATATCACTCAAATTTGGTTTATGGTTATTTTCTATATCCAATTAGTTGGACCAAAGATATAGGGTCTCTAAACCGTGGTATAGGGTATCATATACTCAGTCTAGACCGACTATAATTATTTCATTTGTTTTTTATGGTAAATTTTGTTTTCCTTTTTAAATTGGCAGAAGTGTAAACTAGGGAATTTCAAGGATTATAATGTTCCGCTCTTTATTATTTTTATTTTATATTCATTTATCCATCACTATCATCAGTATCTGAATCACATATAATATCCAATTGGGATCCTTAGACTTTTTCATTACCTCTTTCCTGGAATATGTGCTTACTCCAGCAACATATTTTTCCAAATATGGCTCCTGACGAATGTTTTGCTTTATATCTGCATTTTTTGTAATTAAAAATTTATTTTTAGTGAAAAAATAGTCAACAATACTATCTCATTTCAAAAGACATAGCGACTTGATGATAACGCTCGCCTTGGTCGTCCGATTCAGTGGCTAGTTGTTTACCAAAATAGTCCATGTTATTATGTAAATAGTGGATTTTTAAAGATGTATTTACACCAACTAGAGAATGTTTCACTTTTAATAAGCTTTGTAATATCTGGATCAACGAAAAAAAACCATTACCAACAATTTAGTTTTAATACTGTGTTCACCCATACCATTTCGAATTATTCTTCGCTTAGTCTCTTAAAAATAAGTCGTAAACAGATAAAAACTTTTGGCGATGATTTTATAAAAATTTTTGCTACTCCGAGTTTTATATGAAGTAGGGAGAACACAGGTTTTTCTTTTGCTGTTTTTCTTTTTCTGAATTATGTTGTCCATTTTAAAATTACTAATTTCCCTTTCCTTCCAATCGTGACATGAATATTGGACTCCACTATACCGTGTACCCCAATAACAAGTAAAGCACATCTGCTTGATGTATCCACTTTCAAAACCGCATTTTCAATGGCTCTAAAATATTCCAATGATTAGTATCATTATCAGGTTATAAATTTCATATAGTTGCTACAAACCAAAATCGTACACCATCCTTTTTTCCATCTCTTAATTTCTGCATACCCATAAGAAAAATGTTCAAAGTCGGCAGGTTTTATAGTGCATTAAAGCCTTTATAACACCACGCTCTATTTATCGGTCTATAAAAAATTAGGTTATATATACGTAATTTATGATTGTAAATAATTTTATAGGAGCATAAAGGTATGCTTATCAATTTTAGGCAATTCGCAATTCAACACAGGGCGTGTGATATACGATTATAATGAAATTCGTTTAATTGTGTATTTGATTAGCATACCTTTATGTTCTTTTAAAATTATTGACTATTAACATTTTATTTTATTTTCTTTAATATATTTTTAACACATGTTATACATAAATTTTAAAATTCTGCATTTCTCCTCCATATGAACTATAACCATGCCAATTTTCACACTCCTCCATGCCCACATTAAGGTTAAAAAGGGATGAGTAAATTTTCCTTCACGTATTAATATATATGTATTTTTTAACGCACACTTACGACAAAGGCTTGGTTCAATATTTTTCCATTCCTTCGCAAAAATTCGCTCCACCTCTGAGAAAATGTGATGATTTCTACTTTTCTTATCGAGATATCTCCAGAGATGCTCGATGGGGTTAATGTCAGGACTCTTGACAGCTATATCCTTAACATGCGGCCAGTTACGCAATAACCACGACTACAGATCATGTCCCGGTGGAAGTGGAAGTTCATCCTTGGATATGGGAAAATTGATCCTCAAAATTTTAAAATATAGTCTTTGACCTATTATTCAATGAAGTTCAGAGATCTACCATCGTGTTTAACTTTTTGTTTAACATATTCTGAAAAAGTTCATCATTAGATCTTCGCCATTCGTATGGCTTTCCATCAGTTCCAAACAATACATCATTTCAGAAAGAAAAGTCATTGGATTTATGTGCTTTGGTGAACTGTTAGCATTCTTTTTAATTTTAGTTGCTGAACAGTGGTTTCGTCTATGGTACCATTCACATCAGCTCTTTGAAGTACATTCGTGATTGTTTGAGGGCAGGCTTTCTTTTTTGTAATGACTTCCGTAATGAACGCTTGATTTGATGCACATAGAAACCGGTATTCCTTGCATATGCACTGGCAATTATTCTTTCTTCAGCTGTTGTAAATATTTTATAATTTGCATTTTTGGTTTTGTGTTTTATTTATTTTGAAGTCTTGTAGCATTTCAATGGGAGGCTTCTATCTAATATTTGGAAGTTTCGCGTATATAAGTAGAATTTCCCTCCTATGAATGCTTTATAGCTAGTGTTATCCATTATTTGTTCGTTTGTCCGCGTTGTCATCCCATCTTTTAGCATTATATCCAAAGATTTTTAGTTAAAGATACATTTTTTTTAAAGAAATATTTTGTCAAAAACTATTCCTTATCCTCCAATAATAAATAGTACATTTGATTCTTTTAATTTGGAATTTTATGAAAAACAATATGTCTTCGACATGTATTTAACAGAAGCTATGTTTTAATGGGATCGCACGACATGCACATATATAAGTAGGAAAAATAGAAATAACGTATTAAAGATAATTGCTTTTAGGGAACGAAATTGCTTCTCAATGTTTCTATCATGGCAATACATATTAAAATTACACGGTAACGCATGGTATCTACCAAGTGGATAGTTCCGATATTGAGGACTCAAATATTTTTTCTGACAATCTAGGAAACCCAATTCGAATGTTAGAAATAAACAATTTTCCTTAAATGGTTCCATTATACATACGACTTTATTTGTAAAGTTTAATATTTAATCAAAAGAAAATAATATAAAGTACCTTGTAAAAACTAGTGGAGTTGCCCATGTCTAAACATAAGCTCGTACTTATGTAAGTAGTATTTGCATTACATTCAAATGTAACAACGAATACACAAATTGAACAAATACTAAAAACAAATGTACACACTTAAACTATTAAATCAAATTACTTGTATATAGTATCCCAGTGAATAATATTCCGAATTAAGTTTTTCCTACAAACAATTGATCTCTTATAAAGTTGCTGAAAATTAAAAAAAATACTACAATTAAAAATTAAATTAAAGAAATTAATTTGAATTATAAAAGTGAAGCAACAAATTAAATTGTTTGCTGGGAAAAAAAATTAATATGAATGCTTCATGTGTGTCTGGAACTGGGAAAAAATTTTCAAACAACAAACATTCATATGAGTGGATAAAATGCATAGAATGACGGAGATACAAAATAAATATTCGACAAAATTAGATGGGAGAATGAACGAAATGCTATAAAAAGCTAAACTGAAAAACAAATAAGCTTGAAATTGAAATCAATTATAGTAAAGTGCTACTGGACACGATACAAGTGTCAATATTGTACAGTAACATACGTAAATACATAAATACACGTATGATATGAAATTCTCAAGTACGACCAAATTTGTATGAGTACAACACAGTTATTTCATTGAATGAACTCCTGCGGCTTAATTCACTTTTTGAAAACAAGTTGGGGTTTCATAACTGAAAACATAAATTGAATTAAATTTTAAAGGAATAAAGGAATACTTTCTAGATGAAATATTTTATTCGTTTATGTAACACGAACGATAGACGTAAGGTAAAAAAGAGGTAACTATAAAGATTTTCATTTGGCGGCTGGAAGAACCGTTGTGGCGCGTTCGTTGAAGTTTATGAACTAATTATGTCACTCGTTTAGACAGCTTTTTATTTCTTCAATCCGTCACTGTGTATGGACCTAATTTTGTGCGGATCAAAATTGGTCACACAATAAAGGTGCAGAATTTATAAGACGGGGTTTTGAATTCTATTAACCATGACATAGGGCGGTGAATTACATTCACCAAAATTCACCATGACACATGAACGTGAATTACCTATACCAAAACACAGAAAGAGACAACAGCGCTCTTATTTCGGCAACCGGCAGACGCACGTAAATGGCGGAAAGAGGTGATCATTGGAGGAAGAATTGCATCGGTAAGGAATAAATAATATCAATACATTAATACGTGAAGGAAAACTTTTTCATCCCTTTTTAAGCATAATGTGGGCACGGAGGAGTGTGTAAATTGGCATAGTTATAGTTCATATGGAAGATAAGTGTGTTAAAAATATATTAAATAAAATAAAATAAAATATTAATAATAAATAGTTTTACTAGAGCCTAAAAGTATGCTAATCAATTTTAGTTAATTCACAATTCATCGAATTTCATTGAAATTGTATATCACACGCCCTGTGGTGAATTGTGAGTTAGCTAAAATTGATTTTATGCTTTCTGCTCTTATAAATTTTCTTGTTATCATAAATTTTATATATACATATATAGAAGAAAAAAAAATTGAAAGAAAATAATTTAAAGATAAAATAAAATTTTCGAGAATTTGCACTCGAATTTCGAGTGCTGTGTTATGCCAGTTTATTTTTTTTTGTGCATAGTGAATGAATTGGAACCAACACCAATTCACAGAGCTGAATTACATTTTTCCAATATTGGATTATGTCAACGAGCAAAGATTCAGGTGGCTGGATTATATTCGGCTCTGAGTAGAAGAGAATTACATTCATAAGAGGCAGATCAAAATACAGAAGAGCACTGAATTATATTCAGCGAAGGCTAGGGCCATTCAGGTGGATTACATCTAACCTAATCACAGCCAGGACTAAAGGGTCGCTAGGTTAGGGACCGCAACACGATCAAAACATAAGAATCTACGGCAGCAACAATAATAACAGATGTTGCTACATAAGAAGAACCCTGGGATAGCTTAGTTGTCCCACCTTCAGACCTGAAACAACCGGAGGTTCCTAATAAATGCGTTATGTAATAGCTCTAAAAAAAAAACACAACTTTATCTTTTAAATTCATATCCAGACAAGATGATTGATTTTTATATCGTATACCTTTCGGAATAATTTTAATTCATCTTTAATACTGCTTCAATCTTTACTTATTGCAAGCTTCATTCAAAATGTGTTTTACTAGTACGTAAATTTATTTAAAAATCACTAGTTTGGTGTATGCTTATTTTCTATATACAATTAAAACTTCAAGAATGTTGGTTCTAAGACCTTTTCTGGAAACTCGTTAATATAGAGTATCGTTTAGTTAGTCTAGTTTCGTACTTGAAACTTTTAACAAATTGAATTACAAAAATCGTTAAATAGTCAAGTTAATATCAACAGAATATACCTTAAATTTATTTATTATTCAAAAACTTCAAGTTAAGCCCGCTCAGCAAGTCCATTTATTTATGCAATGCATTAAATTAATGTCTTCCTGTAATTAAATATTTTCTAATGGTCATAACTAATTTTTTTTTCAAATGTTTGATTTTGTAATTTTTACTAATGTGAACCAAAAATAATAATTCAAATCTTAAAACCTAACCTTAATGTAAAATCCAGCCATATATCTTACACTGTATCTAATAATTTTATCTTTGTCGAGAGGAATCTTTAATCCTTGTGAATGATTATCATAGTACAATGTGGGTTTTTGAGTTGTAAAGCACTTCTTTCACTTTAGTTTAGAGTTTCTGCTTGTGAGCCAAGAAAATTGTACAACTTTATTTTGGTAAGCTTCACATTTATATGAATTGTCCAAGTGAAGTTGTCAACAATGGTTGATCTAATTTATTTTTGCGGCGAAAAGTCAAATTTAAAATTATTTTGTCCCAATAAAACTAGTTAACGATTCCTAATCACAATAGTTCCTTCGTGCATGCGCATTGCTTGTTGAAAATTGTACGTCTCACAAGGAGCACGTTATTATTCTCAGCGCTCTAAGTGCAGATATTTAAACAAAATGAAATTTTGTTATGTTCAACTAAAAGATTAACTCATCTAAAATTCAATATAACTTCTTGTGTTTAAAAGATGTTTAACAATGTTTGAAATTTTTTGTGAAGCGTCAGAAAAGGGTCACTTTGTAACGAAATTTTTACATAAATTTTCATGTTTAGAAAACTCTTTCTTATACTTTCGGACAATTATTGTTATTGTATAAATAATACCTCTATGTTTGGCTAAATACGGTCACCCACTTTGAAAGCAAATGATGAAATTATAGGCTTAATCACTTTTCCTGAAGCAATCAATATATTATATCCTCTTGACCCAAATAGTGAATCCGCTATTTCATACACGGATCACGAATTATCCATCAATAAATAATAACACTTCTAAAAATATGTAATTTCCCGAAAATTAAATTTTTCGTTCTAATTAAATATTGTTTTTCCATACTGGTTTTAAATCAGTTTTCGCATTTTGAGGGGGTAAAAAGGTATATGAATGACGTCAAAGTATCATGAAGAATAACTGTATTCATACGGGCTGGTATATGTGGCGTTTCATATCAAGTGATCCAACTTTTAAAACCGATGTCTTCCGATCGGGATGAAATTTGCACCACGGTTAGTCCTATTGGCTAGTAGTTTGGACACAATTTTTCAACAAGATCAGTCTAGAACTCTCTGAGTAAGAGGGGTCAAAAGTTGAAATTTTGGCCAAACAGGTGTTTCTTCTCATCCATGTAACTTTTTACCTATTGTTCTTAGCAAAATTTTTCCCAAATAGTTTAGAAGCTCTTTCTTCAGTCTTTCGGAAAAAAAATTAAAAAAAATAAAAAAAATTGTTTGACTTTATTTTCAAAATCAAAAATTTTTTTGACTTATTTTCAAAAAAGGATTTATTTTTGGCTCAAAAGAAACTTAGGGTTTTTCCTTTAAGAGCTTTTTGGTCGCTTAGTGGGATGCGAGTGTGGGATGCGAGTTTTTCAATTTTTAGCATATGCACTAATTTGAATTTTTTCCTATTAGTGTGTAAGTGTTTCCAAAACCTTAAAAATAAAGCATACACTGAGAAACTACACAAATTAACCTCTCTGACGGTATGTAATATACCTAACTAAAATTTCATACCTTCGATACTGTAATATCCGCAATATGTTAACCTCAGGAAAAAATCACTTTTTTTCTATAGAAATGTTGAAAAATTATTTTTTTTATTTATTTGTAATAATAACTAAATTAATATATAATAATAATAATAATAATAATAAAAATAACAAAATAAAGAATTTAATTAAATTTATTCGTAATCACATTAGATCCATTTATATCATAACTATTTAAGTTTTGTAAATTTTTAAATACCCAGTCTTTCATCCAGCTAATTTATCGCCTTTATTTGGTACTTTTTTGCCAATCTTTTCCTGGCGTTACTAGGTTCAGCTGTTGCTTAAACTGATGTTGAAGGAAATTAACTTAAACTGATTAACAGATGACTCGCCAGAAAATGTACACGAATACCACGATTGCCGTAAATTGAATATGTGTCCTATTGCAACAACTTCTTGCCACTTAAGTGAAGTTCAAATTGCCCGGAAACCACATTCCTCAAAAAGAATTTAATCAACTCTTTTGATCGCGTCTATATTGAGAAGGTGAAATTTTAATGATTTTGTGGAAGAAATGTGTACATGATTGCTAAACGTGAGAACCAATGACTTTTTAGTCAAAGAGCAAGTCTGGTGAATTCGTTATTTCGTATGATTTCTTCAGGATGCCATACAAGATTTCTACTTCAATAATGACCAAGCATCTATATTCAAAGTAGTTATTTACTACATGAAAGATGAAAAAGTGGAACACAAAAGTATGGCAATCATATCCTACGATTTAAAACATGCTACCATTGCCGTTTATGAGTACCAGAAGACAATACTAGAATATCTAAAATCTAAATTTACAGTAGAGAAGGTACACTACGTTTCGGACGTAGCTCGTCAAGTATAGCCTCCAGTGCTCTCATCAAGATCGCATCTTAGATGCGACTGCTTTATTCCATTGGGCAATGAATTATTGTAAAGAATCTAAAATTTTTTTTAGTAGCAAAGAGGGTCATGAGAAAACATTGAAAACACTAAAGAACAGATTCGATGCTGCGAGCGAGCTCTCAATGCGAGCGAGCTCTTTCTAAAGTCAAAAAAGAAACCAGCAGCGAAATCAACAGCTGAACCTAGTAACGCCAAGAAAAGATTGGAAAAAAAGCAGCAAAGAAAGCGATAAATTAGCTGGATGAAAGACTGGGTATTTAAAAATGTACTAAACTTAAATACTTCATCAGCTACAATAAATTAATTAATAAAGTAGTTATGTTATAAATGGACCTAATGTTATTACGATAAAATTTTTTTAAATTCTTTATTTTTTATCTTTATTATTATTATTATATATTAATTTAATTATTATTACAAATAAATAACAAAAATAATTTTTCAACATTTCTATAAAAAAAAAGTGATTTATTTCCTGAGGTTAACATTTTGCGGGTATTATAGTATCGAAGGTATGAAATCTTAGTTAGGTATGTTGCATACCGTCGGAAAGGCTAATTTGTCTAGTTTCTCAGTGTATGCTTTATTTTTAAGGTTTTGGAAACACTTACACACTAATAGGAAAAAATTCCAATTAGTGCATATGCTAAAAATTACAAACCGTTGTCTTGAGTTACAAAATATTTTTTTTGATAGATATCCCACTCGCATCCCACTAAGCAACCAAAAAGCTCTTAAAGGAAAAAACCTAAGCTTACTTTTGAGCCAAAAAAAAAAAAAAAAAATAAAAAATTTCCTTTTTTGAAAAAAGTAAAAAAAATTTTTGATTTTGAAAAAAAGTAAAAAATTTTTATTTTTTTAATTTTTTTTCCGAAAGACTGAAGAAATAGCTATCTAATCTATTTGGAACAAATTTTGCTAAGAACAATAGGTAAAAAGTTACATGGATGAGAAAAAACACCTGTTTGGTCAAAATGCCATATTTTAACCCCCTCTAACTCAGAGAGTTCTGGACCAATCCTGTTGAAAAATTGTGTCTAAGCTACTATCTAATGTGTTCCCGATCGGAACACATCGGTTTTAAAAGTTGGATCACTTGACATGAAACGTCCCATATATATACATATATATATATATATATATATATTTTTTTAAATTTTAATTTAATTTTATTGTAATTCTACCACAACAAGAATAAATTCTTATAAGTTACAGTATTAGACGATAGTAGGATTAAAGCTATAACTCTTACAAAAGGATACAATTTAAATTTATTTTCAATAGTTTATAATTTGAATTTCCAAAACAAAAGAAAGTAAAAACAGGAAATCCATTTTATTATGAAACATTGAACTTTAATCCTGAAGCTTTAAATAAATATTATATTTTAGGCACAAAATTTTAATAACTCCTTCCCTCTTCTTAGACTGAAAGTGATATGGATGCATTTATATTCATTCACTTTTATTTTGTATTTCTTCAGCTAATCTTACAATTAAGAAAAATGGATTCGCATTATTCTAGTAACGTATAAGGTATGAGTGTTAACATTAGTTGATAATTCAGCAGTGAATAGCATGGAGCACATAGTTATAATAGAGTTAGTCACTATCTTATTAGATTTCATGCGAAAATTATATGGCTTACTTCTGACTCCAGTTGCAGATGTATGAACAAAATGCCGATACCTTGCTTAGGCACGAATTCAACGTAACATGGAGTTCGAGAACTCCATTTTTAAAGTCCGAAAGCCGTAAAATTAGTGGTGTCGGTATGGACCATACGGTTTATTTAAGGAGTCTACTGACTCTACCGCTCCTAACCTACGATCTGCTATATATAATATTTTAAAAGCTTGTATGCTTGGTGCCATGTGTTTAATTTTGTCGACTAAATTTCAATGGCAAATTTTGCCGAAAGTTTGTTAGACATCAATAAAAAGTACGGAGCAGTACTAAGCAAAGGACTTGCTCTTCGGTATAATAAAGTTATTCTGATTAACAGAACTGGCTAATTTCTTGATTAGCAGCCTATTGAACAGCCTTGAAAAAACTAATTTCGTTAATATTAAATTTCCTTTATGTATAAAATTTATCAATGTATACTAAATAAATAATTAAAAAATTCTATCATTTTACGCCTAAAGAAACTGATGGTTTCCCGCGTCGGCCCTACAAATATCTACATAATAATGTTGTATAGTAGTAATTTAACTATAGAAGTATTTACATATGTAGAATATGACTGTTAAATTTCGAATAGCCGAAATTGGGTATATGCCATGTAATTATTTGTGTCCATGCATATGTGTGTCATAAAAAATCAATATCAAATTAAAATGCTAATGTCTACAGATTAACTTTAAGTATAGGTATCCACTCGAATAATCTTCGTTCGATTAATAGAGCAGTTTTGGGCAAATAATTAATGGAAATATACCCATTTCACCAACATCTAAAAAGATATTGTTCCTTAGCGTTTGTTGGCATGACCGAAGTGGTTATTCCGCCGGGCCATTTCTCGAAATTACACGAATACCGAACTTGCTCTTCAATAGAATAATTCTTTGACTAGCTTTGTGACATTTGAAACCATCTTGTCGAAACCATATATCACTGATATCAAGTTCTTCCAGTTCTGGCCAGTGACCATAACACCGCCGGCTTGAAACATACACTACAAGTACACTTTTTGTGGATGCCGAGTCTCTTGAAGCAGATGTGAGATCCCTGCCAGCCAATAAAGCATATTTTGCTTTTTGACAGAGCCACTAAACCAAAAATGAGCCTCCTCACTAAATATAATATACCGACTTACCAAGCGCTCTTAAAGTTGCGATCACTGACTCAGAATTTCGATAGTAATTTATAATGATTTTCAAACGACGGGTGTTCATGAAATTTATATGAGGCTTTATGTCTGAAACGATTTTCACCGACTATATACTAAATTTCATCAAAACATATTCATATTTGTAACCTGTTGTTTGATTAAAAGATATCGGATATCGGTAAATCATAAAACTTAGGTACGTATAAGACATTTTTGATAGAAGTCACACGGTGCAAGAGAACATGATGGGTGTAGCGAATTTTGTGCTAAATGATCTCGAAGAACCATAAATCTTGACTCTTTTTTAGAATGGCGTAACGTAAAAACCCATGATACTTAAATGGTATTCCTGGTTACCAACGTAACCGCAGAAAATTGCTAACAAGACTTTGACTTTTGAACAACTTCTGCGTACTTTTCTCGGTCTTACTTCACCTTTTCAAAAATATCCGCTTGATTGGTCGGTTTTTTCGGGGTCGTAAGTTTAGCTCTCAGTCCGATCAGCCTTAGTGATGTGATTTATATTATTCTGTAGTCATGAAGCATTGCATAAAGGGGTAATAATGTGACGCTCTTTTTCAATTAGTGATTTTGAAAGCAGTCGATGGAAAGCTTTTGTGGACACAAATATCTTCTAAATTATGGTTCTGTGACCTTTTTGAAATGTCAACACTATCAGCAAGATCTCTAATTATCAACCGACAATTTGTAAGCACAAATTATTTGATATCCTTGACGTGCTTAAATATCAGTTGATGTTTTTTCTTGTCCGGTTCTTCCTTTATCAAGTCCGGTTCTTCCTTTATCAAGTTCCAGTTCTTCAATATTTTATCCTGTTAAGGTCTTCTGCTACATCACTAACGTTTCTGCGATAGAAATTTCATTCCGGAAGCAAAGTTTCTTTTAAAGTAAAAACGTTTGATCTTGAGCCTGAAAAAAATGTTCAAACTCTATCTTGAAGAGATCAAAAACAATATTTTACATTTGTATAAATATAAAATAACAAATAAAAAAGACGGAGTTAACGCTAAAGGTAAGTTTAGCAAAACAAATAGTTGTTTTAAAGAAAAAAAAAAAAAAACAACAAGTATATTGTAGTAGGCAAAAGCATACACATACAAAAAGACTTGTTTCAAACATGTTCTATATTTAGTTTGTTATATTGGGAAATGTTTATTAGTATAACTCTTTCCTTGGATTCTCACTGAATTGGTTTCACAGCAAAGGTATATGAATTAACTTTTCAAACTATCTACTGCTTTTGGTTACTGATGAGGGTTGGTGACTCTTCCCGAAACAGCTGTATAACCTGTCATGCAAAATATAGATCAATTTTTGAAACAAATGTGCAAATGTTTTTTACTTCATTTTAAAACAAGTAAGAAAATTATAGTCGGTCTAGACCGACTATACGATACCCTATACCATGCGATTAGAAACCCTATCTCTTAGGCCCAACTAACTGGACATTGAAAATAAGCAAAAACCAAATTTGAGTGGGATTTTTATTAATTTTTTTGGCTGCAGATATGAAAAAGTGCATATCGGATGCTATATCTATAAAGAGACTAGGTCCAAAAATGGACCGATCTCTTGTATTTTGCAAAAATATGTACAAACAAAATTTGAGAATAATCAGTGCAATATTTTTCTTTTTTAATAAATTTAAATGAAGATCGGGAAGCAGCTCTATATGGGGTCAAAGGGATCATTTTTGGACTACTCATTAGTAGATGTAATGAACGCATACAAACCCAATTTGAGTAAGATCTATATGACAATTTGGATCTTATGGCAATTTATGTCGATTTCATATGGGTAATTTGTATGGGGGCTAGGTCTGAACATGGACCGATTCTCACCAATTTCAATAGCGTTCATCCCATGGCCGATAAAAGCTTATATTCCAAATTTCATCAAAATATATTCATATTTGCGACCTGCAGTTTGATTACAAGCTTTACATGGACACACAGACGGACGGACGGACGGACGGACATTGTTAAATCAACTCAGAAAGTGATTCTGATTCGATCGGTATAATTAAAGATGGGTCTAGGTCAAATATTTTTGGTTGTTACAAACAGCAGCACAAAGTCATTATACCCAAACCACATAGTGGTATAGGGTATAATAAAAACGTTTGATCTTGGGCCTGGAAAAAAATTTTCAAAATCAATGTTTAATATATTTCATCAATATCAGTCATTGTTTAAATCGCCAATGTCAACTTTAGTTGTTTACAAAAGCGAGCGTCATTATTGCATCAATGCAATGATATTGTCATGAAATTTGTCACAGTTGGCCAATCCAGTGTTATTAATTCAAAAAAATACTTTCTCAAATCGATAAACCACAAAGTTTATTATATCTTCTATGCCAAAGGATTCTCTAAAAAACATTTTCTTAAATCTTAAAGTTGGATTTACTTGATTTACTTCAATGTATTTATTTATCGGTACGAATATATCCCACTGATTTCATTATTCAAACTTGTATCAAAATTTCTACTCATCATTAATAATACAGTGAAGGAACTGACGATAATATCTACCAATTCTTAACCAAGAAAAAACGTTTATTTTAGTTTTTTGTTTCCATTGAAGTAGTTATTGATTGGAATCATTGTTGTTTATTGTTTTACATTCACTTTTAGAATAAACAAATGGCGATTTGGTGGTGGTTCGGCCAGTTTGATTGACTGTTAGTCAGATGGTCACTTTAAATTGTATTCATTATTATATTACTAACGATTATATTATTGTCTATACATAACACACTGTGTTCAAAAGTTATTGGGAATCGTTAATTCATGTGAGCTTTTCCTATGACAATGTTATATTTCAAAATTATAATAATTTGTTGCAATTTTACATATGTTATGTGTTACTAAATGAATTGAAGACTACAACACGTGGTTCTTTGTACGAAATTTTTGGCGTTAGGAAATATCGCCCAAAGAAAAATCGCCCAAAAAAAAAAATTAAAAATCGCCCAAATGAAATATTGGCTAAAAATAATAAAAAATCACCCAAAAATAAAAATACGAAAAAAAAAAAGGAAAAACAACCCAAAATAAAAGAAAAAAAATCACCCAAATTATGAAAAATGTTCTTTATTTTCAAATGAAAACTTTCATTGCTTCTTCAGCAGCTGCGCGACAGTATGGACAAAAGTACTGGTTTAAGTCTCCAGCCAAACTTTTTGCCTGCAATTTAAGTACGCACTCATTGCAGTATTTCAAATGACGGCAAAGGCAACAATACTATATTGGGAGATTGCGCCTAATTGCTTGGTAGAAATGTAACCAGCAACCGTATTACTTTGCGTTAGGAAATTTTTTTTACAGAACTTTGCAATGCAGTTTCAAAGTCGGTCATGAAACTGTATGCCTCCAAATTAAATATATTATTATCTATGTAATTGAATAGATGGTCGTAACACTTTTTGGTTTTTTCATCCATTAAAACAAATATGAAAGGAAATATCTGTTGGGAAAAAACAATTAGCGTTTTTAAAGTTATTTGTAAGATATATTGATTTATTTTGTTTCTATTGCGGAGAATGAGAATCGCGCGATTTTTGTCAACATTTTATACTTTTAGTTTTTGCTTTTGAGCAAAGCGCAAATCGCTCGATTTTTGTTAAAATTTTTCATTTTCAGTTTGTCTCTGTACATATATTTTATGTCCAAATATTTACAACCAAACAAAAATAATCCTTCTCATTTATGGATAAAGACGTACTACTTACATTTTCATCAAAGTAATCAATATGAATTACCAACAGTTGTTTGAAAACTTCAAATGGAACAATTTTGGGCCATTTTTCATATGTTAATTTTTGGTGATTTTTCGTAATGAAAATTTACCCAATTTTATTAAACGCAATTAAGCCCAAAAATAACGAAAAATAACCCAATAAACTTAGGTGTTTCTTCGTATGAAATTTTACCCAATTTTGTATGGAATTTTTTGGGGCGATTTTTCATTTTTTCTTTTGGGCGATTTTTCTTTGGGCGATATTTCCTACCGTCAAATTTTTTACAACGATCAAGTATTTTTGAAGCACAAATGCAAAAAGTATCCATAACCTCTACTTTACAAAACTACTTAGATGCAAGCATTCCAGACAAGGTTTTATTTTAGTTTTAAGATAAATCTAAATATTTCGAAAGAAAAGGAGCTCAAAAAACAATTCATCTGTATTTTCCTAAGACTCACATCGTATGAAGTACAGTTGGTGCCGGAGCGAAACTCAAAGAATAATAGCCAGGTAAAAGCATTAGCTAAAAACCTTGCACCTAATATCGTCATCAAGTATGTATCCTACATTATGCACAATGAAATAAAGATACTTGACAACTTTTTACAGCTAGCAGGAAGGGACTTTCACATAACCGATACCAGAGGGAATGTCCGTGAACAAGTTAGGACACAAAAACAACAATTCGTAGTCGTTCAATTAAAGAGAATTATTCCAGTTCTAAAGAAGCATACAACAACATATGGCTGTTGAAATGTACAGAAATATAATGTCAATTTCATCAAGACATGCGAACACTCAACTGCCCAGATCAAAGGCCCATATAAAAATCAGAGTGATTAAGAGCACAAATCAAGTAGCCAACAATACAACAATTTTTGCTCGGAAATGGACTGTGTCGAGCAAACGGATCACTTAAATTACTATAAAAGCACTATTGGGATATATCCCCGAAAAACTTACTTAAAAAATTAAAAACATGATTTTTAAGACTTCCCATTACATTCTCTCTTTGGCAAATCTAATTACTATATTTAACTATATTTAACTTAATTTAATTTGCTGAAGATCAATTTCTACCACTTCAATACAGACAGAATTTGAAATGAAGTTGCACACTCCGTTTGTAAAATAAATCTTTGCAAACACAAAAAAAAAACAATACACAAATTTAGCTGAAACTTCGTCGGCAAAAATTAAGAACACTTAAAAAAATTAAGTTTTAGGTTCTTTTATAAAAACTTAAAAATTGTTAGGGTGATTGTCAACATCACAAAAATATCAATAAGTTTGAACTGAATTAATTGTTTTACTCTTAATTGCTGAAAGGTGATATACTTATTCATCATAGTATAAGTACTCCCGTATAGCCTCAAAGCTAAAACTGTTGATGCCTTTTTTCGGGTTTTATTGGTACTCCACACGCGCTGCAGTCTAATGAATCGTTTGTTATTAAAAAAAAAAAGCTGCTACTAATGAACATTCAAAAATATACAAACACAATTTTGGTTCAATCGATATCCACTCTAATGATTTGGGTTATTTATAATTTTAACGGCTACTGTATTTTTGTTTTTTGTTTCTTTAATTATTTTTTTTTTTGTATGAGTGTTCAGCCTTAAGCACAAGTCGCGTTTTGTATTAAACCATAAATAATTAATTATTGGTGATTAAGATCATCATGAGTGATTAAAAATTCAGTTTGGTAGACAAACAATATATTTTGTTTTTATTTAGCATTGCTACGATATGAGTACATATAAACTGGAGTTATCTACATATATATTTGTATATGTATGTACACACGAAAATGTATAAAGATATAATGTCATAGTTACCCGGACTCATCAATTAATCTTGCGCTGTTCTTATTGTTTGGGATTCAATTAACCCTTTCATGCCCAAATTAATTGGGGCGTGGTTAAACGTTTTTCAAGTTTATGTAGTTGTTAGTTTAGACCTAAATATGAATTGATATCAATTTCAAAGTCCTATGTATCCTGGTTTAGCCGTTATAAAATGTTGCCTATAGGAAACATTGAGTTTGAAAAATGACTAACCACCATCTAAAAGTATTTTAAGTTTTTTTTTTATACCCTCCACTCCAGTGTGCAGAGGGTATATATAAGTTTGTCATTCCGTTTCTAATAATTCGAAAAAAAAATCTTGACCCCATAAAATATATATATTTGTGATCCTTATAACAAGCGGAGTTGATATAGCGATGTCCGTCTGTCCGTCTGTCGGCTGTCCGTCTGTCCGTCTGTGGAAATCACGATGACGGCTTCAGTTGGGTAGCTAGGGTGCTCGTTGGTATAAAAAATGATTCGCTAGCATCCTGAGAAGTTTGCTATTTAAAACCGTCCTAATCGGTTAATGTGGTCCCGAGAATTGAGCGAAGAAGTAAAAAATGTCCTGAGAAAATATGATTTGAATATGTGCTCTTGTCACGATAACTCCCTCAATAGGACAGCTAGGGCGCTCGTTTTTAGTGAGAATGATTCGCTAACATCATGAGAAGGTTTTTGTTTTTTAAATCATGACAAGAGGTTTCATAGGTGCCGAGAAATCACTGTTAATGTTGTTTTTGTGGTCGTTGTGTTAATAATATAAAAGTTCATCAATATCAATATTTTTTGGTGAAATATTTAAGTTAGTTAATTAATAAAAGAAACTATATAAAATCAATATCAATATTCTGCGATTTTTATAACCAATATCAAAGTTGCCAATATCAAAGTACTATAAATAATATTCATATATTCTGTATATGTATATCCATAATAAGCGCATATTAAAATAAATCGGTATTTCATTTTATTTATACAAAATTCTTAAGTTTTTAGAGTTGCAAAAATAGTATGGTTTCAAGAGTTGTATTTTTAGTACAAATATAAACTCTGCATACTTGCATTCAAAAGTATAGGTAGGTAAACCATAAAATATTTACCCTGTAAAAAAATTTATGTTTAAAAAATACTACTTTTTGTCAAAAAAAAAAAATACTATTTGTTGTTATTTAATATCGGGACGGAGACAAACTCCATTCCCAAAATTTTTTTTCATGAGTTATCCACATTAAAAATAACCGCGGAGCTCAGCTCAATCAATGTGCAATGATCGAGCCTTGCCCTGGGAAACATGCATTCATGCTTTTCTTAACACAAACGCCATTCCCAACTACCATAAATTTTAGGCACGAGCTATTCACATTATGGATAGTCGCGTAGCTCAACTCAATCAAAGTGCTATAATCAAGCTTCGCCCTGGGAAACAAATATTCATGCTTTTCTTTGCACAAACCGAACTTCTTATGGCACATTAAAAATAAACTAATTAAGAAGTACAATTCATCATTACGCTGTACTATAATACTATTTTCTTATTTTACTGGTAGCTAGTAAACAAAGTGATCGTATCATTGTGAACGAAATAGAATTGAAATTGTGTGCAGATTTGTTTTACTTAAAAAACCTGTTTCTACAGATAGTGAATAAAATCCCAGTAAGCATTTTATGCAATAAATGATCATGTAGAGTCTTTTTGACTCTTATGTGCTATTAAAGCAGTCATAAATGCACCCTTTTGCTGATCACAAAATATTCTTTTGTTGGGATTAAATATTACCTTATCCGCGACTCTTCTTGAGAGGCCTTTTTATCCGCTTTTCTGATCAGTTTCGACTCATTTTTAAGTTGTATTTAATGTCATTTTTCTATAAATCACTTTTTAAGAGAAAGCAAAAATCATTTTCTAGTCTTTTTCTACTAGCGCATGTGATTAATCAGTTTTTAATCATCAAAAGTGCTCGAAGAAGACACAGTAAGGTAATTTTTGTTAAAACAATCTAAGAAATGATGATTGGGATATCGTATATTTTTGTTAACACACACACATATGCATAGCAGCACCAGTAAACCGAACTCTAATCGGCTTCTGATATGTATACAGCCGAACAAAAACGAAAATACTCACCAAAGAGTAAAGTAAGCAACAATTTCATTCAGTCTTAGGCCGAGGCCGCGCAATGAGCGGCAAAGCGGTGAGCGGCAAAGCGGTGAGCGGCAGAGCGATGAGCGCAAAAAATTAAAACATATGAAAACTACTGAAGTGGCCACACAATGAGCGGCATGTGAGCGTCATTTCTGAGCATTTAAGCGGCACCGCTCAGGAATAGAACTTGTTCTAATTTTTAGTTGTTTTCTGAGCGGCAAAGAATAAAAATGGCAAAAAAAAAAAATTGCTTTTCTTTGTTTTGTCAATCTGTAGCGCGATTCAGTAACTTCTTTTTAACGATAATTGAGTCGTTAGAAAAAGAAATCAACAAAATTTTCGATTTTGGTATTCAGTAAAATTTTTAAACGATATTCGGCTATTGCTAAAGTCAGCTGTTGTTGTTATCTTGACAACTCTTTTTGTGTTGTTTTTCAATCGATAAAAAGTTAAAAAGGTTGAAATGTATTCATACATAAATAAAAATCATAAAATAGTGAAAATATTTTGCTTATATTATAAAAACTTTTTATATAAATAATAAATAATAACATTGACAATGGCATTTTGACAACTAACCTCTCAGAAATGACTCTCAATAATAAGCCGCTTGCCGCTCATTGCGTAGCCTCGGCCTTATGGAAGCTTTTGAACAAAGCAATTCTATGTCGCGTTGTCTTGTGAAATTTTTACATTGTTTTTTAGTAGGTACTAGTGATGCCAGGAGATTTTTTCAGAAATCTCTACGCTTATGAAAAAAATTCCCTTTTTTCCCTGCAGCCACTTTTTTCCCCTACACTACTTTTTTTTAAATTTATTTTTAATATGTACATTTTCAATTTCAATTATGTAAAAATAACATAAAAGCGAAGAAAAAAAATATAAAGAATAAGATAAAAATATCATGAGAATTACATAAGAATAATATAAAAAACATACAGATATTATAAAAAAATTATTTTTACAGTTCTGTATAATTCATCTTTTTGATATGGCTAGATGTGTATTTAAAATTTACACGATTAATTAAAATGGCTTGCAAATGAGATGTTATAACTCAAACAGAATATTTGTTCTTGGTTTTCAGTATTGCCGTTTTAGCATTTTAGTTGCTAGATTAGCATTTTTTTTTTTGTCGTTTAGCATCCAAAATTTATGAAAAGATGTTAGATGCTAACTTTTTTTATTAATTAAAAGTTGCTTTTAGCATATTTTTTTTGATATTTTATTGGTATTGATATGTTTTAATTTCTCAAAGTGTAGTAAGGTAATTTTGTGTACTACTCCTTTTACCACTCTGCTCGTTTCTTTCAACAAATACAACAAAACATTTTGAAATAGAAGAATGTAAACACCAACAACAGTTTTTAATGAATTGGAAAGTCGATTGCCAAAAAATATTATTCTATTAAAAAAATGCCAAAATTTTCAATACAAAACACATTAAACCGGGTAAAAGAACAGATAACTAATATATTAGAAGAGTTTAAATTTATATCATCTGAAACAGAAAAAAATTCAAATCCAATGGAGTTATATCACAGAACAAAATTGGGATACAAAACTGAATACAACCTCTTTATAGATTGAAGTTAACAAAAATTCTATTGTTGAAAATCCATTTAAGGAGTTATCAATATTTGTATAGTCTTCATTAGTTTTGTCTTTCTCAAAAGCCGAAGTTGAACGTTTGTATAGTTTAATGGCTTTAGTTAAAAGCAAACTTCGAACAGAATAAAATCCGAGTTGTTATGTTCTGTAATACGTATAAAAGAAGGTTTGAAATTGAAAAATCGGTGCTGTCACACTTTAGCATCTTTTCTTTGAAATTTAGCAACTTTACAATTTCAAATTATGGCAACACTGTTGGTTTTAAAAGATTTTTTATAACAGTCGTTACTAGCATGTATACTTAGATCTGATTTATCGCATTTTAATATTTTTTCACAAGCCTTGCATCTGCATTTATAGTCGTCACCTTTGACCTGTTCCAGCCATCCATTAGCTTCTAGTCTATCAACTAACTGAAGCAAAATCTTTATTTTCTGTATTTCTTTGATGTGTTTTCAGCATCATCGAAAAACGAATCGGACATTTTTCTAAAATTAATTATGTTTCTAAAACTAATTATGTTCAAATTTATAATATTTTAATGTAATGCACAAAAAGGTGTTTTATACTTGTCATTGTTATCAAAGAATCCACATATTTACTTCCTTCATATTATATAGTTATTACCAGACTTAAAAGAGACTTTAAAGTTTAAAATTGAAAAAAATTATGCGATATTTAACAAATACATTAAAAACAGTTTTGACTGAAATTTTTGGCAGTTTTAGTTTTGCCTTGTATCAGTAAAATGTTCAGATATTAACTAAAAAAAAACAATTTGTTAAATATTTTCATCTTAATTATCTTAAATAATTTAAAGACACAACGATAGATTTAATACCATAAAAACAAGTAAGAGTTGAAAGTTGATCTATGCGGACTCGCAAATGTGCCCTATACTAATAGTTCTGGAAAATTTAAAAGGATTGTAAAAAATAAAATGCACCTTTATATTAAAAAATTTAAATTAAAAAGAAAATTACAATATAAACCATTTACCTGGTTAAACTTAATATCGTTTGTAATTATCTGGATCAGGTTAGTATTTAAAATGGGATAAATCGGGTGTCATTGTGCCAATTTATGACCTAAAATATGTAGACTTCTCTATAAAATGCTGGAAATTCAGAGCATTTGTTGTAATAATTCAGTAATAGGTTTATCAAAGTGTTTACATATTCAAATATTTTATATACATTTGTTACAAATAATGCAAGCAGTCCAGATATTAATGTAAATGTAAAACCCGGGTGGAGGGTATCAAAGATTCGGCATAACCGAATTTAACACTCTTACTTGTTTTTTTTTTTTAATTTTCTTACCTTTGAACAATATCTCTAAGCATTTAAATTTAAACTTTCAAATATCTTTATTACTTTTTTTTTGATTATAAACAAATAATTATTTGTAACCTCACTTTTTGCAGAAAAAAAAATTGTACATGTGCAATCAAATAAGATTAGCTCTCAATTGATCTCTATCAATACAACACACAATATATACATAATATATCAAGTTACTCTGAGAACCTATCTTTATAATGCATTCGAATGTCTCTTTCGTGCGTAGTGTTAAATGTTAACACATTTTTTTTATTTTTTTAACAAAAAATTCATATGTTTAAAAAAAATATTAAAACTCTGCGTATCCTGAAACGTACTCAAACGAAAGATAATTTTGTTTAAGATTTAGTTTAATAATTTTATAGTACATTTCCAAACAATTAAGGAAGAATACAAACAAGTAAGAGTATTAAATTCGGCTGTGCCGAATATTTAATATCTAATTGTTGCAAAATACATACATTATAAATTTTCGACCTTTAAAAAATAATCCGGGTAGCGCAAGTGGATTTTTTATTCTGCTAAATTCATTTACAAAATTTTGATGATCATTGCCTTCCAGAATTTGCAGTTTTTATTATTGCCAATACACCAAAATTACAAAACATTAACAATCTTCTTAAAAACACTTCGCCATCCTATCAAAATTAAAATAAAAAAAATAAAATTTCTGTTTTCAAACACCAAAAAAATTTGAAAAATAATATAAAAATCTACAAAAATTAGATAATATTTGGTATTTTTTAACCTTTAAAATCAGCTATATAACTTTAAAATCGATTAATATTTCACTGAGTGATGGCAAAACAAGTCTGCCCATATATCCACTGTATATCAAGATGTTTTTACAACTTTATGGTTGTGGCATGCAGACTGGCAAGTCTATGCAGCCAAGTTTACTTTAACTAGTTAGAGTATTATATTAGTGAACCATTTTAGGTAATGGCTAAGTAAACATATTTAAACATTTTTAGTTCTATTCTATCAATGTAGAAAAAACTACGAAAATATAGTATATTTGAAAAACTGAGACTGTAGAAAAAGTTAATAAACAAATAACATTATTTTTAATTCTGTTTTCTAGAAAGTAAAAATACGTTTCAAACGACACCAAAAGCATTATAATCGGTTAACTTGTTTGCCTATAATTTGATTTGAAAAAGGATATTCTTCAAAAAATTTTGTCCGATTTTGAAACTGTTTATTGATTCTTAATCTGTGAGAAATCCTCTATGCTACACATACATTAATTTTACTGAATACTTCTATCAAATTTTTGATTTTGGGAAAGGCGCCACTGTGCGGCGGTCAAGATGAAGTCCCAAATATTTTACATGGGTATTTGCTGATTGTTTATTCAGATTTAAGGGTATATTTTTCTTCTGAGCGTAAAAGTAACGTGGATACATTTTTATTTATTTATTCTTATTTTCCACCTATGTAACCAGTACTCCAATTGTAAAACATGTCGTTGTGTAACTACATAAAGTGTAGATGCTGTTGAGGGCTCCCCATGAATACTGAAAATTGCCGTGTTATCTGCAACGGTTCAAGTAATCGTGTTTTCATTGGTGTTTTCGGACCTAAAATACTGCCATGTGGAACACCAGCTTTTATATCCTGAGGGGGGCTTGTAAAAATGTTCTCCTTTATTGAGAATTTCCTGTTAATTATAAAGCTTTCCATTAGTTCCTGCTAATATAAAAATATTTATTGTTATTTATTATTTCAACTGGTTAATTTTTCATTTCTTATTATTGATTTTTCATTTTTCAAAACGTTTTTATAACGCTATTCATTTTATCTCCAAACACCGCCTAATGAAATAGTGCCTTCATTTTATCTCCGAACACTTCCTCATCTTTTCACCAATATAATCGTAACTCACACCGTTTTTGTGTTACTCTGTTTTTGTGATTGTATTGTGAAATAATTTTTACCCCCATGGGCATATCGCACCCTAAATACAAAAGTGTCACAACTCAAAATTTTCCATAATGGACTTTTTTCCATAAATTAATTCACAGTACACAATTCTATCTGCTGCAAAAATTTATTTCTCATAACTATCTTCTTTAACAGGCAAAATGCTGTTAGATCTGGGGCACAACTTGAGATAATATTACTAGTCAAATGAAAAAATTTCAGTCAGAGGGTTATAACTCAATATTATATTTTATTTCCACAAATACAATATAAATTTAAACAAGTAGAGTGTTAAATTCGGCTATGCCGAATCTTTGATACCCTCCACCCGGGTCTTACGTTTACATTAATATCTGGACTGCTTGCACTATTTGTAACAAATGTATATAAAATATTTGAATATGTAAACACTTTGATAAAGCTATTACTGAATTATTACAACAAATGTTCTGAATTTTCAGCATTTTATAGAGGTGTCTACATATTTTAGGTCATAAATTGGCACAATGACACCCGATTTATCGCATTTTAAATACTAACCTGATCCAGATAATTACAAACAATATTAAGTTTAACCAGGTAAAAGGTTTATTTTGTAATTTTCTTTTTAATTTAAATTTTTTAATATAAAGGTGCATTTTATTTTTTACAATCCTTTTCAATTTTCCAGACCTATTAGTATAGGGCACATTTGTGAGTCCGCATAGATCAACTTTCAACTCTTACTTGTTTTTATTGTATTAAATCTATCTTTGTGACTTTAAATTAATTAAGATAATTAAGATGAAAATATTTAGCAAATTGTTTTTTTTTTTTAGTTAATATCTGAACATTTTACTGATACAAGGCAAAACTAAGACTGCCAAAAATTTCAGTCAAAACTATTTTGAATGTATTTGTTAAATATCGCATAATTTTTTTCAATTTTAAACTTTAAAGTCTTTTTAAGTCTGGTAATAACTCTATAATATGAAGGAAGTAAATATGTGGATTCTTTAATAACAATGACAAGTATAAAACACTTTTTCGTGCATTACATTAAAATATTATAAATTTGAACATAATTAATTTGAGAAACATAATTAATTTTAGAAAAATGTCCGATTCGTTTTTCGATGATGCTGAAAACACATCAAAGGAATACAGAAAATAAAGATTTTGTTTCAGTTAGTTGAGAGACGAGAAGCTAATGGATGGCTGGAACAGGTCAAAGGTGACGACTATAAATGCGGATGCAAGGCTTTTGAAAATATATTAAAATGCGATAAATCAGATCTAAGTATACATGCTTATAACCACTGTTATAAAAAATCTTTTAAAACCAACAGTATTGCCATAATTTGAAATTGTAAAGGTGCTAAATCGCAAAAAAAGATGCTTAACCTTTATATGCTCCTTGTGTCAAAAACGACACAAGAGGGATTTTTTTTTTTGTTTATTTTTTTAACTATCTATGGAAATCCTTCAAGTTTCTTTGACTTTGTTTTTCCCGTTATTTTCCACATTAAAAGTATTTCACATTATAAAAAAAAGTGTTTTAGGAGATTTTATTCAAAAATTTACGTTGGTTACCCTCATGTGTCGTTTTTGACACATATGGCAATACCACACATGTTTGGTCTTTTTGGCGGTAAAGCTGACATTTACAGCGCATCTTTCCGTAAAATAAGAAGAAGAACCGTAGAACAGGTGCTTGTAAAACAATCTAATAAATAAAAATGTCTACTTCGCGATATATGAAGAAATTGAAGAATTGCTAAATGCAAGTGATGGGAGTGTTAATTTTTCTGTAGCAGTGATGAAGAATACGAACCCGAGAATGAAATTCCTGATCCTGAAGATGATTTATATTCCCTAGATAGTGATAGTGTTTCAAGTCAAATAAACGAACATGAGTATGCCAGTGAAAATATTGCTCCAATGTTTGTTTCAAAAGATGGCATTGTGTGGCAGCCAGAACCAATTCAATCTCAAAGTGCAAGATTTCGTAATGAGAATATGATTTCCCTTCCCCCTGGGACTACAAGATATGCAAAAGTTCGTGTTGGTAACATAAAAGACGCGTTTTTACTGTTTTTTCCTCCGCGTATCGAAATTTTAATTTTGAGTCATTCTAATGCATTTGCTCGTGCTAAGTATGGAGAAGACTGTACAAAAATCGACTCAAATCTATTCCAGGCTTACATTGGTCTTTTGATATTGGCAGGCGTTTACAGGCAGGTTATATGTGCTATTTGTTACAAATAAATTTATTGTTTTGTCTTGTATTTTAGATCAAAAAATGAAACAACCATTGATTTGTTTGATGGTGAATATGGTCGTCCAGTGTTCAGAGCAATAATGTCAAAAAAAACTTTTGAATATGTGAACCAAGTCATTCGATTTGATGATGCCATTGGTAGAAGACAGCAAGGGTCGTCAGACAAGTTTGCACCGATACGCGAAGTATTCGAAAAGTGGGCTGATTTATTGCGAAACTATTATAACAAACACGAGTGTGTAACAGTTGACGAGCAGTTACTTGGTTTTCGAGGAAGATGTAAATTTCGTCAATATATGCCGTCAAAACCGGTAAAATATGGCATAAAATTTTGGTTTTGCGTTTGTTCTGACACTTGTTATGTCTGGAAAATACAGCCTTACTTGGGAAAGCCAAGTGATGCCAGTGCACGGGAACAAAGACAAGGTGAACGTGTTGTCTTGGACCTCGTTGAGGGCTTGAAAGGACATAATGTTACCATGGACAATTTTTTTTCTTCGTATGACCTTGGTCAAAAATTGTTGTCTAAAGGGATAACAATGGTAGGAACCATGCGAAAAAACAAAAGAAGCATTTCACCAACACTTCTCCAATGTAAGAAACTTCCCTTATACCAATCAGCATTTGCATTCACTGGCAATACAGCCCTTGTTTCATACATCGGTAGAAAAAATAAGTGCACTATGCTGCAGAGCACACTTCATAAGTCTAATGAAATTGTATCTGGGGTAAAAAAAGCTTCCATCAATTATAGAGTACTATAACAAAACAAAAGGTTTGTTCAAATAAAATTCTTGCGAATACATTACAGTTCATTCAACTTTTGTATTTGTTTGTACAATATAGGCGGTGTGGACACTGTTGACAAGATGCTATCATGCTATAGTTGCAAACGAAAAACTAATAGATGGCCGGTGGCGGTATTTTCAAATATGATCGACATTTCCGCCTTGAACGCGCTAATAATATTCAAAGAAATTCATACAAATTGGCAAACAACTCAAAAAACCACAATAAGAAGAAATTTTCTCCGTGAGCTTGGATTATCACTTGCGAAACCATACATAGCAGCTAGAAACAATACACCAAGATCTGCATCATCATCGAGTTTGCATTTAAATATTTCTGCAGATGTTCCTTCAACATCAACATGTCAAAATCCACCAAAAAGAGCAAAGAGCGTCCCACCACTAATAAAAGGTAGAGCACGGTGTCATCTTTGCTATGAGAGTAACTCTGACACCAAAAATAACTTATATGGAAATATTTGTTGCTTTTGTGCAAAATCAGCCTGTAAGAAGGAACACAATCGAAACGTTTGTGTAAAGTGTATTGAAGAAAAGCTACTATGAAATGCCAATTTTTTCCTTACATAAATTTAAATAATGCCAATAGAAATATATATTACTTTCATTAATTTGTTAACTTAATAAAGTTTTAATAAAATATGCTTTGCCAACATCAATTTTGAAAATTTTAACAAAAATGTACTGAATTCCCATATGTATCAAAATTGACACACGAGGGGAGTCAACGTAAGTTTTTTTTTGAGGAGTAGATGAAGGTTAAATGTACTGCAGTCTAAAAAAAAGATACTAAATTTTTTTTCAATTTCATTACCTTTATATTGAAAAATTATATACTTATTAATAAATTCTTTGGTTTTTAAATCGAAAAATTAATATAAAACATATGTTTAGATTTATATTTTTAAAATTTTAATTAAAATTATTTTGGATTTCATCTGAAATTTTTTTTAACCTCAAATTGAGTTTATTTTAAATTTAAATTAAATATTTTTAATTTTAGAGGGATTTTTTTTTTTTATTTAAAATATAACAGAAATTACATTATCAAAAGATACGATTATATTAGAATTGGTTTATGGAATCTAACATTTCTGTGATGTCTTCTTCTTCAAGTTCTTCTTGGCTTTGATATTTTTCTTACGATCGACTTTTATCAACGACACCGCTCGGTATATTGTAAGTGTGACAGCATCGATTTTTCAATTTCAATCCTTCTTTTATACGTATTACAGAACATAACAACTCGGATTTTATTCTGTTCGAAGTTTACTTTTAACTAAAGCCATTAAACTAAACAAACGTTCAACTTCGGCTTTTGAGAAAGACAAAACTAATATAGACAATACAAATATTGATAACTGCTTAAATGGAATTTCGCCAATAGAATTTTTCAATCCATAAAGAGGTTGTATTCAGTGTTGTATCCCAGTTTTGTTCTGTGATATAACTCCATTGGATTTGAATTTTTTCGGTTTCAGATGATATAAATTTAAACTCTTCTAATATATTGGTTATCTGTTCTTTTACCCCATTTAATGTGTTTTGTATTGAAAATTTTGGCATTTTTTTAATACAATAATATTTTTTGGCAATCGACTTTCTAATTCATTAAAAACTGTTGTTGGTGTTCTTCTATTTCAAAATGTTTTGTTATATTTGTTGAAAGAAACGAGCAGAGTGGTAAAAGGAGTAGTACACAAAATTACTGTACTACACTTTGAGAAATTAAAACATATCAATACCATTAAAGTTATATATTCAAAAACAATAAAAAAAAAATATCAAAAAAAAGATGCTAAAAGCAACTTTTTATTAATAAAACATTCTAAGCATCTAGCATCTTTTGATAAATTTTGGATGCTAAACGACAAAAAAAAGTTGCTAAATCTAGCAACTAAAAAGCTAAAACGGCAACACTGACAACCAGGAACAAATATTCTGTTTGAGTTATAACATCTCATTTGCAAGCCATTTTAATTGTGTAAATTTTAAATGCACATCTAGCCATACCAAAAAGATGAATTATACAGAATTGTAAAATTTTTTTTTTTTATAATATCTGTATGTTTTTTATATTATTCTTATGTAATTCTCATGATATTTTTATCTTATTTTTTATATTTTTTTTCTTTGTTTTATGTTATTTTTACATAATTGAAATTGAAAATGTACAAATTAAAAATAAATTTTAAAAAAAGTAGTGTAGGGAAAAAAGTGGGTGTAGGGAAAAAAGGGAATTTTTTTCATAAGCGTAGGGATTTCTGAAAAAATCTCCTGGCATCACTAGTACCTATTAAAAACCAATGTAAAAATTCACAAGACAACGCGACGTAAACCTGCTTTGTTCAAAAGCTTCCACAAGACTGAATGAAATTGTTGCTTACTTTACTCTTTGGTGAGTATTTTCGTTTTTGTTCGGCTGTATACATATAAGAAGCCGATTAGAGTTCGGTTTACTCGTGCTGCTATGCATATGGTTGTGTGTTAACAAAAGTATACGATAGCCCAGTCATCATTTCACAGATTGTTTTAACAAAAATTACCTTACTGTGTCTTCTTCGAGCACTTTTGATGATTAAAAACTGATTAATCACATGCGCTATTAGAAAAAGACTAGAATATGATTTTTGCTTTCTCTTAAAAAGTGATTTAAAGAAAAATTACATTAAATAAGACTCAAAAATCAGTCGAAACTGATCAGAAAAGCGGATAAAAAGGACTCTCAAGAAGATTCGCGGGTAAGGTAATATTTAATCCCAACAAAAGAATATTTTGTGATCAGCAAAAGGGCGCATTTATGACTGTTTTAATAGCACATATGAGTCAAAAAGACTCTACATGATCATTTATTGCATAAAATGCTTACTGGGATTTTATTCACTATCTGTAGAAACAGGTTTTTTAAGTAAAACAAATCTGCACACAATTTCAATTCTATTTCGTTCACAATGATACGATCACTTTGTTTACTAGCTACCAGTAAAATAAGAAAATAGTATTAAAATACAGCGTAATGATGAATTGTACTTCTCAATTAGTTTATTTTTAATGTGCCATAAGAAGTTCGGTTTGTGCTAAGAAAAGCATGAATATATGTTTCCCAGGGCGAAGCTTCATCATTGCACTTTGATTGAATTGAGCTCCGCGACTATTCATAATGTGAATAGCTCGTGTCTAAAATTTTTGGTAGTTGGGAATGGCGTTTGTGTTAAGAAAAGCATAAATGCATGTTTCCCAGAGCAAGGCTCGATCATTGCACATTGATTGAGCTGAGCTCCGCGGTTATTCTTAATGTGGATAACTCTTAAAACAAAATTTTGGGAATGGCGTTTGCCTCCGTTCCCGACATTAAATAACAAATTTTAAAAATTTATTGTAATTAACATCTTTTTTTAACATCTGACAAAAAATAGTATTTTTCTAAACACCAATTTTTTACATTTTATGGTTTACCTACCTACTACTTTTGAATGCAAGTATGCAGGGTTAATACATGTACTAAAAATACAACTCTTAAAACCATACTATTTTTGCAACTCTAAAAATTTCAGAATTTTGTATAAATAAAATAATATACCGATTTATTTTAATATGCGCTTATTATTGATATACATATACAGAATATATGAATATTATTTATAGTATTTTGATATTGACAACAGTAGTATGTATCAATTTGTAACATTTTGTGATGTTATAAAAATCGCAGAATATTGATATTGATTTTATATAGTTTCTTTTATTAATTAATTAACTTAAATATTACACCAAAAAATATTGATATTGATGAATTTTTATATTATTAACACAACGACCACAAAAACAACATGCACAGCTATGACCAAATACAAAATTTAGGAAAACAATATAGGAAAACGTCATATTTTTTTTACCTTTTCAGTGTTTTCTCGGCACCTATGATACCTATTGTCATGATTTAAAAACAGAAGCCTTCTCATGATTTTAGTGAATCATTCTCATTCGCCCTATCTGTCCTATTGAGGGCGTTATCACAAGAACACATATTCAAATCATATTTTCTCAGGACTTTTTTTACTTCTTCGCTCAATTCTCGGGACCAGATTAACCGATTTGGACGATTTTAAACAGCAAACTTCTCAGCCGTCATCGTGATTTCCACAGACGGACAGCCGGATAGACGGACATCGCTACATCAACTTCGCTTGTTATAAGGATCACAAATATATATAGTTTATGGGGTCCAGATTTTTTTTTCTAATTATTACAAACGGAATGAAAAACTTATATATACCCTCTGCACACTGGAGTGGAGGGTATAAAAAAATTATAGGAAAACTTTCCTCAAAATGGACATTTTTCATAATGAAACTACATTTTTTTAAATAATACAATCATCATTTTACATAAACAGTTTTTTGCCTCTCCTGAAAATTTGAAAATTTTGAGTTGTGACCATTCTCCTGACTTTGAACAGGCAAAAATTTTGCAACAAGAGACTAATTACACGAGAACATACACGATCGAGGTGCTGCACGTAATAAACACACCAACGAATCAACGATTAAATTACAAGACAGACACACACCGACAACTGCACGCATATTCACAAATCTATAATATTAATAGGCTAGGCGATTTCTTGTGAACGATGTTTTGTTCTATCGTCTTATCCCGATTACGATCAAACGTATATTATTTGAAAGGTATTTCTTTTTAGCCGTTTCGCAGATTTACAGATTTTTAAATTTTTTTCTTTATTTTCAGTATATTGAATTTAAAGTTGCTACTAACACATACATAACAAGTAAGAAAATTATAGTCGGTCTAGACCGACTATATGATACCCTATACCATGCGTTTAGAGACCATATCTCATAGACCCAACTAACTGGACATATCATAAACCAAATTTGAATGGGATTTTTATTAATTTTTTTTGGCTGTTCATGTCGGATGCTATATCTATATGGGGACTAGGCCCAAAAATGGACCGATCCTGACTATGGTTGGTAAAGTCTCTTGTATTTTGAAAAAATATATACAAACAAAATTTGAGAAGAATCAGTGCAATATTTGTATTTTTTGATAGATTTAAGTGAAGATCGGGAAGCAGCTCTATGTGGGGCCTATGACTAAGAGTTGTCCCATAGGGATTATTTTTGGACTACTCATTAATGGATGTAATAAACGCATACAAAACCAATTTGAGTAAGATGTATATGAAAATTTAGATCTTATGGCAATTTATGTCGATTTCATAGGGGTCATTTGTATGGGGGCTAGGTCTGAACATGGACCGATTCTCACCAATTTCAACAGCATTCATCCTATGGCCGATAGAAGCTTACATACCAAATTTCATCAAAATATATTCATATTTGCGACCTGTAGTTTGATTACAAGCTTTACATGGACACACAGACGGACGGACGGACGGACGGACATCGTTAAATCGAATCAGTTAGTGATTCTGATTCGATCGGTATAATATGATTATGACCCGCAAAGTCAAACACATTTATTATACCCTATACCACTATGTGGTTTGGGTATAATGACTTTGTGCTGCTGTTTGTAACTACCAAAAATATTTGACCTAGACTCATCATTTATTATACTGATCGGCTCCGAATCACTTTCTGAGTCGATTTAGCGATGTCCGTCCGTTAAATCGAATCTGTTAGTGATTCTGATATCCGCCCATCGCTGTGTCCCGAACTGCCATCAAAACCCCATTTTCCGGTTAATGTAAGGCCGTTTACAGACGCATCCAAAACTTCATTAATTAATTACATCGCTCTGTAGCTCTAGTATCCAATAGACTTTGCAGCTCAACTTCAGCGTGAGATTCGTTAACAGTTATTAGATCTGAGTCACTTTTTTTTCTTTCAAAATGTCTAGACCGACTATACGATACCCTATACCATGCGTTTAGAAACCCTATCTATTAGGCCCAACTAACTGGACATAGAAAATAAGCAAAAACCAAATTTGAGTTGGATTTTTATTAATTTTTTTGGCTGCAGATATGAAAAAGTTCATATCGGATTCTATATCTATATGGGTACTAGGTCTAAAAATGGACCGATCCTGATCATTTTTGGTAAAGTCTTTTGTATTTTGCAAATATATATATACAAACAAAATTTGAGAAGAATTAGTGCAATATTTTTGTTTTTTAATAGATTTAAGTGAAGATCGGGAAGCAGCTCTATATGGGGCCAAAGGGATCATTTTTGGACTACTCATTGGTGGATGTAATGAACGCATACAAACCCAATGTGAGTAAGATCTATATAACAATTTGGATCTTATGGCAATTTATGTCGATTTCATAGGGGTAATTTGTATGGGGGCTAGGTCTGAACATGGACTGATTCTCACCAATTTCAATAGCGTTCATCCCATTGCCGATGAAAGCTTACATACCAAATTTCATCGAAATATATTCATATTTGCGACCTGCAGTTTGATTACAAGCTTTACATGGACACACAGACGGACGGACGGACGGACGGACGGACGGACGGACATTGTTAAATCAACTCAAAAAGTGATTCTGATTCGATCGGTATAATTAAAGATGGGTCTAGGTCAAATATTTTTGGTTGTTACAAACAGCAGCACAAAGTCATTATACCCAAACCACATAGTGGTATAGGGTATAAAAATATAAAATGCTATATGTGTGTTTATTAAAATTGTTATTTGTTTGTAATAAAAATGAGTGTGTTTTTTGGGTTATTTTTGAATTGGGTATAATTGATTTAGCATACCTTTTGGGTCTTTATTTAATAAAAAATTAAAATTTCCTAGAATTTGTAATCGAATTTTGAGGACTGGTATATGCTAATATTTAATAAATCATAAAATTAGATGTCGTTGAAGCACATACTCGGTTGGAGGCAGCTTCAATAATTAATGTAAAAAAATTTTATTTTCAATTTTAAAAAACATTTATTATGGTACTTTTTTGTAATTATGTTTATGTTGTAGTTGTTAATTATATATTTTGATGTAGTATTTTTAATGAGATATATATTTTTCTTGTCAGTCCCTGATAATGGCTCACAATGTAAGCCGAAATATTGGATAAAAAAAATAAAAACAAAAAAAAAAAACAAAACTAGAATTTTTGTTTGTTTTATTATATCTACGGCCTTAGCCCAGAACAACATAAAATATAATTTATAATCTCCAACATAAATCCCCTTCTATTTTTATTTCATAACATTTATAATTTCAATAATTAACGAGAAATTATAATTGTTGAAGCACAGGTTTCTCAAACGTTAAATATTTATTTTCCAGGAATTACAGCCATCATTGCACCCCAGCATCTCAACCTAAATGTTATCAATTCCAGAGAAATCTGTTCAAATTCAATAATTAGAACAGGGATGGGCATTTCGTAGATAAAACAGACTTTATGATAAGTATGAAACAGAAATTTTTTTGAATTTTCAAGATAATGTGCAACTCTGAATTAGAAATAAATCAAAAATAATAATAAAAAAAATTATATAGATGATGAGACTTATTATACAAATAACAATACAAAGCTTCCCTATCAAAATTATTATGTTAGAGATCAAAAATGTCAACGATTAATTAAAATATAAAAATCTTTAAAAGTTCGGAAAAATGTTTGTAATATGGCAAGCTTTTTGCAAATGTGGCCCACTGCTCGTACTCTAATAGCAAATCGAACCAAGGATAGAGAATATAGTTTAAGCAGTGATTGGAATAATCCATCGTACTAAGAATGATAAAGATTACGACACCACGCAGACAAAATTTAAATCATCCGCGCATGAAGGCACTCTGACATCACACAAACTGTGTTCCTATTGGCTAATAATTTCCAGCTCTCAAGCTATTATAACCATACACGTAAACATAACAGTGGGATAATTTATTATTTTTCTCTTTAAATTATTTGTTAACAATAACATTTTATCCTGATAAATTTGTTAATTTATTTATTTTATAATCACTAAATAAAAATGGTCTAACAATATTTTAACAAAATTTTTAAAGCCATTGTTCTGTACTTTATATTAAGGTTACTAAATGGTTTTATACTACGTTATTATTATATTAAATTTCCCCTTTCCTCTGTTGATATTTTGAGCAATTTCGGCATTTAGTGGACCTTATTCGAAAGTACATTCTGCATCTAAAAAAAATTTTTTCATTTCTTCATTTGCTTCAATGTGCTTTGCTTCTAACCAATGATTTTGCAAATATCCGCTTATAAGCAACAATTTTTCACCATTTAATTTTAAAAAAATTGCCTTACACGATTTCATCGTTTCCTCACCTCACCTTCACCCATGAGTAGGTCGAGTTCTTCTAGACTTGTTTTTTGTTTTATTTAAGTTTTTACAGGGTCGCACAAAAAAAACATAAATTTTTCGCACGAAATTGTAATCATCACACATGAAAGAAATTTGGTAACCCTAGCAAGTGCGCTATACGTCATTCAACGAGAAAACATGCGCATGGCGTAATCTATATTTTATCGTTCTTGCATCTTTCTACCGTATAAAGAGCGAAAAGTTTCATGTTTTCTGGCTTGACTTAGCCAGCTGCAATTATAATAGTAGTAAGCTTTTGGAATGGTATAAAGCCACTAACATCAACTTTTTAATTGAGAAACTAAATACTTCAACTTCTCTAGAATGTCGAAAGATTCAGTTTTTTTGGGCAGTTTTGAAAATATGTTTAAGAAAACGGTTACTTGCAGAATCACAGACGGACAGGGTGAGACAGTGATGAGCATAAATATATAGAGCAAACACCCGCTGACACAATTAATTTCTGAAAACTGTTTCAGCAACACAGGTCCGTCTGGTTGCTGTTTCTGAAAATTAAAGACTTTTCTGTATGTTCCGTGCTCTATTGGAATATTGTTTTTTCTTGTCTTGTTTCCCTTTTCAATCCATATCAGTCAATTATGCCCTATATAATAATGCTTCATAACCAACATATCGATTGTTCAATTGTGCGAGTACATGTTCCAAAAAAATTAACTACTCTCAATTAAAATATATACAATAATCGCTAGTCAAAAGATTGTGCCAAGATGTGAAAAAATTATTTTCATACGTAAAATGCGCAAAAGGGAAAACGTAACAAGGTCTGTTAAATTGGATTATGAAAATACTACTTGTGAAGAAGATTTCGATAAAGGAATTGCGTCGCAATATTTATTTTCCCTCATTTTTCATTTACTTCAGTTTTCAATGTAATCAAATATAACAAGGATTAACCATAAATACTTTTATGGAAACAAGGGTTTTTACAGACATTCTACACAAATAGGAAAAGAAGTTTCCTTGTTGCTATTTTTTTAAAGAAAACGTATGGATGTACCTGAATTAACTTGAATTTAAAACAGTTTACAAAACAATAATTGTTAAGTTGCACAGAGTTCAATGAAACAAGGGAGGGATGCATATATTTCTCAAGTAAACAATAGATACACAAAATTCGAAGACACCAAAACTACAAAAGGGGTCGAAAAGTTTTATAGTGTAACCAGCACTGCGTGAGCTTAATGGTTAAGCTGACAAAACAAGCAAACACTCTTGCGAATACATACATACATATGTAGATATATATAAAATCCATAAATTTTAGGGTGGGATTTATTTTTGAACTAGGACAATTCTACGATGGTGTACCGATGGTCAGACATAAATTGTGGGATAATTGGACAAAATAAATACGTATCTTAGCTAAGAACGCAGTTATCAAATAAGAGGCTGTCTAAATTTAGGCATAAGCAATATTTTCTCACCATGGGCAGTTTCAAAACTTTTATTTACATAGAACTATACAGGAAAGCGTACTCTCATTCCAATTAAATCCATAATAAAAGGAACGATTGTCGAATACATTTCTTTCGAATATATATTTAGTTTTTTTTTTCCAATATATACATAAAAGTATTCCTTTTCGGCTTCCACAATAAAAGCTAAGTACAAGTCGATATAGCTTTTGTTGGAATTAAATTTTAGGGCGCGAGTGCCGTGTATGTTCAACAAGAGGAACTAGGATTCATGTGTTTATTCTAAGACGTTTTTGATTTTTGGCTTTAAAGATGGGACTGAACTATGCGTCACGATAAATTACATCATTTTAAATTATTTCAGTATGCATGTTAGTAAAATGCCACCCTAATAAACTTATACATTATGGCATTCACATACATACGAGTACATGCTTAAACCTCTAAATACAACATGCAGGAGAGGGATATCCTTGTTGCTTGTTTGGTATAGAAACGGAAATAACGAAGCAACATGTCGCCAAGCCATCCTCACGCATATTTAACCAAAGTAAAATAACGCGTTTCTTTCCATTGTATTCTATTTAACGCTCTTTGTTGTCATAGAAGTTTAGATAAAATGCATGCGATGGTTTTTGCAAATGAATAACAACCAGAAAAATCTAAATTGAACAAGCAACAGAGTAAATTTTACGTAGAGTTTAACCCAAAGGGACCCAGTCAAATACTGACTGTCAAGATATTATTGAAGCATGAATTATGGTTTTTATTTGCGTTGTAGTTTGTTGCTTCCTGCATAGTGCGTCGTTGAATTGAAACCAACAAAAGCAGCAATAACAACAGGAGAAACACACAAACTAACTTTTAATGCCATGACTTTCCTTAAGATAATAAACGATATTTTCTGTTTTATGATTTATATGTTTAGCATTATAGTACGCAGTTAAACGATAATTAATATATACATAAAAAGCATAAACGCTCTTCCTCGACAGCCTTTACATGAAGGAAAACAATAGTAATCCCCGTCGTGCTTCGCTACCACATTATAGCATGAACTCCTCATATATGATATTAAATATTTATTTTGGATGGGGGTGCTCTCAATAGATATGAAAATTTTCAAATTACATATACAGCCCAAAGAAAAAAAACGTACAAAACAAATCGCACAAATAAAAAATCGTACAATGAGAGACCGCAAAAAACAGGTTTGAGTGTATTTATTTTTCAACATGATTTTATTCTGAATATAATTTTATTATTTTTTAAATCCGATACTACCAAAACTTTTTTACTTGAAGAGCCTTCAGGCAGAAACACTAAATAGGACTAAAAGCTTTGCGCAATTTATAATGTACGTTAAATAAGGAAATTAGAAAGAGTAAAATAAACTACAACCGATTTTAAACTGAAAGCTGTTTGCAACCAAAAACAGTTTAAAATTTTTAAATCGGTTAAAAAATTGAGTGTGTTAAATGTCTTAAATACTTGAACTAACTTCAAAATGTTTTTTAAGAATAATGCAAAATTTTCGGAACTATCCGAAATTGTTATTTCCTGTACTTAGTAAGTGCCATGTCACTTTTCATGTATGTTAAAAAAGTTTAGCACCGTGTAATTTATGGATGCCCAAAATAATTATGGCATTCACATTCAAATTACGCCAGAATATTCACTTTGTATTGATGGTGCCGAATCCACTTGATATGTCAAACACTATTTTTTCTTTTCATATGGACAGTTAGACGCTATGAAAATTTCAAGAATATCGGGCCAAATGTCTTTTACGTTATATATTAAGGTCTTAAGTCATAAAAATCGATTTTGAGTTTCTGATTGGGTTCAACATGATTTTTTTCCCGTCTTTCGTTTGGTATCAGTAACGAGACTCTAGCATAACTGCTTCCAATCGTAATCATTTGCTCTTTAGGCAATAAATCAGAAAAATGCATATTTTGTTTGGTATTAACGTCTTAAGTTCAGTTAGGTCTTTATCGCCGATACATTTGAAAACTTTTAGATTCTCCTAAGGGCATAAGTCAACTTAAGTCTTTTATACCGAACGGAATAATCAATTTGGAGAATAGCGTACGTGTACTAAGTTCATTATCTACTTTATTTTTTGTTACATACAACATAAATATTTACTATATAAAAAAAACACTCAACTAACGAGACACAAAAAAAATAATCCGTTTTTTCAACGCCTGTCTAATGTAGTTATCTAGCGTTAATTTTTCCATATGAATCTCAATACTAAATTGAACGAATGTATTTTCATTTCATTGAATTGGTTTCACATTATTCAACAAAAGATTACAATTTAATAAATAATAATAAGTTTTGTGCAATGAGTTTAGTTTTAGAAAATTCTGGAAACTGCAGTAAGTGTATGATATTTTATAATAGTCAGTAATATGAATTATGAATTTCAAGAACTTTTTATAAGAAAACATTCAATTTTCTTCTGTTTCTGAAAATACAGCTTCACCTGAGTCCTCGCCAGCTCCATCGCAATTTTTGGTTATGCCAAACGTTTATTCCAGCTTAAGCGAAATAAATGGAGTTGCAACTAGTCCATCAGCTCAAGAAAGTGAAGAGATATCTGTTGATAACATGGAAAATAATGGTAAGAAGTGGTCCAGACGCATAAGGAAAGAGAAAACTACAAAAATAAATTGCGGTAAAAGTTATGTGAGTGTCAATGTAGGAAAAAGTACAATTCTTTTCTTAAAGAAGAAACTAGGAAAGTTATTTTTGACGAGTACTGGTTGCTTGGGAATCACGATAAAAGGTAACTTTAATTGCAAATATCATAAATGCTAAAGAAAAAAAGATTTTTCGAACAAGAAAAGCTGACAGTTTAAAAAATAGAAAAATAACCTATGAATATTCACTTGAAGTAAATGGAACAAGAGTTTCTGTATGCAAGGGTTGTTTCTGTAGAACTTTGGATGAAAAAGAAAAGTTTATATCAAACGCCATTAAAAATGAAATGCTTACCACATCCGGCATTACAAAGGAAGATGAAAGAGGATCAAACTCTACAAAACACAAAAAGTCGGAAGAGGAACTTAATGAGGTACGGGCTCACATTACATTATTTCCAAGCTATGAAAGTCAGTCCACCAGACGTAAAAATGACAAGAAGTTTTTACATTCCTATTTAAATTTGCACATTATGTACGACTTATACAAAGAAGGACGAGAAAATTTGGTTTGCCGTTCAATTTATGAGAGAGAATTTCACAATTTAAAACTCGCCTTTAAAAAACCAAAAGTGGACACCTGTTATAAATGTGACACCCTTCAAATGCGCATTGAAGTTGCTGCCACTCAGCAAGAAAAACAAAAAGCAGACAGCGACCCCAAAATCCAACACGAGCAGGCTTCTGCAGCGTATGATGCCAAAAAAACAGATAAGCTTGCGGCACAAGACAAAGTGCAAAAGAAATGTTTCAGTTTTGGTCTACAGCAATGTCTGCCAACAGCATTTATTCGATCGTCGCACAGTGGACCATTTGACGAGAAGGCGGTCAAAAATCTATAACTTTTGATTGGATTAGCATTTTGATATGCGTTTTTTTTTTTTTTTGTTTGGTAGGTGAGACTTTAGCCTTTAAGTTTTTCTATAAAACGTAATTCTCGACCGAAAATAAAAAAAGTTACCGAGGGTTTAAAATACATTTTCATTTGTAACTGAATTTTAGTACAAAAGTGAAGTGTTAAAAGGTAAAAAAGGTTTTTTTTAATAAAATGTCTTATTTTTCCAGTTAATTTTACAACTAATACTTTTTAAAAATTTTTTAAGTTAATTTTTTCAGAAAATGCCAAACTTTGGCCCCGTAAACTTTTTAGTCCTAATGTGCATAAGGCCCAAAGGTTGTTTTTTTTTTTTTTTTGAAGATCCCGAGTTAAAATATAATTTATTAAGCAGCGAACGTAAAATGTACCTTATATTGGTTATTGTCTATTTATATATTTCTATATCAATTTTTATGGTAAATTTATGAAATGTAACAATTTTTATTGTAAATTTACAAAATATATAAATTTTTAAATCAAGAAAATTTTTTAACTATATAAAAAAAAGTGTAACTTATTGTAAGTGTAATATAAAAAGTACTTCAAATCAACCAATTTTAGTAAAAATTTCTTCCAAATAGCCTTGATTTTCATCTTCTAGAAGTTGTTTAGCTTCTTCGTCTAATTCAATAGAGGTAGTTTTCCATTTTTTACGAATGTTGGACATATGTGGATCTGAAGTGCGCAACAAAATAGTGATAAGGTCTTCATTAGTACAACATCTGGACATTTTTCTTGTGTTGTGCTCGCGAAAGAATCTGTAGTCTTTGTTCCTTTTTTCTTGCGCTTCTTCAGATAGATCTCCTATTGGTAGCATATTGTTTTGAATTATTTGTTCCCCATGGTACAAAATTTTAAGAACGGTGGATGGCATATATCTCCAAGAGTATTTTTCATTATAAAGTATAGCTGTTTTATTGGCGAACTCTCCAAATTTTTTTGCATTTATCTTTCTTCTGCATGCTAGAATATGATTTTGAATCGTCTTATTAATTCATGATCTACACCTGTGATAGATGCTGCAGTTTCCGGATCGGAAAAAATCTCCTTGCAGGAAACGCAAATGTCCTTCCCCTTGTTTTGGGTGGTCGATTACAAGACCTAGCTGTAGATATTTTTGTTGAATTTGTTTTTTTTTTGCTTTCTTTTTTCTTCATTTTCTTTGTTTTTTCTCACTGTTTCGCCTAACGGACCAAATTTCAAATCATAACCCAATTTAAGATATGCTCCATGAAACGTATTCTAGCATGAAGAGGGGACATTCCAAATTCGTAGGCTTCCTTAAAACTATCGTCTTCTGGTGGGGGTTGGCTTAATTGACTTGATGTCTTCTGGCATATAATGCAGCTTGACGTTGACTTTGTTCCAATTAAAGCTTGTGCAACTTTTCCATCAATCATTGTGAGACACATTTTAAAATGTACTTCAATGTCTGGGTCATCAAATTTAAATATTACTGGTTAAAGTTCCTTAATTTGATCTTTTATTTTTTGAACTTCTTCAGTTATGACATGTTTGGTTTCCTTTTTGAATGCAAATTTTATTGGTCTGCAATACTTTGTTGAAGAAGGAATTTCATTTTTCCATATATCAATTTCTGTTGCTCTACTAGTTGACGGCTCTAAGACGCTATACCTTTTTGTTAATCGCAATGGAACGAAAGATACCATAAATAAATTAGCATCTGATGAATTTTCGGCATTAAATTGCTTGTATTGTTTCTGATCAGAGGATCCATCACATCCCCATTTATAAATTAAAGTAATGCTGAAATTACCAATTTTTTTTAAATGATCAGTATCAGGCGTATTTAGCAATCGTTCTGCAGTATGTTCAAGGAGATCTTGCAATTTTATTTCTGCTGATGTTGAAGTGACACTAATAGCAGATTGTGAAGGTAAGCATTCTTTTTTGACAGAAACTAAATCTCGATACTCTGGAAAAATCACACAATTCTTTTCATTGCTTCGCTTCCGCAATTCCTTATATTGATTTTTGGTCAATTTCAAATCCAAAAATAGGGCAAACGCTTCTTCCGGCGTAAATTTCAATTGGTGTAGGAATGCTTTTCAAAATCCTCTTTGTGTGCCTTGGGCTCGCTTCTACTATTTTTTCAATTATTTCAATTTTATTTTTTTTATTTTGGGTTGGTTGAATTTGGTGCAAAAATGAATCCTTAATAATTCTTTGAGAAATTTCTTCATTGATATTCTCCAGCTTGCGCCTTCGAGATCTTTCACTACATCCGTCAATTGGCTTTGCTGGTCGACCCTTTTTTCCACTTTCGTTGGCAGTTGTAGATGCATTCTCAAAAATAAGTTCCTTTATTAACCAGTCTTGGTAACGTTTGTACATCTTTGCCTTGCTATGAGAGCATTCAATGTACCGTCTTTTCAAATTCGATGCAAAATTAGTAATTTTTCCTTTGTGCATTTCAATGTCTTCTAGGTTACAATTCTTAAAGAAGTCGTTGCTCACTATGTGCAAAATTACATCGTCTATATCGTAATAGTACTTTGCCATTGCACAAATTGTAATGAATAATAATTGTGGAAACACTATTATAAATACTTTTTCTTGCAATTATGTTAAATAAAAATTTTTATCTTTTATTACCACTTTTAGAAGCATAAAAAACCCACACCCTTACCACTTTTAAAAGGTGAAGCATACCTGCTCATATCTTAAAGGGCTAAGTCGCAATAGTTTTTTTTTTACCATTTACAATTTTTTATCTTTTATTACCACTTTTAGAAGCATAAAAAACCCACACCCTAACCCATTTTAAAAGGTGAAGCATACCTGCTCATATCTTAAAGGGCTATGTCGCAATATTTTTTTTTTTACCATTTACCTGTTATTTAAATTGTTTCCCATTTTGTCAAGTATTTAAACTATATAACTCTAATTCAGACTATTAATGTTTTTGAAAGATACCTATGTAAATGTACCTGTAACAATTAAGCGCATTATATCTCAACCCTTTTTTATAAGTATATAACAACTCCTGACAACTCTACCGACATGCAAAAAATACACCGCGGTGCACCGGTACGACCAACTTTTGTATTCATAACACTCAGACGGACGGACGGACATCATTTCATCGACTCAGAAAGTGTTTTTGAGTCGATCCGTATAATAAAAGATGGATAAAGGTCCAATATTTTTGGCAGTTACAAACATCACCTCAAACTTTATATATCCTAACCACATAGTGGACAACTTTTGTATTCATGAATTTTGCACAAAATATCTAACCTTGGGTCAGAAAAATTGTTCTGGTGCACACGGGCGGAAACTGGCGGGTACATAATCGGGTATAGGAGTATAGGGGAGGGTTCGGCCTATAGAAGAGTACAAGATTTTCTCTGACTGCTTTCCCTATTTTGACCTTTTTTAAAAAAATTTTTTTTAAATTTGGAATGACGCAGTGATTTCACATTTTTAACATTATTAGTATGGAAGCCACAAAATTATAAAAAAATTATTTCACTTCAAAATCTTTTAAATCAAAAAAGTTACAGTCATTCAAAAATAAAAATTTACAAAGAAATTTTTAATTTTAGCAAAATACTGAGAAAGCCCATTTTCGAAGACCCTGTTCGCTGTGATATAGTTGAGATAGAGTCTCAATTTTTTGGCTCCCGAGGTTTCACTTTAAAATCGGTAACAAAAAAAAATGCTTTTTGGCCGCCTTCTCAAAATATGGTTCACTGTGCGTCGGTAGCATTTTATAAAAGGCAGTTATGGACATATAACTTAACAGTACACGATAATGCTACAGGAGAGTCAACACACTATATGTGGCATGAAGCTTTAGCTGCTAGAGGCGGAAACGAAATAGCTTCCTGCTTCCTGAAGAAGCTATCTGGTTGCGTTTCTGAGGTGACATTTTACTCAGACACATGTGTTCGACAAAACAAAAACAGTCATGTGGCGGCAATGTTTTTAATGGCTCAAGTAAAGTTCCCCAATTTAACCATAAACCACAAGTTTCTTGTACCGGGACAAACGCATGACGTGGATGACTCCATGATTGAAAAACAAAAAAAGAAAACAAAAACACCTGTTTACCACCCCCATGATTGGTACCAGTTGGTTAGAACAACAGGCCTTAAAAAGAAGTTTCAGATACACGAAATGCAGCAAGAAGAATTTTAAGATTTTGCAGCTTTGTTGGAAACAGTTTTTGTGAGCAGAAAAAAAAAATACTTTAAATGAACAGTTCTCTTGGTATAGTGCACAATGGCTCCAATACAAGCAAAAGGGCTTAGTGATTTACAAAAACAGTTTAAACCATTCCGAAGAATTCAAGACTTTAAACTTCCTTAAGAGAGGAAAATATAAAAATTTAAAAGATTATCCACTCCAAACTAAATATAAAACTTTGGTGTCGATATCTGAGGAGGAAAAAAAAGGATTTGTGCTCGCTTTTAAGCTTGATACCACCTATTTTCCACAATTTTTATAAACATTTACCAACTTCCAACTCCGCTGTAAATGGTGATCCAGATTTGGTAGACGAAGAAAAGAAAGAGTAAAATAAAATTTTTTATTTTATTTTTTTTATTGACTTTATAACTTGTATTAATTTCTGGGAGAAGTTAATGTTAATTTTGTGACCAACGGGGTGTAGAGGTACCTTTTGTTTCTGAGAGTGATGTTCCAATGAAAAATACAATTATTTCGGTTAAAAGCCGAAGTAATAGAAAAAAAGTATATTGGAAAATGCATTTAAGGGTTTACAACATAGCTCAGCGTTAGACTATACAACTTAGCGGTTTTAAATAGATTAAATTTACTAATTTTATAAATACAAATATGGATAGATATAATCAAAAGTTTAAATTCAACAATTTATGACTAACTATTTATAACTATTTATTATTAAATTATTTTTATTGTTTATTATAATAATTTTTCAAACTTTTTAATCGATCAATTCTTTTCTTTTAAACTAAATAAAAATGTTTTATTTTCTGACTTAATTCTTTTAAAAAAACAAAAATTTTACAAATGATACAAAATTTGAGGATCCTAAGGACTTAAATCATCTAGCAAACGGTACATACTTATTAATCTGAAAAAATCTTTTAATATTACTAAAGGTCATCATATCCACGCTTGTTTCCCATCATTTTTTTACTATCCAGATTTACAGGAAATTAATAAACTTTTTATTTAACATTACGAAAAACTACAATTTATGACATAAGACCTTAATACCTAACGTCAAAGATGTGTAGAAGACAAAAAAAAAACACACTGTTGCCTTAATTTTGATAAACATATAAATAGATAGATTGCCTGCACTCCACCAATTGTAGCAATTAATAAAAAAAAAAATAGTTTTATAAAAAGATCGGTTTCCGCCACCAAAATTACTTCCTAATCTACAAGCTCATTACACTGGCTCATCAATATAGAATGGAATTTCGCACACTAATACTCGAGGTGATGATGAATTTAAATTCCAACAATGGATCGGACTTAATTTGTACCAGTCGCAATAGCATTATCCATTATCACCTAAATTATCAACAAATATTGTGTAACTAGAAACTTTTAAAATTTTATAATCTTTTTTTGTATTTTGCTAATGAGTTCCTCAGAAGTTCCACTTTTAGTTAAATATTATGTCTAGAATGAAGAACCTAAATAAAACAAGTAAGAGTGTTAAATTCGGCTGTGCCGAATCTTTGATACCCTCCACCTCGGTTTGGGTCTTGATAATAAATGTAAATGAAAAAGTAAACAATTTGTTAAACTTAATACCAAATTATTTCAGCAAATTCTTTGGGTTGGTTTTCTTCTTTTCTATTTATTTCGGTGTTTGCTTTTTGGTCATCGTGGTTGCTGATCGGCATGCATTTTGGTTATATACCTATATGCATGCGTTTCCGGTTATATGACATAACTTCTCGTTTAATTTAGTTTTTGCTAATTAAATAGCTCGCCCTAACCTCCATTGCAAAGGTAATGGTTGTGTAGAGTGGCTATATGCATTAAATTGTGCTAATTGGAGATGGCTGTATAGTTTCTTTTAACTGGCCAAATATTTCTTCATTGTGGCCATATAGGTCGGATGGAGTAACAAAATAATAACCAAAAAAAAAAGCTCTCTCAACTTTTTTTTAAAATATTGCCATATTTTGAAAACATAGAGAATAAATTTATAATAATAAATAATCAAATTAGGGATGAAAAACGCAAAAAACGAAAAGTCCCAAACATTTTAAATAAAATAATTTAATGTTATCTTTATTTTCTGAAAAACTTCAAATTTTCATCCAAAAAAAATTGTGAAAATTTATATATAAAAAATAACATTCTCATAAAATTACGTTTACTTATGTAACAATTTTTATGTTAGCAATTCTTAAATATCATTTGAGGTTTTCTTAAATTCATTGAATTTAAATTAATATCGACAAATCTGTTTTTCTATTTATTTAAATTGTAAAGGAGTGGCATCTCTGTCAAAATAAGCGAAAAACACAAAGAATAGAAAAAAACAAATTACTTCGTGTTTGACAGGATGATTTTATGTTTATGTTTAATATCTTTATTTTTTTTACTAATATTTCTGTTTATTTATTTGAAAATGAAATAATGAATTGAATATTTAATTTTTTTATTTATATAAAAAAGTTTTTTAATTAAAGCAAAATATTTTCACTATTTCATGATTTTTATTTATGTATGACGACATTTCACCTAAAAATTTAAGTTTTTATCGATTGGATAAAACACACAAAAATGGTTGTCGTTTAGATAACAACAACAGCTGACTTTAACAATAGCGAATATCGTTTCAAAATTTTACTGATAATTTTGCAATTTTCTTTTTTTTTACAATTCGACTATCGTTAAAAGAAGTTACTGAATCGCGGTACTGAAAAGTTATTAATATCTCCTGAATGGCAATATTTTTTTTAAATGTAAACATTTTTAAATGTAAAGATATTTCTAAATTTAAAATTATTATTTCCGACGTTTTGATATGATTTTCTGAAACTCAATTAATATTTTCTAATTTATAATTGGAAATTTTATTTTCAGTTTTTATTATAATTGATATTTTCTTAAATTTGAATGGAAAATTTAAAAAGTGAAATTTTGTATTTATGTGAATAATAATGCTTTATTAATTATAAACAATTTTTAAAAATTAGATGTAATCGCAATCAGATATTTTATAGGTAAAGCAGAATAATAATTCTATATAACTATGTAGAACTGTTTTGTAAGCAAAAAACTCATTGACGAACTCGGTAACTCTATTTTGTAAAGACAACAAAAAGTTAACCCCCCAATCTCACATCACACTGAAATTCTAAAATCGTTGTGTACGTATTATCAACGAAAAATTGTTCGAATTAGTCGAATCCATCGCCATTAAATTTTATGCTCAAACATCTGACTGCAATCTCATTTTTAAAATGTTGTCGAAGCGTAAACTTGAAAAAATTTGTATACTTCTCTCTCTTATTTTATTTTAAGTAGAGTTACTAAGTTTATTATACAGGCACATGTTTGAGGGAAAATGTTTACATTTATTATTATTAGTATTATTTTAATAATAGTTAATAATATTTATGCTCTATAATTAACAAACGTTTTTGTATGCGCATTTCAAAAAATAAATCATTATAATAGATTTAACAAGTTAAAACTTTAATTACAATTTTACAGGATCCAGTAAATTTGCATTAAATTTATAACAGGGTAACATTAATCATCGTTAGTGTCTGCCACTACTCGCACGAAAAATTTGGTGCCATTAGTGTGACCACTGCGGAAAATGTGTGTGTATTAGTAAAAAAAATGTGAGTGTATTGAGTTTTTCGAACTTGCAGTGTGATGTGAGATTGGTGGGTAATATGCCAAACTTATGTTCATATTTGTAAAAGAATAATGAAAAAACGTATGAAATAAAAGACCAACCCGTGTATACTCTTAACATTGTTCTGTATGATATCTAGTTGAAAATATTAACATTCATGTTAAAATAGAAATAACTATTGCAAAGCTAATTAGAACAAACAAAAATTATGGCGGCATCTACTGTGGCATAGTCACGCTGAGCAAAATGAAGTGACACTCTGTTAATACAAAAGAAATGTATTTTCCCCACAACAAAATACTGCAGAATTTTATGTAAATAAAATAACCGATTTATTTCTAACATGCAGTTACTATCAATATACATACATACATATACATAATATATGTACATTATTTGTATTATTTAATATGTGTATGTATGTATATTTAAATATTACACACAAAAAATACAACATCAAACGTTATTTTTGTGTTTTTCTCTTTAAATAAATTAATACATAAATTTTTTTGCTAAATTTACATTTGGGCAATTCACAACAGGTGTTGTATATTGTATGTTGTATTGAAATACACAATACAATCATTTGTTGTGAACACTCAGTTGTATTTTCATATTGTAAAACGCTTTCTTTAGTAATTTTCGATCCAACGAGGAAAGATCGCTTCGTCGCTTCTGCTATTTTGTATAAGAGAAAACACTTGTCAGTGTTTGCTTTTTGGTCGTGAGATATACCCTGGAGTTTTAGTTACGTACCTCTTGCATTTTAATTTATAATGAAAAAAAAAAAATGTTAAATGTTTTGGTTGGTACTGAAAGAGAAAATACATACTAAAAATATAAACATTAATTTTTATATAAATAAACTTATCGATGTATTTGCGTTATTTGCATTGTTTGCCATATTTTATTTTATAATTATTTATGCTGATAATATTCTATGTATTTGTTTTTTCTTTTTCATAAAAACTGGCATTCACTTGGAACTGATATGTTATGATACAATATACAACATTTACAAAACATAGCAAATGAAGTTGGATCGTGTATCAGATTTTTCAGTGAAAATTACCAACAACAATTTTACACTATTGTAAAGTGATACACGATACAAGAGATACAACGATACATTACCCATTGTGAATTGCCCAATTGTTTTTTTTATTAACAACTAGGTATTTAGCATTATTTGCTTTAGATGTTGGTGAATTTTTACTCCCTTTGTATTAACTCGTAGTGTCTGCTTGTCGAAAAAATTTTGGATCGATTTTAACCACTTTCCCGTGACCCAATCGATCTGAAATTTTGCAGGCAGGCTTGTGGCTATGACAGAAATGATCTAACATATTTTTTTAGTGATGCCAAAACAATGGAAACTTTTAAATTTTTCTACCAGAGTTGATAAAAAAATGTACAAAGGGTTTGTTTTTGTTATATTATTACCATAACGACCACAAAAACAACAAGTCCAGCTATGAAAACAATGCAAAATTTAGAATAACAACAAGAAAAATATAGAAATATCATGTTTTTCATTTTTTTTTTACTTTTTCAGAGATTTCCCTGGACCTGTTCCACCGATTTTAATGATTTTTGAAGTAGAAATCTTTCCATGAATTTGGTGAATCATTCTCACTAAAAATGATCACTGTAGCTGCACTATTGAGGGCGTGATCGTGACAAGAACAACATAGAAAGAACAACATAGAAAATACTTTTTTAGTTCTTCATTCAAATCTCGGGCCCTAATCGACCGATTTGGACGATTTTAAATAGCAAACTTCTCATGATGTTAGTGAATCATTTTTATGTCAACGAGTACCCTAGCTGCCGGATTGATGCCGTCATCGTGATTTCCACAGACGGACAGACGGACATCGCTATATCAACTCCGGTTGTTATAAGGATCACAAATATATAAATTTTATGGGGTCCAAAATTTTTTTTCTAATTATTACAAACGGAATGACAAACTGGAGTGGAGGGTATAACAACTCTACAACAGCAACAATGACAGTCATATGTTTTTCAAATAGGAAAAAACTGTTTATGTGTTAGTTTCGGTCATTCCCCAGTATGCATTGAAATATTATTTCTCCAATGTTGGAGAAAAGTTAAGTTCTTAAATTGATGTCAAATGTAATTCTCAACTTGGGTTGAACAATTTTTCTCCTTGTTTGCTTTCAACTTGACATCAAGTTGAGACTTAACATTTTTTCCAATCTTTGAGAAACATTTTTACTCTCAATTGGATATCCAACACTTTTCTCCACTTGAGACCAAACATTTTTTCAACTTGAATACGATTTGTGTTAAGTCTGAGATATTATTTAAATATGTCATAAATAATAAATTAAATTAAAAAATGCCAAAAAAGTACAAATAAATCATTGATATATTTTTAATTATTTCTGCTTTTTGTCGAATTTTTCAAAAAATGTACAACTAATTAATTCATTTATTTTTAATTCTAGATTTTAAAAAATGTACATAATATGTACATTTAATGTTAAATATGTACATAGTAATGTTAAATATATAATGAAATTAAATTGAAACATTAAAATAAGTACATTGTTTTCATTTCTAAAATTAGTATAATATTTTTTAATATGGCAATTCCGTACCTTCCATTTGATACCGATTGGAAATATTTCTTTGCTATCAAGTTGAGAATCACAAATTTCTCAATTTGATAACTATGAAAATCGCCATATAAAAATGTGCCTTTTAAGTTGAGAAGACTATATTCGAACTATTGAGGGCATTTGAGAATTAACGCTGGAGATTTGAGAAATGTATTTGATCTCAAATGCACCTCAAGTTGATAGCAAACAAAAATGTTTATTGGGACATTTATTGTAGGGTCGTTTGAACACACACAAAAAATAGAAAATAAATTGTCAATAAGCAAAGCAAGTGGCTTCGAAATTCGATGATGCCAGTTAATCATTTTTTGTTCACGCGGAATTTATAATTGGAGGAATTTTTTTCTCGAGAAATGTATTTTCCGTGAGAAAGAAATTCCTTGAGAATATTCATAATTGGGATGAATAACTTTTAATTGGAACTTTTTAGTCAGAATAAATCATAATTCTAGTTAGATATTGGTTAATATTTAATTAGAAAAAATATTGTGGTGGCATCTACGCAATTATTGAGGCAGTCACGGAAAAATTAAATGCAAGTCTGTTTTTTTTAATATAACAAAAATGGATTTTCCCTTTAACAAAATATGGCAGAATTCTTTATAAATGAAATGCAAAATGGAAAATCAATTTTGTGCTAATTCTTAACAAAATTAATAAAATATATATATATGTATTATTATATTTATTAATATTTGTAATTTTAAGGTGCTATTACACGAAGTGTTTTTTACATATGTACTGTCACTTTTTTTATCCATATGAAATTCTTCATGTCTGTCAAAATTGTCTTTTACATACGATTCATAATTTTTGCGTATGTATTTCCGTATGACATAACCTCTAAATGTAAACAACAGCTGATTTAATTTGTGAATTTACAAAAATTTTTTGTTAAAAAAAGGTTATGTATTTTTTAATTGTTAATTAATACTAAGCAATTTATTTTTCTTTCAATATTAATCTTAAAAATTTACTCTGTTTTTCTTTCGCCACAAGCAGTGTTGTATTTTCATTTGTTTGTCATGCAAAAATAGAACCTGTTCTAATTGAAAAATGTACGTGTGACATTCTTCATGTATTGTACATAAACAATGTTTCATATGTATCACACGATGTGTACAACTTTTGTTGTGGGAAAATTTGACAGTACATATGTAAAAAACACATCATGTAATAGCACCTTTATTTGACACAATTTCACACACAGTTTTACAGATCAACTGTTTTCAACTGATTTAGAAGTTTTCTGTTTTTGAAACAGTAGTGCCAATTTGTAACATTTTGTGATGTAATGAAAATCGCAGAATAATAAGTTAATACACAATAAAAAATATTAAATTTTTAAGTTTTATATACATATTGCAATAAAAAAAACTTTGGTAAATTTACATTGAAGATGGTCAGAAATGAATGAGAAAAATATATAGACATTTTAGAAAAGCACATTTAATGTTAAACTTTATGCACAAAATATATGTGTTTTTGTTGTTTCGAATTTAACTGTGGCTCTAAGTGAAAAGTTTTAGACCGATCGTATATTACATCTTGAGGATCCTCACCTAATATTTTCAAATATTTTAAATTCTTTTTAACTCATTTAACCTCATTACGAAAATAGTAAAACAGTAAATATGGAAAATCCACGCACCTCAAAAAATTGTTTTCTATGAAATAAATTAAAGACATTTCATATTATACAATTTTCTTTCAAAAATGTATCAATTATTGCAAATTTGAAATTTGACATATAGTATTTGTACATATATTTGTATAGATTTCGCAGTATGAAAAGAACTATTATTTCTTTATTTAGAATATATGTAAGTATTGCTCGCAAAAAAATGCAACATCATGAATGAAACACATAGACGACTGCTGGCAGCAGCATTTGTAGTCGTATAGTCAGCTACTTGATTTTTCTGAATACGACAGCAACATATAATACAAATGCATTTTTATTTAAATATACAATTACTTTTACTTATTTAAAATGCATTAGTACAACGTAAAAATAAATAAATTAGTTTAACGCCTTTTGATTATTAATGGAATTATAGCCTTTCATTTTGCGATTTTTTTTTTAAACAAAATAAAATATTTCATAGCACTAACTTCTTTTACATATTTTGTTATATTGTCAACACTATTTTTGTTTTGTAGCCAACAAAACACACTTGCAGTTTTTTTTTCTATTTGAAGAACATATGACTGCCATTGTTGATGTTGTAGAGTTGTTTTTTTTTTGATTTTGTTTCGTTAACTCTTTTGTATTAAAGCACCTCCAATATATGTATCCATTTTAGTTTGCAAATTCAGTATATTTATAATTTATTACTTACAGCAAAAAATAATAGAAACAATTTTATCAGTTATGCTTACGAAACTATATAAATAGACTTGAAGTTGGCTGCAAAAGCAGTAGCCTGTGTAAAGAACAAGTTAGCGACATGTAACTGTTACGTAACGTGTCAGCCTTTTTTTCACATGAAAAGTATTGGGACGTTCCGGTTACGTTCGGTAACTGTTTTAAATGATTTTCATGTAAAACAAAAACAACTGACTAGTTACGGTTACGGTTAGAAAACATTGACCTTTTATATGTATTATAATGCTATGAATGCATTTATCTTTATTTTATTTTATTTATATATTCTTTTTTTTTGTATTGTATATTATTTTTTTTTATTATTATTACTATTTCATTTAATTATTTTTTTCTTTAAATAAATTAATACATAAAAATTTGTTTTTTAAATTATTGGTGAACTTTTACTCCCTTTATTTACTGCCTTTATATTAACTGGTAGTGTCTGCTTGTCGACAAAATTTTGGATCGATTTTTAGCCCCTTTCCCGTGAGCCAATCGATCTGAAATTTTGCATGCAGGCTCGTGGCAATGACAGAAATGATCTAACAAATTTTTTTAGTGATGCCAAAACAATGGAAACTTTTAAAATTTTCTACCAGAGTTCACAAAAAAATGTACAAAGGGTTTGTTTTTATTACATTATTACCACAACGACCACAAAAACAACAAGTCCAGCTATGACAACAATGCAACATTTAGAATAACAACAGGAACAATATGGAAACATCATGTTTTTAATTTTTTTTTTTATTTTTCATAGATTTACCTGGACCTGTTCCACCGATTTTAATGATTTTTGAAGTAGAAATCTTCCCATGAATTTGGTGAATCATTCTCACTAAAAATTATCACCCTAGCTATCCTATTGAGGGCGTGATCGTGACAAGAACAACATAGAAAATTATATTTTTTCAAGACTTTTTTTAGTTCTTCATTCAAATCTCGGGCCCTAACCGACCGCTTTGGACGATTTTAAATAGCAAACTTTTCAGGATGTTAATGAATCATTTTTTATGCCAACGAGCATCCTAGCTGCCCGATTGATGCCGTCATCGTGATTTCCACAGACGGACAGACGGACAGACGGACAGACGGACAGACGGACAGACGGACATCGCTATATCAACTCCGGTTGTTATAACGATCACAAATATATATATTTTATGGGGTCCAAATTTTTTTTTCTAATTATTACAAACGGAATGACAAACTTATATATACCCTCTGCACACTGGAGTGGAGGGTATAAAAAATAGCGATTTTCTGCATCCGGTTACATATTAAATTATTGTGAAAAAAAAAAAATAAATATAAACAACCAATTAGTCATCATCTCATTTCTCTAATAACGAAATAACTAAATTCAAGTAAAAAAGGCAAACAAAAGATTTATCGTCATTAATTATACACCGAAAAGTTGAACTCGATTTTTTTTTAAGGACAGCTTATTGTATTTTGTCCTTTTGTAAAAGAAAAATTGTTCTCCTTAGTGACCCATATTAAATTCTTTTATCAAAAATAAAATGATACCATAAGGGTGGAAATATTCGAGTTACACACTATTTAACAAAGTATAGTACGAAAATGAAGGATGATGTTTACAGCTATTGGGCAATTAAGTATGGACACACCAGTGAGCAGAGGGTAAATACGAGTTTGTCATACCACTTGTAAAGCATCGAACTAAATTCCGGGGACCACATAAGCCGTATATTTTCTTAATCCTTATAACAAGAGAAATAGATTTAGCGATGACCGTCTGCCCGTCTGTCTGTACAAATCACGACCACACCCTCAATAACTAAGCTACACTCTTCGTACTAACATCCCAAAGGAGCTGCTATTCAGAATCATCAAAATCGTGTGTATGATTAAAATGCACGTCTCACTTCAGCTTAATGCCCATTTACATGGTACCACTCAGTCGTATGATTTTACGACATAAAAATCCGATGAAATTTATCGGACTGTCATAACGTCGTATCGACATTATTTCTGCATACTTAGACCATTTAAACCATCACACTCAAGTCTTATTATTTTTATTTTTATTTATTTATTTTTATTTATTTATTAGGTCAATGGAGTAAATCCTTACAGACCTGTATAAATGATATAATTACATATGTACATATATTGAAACAATTAAATAGATTTACAAATAAAAACAAATAGTTAAGAATTTAAGAAAATAATGATATTATGCTTAATTACATCAGTGTTCAATTAATTGATAAAGATTATTATAAACACAACAAATTCTTCTAAAGGATCAGCTAGAGCAATAGTTGGTTTGAAAAGATTTAACAAAGAGTGGTTGGAATTGGCGCGATACTCGTTGAGGAACATTAAAAGTTATATTGTTGACAAGAAAGTCAGAACAGATTTCACCATTAATTAGGTTCATCATAAATGTTACTTTTATTAATTAAAAGTATGAAGGTAGATTAATTGCAAAATTCCAAGGTTAGCCACGTAAGCAACAGGGTAGAAATTGTTTCTGTACAGACTCGATTCGTTGAATATGAATGTTATAGTAGGGATCCCATATTGTTGACCCATATTCTAAAATGGTCTTACAAGAGATGTAAAAAGTTGTTTGGTTATGTAAGGATCAACAAATACTTTTGCCCATCGTTTAATAAAGGCGAGTGTACCTCTAGCTTTATTAACTTTCATGGTGACGTGAGATACAAAGTTTAATTTAGGATCAAGTAGAATCCCAAAATCCAGAAAAGTATCAACAAGTTCAAGCTGATATCCGGAAGCTGATATCAGGAAAAACATTATTTCTAGAAAAACGCTTACATTTATATTTTTTCAAATTTAGTTCCATTAGGTTACGGTTACACCATGAAAAGAAATTGTTGAAATCTGATTGAAGATGAATATGATCATTATGTTGACAGTAACTTAAAAAAATTTTAACATCATCAGCGTACATTAAAACGTTGCAAAAATTTATCAGTTTTGGAAGATCATTGATGAAAAGGGAGAAAAGAATTGGTCCAAGAAGGGTGCCTTGAGGAACACCAGAAGTCATAGTAATATCTTTTGATGACATATTATTATACATTACACGTTGTGTTCTCTCATAAAGATATGATTTTATCCATTTATGGCTTAATGGTGTTAGACCTAATAATCCCAATTTGATCAGTAGAAGGTTACGGTTTACTTTATCGAAAGCCTTACTAAAATTGGTGTATACTGCATCTGTTTGTTTTTTCTTGACAAAACCGTCATTAATTGTTGTAAAATGAAGCACATTTGTAACGGTAGAGTATCCTTTCCTAAATCCGTGTTGAAATGGTGACAAAATTGACGATGAGCGATAGCACAAAAAATCTGTAATAAATTTCTCAAAAAGCTTAGGGATTTCACTAAGTTTAACAATACCAAGGTAATTAGAAACATCCGATCTATTTCCAGATTTAAATAATGGAATGATGTAAGAAGCTCTCCAAAATTTTGGAAAATAACCGTTTTTTATTGACGCATTAAACAAAAGAGTCAGTGGTGTTGCGAAGGAAGTAACATAATAATTGAGTATAAAACTAGGTACTCCTTCAGGTCCATGAGTAAATGAAATTTTAAGATTCTTCAGGATATTAACAAGTTCTGCCTTATCAATTCGGGGGAAAGATATAGCTTGATTTGTGTTTAATGGATATGAATAGCTGTTGGAACTGTATTGAGCAACAGAATATGTACTAGCAAAAAAATCTGCAAACATGTTACTTTTAATGGTATCATCACTAGATTCGATTATGAAAACAACTGTTTAGAATACAAACAAATTTATTTTGAAACTTATATTTTATTTCCACTTTATTTATTTTTGTTTACCTTTTTTTTAATATTACCAAAAAAAAACTGCACTGGTCAGACATACGGATGGTCAATTTCATAACATATGTAAGCTTTTTAGATGATACGACTTTTTCATAATACTCGACTTTTTGACAGGTGGTATTACAAAGTGTGATAGTTCAAACTGGCCTTTAAAAATATTGCCATATATTTTCCTTTCTGTATCCCGATATAATAAAGGAAATCGGCAATATGAATATAATCCCTAGAAAAGTATCCTTATCAAAAAAGTGCATTTCCTGCTAAGTACATTTTTCCCAAAAGCACCACTTTTTAAAGGACCCACCTTTTGTTATAACGATCGACCCAGCATCACATTCTGAGTAGAATTAGCGATGTCCGTCCGTTCGTCTGTGTTTTCATGTAAATCTTGTAATAAAACTACAGGTCGGAAATATGAATATATATTGATATATATATTAGTACATCAGCATTCATCGGCCATAGAATGAACGATGTAGAAATTGGTGAAAATCGGTTCATATTTAGACCTAGTCCTCATACAAATGGCCCCTATGAGATCGACTTAAATTGCCATAATATTTAAATTATCATATAGATCTCGGTCAAATTGGGCTTGTGCGTGTTTATTACATCTATTTATCAATAGTCCAAAAATAAACCTTATAGGACAATTCTTAGTTATAGCACCCATATGAAGCTGATTTCCACTCTTTACTTAAATATTGCACAGATTTTTCTCAAATTCTGTTTGTGTATGTTTTGCAAAAAATAAGTGATCTTAACAAATATGGTTAGGATCGGTCCATTTTTCGACGTAGTCCGAAATAAATGTAGCATCCCTTATGAACATTTTCATATCCGAATGCAACAAATTTAATAATGTCACTCAAATTTGGTTTATGCTTATTTTCTATATCTAATTAGTTAGTTAGAACTAAGAGATAGGGTCTCTAAACGCACGGTATAGGGTATCGTATAGTCGTAGTTTAGAAATGTGCCACTATGTGGTTTGGGTATAATGACTTTGTGCTGCTGTTAGTAACAACCAAAAATATTTGACCTAGACCCATCTTTTATTATACCGATCGAATCAGAATCACTATCTGATTCGATTTAACGATGTCCGTCCGTCCGTCCGTCTGTGTGTCCATGTAAACCTTGTAATCAAACTGCAGGTCGCAAATATGAATATATTTTGATGAAGTTTGGCATTTCAGCTTTTATCGGCCATGGGATAGACACTATTGAAATTGGTGAGAATCGGTCCATGTTCAGACCTAGCCCCCATACAAATGACCCCTATGAACTCGACATAAATTGCCATAAGATCCAAATTGTCATATAGATCTTACTCAAATTGGGTTTGTATGCGTTTATTGCATCCATTAATGAGTAGTCCAAAAATGATCCCTATGAGACAACTCTTAGTCATAGGCCCCATATAGAGCTGCTTCCCGATCTTCACTTAAATCTATCAAAAAACAAAAATATTGCACTGATTCTTCTCAAATTTGGTTGTATATATTTTTGCAAAATACAAGAGATTTTACCAAACATGATTAGGATCGGTCCATTTTTGGACCTAGTCCCCATATAAATATAGCATCCGATATGAACTTTTTCATATCTGCAGCCAAAAAAAGCAACTTAATATTACATTAAAATGATATTGACAACATAAGCTACTAATCATGGATATTCGTAAACAAATGCGTTTAAAATAATGGTAAATACAATAAAAAACTTGATTATGAAAAGAACTGCACACATCTGAAAAGTTCAATGTGATTTTTTTTATAATTTATTATGATACAAAATTATATTTTTTAGGGTCTCATTTTGTAGCTTCTGCATTTGCATTTCGTATTAATATAGAAAAATTATAATTTTAGAAATTCAACTCAAATTTTCTTTGCACAATTTTCAAAAATTTTGCTGCACTTATAGATAAAGTTGGAATGAAACCATCATATCTTTATAGCAATAAAATGACATTTGCAGACCGGAATCAATAATAAAGTTAAACATATAATATAACTAAAATTATACAAATTTGATGTCATATAAAGAAGTTAAGTCCAAAATGTCAGATGGTTCCTAGAAATATAAAAATCTCTCTTTGCATATATATCGATTACTTAATGTGAAATGGATGTAACTTAAAAGTTCATTTCTTTAAATGGGAAGGAAACAGTTTATTAAATTTAAAAACTTTGAATTAACCAACTATTCGTTACACCCTGAACATTTTTGAGTCTATTTAGCAATGCTTCTATCTCTAGTGGAATCCACAAACTATATTATATATTCGTTTGTTTAGAAGATACCAGATGTACACTTGTTCCCCTTTTTGGTTTTTCCTCATCTAGACGTTAGAATAAGCAATAAGATCACTCTTGAAAATTCATATATATAGATTAATATGTTAAGAAAATGAAAAATGGAACCGTTTTTTTTTTTTTTTGATATATTTAGAAATTAATGAACATTAAATGAACATGAAAACGATATAAAAAATGGTAAAACAACAATTGCGTTAGCGCAGCATTGTTTTGATAGCGGACACACAGCAGACCTTACGAATGTTAAAATATTAGACAAGGAGAAAAAAGAAAACAAAAGATATACTCTTGAGTCGCTTAGAATACAACAGAACTCAAACAATGTAGTCAACATAAAAGAAGGAAAGGATGGGACGAATGCAAATTACACTTAGCATTAGTTTAGTTTAGAGAAAGAAACTGTTCAACTGTGATATAAACTTAAAGAAAAAATTATACTGTGATATTTACTTTTTGATTATTTTTACAATTATTATTATTCAATTATGTGTTCTATGTCGTTATGTCGTATAAAAACAAGGAAAAATGTTTTAATATTAAATGTGAAAAATTGACAAAAAGATTATATGTAAGTTATATGTTTTCCAAGAGTGTCTTATTATCATATTGTTGATGTTTTACTAACTATTATCCCTTTGTATATCTATGTCGTTACCATATCTAATAAATTATAATATCCCTGAAGAAGTTGGAAAAAATCCCAACGAAACGCAGGATGAAATAATTAAATAAATAATCTTTTATTTACATTGATTATGACCTTAAAAGCCCATTAGAAGAATTTCTAAATATATAAAAAAAAAGAAAAATGGAACCATTTTTACCCTTTTCGGCCGTTTTTTAGCATCCGAATTTCCAAAAAAAATTTCCTCTCATCTGATGTTTCTATCTCTACTTGAATCCACATGCTATATTTTATATTCGTTTGTTTAGAAGAGGTACCATTTTTACTCTTTTTTATTTCGTGGAGTCTGTATACCAAAATTCATATACATATATAGATTAAGATGTTAAGATGTAGAAAGGTAAAATTTTTACCATTTTGGCCTTTTTTCCCCCCTTAAATGGCCTAATTTGGAAAAAGTTTATCCTGAACCCATGTTTGTTTCTCGGATGGAGTCTACAGAACAAATTTTATATTCATAGATTCATTTGTTACCATTTTCCCCATTTTTGCCCGCTTTTAGCCCATTATTGGATCTCTACGCCGGCAGGGGAACCTACAGTCCAAATTCCAAGTTTCTGGGTCTAAGGTTTTGGGCTGGGCGATGATGATCATCCACGCTACTTTTTTTTATATATAAATGATTAAATTATATTATATTAATTTTTATAATATAATACCAAAATTTGCCAAGAGAAGTTAACGTATAGTAAAAGTAAAGTTGATTGTCCATGTATAACTTTCCTCAAACCCTACGAATTTCAGCAGTTAAACGCCTAAAAAGAAAGATATTGATCCACTGAGTGTTCTTAGATTTATGTCAACAGCCTACGTTAATTAGAACTCTAGTTATGGAGGTTTGAGTGAAGGAAAATATTGAAAAAATCTTGAAAAAAGTATGACTTGAGTAAGGTGGGAGTTGAGTAAATTCCAATGCTTGATGACATATCTGTGTCTAAATACCTTTCACTTAAAAAAAATGAAGGAAATCGGCCGGATAGAACGGCCAGACGGACTGACTTTAGTTTTCATAAATTCTTTTAATATATAAGATTAAATTAGCTTCACAAATTTTAGACAACCTTTAAAATATCTGCAGCCAAAAAATTCATGACATTGAGTGTCATCATCACACTCAAGTATGGTTCATTACAATTTTCTACCTTTATTAGAGAATTTATCCAATACTAATATTGGACCTGAATCCCTATCATGGTATCATGTTAAATGCGAATGGACCATGTTAAATGCGATTGATTTTATGTTTTTTGATGTGTGAACATGTATGCGCCCATGGGGGATAAAATCCAATTTCACAATACAATCACAAAAACAGCGTAAGAAAAAATCGGTGTGTGGTATATGTAAGTGTACTGGTATATTTAGTAAGCAGAACCGACGAGTTCGCTGTCTGTTTAGCAAAATCAAAATCTTTTTCATTAATTTTAAATATTCAAGTGTATATTTGCTATTGACAGAATTTTATACTAAGCAGAACCGCTGGGTGTGCTGTGAGTTTAAAAAGCTAAATACTAAGAAAACTTTGAAGATGTCGAAAATAAACTTAGGTGTATTTTTAATTACTACACCTTATCCAATTGTATTTCAGAAAACATCAATTGAATTTCAGAAAGTATCAATTGTATTTCAGAAAACATAAATTGATTTTCTGAAAACATCAATTGAATTTCAGAAAGTATTAATTGTATTTCAGAAAACATTAATTGATTTTCAGAAAACATCAATTGAATATCAGAAAGTATCAATTGTATTTCAGAAAACATTAATTGATTTTCAGAAAATATCAATTGAATTTCAGAAAGTATCAATTGTATTTCAGAAAACATCAATTGATTTTTAGGAAGTACCAATTGAATTTTATAAAACGTAAATTGAATTTCAGAAAGTATCAATTGTGTTTCAGAAAATATCAATTGTGTTTCAGAAAGTATCAATTGTATTTCACAAATTATCAATTGACTTTCGGAAAGTATCAATTGAATTTCAGAAAAAAATCAATTGATTTTCAGTAATAATCAATTTCATTTCAGAAAGCATCAATTGATTTTCAGAAATTATCATTTCTATTTCAGAAAATATGAATCCAATTTTAGAAAATATCAAATGTTTTTCCGAAATAATCATATGTATTTCAGAAACCATCAAATGTATTTCAGAAAATTTTAAATGTATTTCATAAAATAGCAAATGTATTTCAGCAATTATCTAATGTATTTCAGAAAAAATCAAATATATTTTAGAAAACATAAAATGTATTTCTGAAATTATCAAATGTATTTCAGAAAATATCGACTGTATTTCAGAAAACATCAAATGCATTTCAGAAACCATCAAATGTATTTCAGAAAATTTTAAATGTATTTCAGAAAACATCAAATGTATTTCAGCAATTATCTAATGTATTTCAGAAAACATCAAATGTATTCAGAAAACATTAAATGTATTTCAGGAATTATTAAATTTACTTCAGAAAATATGAATTGAATTTCAGAAAATATCAATTGAGTCTCAGAAATATAGTCAGAACGCTATATAAAAATATATTTTTTTAAGTATTACACTGGGTTTTAATATTTCTTGAAAACCACATATCGTCACCTAAAACGCAAAAGGCCTTAACTAATATTTTTGTTTTTTTTTTTACAGAAGAAGCAAAAAACATCATAAAACAAAAACTACTCTACACTTAATATCCAAATGTTAGAATCAAGCTGAAAAATAAAGATGGATTTTTATTTATGAAAACAAATTTATGCTAAAATAGTAGTTTTTAAGTAAAAGACCGTAACTACAATGCAAAAGTAAATTTTTAACTTTTTGTTAGTTACGGCCTTTTGCATTTTAGGTGGCGATATAAACGTGTTTTTTTCAAAATGATGACTTCAAAATCGGTCAAAATTCTATCCTGGTGTTTAGATTGTAGCTGATTAACAAATGAAGTCCTCACCTTCTTTCGATTAAAAGGCCGCCCTTAATAGTTTATTTTCCAGTTTATAACAAGTAAGTCCAAATATTGCTAAACATTTTCTGCGACTCCAAATCACTAATGGAAACAACAATAACTTTTCGGTATTGTAGGGTTAACTACTTTTTAATTCTGAATTTCAATAGATATTTTCAGAAATTCAATTGATAATTTCTGAAATATATTTGATACTTTCTCAAATACACTTGATGTTTTCTGAAATACATTTGATACTTTCTGAAATACAATTGGAAAAGGGATAGATGTTTACACGTCTCCCCTGTGATCGGACTCACATTGATTTTTTTTATATATTTTTGATCTTGTCTCCCCCTACAAGAACTCAAAATTAAAATAAAATTAAATAGCTTTTATAAATTTTTTTTTTTCGGCAAAAATTAAGTTGAGGACTTAAATACATAGTACTATATACCATGTTTAAAGAAGTCTAATAATGGATAAAGTTTTGAAAGTGGATTATTGACATCGCCTTCTGCTGGCAAGATAAAATAAAATATTCCATAAATCTGCTAAGCTTCTTCACTTCCATTTAACCGCGATAATCTTATCGTAGGAGGAGTTAAGTGTTCATATATATAAACATTTTTTATTTTAGTCCTTTGCAACTTTGAGGTCCAATAAATAGGAAAAAAGTACCGAATGAATAATGTAGACGTAGTTATACGTCTGTCGTTTGAGACCCATGTCAAGTGGTTCGAGTTTAACAATTTTCGTTTTGTCGAATGGTGTAATAACACAATTTATATAAAGACGTTTCCCGGGTATAAAAATATTGACTTTTAATTAAAGAACTTGAATTATAAATTTTTTAATGGCCAGATTAGTTTTTAAATACCTGACATAGAATTCTTTAATCCACAACAATGAATGCTACCTGTTGTTTCCCGGCAACTCTTAAGAATTTTACGTTAATAACTAAAAAAAAAGGATTTCAAAATTGAATGTACAAAACCACGTCAAATATTATATCTATCATAAATTAAAAAAGGGGTTTACTTTGAGTTTTTTTTTTTTTTTGTTATTCCATTGTATTACTTAGTACATACGAAAAAAAAACATATTTTAAGAAAATGCTTGACTGATTACAAATACAGGAAGGGTTTTCAAAACATTCTTTATTTCTGTTCATATCATAATGGTCACTCATTGTCATCATTTGTTTTCTCTTGTTTAATTTTGATTTCATTATCCTATTGTATTGTCTTTTAAAAAGCATTTCAATGTCCATCGAAAAGGCAAATAAAGCCAACAAGCACACCAGTGTTGTATAAGAAGACAAACAAAAAGGGTTGATTCCCTTCTAAATGGTATAAAATACGAACAAAGTTAAAATAATGTACAAGAGTGTATTTTTACACAATAAAGGCTTATGTAGGTATAACTAACAAAAAGAAAAAATAAAATAAAATCATTTAAAGACACGTAACAAAATAGTTTTTAGAAAATAAAATGTATTTCAATAAGTTTTATTGACAATGTTTTGAAAAGAGATAATGTGCATATTCTCTTCCACTTACGTGGAAAATACTTACGAAGTTTTCAGGAATACCTTTTATTTAAAAAAATATACGTTAGACAAAATAAAGTCACAAGGTCACAAAAAAAGTACATATAAAGTGCTAAATCAAATGAATAACTCATTCTTGAGATACTTCGAAGTGAATTTTCAACTCTATGTTATATTTTTTTAAAATTAGGTTATTCATTAAAACTTCAGAATTGTAAAAAAAGAAAAAAAGAACAAGAAAAGAAGTAAAAAAATACCCTATATCATACGTTTAGAGACACTATCTCTTAGGTCCAACTACTTAGATTAGAAAATAAGCATAAACCAAATTTGAGTGAGACTGTTATTAATTTTTTTTGCATTCGGATATGAAAAAGTTCATAACGGATGCTACATTTATGTGGGGACTACGTCGAGAAATACAAGCTATCCGGTTCTCTTGAAGATTATGGGAAATACTCCATTAGCCGAGCGGACTATACTGCACTGAAAAATCGTGTTACTCTGATTACTTAATCAAAATGAAAAATAGTTTCAAAAGTAATCCAAAGTCTTTTTACAATTTTGTCAACACTAAGAGAAAAACAAGTAAGAAAATTATAGTCGGTATAGACCGACTATATGATACCCTATACCATGCGTTTAGAGACCCTATCTCATAGGCCCAACTAACTGGACATAGAAGATAAGCATAAACCAAATTTGAGTGGGATTTTGATTAATTTTTTTTGGCTGCAGATATGAAAAAGTTCATATCGGATGCTATATCTATGTGGGGACTAGGCCCAAAAATGGACCAATCATAACTATGTTTGGTAAAGTCTCTTGCATTTTGCAAAAATATATACATACAAACAAAATTTGAGAAGAATCAGTGCAATATTTTTGTTTTTTGATAGATTTAAGTGAAGATCGGGAAGCAGCTCTATGTGGGGCCTGCGACTAAGAGTTGTCCCATGGGGATAATTTTTTTTTTTTTTTTTTGGATGTAATAGTGGATATAATAAATGCATACAAACCCAATTTGAGTAAGTTCTATATGACAATTTGGATCTTATGGCAATTTATGTCGATTTCATGGGGTTCATTTGTATGGGGGCTAGGTCTGAACATGGACCGATTCTCACCAATGCAATAACGTTCATCCTATGGCCGGTAAAAGCTTATATACTACATTTTATTAATATATATTCATATTTGCGACCTGCAGTTTGATTGCAAGGTTTACATGGACACACGGACGGACGGACATCGTTAAATCGAATCAGTTAGTAATTCTGATTCGATCGGTATAATAAAAGATGGGTCTAGATCAAATATTTTTGGTAGTTACAAACAGCAGCACAAAGTCATTATACCCAAAGCACAACGTGGTATAGGGTATAACAACTGGTTATCCTGCTATTATGAAATTTCAACATACTGTAATTACATATTAGTAATTTGTTTGCTGATTTTTTTTCAACAACTTGTTCCGATTCAACTTTTGATGATTCTGCCACTTACCCATCTATACTGACTGCTAATAGAACCATATCTGTTCCATTCCTCGATGTCTCTATGGTTTCTAATGGTTTGAAAAAACTAAAATTTTCATATGATAGTGGACCTGATAAAATTACTAACAGTATCTTAATCAAATGTGCGGATGATCAATTAAATTCAGATAATTTCCAAATACGTGGAAGGACTCTTTCATTATTCCGTTATTTAAATCCGGAAACAAGTCTGACATTACAAATTATCGCGGTATTGCAAAATTAAGTACTCTAGCTAAATTCTTTGAAAAAATTATAACTGGTCAACTTTGTCATCAAGTCAATACATTAATTTCTCCATTCAAACATGGCTTTCAAAAACGGTGCTCAACTTCAACGAACCCTTTACATCACACAACAATAGTCAATCGTGGTTTTCTTCAAAGAAAGCAAACTGACGCAATTTACACTGATTTCAGCAAGGCATTTGATAAAGTCAACCATAAACTTCTTATACGATTTTCTGATCTTAACTTAACGTGGATATATTCATATATAACAAACAGAAAGCAAAATGTACGTTTTAATAATATATCTTCGAAAAATATTAACGTTTTATCTGGAGTTCCGCAAGGCAGCCATCTTGGACCGCTTTTATTTCCACTATTTATAAATGATTTACCGCAGGTTATTCAGTTTTCAAATATCCTGATGTATGCTGACGATGTAAAAGTCTGTATGAGTTATAACCAATATTTCGACCATACTTATCTTCAAAATGATTTGGATTCATTTCACTCATGGTGCATTTTAAATTTAATGGAGCTGAATCTTAAAAAGTGCAAATATATGCGTTTTGTTCGAAAAAGACCAATATCTGTAAATTATGTGTTGGTGTGCTTTCAACTGGAAAAAGTCGATAACTTCTTAGATCTTGGTGTTTTATTAGATTCAAAGCTTAATTTCGTTCTTCATATTACAATTACAGTAAACAAAGCCAGAGGAGTACTTGGTTTTATAAAACGTTGGTCCAAAGAGTTCAATGATCCGTATGTAACAAAAACACTATACACGTCATTTGTGAGACCGATTTTGGAATATACATCTATTATATGGGACCCTATCTATCAAACTCATATTGATAGCACCGAATCGGTGCAAAAACAGTTCCTACTATTCTGTCTTCGCAGCTTAAATTTTAGCCATTTAAATCTTCCGTCGGATCCTTACCATAAGGTCACTTATTTTGCAAATTTTCTTTTCTTGAAACATTTAAGTGAAGATCGGGAATCACCTTCATATAGGGGCTATAACTAAGAATTGTCCTCCAGGGTTTATTTTTGACTACTGATAAATGAATGTAATAAACATACACAAACTCAATTGGACCGAGATCTATATGATAATTTGGATATTATAGCAATTTAAGTCGATATCACAGGAGCAATTTTTATGGGAACTAGGTCTGAACATGAAACGATTTTCACCAATTTCGATAGAAGTTTATGTACTAAATTTTATCAAAATACATTCATATATGCGAACTGTAGTTTGATAAAAAGTTTACATGGACACACAGACGGATGGACGGACGGACGGATATCGCTAAATAGACTCAGAAAGTGATTCCGAATCAATCGGTATAATAAATGATGGGTCAAAGTCAAACATTTTTGGTAGTTACAAACATCAGCACATAGTGGTATAGGGTATAAAAACTTGACATGTAAAACCGATTTCAGAAACAATCTTTATATAGGAGTTAACTATGGATATACAGAAAATAGAAGCAATAAAAAAAATGAGCACTTAGTATTAAACTCAAGGCTGTATTTGTTGTTGATTATTAATATCACCTTCTATTCAATCGTAAGTCCATATGCTTTTCTTTTATAACTTGTGTGGATACTTTGTATATATTGTATATACCTATGTATGTATGTATATTATGCATTAATTGAAAGTTGTGTATTATACCACAATTTTACACTTTTATTTAATGCGGAAGTTTTGCTTTTTGTTAAGTTATTTTTTTTCCTAGCTATTTTCAAACACGCATTTCATACATTGTTTTCTTTTTTGAAGCAAACAATCTTACAAGTGCACTCACTGATACTTTCTTGTAACATTTTGTACTTAAATTATTGTAGTTATAAAAAGCCGCAGGGGTTTGAAGGGTTACGCACAAAGCAACAAACTAAATTTATAACATTGTATGCTAGCATTGTTTTGATTTGTTAGTCACTTTTATAAATATTGCAAATTGCTAGAGTTCGTGGATTTATAAATATTTCGATTCAAGACCCTTACGTGTACGAAAATATAATGTCTTGGAAATTTGCAAAAACTTTTAAATTTCACTATTACAAACATATTCTTTATAGATATTTTAAATTGCCATTATGATGTCTTTGAAGATGTCCCGCAGATCGAGATGAAACTTAGACACAAAACATGAAAAAATAAGTGACTCATCGCATATAAGAGGTCTTTTCGGGAAAAAAATTGCTAAGGCATGAACTGGCCGCTATATCAAAATAGCTATATGACGACCTCAAATAGAACAACGAGTAACTATGAGTTATGACTTAAAATTCATTTGTACCACCTTACGCAGCATCTTAAAACTTTAGGGTTTTATTGGCTAACAGGAGCATTTAAGCCAATTTGTGCAAGTCTTTTAAATTTGTATTTGGTATCTTTTCGTTAGCCCCCTAAATATGAGATTGGGCGGCGCCGCACAGGAAAAAGAACACTTAATAAATCAATAAAATACAGTTGTAAACAATATTTAATTAAGTTTTGTGATCTATAAGATTTTTCAAATTAATTAAAAGTAGTATTAAAAAATTACGTATATTTGTTGTTCTTTTTATATCAGAAAAACCCATGACGTGCTAAAATATACGAGAAGCTTGATAACAAATTAGTAAGTCTCTAAATAATTTGAAAATTTGGCAGCAGAAACGCATGATCAGTTACCGCAAATGATTGAAACTTGCTCCTCAGTAAAAATAAAATAATTTTCTGATTTATTTTCTTTAAAACAATGTTTTTTTTTTTTTTTTCATTTTTAAATTCATCTTTATTTACAGTTTTTATTTACATATTTACATTTTCCGAGATATTATCTATAGATATTACAGCGAATGAAATTTATAGTCAAAGATATTGAATATTTAATGTTTAAATATTTTTAAAGGAAAAATAGGAAAACCTTTATATGACAAAAATAGAGTATTTCAAATATGGTTAGAAAATATATATGCATATAATTGGATTATCCCAAGGCGGTAACAAATTACATACATATTACTTTCAATTTGGTGATTTATGTTTTATAGATGCCATTACGCCGATTCTCTACATTCCCTTATCAGCTGATAAGGAGAATTCTCTATATTTTCGAAGTATTTATTATTGAGCCTTTTTATGAAGTCGTCGATACGCTCATAACCAGTTTCGCTGTGTAGAAGTTGCGTAGAATATCTCCAGTGCTTGTTAGTTATAATCTTTAGACACTTGTTTTGGATTATTTGAAGTTTTTTCAAATGTGTTTTTGCAGCTTTATACCAAATGGGACTTGCATATGTCAATGTTGGTCTAATGACACTTTTGAATAATAATTTTTTGTTTTTTATGTTGAGTGATGAGCGTTTGTTTATTATTGGCCACAAAGCTCTAATCGTGTTTAGGGATTTTCTACAAGTTTCGTTGATATGCTTTGCAAAATTTAGTTTCTTGTCCAGAATTACACCAAGATATTTAACGTTATTTTGGATGCAAATGCTCTCATTTTCCAAATTGAGTTGACGGTTTGGTAATCGCTTGGGAGAGTTGTTGTAGGGAAATACAATGGCTTGAGTTTTGCTAGGGTTAATTTTAATTTTCCACTTGTAAAAATATTTTCTGCAGGCAACAAATCCTTTTTCCATTTTCTTCAAAAGTGCCTTAGTGAGTTTGCTTGAAGTAATGAGGGCAGTATCATCTGCATAGTAAGCAGTCTTCAGGTAAATATGTAAATATATTTGTAAACATATTTGTAAACATAAACCACATATTATAAAAAAAGGATAAAAAATAACACTAATTCTTTTGGTTTTAGTCATTTAAAAAATAGACTTTTTGTTAAACCACACTTTTTTCTCTATTTTTATACCCTAATGTGTGCTAATGTTTGTAACTGCCAAAAATCTTTGACCTAAACTCAACTTTTATTATTAAATCGTTCGAATCAAAAACACTTTCTCAGACGATTTAAATGTCCGTCTATCCGGCTGTCTGCCTCTTCATCTGTCTGTGTGTACACATGTATATATTGTATTTATTTCGCTCTTCTTTTTGTGCAAAAACAAAAACATAAGTATTTTAAATATTTTAAACCTAAAAAACAATAACAAATGTAACGGGATCAATTGGAATTCGGAGCTACATAACACTGATAGAAAATAAATTATGTACACCAATTGTGTAATAAATAAATTAATAATTTTTATGTGAACTAAATTGGTGAAAATCAGTGCTTGTTCAGATCTATTCGCCATACTAATGGCATCTATGACATCGACAGATCTTGGTCTAAGTTCGTGTCTGTGTGTTTCTTATACCCATTAATAAGTAGTCGAAAAATAAGCTCTGCACGACCAGTCTTAGTCATAGCTTCTTTTATATTTGGTTTATATATGTTTTTCGAGACACTAAGTGACTGCGCTAAATATCCTTCGAATCGGTCCATTTTCGGACCTAATCTCAATATAATAATTTGGGAATTCATATGTTGTGAAGATATATAAATAGTACATATGTGATCAACCTGTCGTATAATCATAAACTATAATCTGAAAAAAAAAAATCGAATAAAAGCAAAATAATTCTTCTTTTACACAAAAACTTACCTAAATGTAACTACATATTTCCTTCCATTTTTAATTTATTTCTACCATATTGCCACAATAGTTACAAGAAACGTACAACAAATATTTGGAATAAACAACAAAAGCTGATTAAATATGGAAAATATCAACAACAATTATACAACAACCCATACGATAACCTATATTCACCCTTGTGAATACTCTAAATATAAGGTCATATCGGAACTTTTTTATATCTGCAGGCCAAAATTTCATGACAATTTCACACAAATTTTGTATATTACTACTAGGGCCCGGACTTTAATGCAAATGCATATTTGTTGTCGTCAGTCTGAGATCAATATAAACTAGATATCTTTGTGAATCAAGAAATTTGCAGTAAATTGGCATCGATTTGTTAGCGCATTCTTTTGCAAATTTTGCCGATACTACATATTTTGAAAAGAAAATTGCAAGGGTATATGCAACCATGAACAAAATTGGGAATGATATTTTTATTCAGAACACATCATATTTTAGGGCATACCAATTAAAAAATTTAAAACAAGTAAGAAAATTATAGTCGGTCTAGACCGACTATACGACACCCTATACCATGCGTTTAAAGACCCTATCTCTCAGGCCCAACTAACTGGATATAGTAAATAAGCATAAACCATATTCGAGTGGGATTTTTATTAATTTTTTCGGCCGCAGATATGAAAATGTTCATATCGGATGCTATATCTATATGGGGACTAGGCTCAAAAATGGACCGATCCTGACCATGTTTGGTGAAGTCTCTTGTATTTTGCAAAAATATATACAAGCAAAATTTGAGAAGAATCAGTGCAATATTTTTGTTTTTTGATAGATTTAAGTGAAGATCGGGAAGCAGCTCTATATGGGGCCTATGACTAAGAGTTGTCTAATAGGGATCATTTTTGGACTACTGATTAATGGATGTAATATATACATACAAACCCAATTTGACTAAGATTTGTATGATAATTTGGATCTTATGGCGATATATGTTGATTTCATAGGGGTCATTTGTATGGGGGCTAGGTCTGAACATGGACTGATTCGCACCAATTTCAATAGCGTTCATCCCATGGCCGCTATAAGATTAAATACCAAATTTCATCAAAATATATTCATATTTGCGACCTGCAGTTTGATTACAAGCTTTACATGGACACACAGACGGACGGACGGACATCGTTAAATCGAATCAGATGGTGATTCTGATTCGATCGGTATAATTAAAGATGGGTGTAGGTCAAATATTTTTAGTTGTTACAAACAGCAGCACAAAGTCATTATACCCAAACCACATAGTGGTATAGGGTATAAATATACGTTTTGTACCACCATGAGGAAATTGCACAGAAAAGACAAGTAAGAAAATTATAGTCGGTCTAGCCCGACTATACGATACCCTATACCATGGTTAAGATACCCTATCTCTTCGGTCCAACTAATTGGATATAGCAAATAAGCATAAATCAAATTTGAGTGGCATTTTTATTAATATTTTTCGCTGCAGATATGAAAAAGTTCATATCGGATACAATATTTATATGGGGACCATATTTGGTAAAGTCACTTATACTTTGAAAAAATATATACAAACCAAATTTGAGAAAAATCTGTGCAATATTTTTGTTTTTCAATAGATTTAAGTGAAGATCGGGAAGCAGCTCTGTATGGGGCCTATGACTAAGAATTTTCCTATAAGGAGTATTTTTGAACTATTTATTAATAGATGTAATAAACACATACAAACCCAATTTGACTGAGATCTATATGATAATTTGGAACTTATGGCAATTTATGTCGATTTCATAGGGGTCATTTGTATGGGGGCTAGGTCTGAACATGGACCGATTCTCACCAATTTCAATAGAGTGGTATAGGGTATAAAAATAAGAAAAACAGCCTTGTATTTGTTTCTTCATAACGACAGGTTGAGTACTTAGAAAATATCATATTTTAGTGCAATTTTTTTATAAACAAATATATCTAAATCAAAAGGTATGTATGTCAAATTTTAAACGCATATTTGTTGATTTCAAAAAAATACATAATACTTTGTTCACAGAAAATGCCGAAAGACAAAAAATTAATAGATTTTGAGAGAAAATTCCAAGTGCATTAACATTAAAAGCACAAAACCTTAGTGGACAAAATGTGGAGAAGTTTTCTCTGCCTTTATGTTATAAACATAAAACAATCAAATCAATTTAATATGGATCTATGCCAAGCTTTTATTTCTGCGGACACTCCGCTCCATAAACTAAGTAATATAAAACTAAAAAATTTAAAAATACGTATGTATGTATGTATATAAATGAGAGCATTCTTGACGAATCGACTCTTCGAAAATATTGTGTTGCTAACCTATACATTGCACAACAAAGTGAAATATAAACCAAAATAAACTAAAATTTCCTGTGGACTACTGTTGTGAGATTTATATTAAAATTATAACACAACTTTATTTTTTTTTTTTATATATAAAAATGTTCTTTATATTTTAAAAGTCAAATACCGAATGATTTTAATTTTACAAGTTTTCTTATTTCTAAAAACTAAAAAGTCTAAGGTAATTTATAAATTTAATAAAATAATTTTTTTTAACAGTACTCCCCCTCCAGCGTTGCCATTCAGCGAAACTAAATCTTTTCGTAGATTTCTGTTCACTATTGTCTTTATTTAGGCAGTCATTAAAACTTGTACAGGGCTTCAATCTATCTATGGAAATAATTTTTTCGTTTCCATTTATTGAAAGTTTAAAATATTTGTCGCTTCTTGAGATGACCTTATATGGTCCATTATATGGAGGTTGTAATGGTTTCTTAACTGTATCAAATCTTACAAACACTTGCTCACAAATTTTGAGTTGGTCGTTTACATATGATTATTATTGCCATGAAAACCAGTCACTAAAGGTTTGAGATTTAGCATTAAACTCCGAAAAACGTTAACCCATTCTGATTCATAACTGTTTGACGCTTTTTCTTCAAAAAAATTCACCTGGTAACATTAAATTGGTTCCATATACCATTTTTGCTGGAGAAACTTGATGAGCGCTTAAAATTCTTGTTCGAAGACCAAGCATAACAAGTGGTAGGGCGCTTACCCAATCTTTGCTTTGATGACACCTCAAAGCCGATTTTAAAGTCCGATGCCATCTCTCTATTTGATTGGGGATGATATGATGTTGTGTGGGTAGCTCCAGCTCTTAATATTTTAGAAAGTTTTCGAAACAATTTACTTTCAAACTGTCTACCTTGATCTGTAATTATTTGTTTTGGTACTCCGAATCGAGAAATCCATACATTAACAAATGCAGATGCCACGGTTTCAGCTTTTATATCAACTAACGGAATAGCCTCAGTCCATTTCGTAAATCTATCGATACAAGTCAGAAGATACCGATAACCTTGGCAACTTGTTAAAGGTCCATCAATATCGATATTAATTTGTTTGAATCGTTGTGTTGGTGGTACAAATTCTCCTAAGGCACTTTTAGTATGACGATTCACTTTTGATTTCTGGCAAACAATACAACATCTAGCCCATTTGGTGACATCTTTTTTCAATGATTTCCAGACGTAGCGTGATCGAACTAAATCCACTGAAGCCTTAACACCTGAGTGAGATAAATTATGAATATTATCAAAAACTTGTTTTCGAAAGGAAAAGTGTCAAATAGGGTCTTATGTTTTTACAAGAAACATCACAGTAAATTTTGTAATCAATATTTTCAATTAATTTTAATATCAAGCTAGAATTGCTGTCTTTTAAAAGTGATATCAGTTCTTCATCCTCTGCTTGATCTGCAGCCAGTTTCTTAAAATCCAAATTTGAAGGCATGTCAATGGTTTGAATTCGGGATAGTGTATCTGCAACGATATTTTCCTTTCCTTTTTTATGACGAATATCCGTTGTATATTGACTAATGAAGTCTAACTGCCGTAATTGTCTTGTAAAAGCTTTTTCGGGGCGCTGTTTAAATGCATATATTAGCGGTTTGTGATCAGAGAAAATACAAAATAAACGACCTTCCAAAAAGTATTGAAAATTTTTAAGTGTTGAGAAAATTGCGAAAATAGTTCACGGTCGTATACACTATATTTTGTTTGAGTTTTACTTAACTTTTTAGAATAAAACCCTGGTGGCTTCCACTGACCTTCTATAAATTGTTGCAAAACTCCACCCATTGCGTTATCCGATGCATCAAAACACAATGATGTAGAAACTTTTTCTTTCGGATAAAATAACAGCGTAGCACCAGCAAGTTGTTGTTTACAGTTTTCAAAAGCTTCTTTTGTATCATCAGTCCACCCAATTAGCCCTTTATCGTTTCTGATATTACCTTGATGTATACCATGAAGAATTGCTTGATACTTAGCTGCTTGAGCTCTTTAACAGTTTTTGGTTGTTCATATTTAATAATGGCCTCAACACGACTGGGAAGTGGCTGTAATCCTTTCTCAGTAACCAAATAACCAAGAAATTCCAGTTCTGATACTCCAAATAAAGATTTTGAAAAATTTATGGTTAGGCCATATTGACGCAGTCGATCAAATAAACTTCTTAAGTTTTTTTTGTGATCTTCCGCTTTTTCGGATGCAATAAGTATATCATCGATATAAACATAAACGAAGTCTAACCCTCGTGTTACTTCATGCATGAAACGCTGAAATGTTTGTGCAGCGTTGCACAAACCAAATGTCATTCTTAAACATTCAAAATTACCTATTGGTGTTGTGATAGCTGTCTTCTTTATGTCATCTTCTGCGATGGGAATGTGATGGTATGCCCTAATTAAATCCACTTTACTAAAAATTTTCTTCCCATCTAACAAAATTCCAAAATCGTGAATGTGTGGAACTGCATAACGGTCGGGAATTGTTCTACCATTAAGATTGCGGTAGTCTCCACAAGGGCGCCACTCTCCTTTTAATTTCATCACCATATATAGTGGACTGGCCCTGTTGCTATTTGAAGGACGGCAAATTCCAAGTCGGACCATTTCTTCGAACTCTTTTTTAACTATAAGAAGTTTTTCAGGAGAAAGACGCCTAGGCTTGCAGAATACTGGAGGACCATTAGTAGTTTCTAAGAAATGTTGTACTGAATGTTTTGCTTCAGAATGAAAATTATTTTTAGATAAATCGTTACATTCTTGAGCTAAGGGATAATAGTCCGAAGTAGTTTATAACGTTTATACATTTACATCGTTGTTTTGATCTGGTGTCTATCAGAGAGTTGTTCTTGACATCAATAAGTAGACCATAGTGGCTCAAAATGTCTGATCCCAAAATTGGTTTCTGGATATCTGCTATTGTGAAATTCTACTGAAAATGACGATTAAGGCCTAAATCAATGGTAAGAGTTCGGTTCCAAATATCTTAATTCGAGTTTGATTAGCTGCATATAAAATGAGTGAGCCGTGTTGTGGCTAACGTTGCAAAGATGTTACTGGTAAAACTGACAAATCTGCTCCCGTATCTACTAAATACCTGGATTTCGATTTTAAATCTCGAATACACAGGCGACAAAGTTCTTGGCAGTTCCCATCCGTCACCGAAGATGGGGCGCCATTTAGTTTTCCTGTTGTGTGTTCGGCTGAAATTGCATGGGGAAACACACTTTTTTGCCCGCTCTCCAAATTTGAAATGATACCAGCATAAAGGTTTTCCCTTTTGTGAAGTTGATTTAGAACGACCTGAGTTAACTTTATGCGGGTTTCGGCTCCTGGATCTTCCAGATGATTCAATTTTGTTGCATATAGTTTCAAGTTTACGCTCAATGTTTTCAATCCTGCTTGAGCGATTTACTGTTGAGGTCGAAACCATGTTAATTTCAGAATCGGTGCAATCACATATCTTATCAGCCATGGTCACAAGTTTTTCTAGAAGATCCGTACTTACAGAGAGAAAAGCTTTCATTTAGGAGGGAAGCCGTTGCATCGAAAGTTGCCTCAAAATGTCATCCGAAACCTTACCCTGCGCTAAAGAACGCATCTGGCTTATCAATTACGATGGCTTTTTATCAGCAAGTTCAACATCGGTTAAAAGCATCCTAAATCGTTTTTCTTCAGAGTCAGAAAAAGAACTAATAAACTTTAATTTCAATAATTCGTACATATTTGTTTTTGGCGGACTGATGATAATATCCTGCACTTTTTCAAGGATATTGCCACAATGGTGTGAAATTTAGTTGAGTCCTGTGTCACAACGGAGGTGGCTTTACAGCAACCCGAGAAATTTTCATTGATGGAGTAGATAGTATAGTATCATCTAAATCAGTCATCGCTTTCTATAGTTATCGGTAGAATTTAAACGCGGGGTCACCAATTTGTTGTAAGACTTATATTAAAATTATAACACAACTTTATTTTTTTTTATAAAAATGTTATTTATATTTGAAAGTCAAGTACCGAATGATTTTAATTTTACAAATTTTCTTATTTCTAAAAACTAAAAAGTCTAAGGTAATTTATAAATTTAATAAAATAATTTTTTTTAGCAAGTGTTTTAAACGCAAAGTGTTATCTGATAGCTACAGTACTATTTATGAAAGGACAACCATAGAAGGGCGTTATGTTGCCTATATTATTGTAGACATTTTCGATGCGCACGAGGCACCTTCGCTTGTTGCCGTATATAAAGAGAAGTATCCCGATTAATGTTTTCGCCCAAAGCCTATAACAACCAGATGGGGAACATGGTTGGAAGCAGTTATGTAGTATGCTGAAAACGTTGACCAATTCAAGGATATTGTGAAAGGATTTGACGATGAAAATAATTTTAAAAAAATTAAATTTACTAAATCTACTATTAATTGATGATGCCATAAATAAAATTTTAGTCAACAAATTCGTATCAAATTTGATCAAGTTTAAAGATTTTAACGAAAATAAAAGACTTCTGAGGCCAAATAGACTCACCTTTACTTTTGAAAATAATACAAAATTCTTATATGAACAAAACTTTTTCTATTTGCTATTAATTCATTTAATATGTCGGTTCACAGATGCATCTAACAAGTGACTTAATGTATGTGTTTCCCATACTTTTGGATTAAATTTTGCACTCTACTTCATTATTCCATATACCACTATGAGGTCAGGGTATAATGACTTTCTGATGATGTTTGTAACTATAAAAAATATTTGACCTAGAGCTATCTTTTATTGTACCAAATAACTCAGAATCACTTTCTGAGACGATCTAGGGATGCCCGTCCATATGTCTGTCTGTCCGTCTGTGTGTAAACTTTGTAATCAAACTACAGGTTGCAAATATGAATCTATTTTAATGAAAATTAATATATAAGCTTATATTGGCCAATGAATGAACGCTATTGAAACTGGTGAAAATCGGTTCATGTTCAGACCTAGTCCCCATACAAATGATCCTATGAGATCGACTTAAATTGCTATAATATCTATATTATCACATAGATCTCGGTCAGATTGGGTTTGTGTATGTTTATTGCATCCATTTATCAATAGACCAAAATAAACCCTATAGTCATAGCCCCCATATGAAGCTGTTTCCCGATCTTCACTTAAATGTATTGTAACGACACGTTTTCCGCTTTGAAGCTGGGGCAACCTCAGCGTGCCCAGGGTTCGTTACACTATTTATTTGTTTCCGACGGGGAAATAAAACACGCACAATGTTTTTTAAAAAACGTTATAAATTGTACTTTATTGACTCTTTCTTTCGACCGAAACTTATGATATACCGGAGATTTTGCCAACCGAGTGTAATGATCGTCTCGTTCGAAGGTATTGTCAGTGTGAGACCACTAGCTGTTCCCGTATAGCTGATGGTGTAGAGACACTCTCTCAGTTTAGGGTTAACTTTGGTGGTTGCTCTCTAACAAAAGGTAGTGGTCACCTGGTTGATGTTGGTGAAACAAGCTTTCAACCGACAGTGACGTTCCCTGTTGTACCAATCGTATAGCTAGTGCAATCGAAGCTGGAAGACCCTATACGACGATTGTTTTCGCTGTTTATGGTGAGCGTTTGGTCAGACTCTGGCACGGGGTAGAGGTCACTTGGTTGATGTTGATGAGACAAGCTTTCAACCTACAGTGATGTCTCCCTTTGCGTTGCAGTACGTTTAGTCCAATCGAAGCTGGAAGACCCTATACGACGATTGTTCCAGAAGGTACTGGGAGTACTAAATAGTCCGAGTCGGTAGACTGTGTAATGTTCACCGGATTGATGTTGATGAAACAAACTTTCAATCCAAATGACTATACTTAGTTCTGAAGGCAGTTGTATTCGCTTGATGAGAGGATACCCAGTCTTTCATTTGAATACGACCTTACCTTACGTCTGTCTACTGGCGAACTGAGTTTTTCTTAACAATGTATCGCCTTTTATACTTTTTCATAAGTGGAATTTGTCGACAGCTTAATGTTAACAGAGACTCTCACCGCATGATGTGGTGAGTTGTTAATGCTCTCTCTCTCTCAACAATTTAACGTACGTAGGGTCAAATGAAAGTCATTTGGCATTTACAATTACTTTGATTTTACATTTAACTTATCGTTTCTATATTCTAATATTGTAATGTTTGTATGTTTATATAGTAAATATAAAAAATAATAGTTAACAATTTTGTTTTAAATGCACTGTTGTCCTTACATATATAACACTGTATGGTTAGTATATTTTAGTATATAAAGGTTTAAATTTAAATTAACATTTCATATGTTTCTTTTGCATATTTCGGTATTATTAACTACTCTAAAATTAATTTGCTTTGATTTTCTTAGAGAGTATGTTATTACCTATTGTGCTTATATATGTATATGAAGACATTGGTTTTGTTATGGTGTTAACATACGATCCACAACAAACCTTAACGTCTCTTATTTCTCTATATTTAGCTATATATATTTATATATTGTTTTTAAATGGAATTCAATGAGTATACTATTTTACAAAAACCGGTTTCATACCGTGGTAAATAGTGTGTATAGAAAAAAAACTAACATTTGTGTTCCTCTTTTGTATTAAATGCAATATTAAAATAACGGGGCATTCTTAAAATAATAATATTTCTTAGGGTGGCTCATATAATATGAACTAATAATATGAACTAATAAAAATATGAATTAATAAGAAATGTAAACAATATATTTTTATTTATTATGGGTTTTTGGTTGGAACACTAACCTTTTCATCCGTCCATGTATGAAATGTGGTTGGATATAGTGGGTGTGATGGGTGGTTAGGCTGTGTGTGGGAAAACGAGCGAGTATGTGCGACTTTCACTCGTCACACGGCTCCCCCTCCTTGTGGAGTTCGGCTCTGACTTTGTAGGTGCCGCAGCGTGCTATTTGTATGCGATGACCCCATCTACGGTCCTCCTGAAGCGTTGGACACAAAATGGTTTGCGTCGGATGGCCTCTTCCACCATCCGTATGACCTTATCAGGTGTTCCGACGGTGTCATCATGTGGTTGTTCACCTTGGCGTTGGGCGACCGGTGTGTCGGCTTGTATGCTGCTGGTGGAGCTGCTGACAGTTTCGTGGGTCGGTAGTGCCACTGGTTCTAAGGTCTTAGCTTTTGGGATGGGTGATGGAATGTTCGGGGTGATCGTCGGTGAGGGCGACGATGTCGATGATATGGAAGATGTTGAAGATGTGGAAGATGTTGTCGAGGTTGAAGATGTAGAAGGTGTTGGAGATGTTGCGTATGGTGATGCAACTGTGAGCTGTCGCTGACGATCAGTTGATGAAGTGGGCGTGGTGTCGGCATAGAGATGAACCAGATCACCAGGTGCTGTTAGTGACGCTCGTGGGGAAGTAATGTCCAGTACGTGGATGTCGGATGTGGATGTGGGTGTGGCATCATTGATTGCCTCCACCTGTTGTGTTCCAATGGGTTGACTTAGTTTTGTTGTTTATACTTTGGATGTAGAAAATAAAATAGAAGATACAATATGATAAGTGCGGGAAATGGTTAGTAATATGAGCATATCCCTGACTAATTATGGTAAATTTTCAAGTCCTCTATATGGGCAGTCCGTGTGTCCCGTTTGTCTTTCCCTTGTAGTCGGGCTATTACGGGCGACACAAAATCAGAAATGACATAGGGACCATCGAATTTGGGCGCTAGCTTCGCTGTAAATTTATCGGGTGCTTTCGAAAGTGGGTGTTGGCGTACTAAAACTTGTTCTCCCACTTTGGGTTTCCAGTTCCGTCGTCTGAGGTTGTAGTGTCGTGTTTGGTCTTGACTAGCCTTGACCAAGTTGGACTTCACTATTTTGAAAATTTCTTGCAACTCATTTGCTCGTTCGGTCGGACTGAGTCTTCGTGCCCCGGTGCCGATGGTGACTTCATCGTAGAGTGCCTTGGGTAGACGGGGTTCTCTCCCTTGAGTGAGGTACGCTGGTGAGTATCCCGTGGACTCGGTTGTGCTAGTATTAATCGCCAACATAATCTCTGGTAGAAACTCGTCCCAAGTCTTATGGTTGTGGCTTGAAAACTGTGCGACGATTGTTTTTATGGTGCGGTTTGCCCGTTCGGTCGGGTTTTCCTTTGGGGTGTATGGTGCAGTGAACTGCTGGCGTGTGCCAATCTCAGCGAGATACCGTTGAAAAATGCGTGAGGTAAATTGAACCCCGTTGTCGGTGATGATTGTTTTTGGTACTCCGTATCGGGCGATAATGCGTTCGCGGAAGCTTTTGGTTAAGTTTTCGGCCGTTGCTTTACGCATGGGTATTAACTCGTTCCATTTGGAGAACCGGTCGAAGAAGACCAACAACATTGTGTTGCCATGTTTGGATCGCGGGAGGGGTCCCACGAAATCCGCGCATATAGTGGCCCAAGGCTCCTCTGGTACTCGGCTGAGCATTTCACCAGCAGGTCGTTGTTGGGAAACTTTATGTCGTTGACATGACTGACATTTACGTATATATTGGGCTATGTTTCGGAACATGCCAGGCCAGTAATATCGGTTGGCGATCCTATTCATCGTTTTCCGAATTCCCAGGTGTCCGGCGGCAACATCATCGTGGTTTTCCTTCAATACACGGGCTCGCATTTCACTGGCCACGCACAGTTTCCACGGTGTACCGTCTTCATCATTCAAATGTCTGGGAAAATGTCGGTATAACTGTTCTCCGACAATGGCATAGTCGGTGAACTTGCTAGGATGGTTCCGAACTTCTTGAATTCGCTTTGTGAGCCACGCACAGTTACTTGTCGTTGTGGCGGCGGTGGTAGAATATAGTACCTCCATTGGCCTTCGTGACAGTGCATCTGCTACAACGTTCTGTCGGCCTTGACGGTATTGTACCGAATACCTATATTGTTGTAGCTCTAATGCCCATCGGGCAAGTCTTCCCGTGGGATTCTCAATGGCGTTTAGCCATTTGAGTGCCAAATGGTCCGTCAAGACGGTAAATTCATACCCCTCTAGGTACGGTCGCATTTTGCGGACACCCCATATAATTGCCAAACATTCCTTTTCCGTAGTGGAATAGTTTTTTTCCGCCGGGTTCAAATGTCGACTAGCATATGCGATCACTCTTTCTTTGCCTTCCAGTTCCTGCGTGAGTACTGCTCCTAGACCATGGTCGCTGGCATCGGTTTGCAGAGTAAAAGGTTTGGAGAAGTCTGGGCAGGCGAGAACTGGGGATTCTGTTAGTTTTGCCTTCAATGTGTCGAAGGCCTTTTGCTGTTCACTGTCCCATTTCCAATGCGTCCCTTTTTTGAGGAGGGAGGTGAGTGGTTGTGAAATTCTGGCAAATTCGGGGACAAAGCGTCTATACCAGGATGCAACACCGAGGAAACTTCGGACCTCTCGGATGTTGTTTGGCGCTCGCATGGTGGTAATGGCGGCTACTTTGTCTGGGTCTGTTTTTATCCCGTCTCCACTAACTACATGACCTAGATATTTGGTCTCTTTTTTGAAAAATTCACATTTTTCGGGGTTGATCCGTAGGTTGGCTTTACGTAGCCTTAGAAAAACTTCTTTTAGATTCTCCAGGTGCGATTGCAACGTCCGGCCTATGACGATTATATCGTCCAGGTAAACGAAGGCGTGTGGTTCCATGTCCGGACCAATGACGGTATCTAGGGCTCTTTGGAACGTGGCCGGGGCGGAATGTAAGCCAAATGGCATTACTCGCCATTGGTATAGACCACGTCCGGTGACTGCAAAGGCGGTGTATTGCTTACTGGACTCGGCCATCGGGATTTGCCAGTAGCCATCCTTTAAATCGATACTACTAATATACTTGGCATGACGCAAACGATTTAGAATATTATCAATATGTGGTAAAGGATAGGCATCGGGTACTGACCTGAGGTTTAACTGCCGAAAATCCATGCATGTCCTCCATGTACCATTTTTCTTTTTCGTCAGGGTGATCGGGAAGCTGTAGGGGCTATGTGAAGGTTCGATACAGCCTTGCGAAATCAGTTTGTTCACTTCCGCGTCTATTATTGCCTGCATGGCGGGGTTGCGTGGTGCGTACCTGATTTTGATGGGACGATCGTCCTTCATGATGATGTTATGTTCCGCGATGTGAGATGGGCCATTGATATTTTGAAACTTAGGTAGCTCGGTCTCCAGAAACTGTTTAATCAGTTGTTGGTCGCTAAAACTATGTTCAGAGATGGTATAGGGTCCATCTGCGTCTGTTGAATCAATAGAATTGTTACTTTCCGGCTCACATAGTTGGGGTGTACGTACCAGGCCACACGCATCGGTCTGATTTACTACTGGGGTGCATTTAACGGTGAGTCCGGCACAATTCAGTGTAGTGTTGAATTTTCGTAAGAAATCCAACCCTAAGATTATGTCCTCGTTGAAGTCGGGCATAATAAGGAAAGTGCAGGTGGTGGTCCGGTTACCAAAGGTAACCGTATAGCTGGTGGCAGAGGTTATACGTTTTGTGGTGCCATCGGCCAGAATTATATTCATTTCCTCTGTGAGGTTGATGGGGCGTTTTCCTAACACACTGGCAAATTCGTTTTTTATGAAGCTGCGGGAGGCTCCTGTGTCGATTGTGGCCGTGACCAAACGTTTTTCCACTAATATCGTGGCAGTGATACGTGCTTCTTCGCATCGTAAGTAAGTAGGGTTTGCTGGGGGTTTCTTATTCGGGAAATCGTCCGCCCTCAGTCGTGACGACTTCCGCTTGCGTTTCCCGCTGTGTGTTTTCGCGCACTGGGATTTTTGTTGACTTGATCGCAATCTACGCAACGAAGTATTTCTCTATTGTTTGCTGCCCGTTGCTGATTCTGTCTTGGTGTCCCGGTGTTCGTTCGTGGGGTTTCCGTAGCCGCTGTGGATGTGTTTCTGGGGATGCTTTCCAGGTCACTTGCCAACGCGGTCAACTCCTGTAGGGTGGTGAAATCTTTTCTTTTGATGTACCACTGGTAGTCGGGGGTGGCATTTCGGAATATGCGGGTTAATTTTTCTTCTTCCGTAAAATTAGAATGACGCATCAGGTTTTGCAGCACTAATAAATAATCTTTAAAAGTTTCACGTGGCCGTTGAGTGCGTTTACGGATCTCATCCTCTAGTTTTTCGAAATATCGTGGAGGAAGGAAAAATTCAAGGAAGTCTGCCTTAAATGTAGGCCAAGTCGTCCACTGTCGATTGTTGTTCCGGTACCATATGCTTGCCTTATCACGTAGAAACTCTGGCATTGTTTTAGGTATTCGGTCCAAGGGAACACCGTACATATCGGCTAGCTCTTCCACTCGTTCGACGAAACCCAGCGGGTCTTGTTCGCCGTTGTATTTTATACTCCATTTACGTACCTGATCGATTACGGATATGGGTGAATCTGTTGGGGTAGATAATCTGGCATTACCTAACATTGGGGTGGTCTCATTTTTGACCGGTGATGGGCACCGCCTTGGGTCACTTCCATCCGGTGCGGTTAGACCATCGGTATTGTGTTTCGCTGCTGTTGGCACGGTGGGGTTCGATGGTTTGGCCGGCTGTTCATATTTGGACTGTAGCTCTAGCAAGCGTTGTCGTCTGCCTTCATCAGGTTCAGCTGCTATAAATTTGGCCAACCGTTTCCGCAGTTCCTCCACGTTGCCGGTGGGTTCTAGGTTGAACTCTGCTGCGTATGTGAGCAATTCTTCGCGTTTTAGCGAATATGCCCATGTAGTTTTCAGCATGATGACGCTGTTATCTGTTGTTTTGATTCGGTGTACTTACGTGTCTGAATCCCTGGTTTACCTGGTCGCTAGTTTCATATCACACTTTCACTTCGACTGCTTTCGTGTTTTAATTTCACTGGCCGCGTTGATGGGGTTGTCGTGATAGAGTTGTGAAGTCAGGTTTAGAAGGATTCGCCGTAGACACAAAGAAGAAAATTTTTAAATCACACACAACTTTTAATGTTAATAATATTTTAAAGAAATTGTTTTTTTTTTTTTTTTTTAATTTGAGTCACAATTTTCGATTGAATTGATAGCTCGAGTTCACTTGGCTAGTATATATATATATTTTTTTCTTTTTGCGTTAATTTTCACTCCGTCGTGGACAGCTTTACGACTGTCCCTGCTCGGGCGCCATTGTAACGACACGTTTTCCGCTTTGAAGCTGGGGCAACCTCAGCGTGCCCAGGGTTCGTTACACTATTTATTTGTTTCCGACGGGGAAATAAAACACGCACAATGTTTTTTAAAAAACGTTATAAATTGTACTTTATTGACTCTTTCTTTCGACCGAAACTTATGATATACCGGAGATTTTGCCAACCGAGTGTAATGATCGTCTCGTTCGAAGGTATTGTCAGTGTGAGACCACTAGCTGTTCCCGTATAGCTGATGGTGTAGAGACACTCTCTCAGTTTAGGGTTAACTTTGGTGGTTGCTCTCTAACAAAAGGTAGTGGTCACCTGGTTGATGTTGGTGAAACAAGCTTTCAACCGACAGTGACGTTCCCTGTTGTACCAATCGTATAGCTAGTGCAATCGAAGCTGGAAGACCCTATACGACGATTGTTTTCGCTGTTTATGGTGAGCGTTTGGTCAGACTCTGGCACGGGGTAGAGGTCACTTGGTTGATGTTGATGAGACAAGCTTTCAACCTACAGTGATGTCTCCCTTTGCGTTGCAGTACGTTTAGTCCAATCGAAGCTGGAAGACCCTATACGACGATTGTTCCAGAAGGTACTGGGAGTACTAAATAGTCCGAGTCGGTAGACTGTGTAATGTTCACCGGATTGATGTTGATGAAACAAACTTTCAATCCAAATGACTATACTTAGTTCTGAAGGCAGTTGTATTCGCTTGATGAGAGGATACCCAGTCTTTCATTTGAATACGACCTTACCTTACGTCTGTCTACTGGCGAACTGAGTTTTTCTTAACAATGTATCGCCTTTTATACTTTTTCATAAGTGGAATTTGTCGACAGCTTAATGTTAACAGAGACTCTCACCGCATGATGTGGTGAGTTGTTAATGCTCTCTCTCTCTCAACAATTTAACGTACGTAGGGTCAAATGAAAGTCATTTGGCATTTACAATTACTTTGATTTTACATTTAACTTATCGTTTCTATATTCTAATATTGTAATGTTTGTATGTTTATATAGTAAATATAAAAAATAATAGTTAACAATTTTGTTTTAAATGCACTGTTGTCCTTACATATATAACACTGTATGGTTAGTATATTTTAGTATATAAAGGTTTAAATTTAAATTAACATTTCATATGTTTCTTTTGCATATTTCGGTATTATTAACTACTCTAAAATTAATTTGCTTTGATTTTCTTAGAGAGTATGTTATTACCTATTGTGCTTATATATGTATATGAAGACATTGGTTTTGTTATGGTGTTAACATACGATCCACAACAAACCTTAACGTCTCTTATTTCTCTATATTTAGCTATATATATTTATTTATTGTTTTTAAATGGAATTCAATGAGTATACTATTTTACAAAAACCGGTTTCATACCGTGGTAAATAGTGTGTATAGAAAAAAAACTAACATTTGTGTTCCTCTTTTGTATTAAATGCAATATTAAAATAACGGGGCATTCTTAAAATAATAATATTTCTTAGGGTGGCTCATATAATATGAACTAATAATATGAACTAATAAAAATATGAATTAATAAGAAATGTAAACAATATATTTTTATTTATTATGGGTTTTTGGTTGGAACACTAACCTTTTCATCCGTCCATGTATGAAATGTGGTTGGATATAGTGGGTGTGATGGGTGGTTAGGCTGTGTGTGGGAAAACGAGCGAGTATGTGCGACTTTCACTCGTCACAGTATCAAAAAAAGTTTTTTCAACATATATGGTCAGGATCGGTACTTTTTTCGACCTAGTCCCCATATAAATATGTCCGAAGGCAAAAATAAGTTAACAACAATGCCACTCAAATTTCGTTTATGCTTATTTTCTATATCAAGTTATTTAGACCTAAGAGATAGGGTCTCTAAACGCATGGTATAGAGTATCGTATAGTCGGTATAGACCGACTATAATTTTCTTACTTGTTAATGTTAACTTAAGTAAATATTTTGTTACTATAATTTAGAATATATTTTTTTTTAATTTTTGAGGCGTGAAGGTAATGCCATTTCGACCTTCAACTATGTGGCGGTACTACTTTACCATGGAGTATTCAGCTAGAAGTTGACAGGCAAAGGTACTCTACCATCTTTGAGCCTCTCTAAGCTTCTATAAATAAGAAATAAGTGCTTTTTCACTATTTGTCTAAAGGAATTTGATTGTATGCTAGCATCAAGTCAATCTTTGAAAATAGAGATATTTCTTTTAGACCTTGAGAAAAATCATGGATATGCAACATAGGGTATCTGCCAAGAATTCTTTGAGCATTCAACCGATAATTATTCGGATCTTCGTTTTGTAATTTTTATTTTTTCTGGATATAGCCTGTATCGCTTGGATGACACGCTCTACATCATGCTTTAAATTTCATGAGACGGTGGATGAATTGGTGATATCTGCTAAGCGAAAAAGTATACATTTTACCATTGTTTTTAATTTTAGATAGTTGGGGGGAAGTCTTGTTTCGGAGTCGATGAGTTGGGGTTTCTAAATCGACGAGCTAGCCATAGTTTTTCAAAAAATCTCCTCCAATGATAGGATGTGAGACGTCGGCAACCACAAACTTATAATTGAATGAAAGCCGCACTCGAAGTGTTGGCGAAGTTAAGACATGGCTGCAAGAGTTTACTGATCTGCTGTTAACCGCAAAAAGCTTCTATTTTTGGTTAGGTGAAATTAATACAACCAATAATGATACGACCAGAAAATTCTTACTAACCTTCTTGTTGTAAATGATTAAGTATTAGTTACTGGAACCCGGTCACTAGGTGGCTCTAGGCACCGATCACTGGGTGGCTCTAGGCACCGGTCTAGAAGTTTTCCGACCGCTAAACTTGACAGAGCAAGACTGTCAGCACTGGTAACGATTGCATTTTAAATCGTGAAGTGATTTTTGGGTGCCTGGTTTTTCGCTGCTAGATAGTGGTGGTAAGCTATTTGATTTGTTTCCTGATCTCAGAAAAATAAAAAAACTAATTAATGATTGGAGTTGAAGTGGTTACATCTCCGGCTTTATCCGCCGATTATGTACAAGTTGACAGTATGGCCTGTGTTTGCGATAGAAGTCGTTGCAACCTCATGGTCCACAAGAAATCTTCCGTAATACTACTCTTTACTAACATTCATATCCATATTGATACCGAGCAGCTTATTACGGTTTTCCTCATATACGGAAAAATCCTCGGGATTAAAACAGTATCACTTACGTGTGAGAGCATTTCCGTTTCCAACTAAAAAAATATTTCTGGTAACTTCTACGAGTATATGCTTGAGCTCAATCTGTCTCTCTACTTGCGCGAACCAGACGAGGCTGCAATACAGGTATATAACTCGCTGCTCTACAGTTTGGCATTATGGAATATGCAAAATTGCGTACAGTAATAATACAATTATTTAATAGGGTTTAAAAATTCGCGGTCGTCATCAATTATCGAGTATATATTTTAACAAAAAGAAATTTCATATACATACAATAGTTTTTTGAATTAAATTTCGAATAAATATTTAATTTTTTTGATGTGTAAACATCTATACGCGCAGGGGGGTAAATTTCTATTTCACAATACAATCACAAAAACAGCGTAACTCATATCCGTGTGAGCTGAATCAGATAACGCTGTGTGACTAATGATTGTATTGGTGAAAAATTATGATATGTTCTTTTCTAAACATTTTCCAATTGTCTTTCAAAAAACATCAATTGTATTTCAGAAACCATCAATATAATTTCAGAAAACATCATTTGAATTTCAGAAAACATAAATAGAATTTCAGAAAACATCAATATAATTTCAGAAAACATCATTCGAGTTTCAGAAAACATCAATTGAATTTCAGAAAACATCAATAGAATTTCAGAAAACATCACTTGAATTTCAGAAAACATAAATAGAATTTCAGAAAACATCAATATAATTTCAGAAAACATCATTCGAGTTTCAGAAAACATCAATTGAATTTCAGAAAACATCAATAAAATTTCAGAAAACATCAATTGTATTTCAGAAACCAGCAATATAATTTCAGAAAATATCATTTGAATTTCAGAAAACATAAATAGAATTTCAGAAAACATCAATATAATTTCAGAAAACATCATTCGAGTTTAAGAAAACATCAATTGAATTTCAGAAAGCATCAATAGAATTTCAGAAAACATCAATTGTACTTCAGAAACCATCAATGTAATTTCAGAAAACATCATTTGAGTTTCAGAAAACATAAATAGAATTTCAGAAAACATCAGTAGAATTTCAGAAAACATCATTTGAATTTCAGAAAACATAAATAGAATTTCAGAAAACATCAATATAATTTCAGAAAACATCATTCGAGTTTCAGAAAACATCAATTGAATTTCAGAAAGCATCAATAGAATTTCAGAAAACATCAATTGTATTTCAGAAACAATCAATATAATTTCAGAAAACATCATTTGAATTTCAGAAAACATAAATAGAATTTCAGAAAACATCAATATAATTTCAGAAAACATCAATTGTATTTCAGAAACAATCAATATAATTTCAGAAAACATCATTTGAATTTCAGAAAACATAAATAGAATTTCAGAAAACATCAGTATAATTTCAGAAAACATCATTCGAGTTTCAGAATACATCAATTGAATTTCAGAAAACATCAATAGAATTTCAGAAAACATCACTTGAATTTCAGAAAACATAAATAGAATTTCAGAAAACATCATTATAATTTCAGAAAACATCATTCGAGTTTCAGAAAACATCAATTGAATTTCAGAAAACATCAATAAAATTTCAGAAAACATCAATTGTATTTCAGAAACCATCAATATAATTTCAGAAACCATCATTTGAATTTCAGAAAACATAAATAGAATTTCAGAAAACATCAATATAATTTCAGAAAACATCATTCGAGTTTCAGAAAACATCAATTGAATTTCAGAAAGCATTTCAGAAAACATCAATTGTATTTCAGAAACCATCAATATAATTTCAGAAGTCATCATTTGAATTTCAGAAAACATAAATAGAATTTCAGAAAACATCATTCGAGTTTCAGAAAACATCAATTGTATTTCAGAAACCATCAATATAATTTCAGAAACCATCATTTGAATTTCAGAAAACATAAATAGAATTTCAGAAAACATCAATATAATTTCAGAAAACATCATTCGAGTTTCAGAAAACATCAATTTAATTTCAGAAAGCATTAATAGAATTTCAGAAAACATCAATTGTATTTCAGAAACCATCAATATCATTTCAGAAAACATCATTTGAATTTCAGAAAACATAAATAGAATTTCAGAAAACATCAATATAATTTCAGAAAACATCATTTGAATTTCAGAAAACATAAATAGAATTTCAGAAAACATCAATATAATTTCAGAAAACATCATTTGAATTTCAGAAAACATAAATAGAATTTCAGAAAACATCAATATAATTTCAGAAAACATCATTCGAGTTTCAGAAAACATCAATTGAATTTCAGAAAACATCAATAGAATTTCAGAAAACATCACTTGAATTTCAGAAAACATAAATAGAATTTCAGAAAACATCAATATAATTTCAGAAAACATCATTCGAGTTTCAGAAAACATCAATTGAATTTCAGAAAACATCAATAAAATTTCAGAAAACATCAATTGTATTTCAGAAACCAGCAATATAATTTCAGAAAACATCATTTGAATTTCAGAAAACATAAATAGAATTTCAGAAAACATCAATATAATTTCAGAAAACATCATTCGAGTTTCAGAAAACATCAATTGAATTTCAGAAAGGATCAATAGAATTTCAGAAAACATCAATTGTACTTCAGAAACCATCAATGTAATTTCAGAAAACATCATTTGCATTCCAGAAAACAATAATAGAATTTCAGAAAACATCAATAGAATTTCAGAAAACATCATTTGAATTTCAGAAAACATAAATAGAATTTCAGAAAACATCAATATAATTTCAGAAAACATCATTCGAGTTTCAGAAAACATCAATTGAATTTCAGAAAGCATCAATAGAATTTCAGAAAACATCAATTGTATTTCAGAAACAATCAATATAATTTCAGAAAACATCATTTGAATTTCAGAAAACATAAATAGAATTTCAGAAAACATCAATATAATTTCAGAAAACATCAATTGTATTTCAGAAACAATCAATATAATTTCAGAAAACATCATTTGAATTTCAGAAAACATAAATAGAATTTCAGAAAACATCAGTATAATTTCAGAAAACATCATTCGAGTTTCAGAAAACATCAATTGAATTTCAGAAAACATCAATAGAATTTCAGAAAACATCACTTGAATTTCAGAAAACATAAATAGAATTTCAGAAAACATCATTATAATTTCAGAAAACATCATTCGAGTTTCAGAAAACATCAATTGAATTTCAGAAAACATCAATAAAATTTCAGAAAACATCAATTGTATTTCAGAAACCATCAATATAATTTCAGAAACCATCATTTGAATTTCAGAAAACATAAATAGAATTTCAGAAAACATCAATATAATTTCAGAAAACATCATTCGAGTTTCAGAAAACATCAATTGAATTTCAGAAAGCATTTCAGAAAACATCAATTGTATTTCAGAAACCATCAATATAATTTCAGAAATCATCATTTGAATTTCAGAAAACATAAATAGAATTTCAGAAAACATCAATATAATTTCAGAAAACATCAATTGTATTTCAGAAACCATCAATATAATTTCAGAAAACATCATTTGAATTTCAGAAAACATAAATAGAATTTCAGAAAACATCAGTATAATTTCAGAAAACATCATTCGAGTTTCAGAATACATCAATTGAATTTCAGAAAACATCAATAAAATTTCAGAAAACATCACTTGAATTTCAGAAAACATAAATAGAATTTCAGAAAACATCATTATAATTTCAGAAAACATCATTCGAGTTTCAGAAAACATCAATTGAATTTCAGAAAACATCAATAAAATTTCAGAAAACATCAATTGTATTTCAGAAACCATCAATATAATTTCAGAAACCATCATTTGAATTTCAGAAAACATAAATAGAATTTCAGAAAACATCAATATAATTTCAGAAAACATCATTCGAGTTTCAGAAAACATCAATTTAATTTCAGAAAGCATCAATAGAATTTCAGAAAACATCAATTGTATTTCAGAAACCATCAATATAATTTCAGAAAACATCATTTGAATTTCAGAAAACATAAATAGAATTTCAGAAAACATCAATATAATTTCAGAAAACATCATTTGAATTTCAGAAAACATAAATAGAATTTCAGAAAACATCAATATAATTTCAGAAAACATCATTTGAATTTCAGAAAACATAAATAGAATTTCAGAAAACATCAATATAATTTCAGAAAACATCATTCGAGTTTCAGAAAACATCAATTGAATTTCAGAAAGCATCAATATAATTTCAGAAACCATCATTTGAATTTCAGAAAACATAAATAGAATTTCAGAAAACATCAATATAATTTCAGAAAACATCATTTGAATTTCAGAAAACATAAATAGAATTTCAGAAAACATCAATATAATTTCAGAAAACATCATTTGAATTTCAGAAAACATAAATAGAATTTCAGAAAACATCAATATAATTTCAGAAAACATCATTCGAGTTTCAGAAAACATCAATTGAATTTCAGAAAGCATCAATAGAATTTCAGAAAACATCAATATAATTTTAGAAAACATCATTCGAGTTTCAGAAAACATCAATTGAATTTCAGAAAACATAAATAGAATTTCAGAAAACATCAATATAATTTCAGAAAACATCAATTGTATTTCAGAAACCATCAATATAATTTCAGAAAACATCATTTGAATTTCAGAAAACATAAATAGAATTTCAGAAAACATCAATATAATTTCAGAAAACATCATTCGAGTTTCAGAAAACATCAATTGAATTTCAGAAAGCATTTCAGAAAACATCAATTGTATTTCAGGAACCATCAATATAATTTCAGAAAACATCATTTGAATTTCAGAAAACATAAAGAGAATTTCAGAAAACATCAATATAATTTCAGAAAACATCAATTGTATTTCAGAAACCATCAATATAATTTCAGAAAACATCATTTAAATTTCAGAAAACATAAATAGAATTTCAGAAAACATCAGTATAATTTCAGAAAACATCATTCGAGTTTCAGAATACATCAATTGAATTTCAGAAAACATCAATAGAATTTCAGAAAACATCACTTGAATTTCAGAAAACATAAATAGAATTTCAGAAAACATCATTATAATTTCAGAAAACATCATTCGAGTTTCAGAAAACATCAATTGAATTTCAGAAAACATCAATAAAATTTCAGAAAACATCAATTGTATTTCAGAAACCATCAATATAATTTCAGAAACCATCATTTGAATTTCAGAAAACATAAATAGAATTTCAGAAAACATCAATATAATTTCAGAAAACATCATTCGAGTTTCAGAAATCATCAATTGAATTTCAGAAAGCATTTCAGAAAACATCAATTGTATTTCAGAAACCATCAATATAATTTCAGAAAACATCATTTGAATTTCAGAAAACATAAAGAGAATTTCAGAAAACATCAATATAATTTCAGAAAACATCAATTGTATTTCAGAAACCATCAATATAATTTCAGAAAACATCATTTAAATTTCAGAAAACATAAATAGAATTTCAGAAAACATCATTATAATTTCAGAAAACATCATTCGAGTTTCAGAATACATCAATTGAATTTCAGAAAACATCAATAGAATTTCAGAAAACATCACTTGAATTTCAGAAAACATAAATAGAATTTCAGAAAACATCATTATAATTTCAGAAAACATCATTCGAGTTTCAGAAAACATCAATTGAATTTCAGAAAACATCGATAAAATTTCAGAAAACATCAATTGTATTTCAGAAACCATCAATATAATTTCAGAAACCATCATTTGAATTTCAGAAAACATAAATAGAATTTCAGAAAACATCAATATAATTTCAGAAAACATCATTCGAGTTTCAGAAAACATCAATTTAATTTCAGAAAGCATCAATAGAATTTCAGAAAACATCATTTGAATTTCAGAAAATATAAATAGAATTTCAGAAAACATCAATATAATTTCAGAAAACATCATTCGAATTTCAGAAAACATCAATTGAATTTCAGAAAGCATCAATATAATTTCAGAAACCATCATTTGAATTTCAGAAAACATAAATAGAATTTCAGAAAATATCAATATAATTTCAGAAAACATCATTTGAATTTCAGAAAACATAAATAGAATTTCAGAAAACATCAATATAATTTCAGAAAACATCATTTGAATTTCAGAAAACATAAATAGAATTTCAGAAAACATCAATATAATTTCAGAAAACATCATTCGAGTTTCAGAAAACATCAATTGAATTTCAGAAAGCATCAATAGAATTTCAGAAAACATCAATATAATTTTAGAAAACATCATTCGAGTTTCAGAAAACATCAATTGAATTTCAGAAAACATAAATAGAATTTCAGAAAACATCAATATAATTTCAGAAAACATCAATTGTATTTCAGAAACAATCAATATAATTTCAGAAAACATCATTTAAATTTCAGAAAACATAAATAGAATTTCAGAAAACATCAATATAATTTCAGAGAACATCATTCGAGTTTCAGAAAACATCAATTGAATTTCAGAAAGCATTTCAGAAAACATCAATTGTATTTCAGAAACCATCAATATAATTTCAGAAAACATCATTTGAATTTCAGAAAACATAAAGAGAATTTCAGAAAACATCAATATAATTTCAGAAAACATCAATTGTATTTCAGAAACCATCAATATAATTTCAGAAAACATCATTTGAATTTCAGAAAACATAAATAGAATTTCAGAAAACATCAGTATAATTTCAGAAAACATCATTCGAGTTTCAGAATACATCAATTGAATTTCAGAAAACATAAATAGAATTTCAGAAAACATCAATATAATTTCAGAAAACATCAATTGTATTTCAGAAACAATCAATATAATTTCAGAAAACATCATTTAAATTTCAGAAAACATAAATAGAATTTCAGAAAACATCATTATAATTTCAGAAAACATCATTCGAGTTTCAGAAAACATCAATTGAATTTCAGAAAGCATTAATAGAATTTCAGAAAACATCAATATAATTTTAGAAAACATCATTCGAGTTTCAGAAAACATCAATTGAATTTCAGAAAGCATCAATAGAATTTCAGAAAACATCAATTGTATTTCAGAAACCATCAATATAATTTCAGAAAACATCATTTGAATTTCAGAAAACATAAATAGAATTTCAGAAAACATCAATATAATTTCAGAAAACATCATTTGAATTTCAGAAAACATAAATAGAATTTCAGAAAACATCAATATAATTTCAGAAAACATCATTCGAGTTTCAGAAAACATCAATTGATTTTCAGAAAGCATCAATAGAATTTCAGAAAACATCAATATAATTTTAGAAAACATCATTCGAATTTCAGAAAACATCAATTGAATTTCAGAAAACATAAATAGAATTTCAGAAAACATCAATATAATTTCAGAAAACATCAATTGTATTTCAGAAACCATCAATATAATTTCAGAAAACATCATTTGAGTTTCAGAAAACATAAATAGAATTTCAGAAAACATCAGTATAATTTCAGAAAACATCATTCGAGTTTCAGAATACATCAATTGAATTTCAGAAAACATCAATAGAATTTCAGAAAACATCACTTGAATTTCAGAAAACATAAATAGAATTTCAGAAAACATCATTATAATTTCAGAAAACATCATTCGAGTTTCAGAAAACATCAATTGAATTTCAGAAAACATCGATAAAATTTCAGAAAACATCAATTGTATTTCAGAAACCATCAATATAATTTCAGAAACCATCATTTGAATTTCAGAAAACATAAATAGAATTTCAGAAAACATCAATATAATTTCAGAAAACATCATTCGAGTTTCAGAAAACATCAATTTAATTTCAGAAAGCATCAATAGAATTTCAGAAAACATCATTTGAATTTCAGAAAATATAAATAGAATTTCAGAAAACATCAATATAATTTCAGAAAACATCATTCGAATTTCAGAAAACATCAATTGAATTTCAGAAAGCATCAATATAATTTCAGAAAACATCATTCGAGTTTCAGAATACATCAATTGAATTTCAGAAAACATCAATAGAATTTCAGAAAACATCACTTGAATTTCAGAAAACATAAATAGAATTTCAGAAAACATCATTATAATTTCAGAAAACATCATTCGAGTTTCAGAAAACATCAATTGAATTTCAGAAAGCATTTCAGAAAACATCAATTGTATTTCAGAAACCATCAATATAATTTCAGAAAACATCATTTGAATTTCAGAAAACATAAAGAGAATTTCAGAAAACATCAATATAATTTCAGAAAACATCAATTGTATTTCAGAAACCATCAATATAATTTCAGAAAACATCATTTGAATTTCAGAAAACATAAATAGAATTTCAGAAAACATCAGTATAATTTCAGAAAACATCATTCGAGTTTCAGAATACATCAATTGAATTTCAGAAAACATAAATAGAATTTCAGAAAACATCAATATAATTTCAGAAAACATCAATTGTATTTCAGAAACAATCAATATAATTTCAGAAAACATCATTTAAATTTCAGAAAACATAAATAGAATTTCAGAAAACATCATTATAATTTCAGAAAACATCATTCGAGTTTCAGAAAACATCAATTGAATTTCAGAAAACATCAATAGAATTTCAGAAAACATCACTTGAATTTCAGAAAACATAAATAGAATTTCAGAAAACATCATTATAATTTCAGAAACCATCATTCGAGTTTCAGAAAACATCAATTTAATTTCAGAAAGCATCAATAGAATTTCAGAAAACATCATTTGAATTTCAGAAAATATAAATAGAATTTCAGAAAACATCAATATAATTTCAGAAAACATCATTCGAATTTCAGAAAACATCAATTGAATTTCAGAAAGCATCAATATAATTTCAGAAACCATCATTCGAGTTTCAGAAAACATCAATTGAATTTCAGAAAGCATCAATAGAATTTCAGAAAACATCAATATAATTTTAGAAAACATCATTCGAGTTTCAGAAAACATCAATTGAATTTCAGAAAACATAAATAGAATTTCAGAAAACATCAATATAATTTCAGAAAACATCAATTGTATTTCAGAAACAATCAATATAATTTCAGAAAACATCATTTAAATTTCAGAAAACATAAATAGAATTTCTGAAAACATCAATATAATTTCAGAGAACATCATTCGAGTTTCAGAAAACATCAATTGAATTTCAGAAAGCATTTCAGAAAACATCAATTGTATTTCAGAAACCATCAATATAATTTCAGAAAACATCATTTGAATTTCAGAAAACATAAAGAGAATTTCAGAAAACATCAATATAATTTCAGAAAACATCAATTGTATTTCAGAAACCATCAATATAATTTCAGAAAACATCATTTGAATTTCAGAAAACATAAATAGAATTTCAGAAAACATCAGTATAATTTCAGAAAACATCATTCGAGTTTCAGAATACATCAATTGAATTTCAGAAAACATAAATAGAATTTCAGAAAACATCAATATAATTTCAGAAAACATCAATTGTATTTCAGAAACAATCAATATAATTTCAGAAAACATCATTTAAATTTCAGAAAACATAAATAGAATTTCAGAAAACATCATTATAATTTCAGAAAACATCATTCGAGTTTCAGAAAACATCAATTGAATTTCAGAAAGCATTAATAGAATTTCAGAAAACATCAATATAATTTTAGAAAACATCATTCGAGTTTCAGAAAACATCAATTGAATTTCAGAAAGCATCAATAGAATTTCAGAAAACATCAATTGTATTTCAGAAACCATCAATATAATTTCAGAAAACATCATTTGAATTTCAGAAAACATAAATAGAATTTCAGAAAACATCAATATAATTTCAGAAAACATCATTTGAATTTCAGAAAACATAAATAGAATTTCAGAAAACATCAATATAATTTCAGAAAACATCATTTGAATTTCAGAAAACATAAATAGAATTTCAGAAAACATCAATATAATTTCAGAAAACATCATTCGAGTTTCAGAAAACATCAATTGATTTTCAGAAAGCATCAATAGAATTTCAGAAAACATCAATATAATTTTAGAAAACATCATTCGAATTTCAGAAAACATCAATTGAATTTCAGAAAACATAAATAGAATTTCAGAAAACATCAATATAATTTCAGAAAACATCAATTGTATTTCAGAAACCATCAATATAATTTCAGAAAACATCATTTGAGTTTCAGAAAACATAAATAGAATTTCAGAAAACATCAGTATAATTTCAGAAAACATCATTCGAGTTTCAGAATACATCAATTGAATTTCAGAAAACATCAATAGAATTTCAGAAAACATCACTTGAATTTCAGAAAACATAAATAGAATTTCAGAAAACATCAATATAATTTCAGAAAACATCATTCGAGTTTCAGAAAACATCAATTGAATTTCAGAAAACATCGATAAAATTTCAGAAAACATCAATTGTATTTCAGAAACCATCAATATAATTTCAGAAACCATCATTTGAATTTCAGAAAACATAAATAGAATTTCAGAAAACATCAATATAATTTCAGAAAACATCATTCGAGTTTCAGAAAACATCAATTTAATTTCAGAAAGCATCAATAGAATTTCAGAAAACATCATTTGAATTTCAGAAAATATAAATAGAATTTCAGAAAACATCAATATAATTTCAGAAAACATCATTCGAATTTCAGAAAATATCAATTGAATTTCAGAAAGCATCAATATAATTTCAGAAACCATCATTTGAATTTCAGAAAACATAAATAGAATTTCAGAAAATATCAATATAATTTCAGAAAACATCATTTGAATTTCAGAAAACATAAATAGAATTTCAGAAAACATCAATATATTTTCAGAAAACATCATTTGAATTTCAGAAAACATAAATAGAATTTCAGAAAACATCAATATAATTTCAGAAAACATTATTCGAGTTTCAGAAAACATCAATTGAATTTCAGAAAGCATCAATAGAATTTCAGAAAACATCAATATAATTTTAGAAAACATCATTCGAGTTTCAGAAAACATCAATTGAATTTCAGAAAACATAAATAGAATTTCAGAAAACATCAATATAATTTCAGAAAACATCAATTGTATTTCAGAAACAATCAATATAATTTCAGAAAACATCATTTAAATTTCAGAAAACATAAATAGAATTTCAGAAAACATCAATATAATTTCAGAAAACATCATTCGAGTTTCAGAAAACATCAATTGAATTTCAGAAAGCATTTCAGAAAACATCAATTGTATTTCAGAAACCATCAATATAATTTCAGAAAACATCATTTGAATTTCAGAAAACATAAAGAGAATTTCAGAAAACATCAATATAATTTCAGAAAACATCATTCGAGTTTCAGAATACATCAATTGAATTTCAGAAAACATAAATAGAATTTCAGAAAACATCAATATAATTTCAGAAAACATCAATTGTATTTCAGAAACAATCAATATAATTTCAGAAAACATCATTTAAATTTCAGAAAACATAAATAGAATTTCAGAAAACATCATTATAATTTCAGAAAACATCATTCGAGTTTCAGAAAACATCAATTGAATTTCAGAAAGCATTAATAGAATTTCAGAAAACATCAATATAATTTTAGAAAACATCATTCGAGTTTCAGAAAACATCAATTGAATTTCAGAAAGCATCAATAGAATTTCAGAAAACATCAATTGTATTTCAGAAACCATCAATATAATTTCAGAAAACATCATTTGAATTTCAGAAAACATAAATAGAATTTCAGAAAACATCAATATAATTTCAGAAAACATCATTTGAATTTCAGAAAACATAAATAGAATTTCAGAAAACATCAATATAATTTCAGAAAACATCATTCGAGTTTCAGAAAACATCAATTGAATTTCAGAAAGCATCAATAGAATTTCAGAAAACATCATTCGAATTTCAGAAAACATCAATTGAATTTCAGAAAGCATCAATAGAATTTCAGAAAACATCAATTGTATTTCAGAAACCATCAATATAATTTCAGAAAACATCATTTGAATTTCAGAAAACATAAATAGAATTTCAGAAAACATCAATATAATTTCAGAAAACATCAATTGTATTTCAGAAACAATCAATATAATTTCAGAAAACATCATTTAAATTTCAGAAAACATAAATAGAATTTCAGAAAACATCAATATAATTTCAGAAAACATCATTCGAGTTTCAGAAAACATCAATTGAATTTCAGAAAGCATCAATAGAATTTCAGAAAACATCATTCGAATTTCAGAAAACATCAATTGTATTTCAGAAACCATCAATATAATTTCAGAAAACATCATTTGAATTTCAGAAAACATAAATAGAATTTCAGAAAACATCAATATAATTTCAGAAAACATCATTTGAATTTCAGAAAACATAAATAGAATTTCAGAAAACATCAATATAATTTCAGAAAACATCATTCGAGTTTCAGAAAACATCAATTGAATTTCAGAAAGCATCAATAGAATTTCAGAAAACATCATTCGAGTTTCAGAAAACATCAATTGAATTTCAGAAAGCATCAATAGAATTTCAGAAAACATCAATTGTATTTCAGAAACCATCAATATAATTTCAGAAAACATCATTTGAATTTCAGAAAACATAAATAGAATTTCAGAAAACATCAATATAATTTCAGAAAACATCAATTGTATTTCAGAAACAATCAATATAATTTCAGAAAACATCATTTAAATTTCAGAAAACGTAAATAGAATTTCAGAAAACATCAATATAATTTCAGAAAACATCATTCGAGTTTCAGAAAACATCAATTGAATTTCAGAAAGCATTTCAGAAAACATCAATTGTATTTCAGAAACCATCAATATAATTTCAAAAAACATCATTTGAATTTCAGAAAACATAAAGAGAATTTCAGAAAACATCAATATAATTTCAGAAAACATCAATTGTATTTCAGAAACCATCAATATAATTTCAGAAAACATCATTTGAATTTCAGAAAACATAAATAGAATTTCAGAAAACATCAGTATAATTTCAGAAAACATCATTCGAGTTTCAGAATACATCAATTGAATTTCAGAAAACATAAATAGAATTTCAGAAAACATCAATATAATTTCAGAAAACATCAATTGTATTTCAGAAACAATCAATATAATTTCAGAAAACATCATTTAAATTTCAGAAAACATAAATAGAATTTCAGAAAACATCATTATAATTTTAGAAAACATCATTCGAGTTTCAGAAAACATCAATTGAATTTCAGAAAGCATCAATAGAATTTCAGAAAACATCAATTGTATTTCAGAAACCATCAATATAATTTCAGAAAACATCATTTGAATTTCAGAAAACATAAATAGAATTTCAGAAAACATCAATATAATTTCAGAAAACATCATTCGAGTTTCAGAAAACATCAATTGAATTTCAGAAAGCATCAATAGAATTTCAGAAAACATCAATTGTATTTCAGAAAACATCAATATAATTTCAGAAAACATCATTTGAATTTCAGAAAACATAAATAGAATTTCAGAAAACATCAATATAATTTCAGAAAACATCATTCGAGTTTCAGAAAACATCAATTGAATTTCAGAAAGCATCAATAGAATTTCAGAAAACATCAATATAATTTTAGAAAACATCATTCGAATTTCAGAAAACATCAATTGAATTTCAGAAAACATAAATAGAATTTCAGAAAACATCAATATAATTTCAGAAAACATCAATTGTATTTCAGAAACCATCAATATAATTTCAGAAAACATCATTTGAGTTTCAGAAAACATAAATAGAATTTCAGAAAACATCAATATAATTTCAGAAAACATCATTCGAGTTTCAGAAAACATCAATTGAATTTCAGAAAGCATCAATAGAATTTCAGAAAACATCAATTGTATTTCAGAAACCATCAATATAATTTCAGAAAACATCATTTGAATTTCAGAAAACATAAATAGAATTTCAGAAAACATCAATATAATTTCAGAAAACATCAATTGTATTTCAGAAACCATCAAAATAATTTCAGAAAACATCATTTGAATTTCAGAAAACATAAATAGAATTTCAGAAAACATCAATATAATTTCAGAAAACATCAATTGTATTACAGAAACTATCACTTGTAGCATGCAAGCAAAACTGGAGTCAAACCACTTTGCAATCTTATGCTCAAGTTGTAGTAGCGGCAGCACGTAACTAACTTCCGGCCTCTATCTCGTCGGCAAACGGGGAGGATTCGTCACTACTTCGCCTGAGATTCACTTGAAGAATTATGCTGCTAGGACAAATTTATAAATGTATGTACGTGCTTTGAATAGAATTAAAAAAAAGAAATCAAATATTTATTCAATCCGGAAACGGATGCCACCCCTTTACCCCGATGTGTATTGGTGTATAACACATGACCCCCCTCCCATCCAATGACCATATAGCGGAAAGCTACTTGTATTTTATATGGTCCCAAAAAGGTAACCCTACCTGAACAGATTACTGGAAATCACGACAAGAAAAAAAAATTTATCTCTTCATCATGGGTTTCTTTCTAATAAGTAATTTATTTAAAAAAAATTAAGATCTAACTTAATTACTAAAATCTAAATTCAGCTTAGATGAAGTGAGGGTGAAAAAAAATAATTCATTTGAGCAAAAAAAAATCTTTGATAATGGAAGAAAAGAAAAACACTCAGTGTTTTAAGAAATGGAAATCTAAAATTAGGAACAAACTTTAGCAAAAAAAAAAAACTTCAAAGCTTAATCTAAGGTTGGAAAAAAAAAAAATTTTTTTTTTCTTTTTTTTGTGGTGTAGCAGAAATCAAAATAAAAGCTGGAAACGAAATTCTTGTAATGGACTGTATCCCGTTCGGATACCAGGAAAAAAAAATATGATCATTAATAATATGGATGGTATATATACAAAATAATAAAAAAAAACAGCAAAATTATTAAAATCGTTACGCTCGAGAAACTTCAGATAAGGAATTCATGGGAAGATTGCATTCCTTCAAACATGTTTCCTTACCAAAAATATAGAGAGGAAAAAAATAAAGAAAAAAGTTTCCCCAACATCTATTCTTAAATAGAGAAAAGCTCTGGTAGCAGAGCAAGTTTAACAGACTGAACCTTCTTGCAGTATGAAAGTCTGTTAATGACAGAATTTCAGACTGCAAGTGGTTTTACAGTGATTATTTCTAGTTATGGCAATAATGTAAGACAATATAGATAATGAATGAATAAAATAATGTTATGACTTACAGTTTTTGCTCAGTCCCTCGACGAAAGATCTTTCATGCGGTGGCTGATGTTTGTTATTTACAGTTGATGATGGTTTTGAAGACTTGTAAGACTTTTTTCCGTAAATCAAATTAAGTTTTATTTATTCGAAAAAAAAATCGCCTAACAATGATTACGCGCGATCTGGTTAAATATGATAAAATCACCAAAACTCTTCTTATGTTATTATATCATCTTTTGACATTTTTGTGGTTATTAAAGCATAGATCTTTTATATTTTCACTTTTTTTTTAACAATACAAAAATTATAACACGCGTTTGCATTTATTTTGATTTGCACTGTCTACCACATATAAAAAAAATCTCACTTCAAGTATATATAGGATTAAAGGTAAGTATTATGTATTCTTAAAAAAAATTAAAATTAAATTTAGATTTTACTAGTTTTTATCTTTCTTTTAGGTACAATCTTTTCTTGTTGTTGTTTTTTTCGTGTTTTCTTTTTTTTTTTTGGACTTCTAACTTAATGGACTTTGTAATCTTCCATCTTTTTTTCAAACATGATAAAATTTGGAACTCTGGACGGATTTAGTTTAACCACTGAACTACCACTTTTTACTGACACTTCTCACACTTCACACTGACACTTTTCACATTTTTTTTCTGGATGCAAGGAGTCTGATGGTGAGGCCGATGCTGATGAAAATGCGGAACTAATTAAAATTGCACTGGATGTCCAAAGAAGTTTAAAGATTCCGGGTTTGCATTAAGGGTTTCCCGTTCCCAAGGAAAATTAAGGCTCTTCGTCTCCCGAAACCAAGCTGTAAGAGCTATTTGTGCTGAAAATTTAGCATAATTTTGTTGGTTAGGTTTTTTTTTTCCCCCTTTCTTTCTTTTGCTACAATCACAGGTATGTATGTATGATGTTACCTTTTTCACTTGTTCTGGTTATTGTTATTTTTTTCCTCCTTAGATTGTTGGCCCTTCACTGGGAAGATACAGATCCGGTGGTATAGCCAATTCAACGACGCCACAGAGTCTGTTATATGGAAAGAAACACCTCGGGGTAAGAATTATAGGAGAAAAAAAGGTTGAACACTTCAACAAAAAAATAAATACAACTCACTGGTTATGGGTAACCCCCGAAGATTTCCCAGGTATAATTGGAGATTTTTTTGTATTGTTTTTACAACCTTTCGAAATAAACCTTTCCTTGAATAAAAAGATTTAATTCAAAGTTGAAATTTGAATCAATAAACCTGATTGTTTGTAGTCAGAACTTACTTTTTTTCTCTGCCAAAATCGGTGACAATTGACATTGACAATTGTACAGTACTTGATGGTAACGGTAGACAAAAGAGGATGATTTTTCATCGACAAAATCCTTATATACCCCGGAAAGACTTGGGCAATTTTGGAAAATTGGAAATTTGAAAAAAAAAATTGGAAAATTTGGAACAAGTTGGAAAATTTAAAAAATTTTTTTTTTTTTTTTTTTGGAAATCGAAGAAAAAACCCGTTTATGCAGGTTTTACACCAATACACACTTGTGGTTGTACTAATACACCGACCCAACCAAACGTCAAAACTTTTGACACACTCTGCCTTATCATTAAATGACATTTGTCTATAGTTATCGGCTTTAACGGAAACCAGTTTTATTTTCAAATAATGTAAAAATATATATATAAATCGGCTACAAGCGCCTCTACACACTATAATTTCAGAAAACATCAATTGTATTTCAGAAAACATCAATAAAATTTCAGAAAACATCATTTGAATTTCAGAAAACATAAATAGAATTTCAGAAAACATCAATATAATTTCAGAAAACATCATTCGAGTTTCAGAAAACATCAATTGAATTTAGAAAGCATCAATAGAAATTCAGAAAACATCAACTGTATTTCAGAAACCATCAATATAATTTCAGAAAACCTCATTTGAATTTCAGAAAACATAATTAGAATTTCAGAAAACATCAATATAATTTCAGAAAACATCAATTGTATTTCAGAAACCATCAATATAATTTCAGAAAACATCATTTGAATTTCAGAAAACATAAATAGAATTTCAGAAAACATCAATATAATTTCAGAAAACATCAATTGTATTTCAGAAAACATAAATAGAATTTCAGAAACCATCACTATAATTTCAGAAAACATCAATTGTATTTCAGAAAACATCAATAGAATTTCAGAAAAACATAAACTGTATTTCAGAAAACATCAATAAAATTTCAGAAAACATCATTCGAATTTCAGAAAACATAAATAGAATTTCAGAATCAATCAATATAATTTCAGAAAGCATTATTTGAATTTCAGAAAACTTAAATAGAATTTCAGAAAACATCAATATAATTTCAGAAAACATCATTCGAGTTTCAGAAAACATCATTTGAATTTCAGAAAACATAAATAGAATTTCAGAAAACATCAATATAATTTCAGAAAACATCATTCGAGTTTCAGAAAACATCAATTGAATTTCAATTGTATTTCAGAAAACATCAATTGTATTTCAGAAAACATCATTTGAATTTCAGAAAACATAAATAGAATTTCAGAAAACGTCAATAGAATTTCAGAAAACATCAATTGTATTTCAGAAAACCTCAATTGTATTTCAGAAAACATCAATTGAATTTCAGAAAACATAAATAGAATTTCAGAAAACATCAATATAATTTCAGAAAACATCATTCGAGTTTCAGAAAACATCATTTGAATTTCAGAAAACATAAATAGAATTTCAGAAAACATCAATATAATTTCAGAAAACATCATTCGAGTTTCAGAAAACATCAATTGAATTTCAGAAAACATCAATAGAATTTCAGAAAACATCAATTGTATTTCAGGAAACATCAATTGTATTTCAGAAAATATCATTTGAATTTCAGAAAACATAAATAGAATTTCAGAAAACATAAATTGAATTTCAAAAAGCATTATTTGAATTGCTGAGAACATTAATTGTATTTCAGAAAACATTAATTGAATTTCAGAAAACATCAATTGCATTTCAGAAAACATCAATTGAATTTCAGAAAACAGCATAATCGACTTATTTTTTATGCACTGGAAAATATGATGTTGATGTTTTCTTTAATTATTAGATGTTTACACATCTCCCTTGTGATCGGACTCACATGATTTTTTTTTACTTAAAATATTTTGTTACTATAATTTAAAATATATTTTTGTGAAACAAGTGGTTTTTCATAAAGTGTTGACTGTATTCCTATAAATGCGTGTAAATTTGTATTTTCTTCTAATATCCATAGGTCATGAAATTTTATCATTGTTTAGTTTAGGTTGAAAGGGTAGCTAGCCGATGACAAAAATACTATGGTAAGTAACCTACGTGTCCCAGAAAAGTTTTGGTTTGTCAAACGATATGCTTGATCTCACGAATTTGAAAATGACTTCACGTCCGCAAGACAGTCCAGACTGGATCGCTGGACATTCACAAAGCATTCGTACAGTAGTTACTAATTTGGACACCAAGTTTCATAGCCTTAATACCTAGGAAGAAATGTTCCGTTAGAATAAGTAATGGTATGTAAATTCTCCTTATTCAACCTAAGTAATATTTCCGTTTTGTTCCTTTCGAATGACTGTCACAAAATCTTCGGTATTATGCAAACGGGTGTTGTATTCCATCTCTGCGTATCCAGTCTGTTATCCTAACTATCGACGTGTCGCTACACCTGGGTGACCTGGAACTTAGTATATACTTTATTGGTGAGATGTACTTATATCATATTATTTCACACAGTCCAAACTCAACTTGAACTACCACAGATAAGCAACTCTTGATGTGAGACTAACGATATTCTTGGAATTTTGGGTTATTATTACACCAAAATACCTAGAATTGTATTACCCCATTTATTAATGTATATGGTACGCCACAATAATAATTTCAAGAAAGTTTTCCTTATGTAAAACATAATTGTTCTTTATTATTAAGGATATATAGTAAAGTACATTTATACAAATATTTATTATATACGGTACATATATGTATGTATGTACATTAAGGGCATCATCAAAAAATATGTCTAGTTTTAATTAAGGGGTGTGCTATAATAATATATACAAAACCATGTTAAAAGAAATAAATATTAAACAAAACAAATTTTAAATTCTTTTAGAAATTGCTTTCGTTGCGTGACGTTATTGTTCCAAAATGACCCAGAAAATGTATTTTTATTATTACTAATATAATATAATATTGCCCACATAATGGTACAATGGATAAAATATAATATAATGCAAAACATTAATTTATATGGTCTCTTAATCTGCGTTATCAAACACGAATAATAGAAATATTTCCGGTATAAAAACTATTTACTATTTAGTATTCCCACTTTCAAAGACTTGACCCCATACATTATAAATCAGTATAATTAAAACCATATGCATGTCAAAAATTTTGTTAAAATTTTAGTGTAGTATTTTGAATACCCTATACATAGTGGAATGTTGTGAGGTATAATGAGATTGTGCTGATGTTTGAAATTACCAAAAGTATTTGACCTATGTAGACGCACCATTTATTATACTGGCCGACTCAGAATCACTTTTTTAGTCAATTCAGCGATGACCGCCCGTTCGTCTGCCTCTCCGGCAGTCTATCTGTTTGTCCGTTCATGTGTGCCTATGTAAACCTTGTAATCAAACCACAGGTCACAACTACGAATATATTTTGATGACATTTAGTATATAAGCTTTAATAGATCATAATACGAATCTATTGAAATCTATCAAAATAGGTACATGTTTTAACGTAGCCCCCATAATAACTAATTCCCATCAGACCGACTAAAATGGTATATATATTGATATCGATATATATATATCGATAATAAATGGTTCATATCTGTCTATTATATCACATAATCAGTAGTACAAAAATATACCTTGTAGGTCGCTTTAAGTCATAGTCCCCATAAAAACATTGCATAGATTTTTCAAATATTTGTTTCTACACATTTTTAAGAAAAGTAAGTGACCATTTTTGTCCTACTCGGATATGAACTTCTTCATATTTGCACGCCACAAATTAATTACAATAACACTAAAATTTGATGTATGCGTATTTCTATGCCTTGTTATTGCCTGAGAAAATATTGATCAGGATCATCTTTCAAAATGCATGGTATAGGGTATTAGAAAGTCGGTCTAGACCAACTATAATTTTCTTATGACTTTTCAAAAATTTCCATTACTCGCACTCTACCACTAGTGATGTGATTAACACAACCTAGCTAAACAATATATAGAAATAGATATTTTTACTTTAATTAGTAACACTACGCAACAAAAATTTTTAACTTTAAATGTGATTACTTTTTATATTTTGGCCCGCTAAACTCGAAAATCTCATAAAAATGTGAACAAGTTTAATTTATTTTTTTAAAAGTAGTTTGATTATTTACCCTATATCTCGCGTTAGGAACAATCAATATTATTACTAATGAAAGTATATAAAAAGGTCACAAATAGTGCCGACATTGCTTTTAAATCAAATGAAAACATGTAGTGCAGTGAACAGAAAATTAAAGTGCATTGCTTGGATACTCATCAATTTCACGAACGAATGTAATATTATTTTGAAGTATAAACAAAATTAAAAAATTTTAATTTGGATTCTCTCACAAAATAAAAACTTGGTTTGGTTCCTGGTTTCCTTTATTTCGATTTTTCCCAATTGTTCCGTACCTTTGAAATTTGATTTTTTCGAAAAAAGCTATGTTTTCAAAAAAAAAAAAAGCCATGTTTATGCCCAATATTGGGAATTATTTTTTTTTCTGTCCTTGTTGTCTACAGTAATTAATTAACTTAATTATCCATGAGAACTAAAGACAAACATATAACGAAAAATGTTTTATTAGAAATGTACGAGTAAAAATTTAGAATGTTTTATTTAAAACTGATAAGAATGATAAATTCGGCTGTGCCGAATTTTTGATACCCTTCACCTATGTCTTAAGCTCAATATTACCATTTTAATACAGTTGGTAGGGCAACAACTGGTAGGGCTCAATGATCTGGATGTGGTGAAACCACCGGAGAAAGTTATATCGGTTATAAAAAAGTTATACGTGTCCCGGCGTTTCACTGGTTAACGTCTAGGGATCGAGATATATCGATTTGAACTTAGTAAGTATCGTATAGGGGAATTTGCCACGTTTTGGGCTTTTTGTTTGACATAACTCGAGAACCACTAGCCCGATTTTGCTGGAGCAACTTTAGAAAACTTAAGAATTACAGTCTCACAGTAATAAATATATGTATGAAGAAAAAAAAATCATGTGAGTCCGATCACAGGGGAGATGTGCAAACATCTAGTAATTAAAGATTTTTTATGTCACTTTTTTAAATTCAAACAGAAAGCGTCATCTGTGTAATACTTATAGCAAATTTGTATGGTTGTTGAATTATCTATATGTTATACGTTTATATTGAGAAATTTTTAACATTTTACAGTAAAGGGTTGTTGAATTAGCTGAAACAATTTTATATCATAATTTTTTCACCAATACAATCATAAGTCACATCGATTTGTCTTACGGCTCTCAGCGTAACATGTAAACTCACATGTTACGCTGTTTTTGTGATTGTATTGTGAAATAGAAATTTACCCCCATGCGCGTATAGATGTTTACACATCAACAATATTTTTTGCCTAAATGTAAAATTTTTTTTTTCTAAATTCATAAAAATTCGAAAACGGAAAAAAGACTTTGCTGAAACAAATTTAGAAAAATTAAGAATTACAATCTTCTTCTATACCATTTCTCAACTCAATCAACAGTTTCGCAGTTATTAGTAAATCTATGAAGCAAAGAAATAATTTTTCTAAATTTGTTTCAGCAAAATCGGACTAGTAGTTCTCGAGTTTTGTAAAACAAAATAGGCCAAAACGTGACAAATTCCCCTATACGATACTTACTAAGTTCAAATCGATATGTCTCGATTCCTAGACGTGACCCAGCGAAACGCCGGGATACGTATAACTTTTTTGACCGATATAACTTTCCCCGGTGGTTTCATCCCATCCCGATTTTGGCTGTCGCACAGTGTTACTAGCCTTCACATTCTAATACTATTTAAATTAAATCGTTTATCATAATTTCTCACTTATTGTTTATTTGTAACTTCTGTTTGTATTTTTCCTAAGATATGAGATACTTAGGCGGCGCTGTAAAACCCAAAGTCAAAGTTTGATCCTTATAACAATGTTTTGGGAGTTTAAAAGTCATTCGATATTTCAAAAAAAATTGTTTTGACTAAAAATCTTTTTTTTCTATGCCTTATATTCATTAAATGTTAAATATTTCATTCTGAATTTATTGAATATAACATACAATAAAAACAAGCAAGAAGTTACATACATATACTAACAGTTTTTGATAAGTAAAAAGTTTTGTAAGAAATAAAAACCATCTTTCATGCATTTCAACAAATTTTTCTATTCTATTTTTACAAATAAAAACACGTTTTTAGCAGAAATAAATATCAAAACAATTAAAGGGAAATAGTGATATATACAACATCAAAACGAATCGAGTATTCGTTTATTTTCATAATCAGTTATAACAAAAACTATGTATACAAAAAATTTCTATATCCATTATTTTCATATTTTTCTTTGTTAAAATTTAAATTATGTTTCAAGCCATTTTTCTGAATAAAGAAACTAAAAATAATTTATTAGTAAAAAGTGATTCAATCAGGAATTCACACTTATTTGCTGGATCATTGACTAACGTTAGTCGTCGTGATAATCGTCATTGCCCTGTGCATATTTTTGGCAGGGGAATGACGAATATCTACAAAACTCTCCCAAATATCAATTAAAGTACTTACCTACAAAAAATTGGCATGAAGTTGATGTAAAAAACATGCACAAACACATAGAATGCAAAAAGCATTGAACATTTAAAAAAAATAATACCGGGGAATGACCAACGTAAGTGTGAAAGCTCATTTCGAAAGACAAAACTCGACTATTCTTCATTTCATTAATATAGTTGGCGAAAACCCTGGCACATATATCGCAGTAGATATAATGTTCTTCCAAATGTGAATTATTGTAAATCCACAAAGTGCTGTTCTAGTAATAGCCAATACGTCAGTTAAATGAGGAACAAAATTTTTAGTTTCCCCAAATAAATCCTCACAAGAAAATATTAATTTTGGTTCTCCTTGGTGTACCTTCATCCTTAGCGACGAACAGCTTATAGTCAGGAGTCTTCAATCCACAAACCCAGCCCCCACAAGCCCGGGGCTCTTGGATGAAGATAATATCCAGTTCGCCTGTCATCAGACGAAGTAAAAATACAGCCGTCGCTGCTTTACAATGGTGAAGATTTATTTGGCGATATGCAATAACCCCCAAATGAAATAACCCCTAAACGAAAAATGAAATAAACCCCAATGAAATAACGCCAAAAAATGAAATAAGACCCAAGAGAAAAAATGAAATAAAACCCAAATATAATGCGACAATTCCTAAAGAAGAAATGAAATAAGCCCCAAAATTCGGGCTTTTTTTCATAATGAAATTACCCCCAAAAAGCATGATAAAATAATACCCAATGAAATAAACCCCAAAAACGAAATAAGCCCCAAATCAATTTAAGTCACTAATAAATTGCCGCTATGAAATTAGGCCCCATGAAATTTGGCCCCAAAGCTAAAAATTAACAAGTAAGAAATTTATAGTCGGTCTAGACCGACTATACGATACCCTATACCATGCTTTTAGAAACCCTATCTCTTAGGCCCAACTAACTGGACATTGAAAATAAGCAAAAACCAAATTTGAGTGGGATTTTTATTAATTTTTTTGGCTGCAGATATGAAAAAGTTCATATCGGATGCTATATCTATAAAGGGACTAGGTCCAAAAATGGACCGATCCTGATCATGTTTGGTAAAGTCTCTTGTATTTTGGAAATATATATACAAACAAAATTTGAGAAGAATCAGTGCAATATTTTTGTTTTTTAATAGATTTAAGTGAAGATCGGGAAGCAGCTCTATAGGGGGTCAAAGGGATCATTTGTGGACTACTCATTAGTGGATGTAATGAACGCATACAAACCCAATTTGAGTAAGATCTGTATGACAATTTGGATCTTATGGCAATTTATGTCGATTTCATATGGGTAATTTGTATGGGGGCTAGGTCTGAACATGGACCGATTCTCACCAATTTCAATAGCGTTCATCCCATGGCCGATAAAAGCTTACATACCAAATTTCATCAAAATATATTCAGATTTGCGACCTGCAGTTTGATTACAAACTTTACTTGGACACACAGACGGACGGACGGACGGACGGACGGACATTGTTAAATCAACTCAGAAAGTGATTCTGATTCGATCGGTATAATTAAAGATGGGTCTAGGTCAAATATTTTTGGTTGTTACAAACAGCAGCACAAAGTCATTATACCCAAACCACATAGTGGTATAGGGTATAAAAATGGCCCCAAAAAAGTTCGAAAAAAATTGCAGCGTTTTTTCATTTTTTTTTTTTTGGGGCTAATTATCACTTTGAAAAATTAAAAAGTGCCCCAAAATGAGAATGCATATACCAGAGGATGTAATCCCTAATCCTAATATTGTGTTGTTGCCATGCAAGCACAAACTTAATTTTGGGGCCAATTTTCATTTGGTTGGGGTCATTTTTCACAATTTTTTGGGGTTAATTTTCTTTATGAATTTTTGGCCCAAAAAATGGGGCTAAACTTAATTTTTTGTTTGGGGTCATTTTCCCTGGGGCCTAATTTCATAGCGCCTAATAAATTATTTAAATTGTTATTGAATACAAGCTTCACATGTCCAAATATATAAAAACAAATTACAAGAAAACTTGTATGGTATCGATAACAGTCTGACGGCAAAGTGGACATTCGAACATTTCATGTTCTTTTGCAATTGCATTTGCCTGCAGCTTCAGAACGCATTCACTGCAGATTTTCATGTGCTTGCAAGGTAGCAGAAGTATGTTTGACTCTTGTAAAGTACAAACAACGCATAGTTTCACTTCTAAATTAGCCCTTTGTTCTGGTGTTTCTACTTCCTTCTCTTCACACTCTTCCTCCAAATAAGTGACGTTTTCAAACAAATCATGTCTGTACAAGTGTGATTTTTGGGAAAAACCATGCGGTTTAAAAATGCTGATGCAGTAATTTTACTCTTCTGCAACTCAATACTAGCTTTTTCTTGCTCATTAGTACGAATATAAACGGGAAAATCTGTGTGAATAAATTTTTTAGTAAGTTGCACAGCTAAATATTATTCGCACAAAACAAAGGTACACAAATAAATTAATTATGACAGTTTTGGGAAAATTAGGTACCAAAGAAATCGCGCGCGCGCTTTTTTTTTATACCAAAATATCGCAAAAAAATGTGTGCCAAGTTTTCCAAAATCGAATTCGATATCACAAATACATAATCTATCCAAATATTCGACGTTGATCAGTAGCAATTGTTGGAAACATCCAATTGGTACAACGGTGAAAGTACCATCAATTAATATTTCCCTGTTCGAAGTACCTGAAATATTCTCCTTAATTAACTGGACGCATTTATCCGACGCAAATACGCAATATGCGAAATCCTTCTGCTCGTGGCATAAGCCAAAATTTTTGAAGACTGATTCCTTATTGAATGCTTTCTGGACGTCGGCTGGCGTCTTCGGAGGTGCTTGGAAAACTGTGCTTGCCAAGTATTGTAAGCCTCGTTGTATTTTTGGGAAACTGATGTTTTTTGTAGCTTCTTGAGAACTAAATAATAACAAAATTATTTTTACCATTTATTTGGATTCGAAATCCTAAAAAGTTGACTTGCCCGCTGCAAACACTTTTGAATGCTTCTCTTATACCACTTAATGCGTTCAATTCTCCTAAAGAACTACCACTTCCCAAACATTTCGTTTTAATCTTATTGAGGGCTTTTAACTCCTCGTATAGTTCTTTTTGGTCATCGTGGCCGTGTTCCGTAAAGTTTTCACATTCCTCATTCATTAAATAAACTCGTGATTTACAATTTTCATTATAGCTTCCAAAAAACACTTTATTCTTGTAAATGGACTTTTTAGCGTACAATTGCCTTTCGCTCAACGAATACAACAATTTAGTGTTTCTTCTTTTCCCAGTTATAGTTTCGAACTCCATGCGCCTTAGACAAAATTCCAACGAGAACTAAGAATGACAATAAAATTTCTTCTTCTACTACTTCACTGAATAGTTAAATTCAATCCTAACTGTATTAATTGCGGTTTTGATTGAAGCAAATTTACAAAATTTGATTTTTTAACAAAATGAAATAACGCTCAAATAATATAATAAATAATAAATAATCCCCAAAAGCAAAAAAAGGAAATATTCCCCAAACAAAATTTCTTCGGGGGTTATTTCATAATGAAATACTGCCCAAAAGTGTGAATGAAATAACACCCAAAAAATATGAAATAATCCCGAAATGATTTTTCGTAATTTTTTGGGCGTTATTCCATTTTCTTGTTTGGGAGTTATTTCATTTGGGGGTTATTTCGTAGCGCCGATTTTTTTTGTAGGAGCCGCAACTGCCAGCACATCGATCTCCATTACCATAATTTCGGCCTCGTCCTCCGTGCTGTCAAGGAGGTCCTATTCGTTACCAAATAAGCTGGAAGCATCCCGCAACAGCTCAGTGTCGGATGTTATATATCCATTCTTCTTCGCGGCTGTTTGGGAGCCTTCCTCAGCCTAGACTTCACCTGTGGTCCCTTTTCCAGCAGATTTGTCTACTGGTTTAGCGATCTCTTTGATTGGTCCTTGGTCACCCTTGTAGGCCTTGAAAAGTATTTGCCCAAAGCCTTAGGAGACTATGCCGGTTGTCCCGGTTAAATGCGGGACGGATTCGACGTTGAGTAATAGTACTACCTGTCGACGGTTTCCCTCCGCATCATAAAATCTACCGATCTTCCAATTGTGTGTTGGAGGGTCAGAGTTACAGACTTTCAGCATCCTTAGCACGGATTCACCGTCCCCGGGAGTTGCCCGAATCCAAGCATGTGCTCTAGGTCGGGACGGGATGTCATGGTTTTGCACGACATCAAATTTTGCTCCCGGCCAGAGCTCCTCCAGTTTGCTGACGGCAGCCTTATACAGAGATATCGATCGTTGATCAGCAAAAGATATCAACTTAGCGCGGCCTTGGTACCAGGCTGCGTGGCGACAAGTTGGAAGAAGACCTGGTATGGCCTCAAGGACAGTGAAGAATATTCGGCTAATATTGCCTCCACATAACTCCACTTTTCCTTGGGATAGTGCCATCTTCATCTCCCCTGTTAATGATAGCAATTACGAGGTTGTCTTTGACAGCCTGACTAAATGACTTCGGAACAGCATTGCCGGCCGCTTAGTACGTTTAGGTAATGGTTTCTCATCTGGCATGCGCCACCTTTAGCCGTCTTCGAGGTGTCTTGTTTGCCATTATTACCAGGTACATTTGTCTTAGCTGAGAGGTCCTGTCCTTCAGTGACCTTCTTAGCCCCTGTGAGCGACTCTCTCTGCTTGTGAGACAGCGTCACTTGATCTTATTTCCCCAACCTGTCGATAATTTTGAGGCATAATCTTCTTTGGTTGTACGTGGCTTTCGACGGACGGACGTTATTAACCCCTGTCTTGCCAGACTTGGACCCCTTCGTAGTTGCTGTCTCAAGGTGACCGGGTTTTACCCTAGCCACCATGGGTTTGCTGCCAGTAATGGCGATTGTAGTCGGACTGACGACGAACCCCAACCCTCTTGAGCTTTGACCAGAGGTCGCAGCGTTTCCTGCTTGGCCAGACTCCTAGGTCTTAGCGTTTGGAGCAGCAAACTGTGAGGCAGAGCCTCGAGTTTTGTTTATGTTTTTTGTTTTTATGTTTGAAGCTTCCATTTTGATTCCCACAAGTGTGGGGGAAAGGAATTTCAACCGCGTCATAGACCCCAGTAACGCAGCAAGGGCTTCCCACTGCCTTTACTTACTCGCTGAGGTGTCCAGGTATCAGTGAGGCTTCGCTAAAATACAGTCGGTTACCCTGACTGCAAACCGTGCGATGAGCATGGGTCGCGTAACATTCCGGATAAGGGTGAGTAACCTTTGGTCGTGCACCTTCATGGTTCCGGACTTGAACAAGTTCAAAAAGAGGTACTGACACAGTAAAACCCATTCCCTTACGTGCCTCATGTAAGGAACAGCAGTGCAATTAAGTCACCGCATCGCGACAAGATTGTTACTCGTGACGGTAGTTATGCAGCACATATTTTTGACTTCCAAATTACTAGAGAATAAATGGGATTAAGTAATAGCCACTACCACGTGCCAGTTCAGCTATATATAGCTGCTATAACATTATTTGTCAATATTAATATCTAAAAAATATATTTGAAATTGGAATACAACTAAAAAAAGACATAATCATGTGGCACTGGAAAATCTTTTTGCTTCACACATTTAGTTATGTCAATAATAATAAACAAAACTAAACTTAAAATAATTAAATCAAAATTGTTTAAAAATGTTTCTAAGTTAAATACACTCTAACCTGTTTTTGTGCGGTCTCTCGTTATGTGGCTTCTTATTTCTGCGATTTGTTTGTGCGTTTTTTCGTAAGAAATCGAGTAAAGACAAAAACAGGTTTGAGTGTAATGGGTTACGATCAAGTACGAGTACGTATGAACATCAGCACAAATCTATAAAAACCAGTACCAATGTCAGTAACGCACAAATCTACCAAACATTAATGTTCCTACTCTATACAAAAATATTGAGTAAGTTTTGATTATTATAGAGTGACAAAACTGCATCCAGCACCAAAAGCTATTTCACAAAACATTCTACCCTTAAAATCCTTTGTAAGATTTAACATACGCCTCTATACATATTAAACGCTTTCATTATAGAAATTGTTATGAAGTTTGGGTGAATACAAAACTTTGAATTAGATGTGATTGTTACTCTCTGATAACGGCGAAACATAGCTGTGTCCAGCAGCTACATATTTCACAAATCAATCAAATCTTAGATGCCTATGCACAAATTAACATACGCTTTTATACACATCACACGGTTTCATCATGCAAATTTACATGAAACTTCGGTAAAAAAAAATAATATTTGTTGTCATAAAATATGAATCAGCAGAGGAATTAGTATCAGCAAACTGGCTGTTTAAGTGTTCAGCAGTGTTACAGAATGTGCAACAGTAACGAGAATTAAAAAGTACTTTTCAACTTGTCACTTTTAAGGGAGGTATAAGTCATCATCATATATGAAATCATTGATCTCCGGAATTATAAGAGCTGCGAGCAAATACTTACACCTTCTGTTTGGTCCAGCACTTCTGTATTTTTTATTTTGGACCAGATAGGATAAGGGGGCTTAGGACCTCAAATACAAATTAAATATTTAATATCATCTATTTACAGTTCATAGCGACAATATTTTTGTATGTATTTTGAAATATACGTTGGAGCGAAACAACGTTTGACGAAATCCGCTAGTACTATATATACCTATAAACTTATATCCAAAATCATTTTATGTTATACTCAAAAGCAGTGCTGAAAAACTAGGCATACTTCCTTCCAATAAAGTGATGAAAAAAATCTTATGATGATTCAAACATTTGCCTTTATTACGCCTGTCAGTTGGTGACACTGATGTATGGATGTAATCCTGTTTAGAGTATGCTAAAGACGCAATATCAACCAAAGGAATAATTGGTGGCCAAAACGAGTAAAATAATATACTCAACACTGTATCCATTAGTCCAGAGTATAGTAAGGAGCGAGAGTTGCAAAGATGAATATACTAAATTTTTTTTCTGAATTCGAGCATTTAAACCAGAAAAAGGGGTGACCGATTATCTTACAGGGTACCAACACATTCAGTGCTGCATTTGTCCATATTAACACATACAGTTAAAAATACTACAAGGGATGAATGTTAGCTTGCTTTATATGCCATCTATAAAAAAAAACATTATTTTTGTTATTACTGCATTTTGGAGGGTTGCTTGTCAACATACTTTAGTTAAACAACAACTCATTAAACTAACTGCGAATTACTTACTCGTGAACTCGTCAGTATAATCGTATGTTTTTTATGTCCTCCACATCACTGTGCAGAGGGTATATATCAGTTTGTCAATCTGTTTGGTACTCGTCGAAATAAATTCCGAAGACCTTATAAAATATATATTTTCTTCATCCTTATAAAAAGAGAAGTCGATCCGGCCATGTCCGTCTGTTTCTATGTCTGTTGAAAACATTCTCTTGTTCGCAATAATTGGAGTTTGTTATACTACTTAGGCTTAAAATTTTTGTCATATGCTGCAGCAATTTCTTATTGAATTTGGATTATTTAGTCCAAATAGGAGATGAATGAACTATGAAAATATAGCAATTACAATTTGAAATCTTCCCTTTTTTGTTTTCAATTTTAATATAGGTGGAGGGTATTAGAGATTCGGCACAGCCGAATTTAACACTCTTATTTGCTTGTATTCTGTTTAGATTTTCCAATGCGGAAGTTCTCATAATGGTAAATATTCTTCCATGGTTCTTTTGTTCCGTTCTATTTTGTAATTTTCTGGTCGTTTCAATAATTCGTGATTTGAAAAGACGGCGGTACGCTTACTGCTTTCCAGCCGTGTGTTGTGTGATGATGAATATTTCTTTGGTTTAGTTTAATTGAGTAAATAAATTAACTTTACTTTCTCTTCTTTAAATTCTTATGGCCAAATTTGTTAGGTGCCTTTGGCTTAAACTGCGCAGAATATTTACAAAAAGGATACGCTTTTGGGATAAACATATTGTAAATTTGTAAAACACATAAAAATTCTTTGAGAAGTTCTTAAACTTTTAAAATAACAATTTAACGATTATTCTGCGATTTAATCTTTGATTGCTCAACCCAATTCATTGATATGGCAGAGGGATCCTTAAACACTCATCACTTATATGTGGAAACGATACTAAAAATAGTTAGCTAGTTATTTAATTTATAGATATACCGAATTTGTTTCGTAATTGTTTATTTCTTTCCACCAATTGATGCTTTTTCTGGTTACAGCGTGGAAGTAGAGTACACTACTCAAGCTAAAGAATATAAGTATGTACACTTAATAATGAACTAAGAATTCAGCTGTATACATACGATTGATTACACCGGAGTTTAGTGTTACTCTTATTTTAAATATGCATATAATAAGAATACCTGAATACCTTATACATTATAACTTCTAAAATAAGGACCTTTGTAATCGCTCGGATAACGCAGAAGTCTGGCCTGTAAGTAAGAATTTTTAGCGGGCAGCTACATATGGAGTACTTATAATTGTGTTTTATTACTATAAAAGTAAATTATCATTATTTGGAATCTATTTTTAAATTTCAGACTCCATAACCGTTTTTTAAACAACAAACAATAGCAAATATCTGCATTTAAAATATATTTTCTGTTGAGAAAAATTAATGAAAAAGAATGTAAACTACACTTTACACAATTTTGTATCAGAAATTATCAATTACATTGCAGAAGTTAAAAATTTAATTTTAACTATTGTTAATTAATTATTTTCAAAAATGGCAAATCGGATTTCAAAAAATGTTAATACAATTTAATGCAAAATTTCTAAAAAACAAATACCTTTAATTTTCTAGGTAACAATTTACAATTTTTGACACAATTTATAATTTTTGTAAAAGTGACAGGCCCTAGGACCAGTTTGTATGACTTTTTTCGCAGGGTATTAATGCCATTTACATTTTTTCCAATCTTTTGAAATTTTTATGGAAATATAAACTTATAACTTAGATTTATTGCAGTAAATTAAAAAGTATTGACTTAAATTGTCAAATCAAAATCTTTATTATTTCCTATATTTTTGGTGGAACCGTATTTAAATTTCCTTTAAATTATACACTAAATATATAGTTTTTATCAAAGTAATTTTACTTTAGTAAGTAAACTTTTTCATGAGATCCAACTTCAAAAGAGCATTTTGTAAAAGAATAACAAAAAACATACGAGTACGTTTAATAAACAGACAAACAAATGATTAAGAGATTTAATCTAGACTAAAATTAAACCTAAACATATTGTATGTCGATTCCAAAATATTTTTGCTATAACTATTTTAGAAATGGTTGCTATTTCTTATGTATAACAAAATTTTTGATGTCGCTTTAAATTCTTTTTTGGTTTTTAAAAGAGATTTAATAATTATTCGATTTTGCATAAAAAAAGATATGAAAGCTTTTTGTAAAACTTAAGATAAGGAAGTGTAGATGTAATTTTTTGATAATTTGGATTCGCATGAAAATTTAAATTACTTTGTCGTTTTTCAATTATAAGATATGGTTTGGAAGTTTTGCTGATGTCTGCAAACAAAAACAAAAAAAAGTCGTTCATAGAACGAAAATATACAAATCTGCAATTTTACATTAGGTACATTATTATAATATGCGTTAGATAAATACACCCAAACTGTTTTTGTTAAAATTGTCATGTATCGCGCAAAAAAAAAAACACACAAAACAAATCGCAGAAATAAGAAATCGCCCAAAGAGAGACCGCACAAAAACAGATTAGAGAGTAAGTGAAAAACCGAAGACAAATAACAGTTATTTTGCTTTTTAATGAAAATCGCATTCAAAAACAATAACAAAATGTCATGAAAATCATCTCAAATCGGTAGGCAGCATCCGTAAATAAAAACTACGAGAATTTTCCAAAACGGGTTTTGGAGGCTCATGGGCGTTTATAGCGCTAGTGGCAATATTATGGGAAACGTCATAAAATCTGTCTATAATTAAATGGAGTTATAATTTTGTTGGTTCCATACAAAGCACTCTTATGAATGTATATATAACAAGTTGCAAAATTATAGTCATTCTGGACCGACTGCACGGTACAACATACCACGAATTTACACACACAAACAAACAGACAGACAAATAGCTAGACGGACGGACGAACATCACTAAATCGACCCAGAAACTAATTCTGAGTCGAACGGTATAGCAAAATATATTGGCCAAATATTTTTGGTAGTTACAATATCAACACAAACTTATTTTACCGTGACCACAGAGTGGTCACCTATTATAGCAACTCTGCGATACGGATTATTATACCCTATACCACTATGTGGTTTGGGTATAATGACTTTGTGCTGCTGTTTGTAACAACCAAAAATATTTGACCTAGACCCATCTTTAATTATACCGATCGAATCAGAATCACTTTTTGACTTGATTTAACAATGTCCGTCCGTCCGTCCGTCCGTCCGTCCGTCTGTGTGTCCATGTAAAGCTTGTAATCAAACTGCAGGTCGCAAATATGAATATATTTTGATGAAATTTGGTACGTAAGCTTTCATCGGCCATGGGATGAACGCTATTGAAATTAGTGAGAATCGGTCCATGTTCAGATCTAGCCCCCATACAAATTACCCCTACGAAATCGACATAAATTGCCATAAGATCCAAATTGTCATATAGATCTTACTCAAATTGGGTTTGTATGCGTTCATTACATCACTAATGAGTAGTCCAAAAATGATCCCTTTGGCCCCATATAGAGCTGCTTCCCGATCTTCACTTAAATCTATTAAAAAACAAAAATATTGCACTAATTCTTCTCAAATTTTGTTTGTATATATATATATATTTGCAAAATACAAAAGACTTTACCAAACATGATCAGGATCGGTCCATTTTTAGACCTAGTACCCATACAGATATAGAATCCGATATGAACTTTTTCATATCTGCAGCCAAAAAAATTAATAAAAATCCCACTCAAATTTGGTTTTTGCTTATTTTCTATGTCCAGTTAGTTGGGCCTAAGAGATAGGGTTTCTAAACGCATGGTATAGGGTATCGTATAGTCGGTCTAGACCGACTATAATTTTCTTACTTGTTTTCATATATTTTATATTTATTTTATAACCGCAACTATTTTTGTAAACTGTTAAAATCTGTCACGTAGTTTTTAACAGAAGCTGAATAGCAACTACTGCTATAAAAAAGTTCAATGTACACCACTGTAACACAAAAATCTATTAACAAAAAAATTTTATAGTATTATAGTTAAACTAAAATCTGAAAATTTTTTACCTAAAATTAATATTTAGGATTTAATTTACTTAGACCAAGTGTCTGGGCTGTCAATAACACTTATCTTGAATAAACTTTTTTGATTTTTAATCAAATAGTTTCAAGTTGTAAGACCCAATTTTTGAGATGTTTATTAAACTCAGTTGAATTTAACTTACGATGCCTTCATAAAATTTATATGTTAGTAGTGCTTAAAATATGCGAGTTTAACTTAGCTAAGTTTAACTAACTTGAAAACCTCGACATTATCACAAAAAATAAGGATATATATATATATATATATATCTATATGGGGCGTTTCATGTCAAGTGACCCAACTTTTGAAACCGATGTCTTCTGATCGGGCTGAAAAGTTAGTCCTATTGGATGGTATCTTAGACACAATTTTTCAACGAGATCGGTACAGAACTCTCAGAGTTAGAAGGCGTCAAAATTTGACATTTTGACCAAACAGGTGTTGTTCTCATTCATGTAACTTTTTACCTATTGTTCTTAGCAAAATTTGTCCCAAATAGTTTATTTATTTAGCTATTTCTTCAGTCTTTCGGAAAAAAAAAATTACAAAAAAAAAATTTTTTTGACTTCTTTTTTCAAAATCAAAAATATTTGACCTTTTTTCAAAAAAGGAATCTTTTTTTGGGCCCAACAGAAAGCTTAGTTTTTTTCCTTTAAGTGGTTTTTGGTCGCTTAGTGGGATGCGAGTGGGATATCTATAAAAAAAATTGTTTTGTAACTCAAGACGACGGTTTTTCAATTTTTAGCATATGCACTAATTTGAATTTTATTCCTATTAGTGTGTAAGTGTTTCCAAAACTTTAAAAATAAGGCATACACCGAGAAACTAGAAAAATTAACCTTTCCGACGGTATGTAACATACCTAACTAAAATTGCATACCTTCGATACAGCAATACCCGCAATATGCTAACCTCAGGGAAAAAAATCACTTTTTTTCTATTGAAATGTTGAAAAATTATATTTTTTATATATTTCTAATAATAATTAAATTAAGATATAATAATAATAAAAATAAAAATATAAAAAACAAATAATTTATTAGATCCATTTATAACATCACTATTTCTTAAATTAATACATTGTAGCTGATGAAGTATTTAAGTTTTGTAAATTTTTAAATACCCAGTCTTTCATCCAGCTTATTTATCGGCTTTATTTGCTGCATTTTTGCCAATCTTTTCTTGGATTTACTAGGTTCAGCTGTTAATTTCGCTGCTGGTTTCTTTTTTGGTTTTAGAAAGAAATCACATAGAGTGAAAGCAGAAAACTTGGGTCTTCCATCGACAAGCGGTATAAAAGCATGGTATTGAGCGGTGGCATCGATTGCTATCGCATCATCGAATCTGCTCTTCAGTATTTTCAATGTTTCCTCATGATCCTCTTTGCTACTTAAAACTATTTTAGTTTCTTTACAATAATTCTTTGCCCTATGGAAGAAAGCAGTCTCATATAAGATGCGATTTTGATGACAGCACTGGAGGCTATACTTCGCCGTATTTCTTTTGAGGTTTGCTCCAGTATCATCATATGCTCCTTTACCATGAGCAGTAGGATGAAAATGCCACTCAGTTGGCATTCCAAAATCTTTTTTATGAGCTATAAGATTTGCGAAGCTTCTTTTGTTTTTAAAACGTTGACGAGCTATGTCCGAAACGTAGTATACCTTCTCTACTGTAAATTTAGATTTTAGATATTTTAGTATTATCAAGTATCATATATAGATGAGGATGAGCAAACTGCCAATTGATAATGCAAGAGTGGCAGATCTCAGAATATATACATATATGATTCTTGGTATTACAGTATCGAAGTTATGAAATTTTAGTTAGGTATGTTACATACCGTCAGAAAGGTTAATTTGTCTAGTTTCTCAGTATACATTTTATTTTTAAGGTTTTAGAAACACACATTAATAGGAAAAAATTTCAATTAGTACATATGCTAAAAATTTAAAAACCGTTGTCTTGATTTACAAAACATTTATTTTTTTTTTTGATAGATAGTGACAAATTTTGCTAAGAACAATATTTAAAAAGCTACATGGATGAGAAAAAAAACACCTCCTTGGCCAAAATGTCAAATTTTCAACCCCTCTAACTCACAGAGTTGAAAAATTGTGCCTAAACAACTATCAAATAGGACTATTGGTGCAAATTTCATCCCGATCGGAAGACATCGGTTCCAAAAGTTGGGTCACTTGACATGAAACGCCACATACATATATATATATATATTTTTTTTTTGGTTTTTTTGAATGTGAATATTATATAAAACTAAAAAAAAATTATTAACAGGTGAAGTGATATAAAAAAATTAAAAGATTAATTATATATTGGTCAGTTATTGCAACAATTTGCAACGACCCTGATTTCTTATCGGTTTCGGAAATAGAGCTCGTAGTGTATATCGTTTAAAAAATTCTTAAAATTCGGCCTTTGACATTTGAAAAACAATATAAATCAAAAAGTCGTATTTAAGCTTATTACAGTTTAACTTGGATATGTGGAATTCCTAGGGACCGAGTTTTACCTTGCGCTTGTGGATAGATTTACTATTCATTAAAAAAAAATTATCCAGTTATTCAAAAATGTTATCGATATTCAAAAAGTTATATGTACTAGCAGATTCCAGCCCTCGAAATTCGAGTGTAATTCTAGGAAATTTTATTTTTTCATTTAATAAAGACCCTAAAGGTATGCTAATCAATTAGAGCCAATTCACAAATCGACACAAAGAAACAAACTCATTTTTATTACAAACACATTAAAAAATTTAATAAACACACACATAACATTGTATAATTTTATGTATGTGTAATTAGCAAGTTTAAATGAAATTTACTCAAAATAAGGGAAAACATTTAAAAATCTGTAAATCTGTAAAATGGCTGAAAAGAAATAACTTTCAAATGATATACGTTTGGTCAAAATCGGGATAAAACGGTAGAACAAAACATCATTCACAAGAAATCACCTAGCCTATTTATATTATAGATGTATATGTATGAACATTTTTGAAAACGTTTTTTACAAATTCTATGAGTTTTAATCCACTTGTAGAGCCAAACGAAATAAAATCCCACTCTTTTCGGCAAAAACAGAGATTTTATTTATATGTCGATTCCACTTATCCAGGTTCTACTGTTCTTCTAAATACTATTAAAGATAACCGTAATTATGTTGTACACTTTTCTGTTATTTAAATGATTTTATCTCGATGCCATATATCTGGAACTAAAAAAGCCAGTAACCGAAATTGTTTAAATATTTTTTAGTAAAGTAAGGAGCAACTTTTGAACCAATTTTTACTGAATTCTAAGGAGTAAAGGAAACCAGATCTTTGACTATAAATCGAAATTCCCCATAAAATAATTTTCAATGCGTTTTGAATTTATCTCTGCAATATTTTTTTATGGCTCATGTCGTTACATAGGATAATACATTTAATTTTGATGTATTCAAAAATACCAAGTATTCATGACTGGTTTCGGTAGAGAAGCACGTTCCGAAATGCCTAATGGTAAAAAAAATCTTATTTTTTTCCAATAAACAATATTGATAGAAGCTGTTTAAAGTACAAAATATCCCAATACAAACATAAAAACTAATGTTTGAAACTTCGAAAGTGCTATAATATGAAAATAATCTGTCGCCCTCAATTAGCTGTCAAAATGAAAATGTCAAAGTGTCAAGTGAATTGTGGCTTTGCGCATAGTTCTATTGGAGAAACCTAAAAAAAATAAAACAAACCATTGCAACGGCAACGATAACGACAAAACAATACCCAACTCGTACATCTTTTACTGCCATAGCAATCATCTTATTGTTTTGGAAGAATTAAAAATAACAAACAAATGCATTATGTCAGCTTCGACAACATTATTTACTCGTAAGCAAACAATACTAAAATAAAAAAAAACAATACAACAAAAACAAAAAGGATGTACTATGAACCGTTTCAGTCGATAGAATATTCACCCTACAATGGAAAATACTTATTGCAACATATGGCATATACACACCAGAATACACTGAATTTAAAGCAGTAGTTCTTTTGCAATCTGTTATTATATCCTTTTATGCCATTAACAGTCGGCATTCGGTTAAGCGACTCATATATTAATCTTTGATCTTAGTTGGTGAAGTGTATTTTTTATGGTTAGACGTCTACCCACGCATCGTAAACTTAACTTATGCTTGGTTTTGATATATTTCTATCTTTCCAATAAATTCTTGAATTTTACTTTACTGAGGATACAATCCTCTGGAAAATACAAACATATGTTTTTGAACAGTTTACTTTATGTTTCGTTTATCTCACATCCTAGTTGAATAAACATGGAAATAGAATATCTGTCCCAACTGTCAATTTGATTATAATAATCAGTTAGATCTACTCCAATTTAAGCAGACGATATATACATGTGTTAATATACATGTTAATTTTGACATGTTCATTTAAATAATAGATTTAAGATTTATTAAATATAAAATTAATTTAAGAATAGAATAAATAAGTTTTTTTTGTGCGTTAGATAAAGCGGGTAATTAAGAGATGTTGTCTGCCTTATTGTCCCCACTTCGTTGCTTCAATTGATCTTTGTTGGTAAATCCTTCTTGAAACAAAAATTTCTTTTTAGATATTTGCATAATAATTTTAACAGGTTTGTTCTTTACAGTTTAATCGATACATGAGCAACTGTAGACAAAGCTATTAAATTAATTATTACTATACTTAAGTAAAGATTGTCGCATGTCCAGCTATGGACATTTAAATGGCACAAAATCACATATCAAATAAATGTTAAATTTTTGCACTAAAATTGCTTAAAAATCTATATATTTTCCGTTGAGAATACCGATGTATTTATTACAGGCAAAATTCGGAAACCAATCCAACATTAATCAGTCCTTGGACTTAGAAATATCCAGCAAGCTTATAACAAGCCGCTTAAAAGGGGTAAATTTGTTTCAGCGTTTCCCAGAAAAAGTCACTGTTGTAAAAAAAAAAAAACATCTTCAAACGATTAGCCCTCACATAAACTCATAAAGTAAAAAGCATTGACTTCTGAAAAACTTTTTGTGGAGCAACGAAATGAAGATCAATAGGATAGAACCAGATGATTCGATTAAATCCAATAGAAAACCTGTGAAATGAAGACAACTTTGGTCTGCTACACAGAAAGCTTGCTATGACATACCCAAAACAAAATGCCAAGAACTCGTGCAGAATATAAGCCGCAGGTGTGAATCTGTTAACAAAAACAAAGACATTAGCACAAAATATTATTAGTTTACATATTTGTATATTCTAAAATAGTAACAAAAGCAAATTGTGTCCAGCTAATAAAATTTTTTTTTTTTTCATTTTTAGAATTTTTTCTTAATTATTATGGAAAAAACCCAAACACTTGTTTTTTGTTAACAAAATTTGCTGAAAAATATTTAAGAAAAATATTTAGGGCCGTATGCAAAAAAATAAAGTGTACTACAGGTAGACTTCATTGTATGTTTTTAATTTTTTTGCATACGGCCCTTAATATTTAAGAAAAAATAAATAAATAATGTGCCATTTGTACATATGTCCACAGCAGGTGTTGGTTTTTCTTATTGAAACATAGGTTTGCAACATATTTTCACTTGTTATTTAGTGTGTTGTAGTTAAATTTTTATACGTATAAATTAACACATTCCCTTCCTTACAAACAACGACATCGCCTTCGCTAAGTTTTAGAACCGTGCGATGATTCCTCGTAAAATCATTTATGAACATTTTATGGGCGTGTAGAGGGCCCTGGAAGTTCATATTCGTAGACATACTTGCTATACTGGCAGTGTATGGTTTTGATGGGTGCTTTTCTCATTTGTTATTTATATTGGAAGTATTTACTAATTCACATTCATAAATGGAAACTTGTACACAGGTGTTAAGAGGTTTTCAAGTAAAATCTGAAACCAATAAAAACTTACAAACATAAAATTAACAGAGGGGCGTTTAGATCAATGAACAGACATATCCGAAAATATAACACAAACATGCGTACGTGCAAGTGGGTAAAGAAATTTAATTAACATTTTATTGAATACATGTCCAAAGCAACAACATAAAAAAATTATTTAATGTTTAACAGTGTTAATTCTGTAGGAAAACGTTAAATTTCAATATAGAAGATAGTCAAAATAATATAACTTTTCATATAAAAAAAATCCTCCAAATTATTTATTTCCTCGTTAATATAAAATGAGTATTAAAAAAATGAACGACCGGCTTATTACGAAGTTTTTTACTTAATAACAGAGTTTCTCAAATGAGTAGTGGATCAATTAACTGGCGGGCTTAGTTTAGTGACTACATATATTTATCAAATAATTTTGAAGCAAATTATGGGATATATTGAAAGGACACATAAATATTAAAATACACTTTAATTAAGAAGTACAGTAGAACCCAGCTAGTTAATCCTATGACACCGAGCGTGACGTTTTCTTAATGTTTAATTAAAATGCATAAAAGCAGCTTATCCTCTACGAGGGATTGTGTATGTAAAACCGAATGTCTGTGATGAACCTGTACGATTGAGTTTCCTGACCAATTAAATCAAATTTTTCCTACGTCAAACTGAAGATTCTCTAGTCTTTCTTAAAGTTTTTTTTAGATATTAAGAATTATATTACTGTTTATTGTACACTCATAATATTATTTATTACTTTTGATTTTAACTTAATTTTTTTATGTCAAATGATATATGGGTTAGTTCCACAGATAATGTTTTTTCTATGACTATAATTCTGTCCAAACAAAAAACTGGTTCCAAAATCAATGGCCAAAGTTTGAATAATAAAATTGACGAGTTTAGACACATCCTCTTGTCATCAGAAATTGATATTGTGTGTATGTCAGAGTCTTGTTTAATCTTGAAATAAGTGATAATATATACAACCTGCCTGTTTTCAAGATCCTTAGAGCAGATAAAGAGGGTAATGCTGGGAATGTCTCTATATATATCAGAAAAGAAATTAGGAAATTAGAAAAATAATTGATTATTTCTGAAAAATAATTGATGTTTTCTGAAATACATTTTATAATTTCTGAAAATACAATTTAATATTTCTGAAATAAAATCGATTATTTCTGCAAATCAACTGATGTCTAGTTGAAATATTTATGAAGCAAATTGCTCGGATAAAAGCAAATAAATATATTAGGCTAATAAAAGCGTTAAACAAAAAGAAAATAATGTGAGTCCGATCACAGGGAAGATGTGTAAACATCTACACCTTTTCCAATTGTATTTCAGAAAGTATCAATTGAATTTCAGAAAATATCTATTGAAATTCAGAATTAAAAAGTAGTTTACCCTACAATACCGAAAAGTTACTATTGTTTCTATTAGTGATTTGGAGTCCCAGAAAATATTTAGCAATATTTGGACTTATTTGTTATGCACTGAAAAATAAACTATTAAGGGCGACCTTTTAATCGAAAGAATATGAGGACTTCATTTGTTAATCAGCTACAATATATACACCAGGATAGAATTTTGACCGATTTTGAAAAAAAACACGTTTATATCATCACCTAAAATGCAAAAGGCCGTAACTAACAAAAAGTTAAAAACTGACTTTTTGTATTGTAGTTACGGCCATTTAATTAAAAACTACTATTTTACCATAAATTTGTTTTCATAAATAAAAATCCATCTTTACTTTTCAGCTTGATTCTAAAATTTGGGTATTAAATTTAGAGTAGTTTTTGTTTTATGATGTTTTTTGCTTCTTCTGTAAAAAAACAAAAATATTAGTTAAGGCCTTTTGCATTCTAGGTGACAATATGTTGTTTTCAAGAAACATTACAAACCCATTGTACTACTTAAAAAAATATATTTTTATATAGCGTTCTGACTATTTTTCTGAAACTCAATTGATATTTTCTGAAATTCAATTCATATTTTCTGAAGTAAATTTAATAATTTCTGAAATACATTTGATGTTTTCTGAAATGCATTTAAAATTTTTTGAAATATATTTGATGGTGTCTGAAATACACTTGATAATTTCTGAAATGCATTTGATGTTTTCTGAAATACATTTGATAATTTCTGAAACTCAATTGATATTTTCTGAAATTCAATTAATATTTTCTGAAATGCAAATGATACTTTCGGAAAATCAATTGATGCTTTCTGAAATACAATTGATTATTACAGAAAATCAATTAATGTTTTCTGAAAGTCAATTGGTACTTTCTGAAAGTCAATTTATTTTTTCTGAAATACAATTGATACTTTCTGAAACACAATTGATATTTTCTGAAAATCAATTGATGTTTTCTGAAATTCAATTAATATTTTCTAAAATTCAATTGATACTCTCTGAAAATCAGTTGATGTTTTCTGAAATACAATTGGAAAAGTTGTAGTAGTGAAAGAAGCACCTAAGTTTATTTTTGAGATCTTCAAAGTTTTCCCAGTATTTAGCTTTTTAAACCTAGTGGTTCTGTTTACTAAAAAAGTTCTGTCAATAGCATATATACAGTGGCTCAATAAAGTAGTCGGACAAACATTACAATTATTATTACTTTAATATTGTGTATATTAAATGGGGGTTTCAAACCATTTTTGTTTTATAGAAATAAACAGCGCAATACAGAATTTTCATAATCAACCAAAAAAATTTTTTTGTTTCATTTATAAACAAAAAATATAACAAAATTCATTTATATTACAAGAATTTACAACAAAAAAGTAGTCGGACACTTTAATTACATATCCCTTAAACTGTGAAAAATACTACTTAATACTTAGTAGGGCTTTGATAACTGCTTCTAATCGTCTCGGCATTGATTCTACTAAGTTTCTGCAAACAGAAGGATCAATTTTCGACCATTCGTCCTTTATTGCCTTTTCGAGGTCTTTTTTATTGGAAATCGTGTATTTTTTTTAGCTGGTTTTCTAAATGTGCCCATAAATGTTCGATAACATCAATGTCCGGAGACTGTGCTGGGGTTTCGAGCACATGTGGACAATTATACATGAGCCACATGCGTACAGAATGTGCCTTATATTTGGGATCGTTATCCTGGTAGAACTGAAAAGTGTCTTTGATGCCTACACTTGAATTTTTAAAATTAACGAAAATGATTTGTGATTTTGCTAAACACACAGCGAACTCGGCGGTTCTCCCTACTAAAAAAGTTCTGTTAATAGCAAATATATACTTTAATCTTAAAAAAAAAAAAACTGTAACTTTGTGAACATGTTAAACTCACAGCACACCTAGTGGTCAATAGCTTGAATATTTAAAATTAACGAAAAAGATATGTAATTTTGTTAAACAGACAGCGAACTCGTCGGTTCTACTAACTAAATACACCAATACACTTACATATTGTGATTGTATTGTGAAATTGGATTTTATCCCCCATTAGCGCATAGATGATTACACATCAAACAACAACTAAATTCGGCTGTGCTGAGCATTTGGTACACTTCATCCGTATTCTAAACACAACTTTAATACCAAAGTTGTCCATAAAAAAAAATTCGACAAGATTTTTTAAAATTATGTTTAAAATTAATAAGATAATTACAAAAATTTTGGGTATTTTCGTGCTTTTTTAATTTTATTCAAAATGTATTGTTCGGTTTTTTACCTGTATCGTGCGGTCATATTTTTGTAGAAAGAAATATGATATTTCAAATACGTATATTTGAATACTTTTTTCCATTGAGTGTATATAAAGTGACTCACAGCTTCGTTTGAGACAATATTTTTACTTCTTATGGAAAAAAAACAATAACAATGCAATTTAACAATTTTTTTTTTCATTTTATTCTCTGTTCTCTTCTTCGTGTAACAAGACAAAAATGAAAAATGTTAAAAAAAAGGAAAGATATCACAAAAACATAAATTCATACAAAATCAAAGTCACAGCTTATTTCGTGTATATATTAAACTTAACAATTCTTATTTAAAAATGAAAAAAATGGAGAATTAATATTTGGTGGGTAACCTTTTTGCTTTATCACACTTCTTAAACTAGAATTCATCGAAGAAACCAACTTTTTCGTGTAATCCGGGGAAATCTTATACCTTTCATTTTTTAGGGCCTCTTTTAGGTCTTTTACGTTGGATATGTTATAAAGTCTGATTTTTGTTTCAAGCAGATGTCACAAATTTTAAATTACATAAATGGCAGGTGATGGGGGCGGCGTTTGGAGCACATGTGGACAAATCAACCATGTTTGTACTACACCCGGCTTGTGCTTTGCGTCGTTGTCTTGATGGAAGCTCAAATTCTCTTTTATGCCGAATTTTTCCGCACTCTGAAGTAAATTTGGCTTCAAAATATTTAGGTATTAAATTTTATCCATAATCCCTTCATTAAAGTGCAAACTTCAAACTCCTGATGCCGACATGCACCCCCAAACCATTACATGACCACCACCATGCTTTACATTACCACGTAAATTTCGAAGTTGGAGCTCCGTATTTGGGTTCCTCCACACGCAAACCTTTCCGTCAGAGTCAAATAGGTTAAATTTGCTCTCATCAGAGCAGACCGGCTTTCCACGGTACTCCGTTGCGAACTGTATTCTAACCTTTTTATTCTTTGCGCTTATAAAGGGCTTATTTCGAGCCGTTCGACCGTGAAAATCATTGTTCCGAAGAATTCTACGGATGGTTTCAGGGTTGCTTTTTTCCAATGTATTTTCCGCTTCAGCAGCTAAATAGGGTGCACTTTTTTTTTGGATCCCGCTAACCTTTTCTTACAATCCACCTTTCATCAGCGTCATTAAATATCTTATTTCTGCCCCTATCACGTACGAAGCGCTATATAATATATTGCACTGTTGAAGGGCTCAAATTAACAATTTCAGAGATTTCCTTTTGGGTTTTGCCCTCTTTAAAGTGTCTAATCACGATTTCACGCCTTTAATTGAAGTGCATCGACCCATCCTGATAGCCACCAAAATAATAACTGATATAATTTCTAATAGCACATTACGCAGGTAGAAAACATATTGTGAGTCAATTGAAGTCATATATTACTCTCAAATAACGGTTAATTCAAACACACGAAATAAGCTGTGACGTCGATTTTGGAAGTGGTTTTGTTGTTGCTATATTTTTTCTTCTGTGATAATATTTTTGAATTTTGTTTTTGTCTTGTTACATGAAGAGGAGAACAAACGATAAAATGGAAAAAAAGTTTTTTTTTTAAATTGCATTTTTGTTGTTTTTTTTTTTTTTTCAAATAAGAAGTAAAATTATTCTCTAACACAAGATAAGATGTGGGTTAGTGTAGCTAAATGATACTAGAATACAATTATCAAGGCTTTAGCAGGGCACCGAAATAAATGACGTGAGAGGCTCTGATTTAAATATCAGAAAAAAAATATGCATCAGTTCAAAAGAAATTCATTTTTTGTACAGATTTTCAGCTTCATGCTTTATAAATTTATGTTTGTACATTATGTGTGTTACACCAGCATATTAAGTATTTTAAATTTTATTATCGTAAAAAAGCGGTACCCATTGATATCACCACCACCATCACACATAGACTACTTTTATTCATTTAAAAGACATGAATTTCGGCTATAAAACAATTAAATTTCAAACATCGTAAAAAGAAATTGTCAACATTTTAATGACTTTTCTGTGAGCGTAACATACAAAAAACCAACGAAAAATGCTGGAAAATGAAAGTGAAAAGATTATCGACGAAAGCTGTTTCAGTACATCTATTTTCTTGTCTTGTATAGTCTTGTCTTTTCTCGTGTGTTATACTCGCACCCTATGCCACTATGTAGTTATTATGAGTTTTTGCTGATGATTGTATCTACCAATAATACTGGTAGTAATCACAGGACGAAACTATAACAAAAATTTTGTCTTCCATACGACGATCGCTATTTAAATTCTTGAAAATTGGTGCATGTTCCGATCTAGTCCCCATGAAATTAACCCCTATGATAACAAATTAATTTGCGTAAGATTCAAATGATCACATAGATATCAGTCAAGTTTGGTTTATGCTATTTTAATACATCCATCCAAAAGTAAACAGTGTAGCACCATTTGTAGTCGTGGACCACATATAAAGATTCTACCTGATCTTCACTTAAATCTATAGGATGGCCCATGTAAGTCTTGCATTTTGATCACGCTTTAAACAAAAAACTCAAAATTTTTTCATTCGCCTTTTTATTAGATTAATTATGGAACACTATTTCATTGAAATGACAGTAGCCCTTTTGATCAACGCAATTATTCAGTACTTTTTCGAGGATATGGAGCTGTAACACTCATCCTTAACACTTCCTCACAAATAATAGTCAAATCGCAGCTACGCGGTAGCCAAAGTACTTCGCCAAAAACGGAAAAATTACATAAATTTTTCTCAAATATGGTTTTTATGTTTATTAAATATGGTCGTGATCGCTCCATTTTTGGTTTGGTCCCTATATAAAAAATGGCTCCGATATGAACTTTTTCATATACATATAAAGGCCATTACTTCGAAGCACTCAAAATATCTTGTCGTTAAAATAACGTGAAAATGCGTGCATATTAAAACAGAAGGATAAACAACAAAATTTAATTGATAAACAGATAAAAAGTATTTAACAAATTCTTTTTATCCCCTATACCGCTATGTGGTCAGGGTATAATGACTTTGTGCTGATTTTTGTAACTATCAAAAATATTTGACGTATACCCACCTTTTGTTATACCGATCGACTCAGAATCACTTTCTGAGACGTCTGTCCGTCTGTGTATCCATGTAAACTTTGTAATCAAACTAGAGGTCGCAAATATGAACATATTTTAATGAAATTTGGTATGTGAGTTTCTACCAGCCATATCATGAATGCTATTGAAATTGGCGAAAATCGGTGCATATTCAGACATATTCCCCATATAAATGACACCTATGAAATCGAATTAAATTGCCATATGATCTAAATTATCATACATACCTCGGACAAATTGGGTTTGTGTTTGTGTTTTACACCCATTAATCAGTAGCCTAAAAATAAACCCTATAGGACAATTCTTAACCATAGCCCCCATATAAAGCTGCTTCCGAGATCTCTCAAATTTGATCTGTATATGGGCGTGGGAGATAGGGTCTCTAAACGCATGGTATAGTGTAGTGTACCTCAGAAGTCTGCATATATAGTACACAGAACAGACAATCAGTGATGTCAATTACTATTCAAAATGCTCTATGCATAAAACAATAATATGTGTACGTTAAGTAATATAGGTAAAATAAGCTAAACTAAATTTAGTATAATAAGTAAGAAAATTATAGTCGGTCTAGACCGACTATATAATACCCTATACCATGCGTTTAGATACCCTGTCTCATACGCCCAAATAACTCGACAAAGAAAATAAGCATAAACCAAATTTGAGTGGGATTTTTATTAATTTTTTTGGCTGCGGATATGAAAAAGTTCATATCGGATGCTATATCTATATGTGGACTAGGCCCAAAAATGGACCGATCCTGACTATGTTTGGTAATGTTTCTTGTATTTTGCAAAAATATATACAAACAAAATTTGAGAAGAATCAGTGCAATATTTTTGTTTTTTGATAGATTTAAGTGAAGATCGGGAAGCAGCTCTATATGGGGCCTATGACTAAGAGCTGTCCCATAGGGATCATTTTTGGACTACTCAGAAATGGATGTAATAAACGCATAAAAACCCAATTTGAGAAAGATCTATATGACAATTTGGATCTTATGGCAATTTATGTCGATTTCATAGGGGTCATTTGTATGGGGCCTAGGTCTGAACATGGACCGATTCTCACCAGTTTCAACAGCGTTCGTCCTTCGGCCGATAAAAACTTATGTACCAAATTTCATCAATATATATTCATAGTTGCGACCTGCAGTTTGATTAAAGTTTTACATGGACACACAGACGGACGGACGGACGGAAGGACGGACATCTTAAACCGAATCAGTTAGTGATTCTGATTCCATCGGAATAATGAAAGATGGGTCTAGGTCAAATATTTTTGGTAGTTACAAACAGCAGCACAAAGTCATTATACCCAAACCACATAGTAATATAGGGTATAAAAAGGGTTGAAACTCAAAAATAAATCAGATTTTAATTTAGACAACTCAATCGGCAACAACTGCCTTTGTTTTCCTTTAATTAAAATTTCTATTTGCCCTTACTCTCTAAGAACGGCAAATATAATATATCAACCAGAGGCAAACTCTGCCGGTTGAAAAACCATATAAGGACCACAAATCACTACATGGCGATCCTGCCAATTTATATATCACATAATCACTACAATAGGATATCATAGAGGCGGTGTAGACCGACTATAATTTTCTTACTTGTTTTTATATAAGAAAAGCAAACTACGACAATGTTTATAAACAATAAAGCAACATGTTATAACAGTCATCATTCAAATTCTTATTTTGGTTTGAATTGAAATAAAACTATTTAAAACAAGTAAGAAAATTATAGTCGGTCTAGACCGACAATACAATACCCAATACCATGGTTTAGAGATCCTATCTCTTCTGTCGAGCTAAGTGGATAAAGAAAATAAGCATAAACCAAAGTTGAGTGGCATTGTTATTAATTTTTTTGGCTGCAATATCAAAAAGTTCATATCGGATGCTATATTTATATGGGGACCAGGTCGAAAAATGGACCTATCCTCACCATATTTAGTAAAGTAACTTATATTTAAAAAAAAATTACTATAAGCCAAATTTGAGAAAAATTTGTTCAATATTTTTGTTTTTTGATAGAATTAAGTGAAGATCGGTAAGCAGCTTTATATTGGGGCTATGACAAAGAATTGCCATATGAACAAGATCTATATGATAATTTGGATCTTATGGCAATTTAAGTCGATATCATGGGGGTCATTTGTATGGGGACTTGGTCTGAACATGGGCCGAGTTTCACCAATTTCAAAAGCGTTCATCCTGAAAGCTTATATACCAAATTTCATTAAAATATATTCATATTTGCGACCTGTGGTTTGATAACAAGATTTACACATAGACGGACAGACGGACGGGCATCGCTAAATCGATATAAAATATTTTTAGTAGTTACAAACAGCAGCACGAAGTCATTATAACCAAACCCCATAGTGGTGTAGGGTACAAAAATAATAGATATTAAAAAAAACAAGTAAGAAAATTATAGTCGGTCTAGACCGACTATACGATACCCTATACCATGCGTTGAGAAACCCTATCTCTTAGGCCCAACTAACTGGACATAGAAAATAAGCAAAAACCAAATTTGAGTGGGATTTTTATTAATTTTTTTGGCTGCAGATATAAAAAAGTTCATATCGGATGCTATATCTATAAAGGGGCTAGGTCTAAAAATGGACCGATCCTGATCATGTTTGGTAAAGTCTCTTGTATTTTGCAAAAATATGTACAAACAAAATTTGAGAAGAATCAGTGCAATATTTTTGTTTTTTAATTGATTTAACTGAAGATCGGGAAGCAGCTCTATATGGGGTCAAAGGGATCATTTTTGGACTACTCATTAGTGGATGTAATGAACGCATACAAACCCAATTTGCGTAAGATCTATATGACAATTTGGATCTTATGGCAATTTATGTCGATTTCATATGGGTAATTTGTATGGGGGCTAGGTCTGAACATGGACCGATTCTCACCAATTTCAATAGCGTTCATCCCATGGCCGACAAAAGCTTATATACCAAATTTCATCAAAATATATTCGTATTTGCGACCTGCAGTTTGATTACAAGCTTTACATGGACACACAGACGGACGGACGGACATTGTTAAATCAACTCAGAAAGTGATTCTGATCCGATCGGTATAATTAAAGATGGGTCTAGGTCAAATATTTTTGGGTGATACAAACAGCAGCACAAAGTTATTATACCCAAACCACATAGTGGTATAGGGTATAATTAAAAACAAGTAAGAAAATTATAGTCGGTCTAGACCGACTATACGATACCCTATACCATGCGTTTAGAGACCCTATCTCTTAGGCCCAACTAACTGGACATAGAAAATAAGCAAAAACCAAATTTGAGTGGGATTTTTATTAATTTTTTTGGCTGCAGATATGAAAAAGTTCATATCGGATGCTATATCTATATAGGGACTTGGTCCAAAAATGGACCGATCCTGATCATGTTTGGTAAAGTCTCTTGTATTTTGCAAAAATATATACAAACAAAATTTGAGAAGAATCAGTGCAATAGCTTTGTTTTTTAATAGATTTAAGTGAAGATCGGGAAGCAGCTCTATATGGGGTCAAAGGGATCATTTTTGGACTACTCATTAATGGATGTAATGAACGCATACAAACCCAATTTGAGTAAGATCTATATGACAATTTGGATCTTATGGCAATTTATGTCGATTTCATATGGGTAATTTGTATGGGGGCTAGGTCTGAACATGGACCGATTCTCACCATTTTCAATAGCGTTCATCCCATGGCCGATAAAAGCTTATGTACCAAATTTCATCAAAATACATTCATATTTGCGACCTGCAGTTTGATTACAAGCTTTACATGGACACACAGACGGACGGACGGACGGACGGACGGACGGACGGACGGACATTGTTAAATCAACTCAGAAAGTGATTCTGATTCGATCAGTATAATTAAAGATGGGTCTAGGTCAAATATTTTTGGTTGTTACAAACAGCAGCACAAAGTCATTATACCCAAACCACATAGTGGTATAGGGTATAATTAATCACTGAGATGACACCGAAAAAAATATAGTAAAGAACAGTAATTTGTTTGTAGGAACTAATGAAAAAGTGAAAACAAATATTTATTTGGACTACAACTGAATTACAATTTCTATTGAAAACTTTTGAAAAACAAACTATTAAGACCGAAATGCATGGTATATAGTATCGTATAAACGGTTTAGACCGACAATAATTTTTATACTTGCTTTTTTTTTTGTATATTATATAATGTTTGAAATTTATATGTAAAATGTTCAAATGTATTTTTTGTGTAGTTGTAAGAAAGATTTTGGGTCTGATTGTATATTGCTCTTAATAAGCATTTATGACTTTTCTATTTAAGGATACAAAATTATAAAATAAAAAGCAAGTAAGAAAATTAGAGTCGATCTAGACCGACTTTGCGATACCCTATACGATGCATTCCGAGAGAGGGTCTTGTATCCAACTTTGCGAAAGCAAAAGCCGGATATAGAAAATAAGCATATAAAAAACTTTAGTGGGATTGTTATTATTTTGTTGCTAGTAGATATGAAAAAGTTCATATCTGATGCTAGGGATTAGGGAAAAAAATTTCCTGTAAGGTGTGTTTTTTTGGCTACTGATTAGTGGGTACAATAGGCGTACACACAGCATCAGCATCAGCATCTTATGACCATTTTAGTCGGTCTGATAGAGATTCTTATTATGGAGGCTAAGTCTGAACACGTACCAATTTTCACGAATTTTTAAATTTTTTTCAAAACTAACGAAGCGACCGGCCCTCATATAACGTATAAGTCCGTGATCATCATAACTCTAAATTTTACGCACTATTTCTACACATAAATCACCAGGTAATCAGGTGATTTTTTTTTAACAACATTTCATCGAAATTTTACGGCAAAAATCATGTTTTTCGACTTCAAAATGCTGCCAAAAATAAGAAAAAAATAAAAAAAACTCTTCCTGATTACCTGGGGAATCATATCACCTTCTAAACGCATCTGGATATTTTTATTTCACATGATCCGGTAATGAGTTATGATGTTCACCGCAAAGGAGCTTTTTTTCGGGGCCTTATTTATCAAAATTTTCAATTGAAAAATTTTTCGCAGATACTTCAAATGTTACACTATAAAGTGTATATGAAATAAATAATCCAGCATTTTTCACATCATAAAAACATTTTTTGAAAATACGCTATATTATCATATATAATATGATATAAATGTTGTACGTTGACCCAACAACTACCTTCAAAATATTACGTCAAGACGAGCAGTTCAAAATACAGTTCTTAATAGCGTTCCGCTATAAATGCAACTAATTAAAAAGGGGCACTTGAAATTGATTTAAAATGTAAAAGCTGATATCATATAATGTATTGGTAGTGGTTTCCAACTGTAGGCAAATTATGCTTAAATTAAAGGTACAAGAGTTTGGAGAAATACGGTTTTTTATTTTATACTTGTAATATAGATAATAAAGGCCTCTGCAATGTTTATTTTTTCAACCTTAGCATATTGAAATATCCTATTTCAAATAAAAAAATAAAAAGGAAGACATCAGCTCGTGCAATAAAATAATATTCGTCTTAAAATTGTTAGGTTTAGTTTCAGTTAATTCAATAAAACATACAAGTAATGAGTTTGAAACGGCTAAAAAAATTTAGTAGTCAGATCTAAGTGGTTCATTTTGATTTTCTTGTAACAATTATTCCGAAATTTCCAAATATCATAGCATATTGCATTATTAGTATGTTGACAAATTGACTTTTTCCTCTAAGTCCCCACAGTGAGTTCTTGAAAAAATTCCTCTTTTTTATTAAAAAGTAAAATTTTCTTTAAAAAATCATTTTCATTGTTTTCCAACGGGCGTCTAACTAGTTATCCATATGTTTATAAAAAGGAAAAAACCATCTGTGAAAATACTTATTTGTGGTATAGACTGAGAAGTTTTTATATAATGGAAATAGTATTACAATCATTTTTATTTTTATTTGTACACTGATATTATTTAGACCAATCACAAATACTTATACTTGTCTACGACGCTGTCTGGACTTTCACCAACACTCTTATGCACTACTTAGATATTGACATTGGGATGGATAGTGCCCAGTGCATTTAGCATTATCATTTAATACAGTCTGTCTGAATTTTTCTAAAACTCCCTTCACAGCTGACGAAGTTAGATCAATATACCAATACTATTTCCTACAGTTTTCCAAATAATATCAATATCAGATATTGGCTAATAATGCAGCATGAAAGAGTCGTACAAGTTGTAAATGTCCAGCTGCATACGAGTAAGTAACATTAAAGCATTTACAGCGATTTCAAGAAAATAACATCTGTGTAATTAGGTAGTTATAACATTGATTCAGTAGATACAATTCACTCTACAAAATTTATACAAATGTTTTTGGTCAAGAAATATGCATCTTTCAATAAGAGATATCAGTACAAATTGTGAACAACAACCAACAAATTTAAATCATAAATATTAACGACAAAAAAATAATAAACGCGACTGTTTTGAATTTGTTTTTCTTTTCGAGTTATGTTGGTGTTATTTTTTTCTTTCTTTCCTTTTTTTATATGTACATCAACCATCTCAGCAATTACCACAAATCAAAACAAAAAATTTTAATTATCGGGTATACGGATGCTGAAATGGCTCCAAAAATGCTCATTCATACTCTGCTCTACGCCTCTTATTCCTTACCATTTGTATTTATAACAATACGACTTCTGTTGCGTTATTGCCGGTGTCGCTGTTGTTGTACTTTTATATAGTGTTGAAAGATTTTACAGATTGTTTTGTGGTATATTGTTTTTGTGTTATTAATATTTATGTACGGATTGTGTGTAACGTAGTGCAATGCATGAAAAGACCTTATCAACGCAAGTGGCTTTTATGGCCATCGCTACATCTCATTGTGAGCACTGTGTTTTTTGGTTTACTTTTCTCCTAATTATACTTATATAATGGTGGCATACACTATGATGCTTTACTATACAAACACCTAAATTAAAATGGAGTTAAATCGGATGTTAAACGATCCATGGTTTTAGTATATATATCAAAGAGGTATTGGAAAGAAGATGTGTTTGTGAAGATTTGGTTTGAAATTCTGCATTCTAGAAAACAAAACTCATTTGACGCATTCGAGAAGTACAAATATTGATACATTGCAATCCTCGGAAAGGGCAAAAGTGAATTGCAAAAATATTATGCAATATATTATATTACTCTGTGGACATTTTCGAGGTCATTGTCTGGGACTGATAAATTCCAATTCAAACTAAGAGTACTGGTATCAGTTTGGTAAAACCTCCAAAGGATTTGGTTTTCTCAGGCCAAACTTTTATGAACTTTTATTTTTATTCCTTATCTTGATGTCTGTTTGCTTAGTTTTCAGATATATATCAAGAATCATTGATGATTTCTCATTAAATATTGTAACTAAATTATAACGCCAAACACTTTGGAGGTTTTCTTATAGCGGCCTACTCCTTTCATCGTAACTTGGAATTTCTCACCTCCCAGAATGGTTGTTGCAATATGTTATTTGTGAGTGAGGTCAGGAACGTGTCACTCACTATCGCTAATTCTCACTCTCCTCAAACCATAGTAGAGATCTATTAATTCAATGAATTTTCAAATGTAAATTTTTCTTAAATAAAAGGTTAAGATTTATGAAAAACTAATTCGCCGATTTGTTTCCAAACTTTTAATATATATAACATACTAATAGTGCTAATATCTACTCTAAAAATGTTTAATTGCTTTGTTTTGTTCTTTTTGTACAAAACTTAAAACGAAATTTGAAACTGTTTTTTAGAAGAAAAATTGTTTGTCAGATATATTTATATAATTCTTTTTTGTCAAAAAATATAGATTTTTGAAGGTTTTATTTAAATTTTTATGTTTAACTTATTTTTTTACAAAAATAAAAAAAAATAAATATCTGGCCACGTGGAGGACTCGAGAACTTTATCAGATTAAAAACAATATTTTAATTTTTAATAGTATAATAATACATATAAAATTCATTTTCTGTTTGTTTGTTTGTTCTACCGCTACACAAATTTTTATTTTTCAACGGATTTCTCTGAAATTTAATACAAAAGATCTCTCGATTTATATCGAGTTTTCTCAGAGACCAAACAATACGTGTTGTTATTGATGGGGACTCATCTAATGATTTTCACCTTAATTCAGGAGTACCCCAAGGTTCCGTTCTTTCTCCCTCACTTTTCCTTATCTTTCTGAACGACCTTCATGGTCAAACTTTTTATTCTATATACTCTTTCGCAGATGACAGCAGCATTTGTCATTCATTTTCCTTTAATTGTAGGCCAAACCTCTTGACCTGTTAACAATCTCCGAGTGGCGTAAAGCGAATAGGGTTGATTTTATGTGAAGACTCAATGTTGTATGTTGGCCCATAGGGCCATGGATTCAACAATGTTATCTTATATATGGGTGGTATAGGTATTGAGGAATCGCATACTCTTGATGTTTTAGGCATGAGAATTCAATGTGATGTTCGTTGGAACGAGCATGTTTTTCAAGTGTCGAAAGAAGCATTCAAGTGTCTTGCTTTTCTAAAACGGTGTAAAAATTACTTCACTCCTTCTGATCTCCTTAAAATCTATATTATTTACATCCGACCGAAAATGGAATACAACTCCCATATATGGACAGGAGCTTCAAAGTCTATTTTGGATTGGAGCTATTGGACCGTGTGCAAAGGAGGGCGTTGGCGCTCATCAATGACAGTAGGGTATCCAACTCTATTGATTCATTGGAACATCCTCGGAATGTGGGTTGTGTAGCACTGTTCTGTAGATATTACCATGGGAAATGTTCTTCTGAGATTAGCGAACTTATTCTTAGTGCCCGAGTTTCGGTTCGCTCTACCCGCTTCTCTAGTAGATCACATTCGCTTGTAGTCTACTATCCAGTTGGCCACACAACGCATTACAGCGAGAATTCGTATATCAGTCGAACTAGCCGTATGTGGAATAAACTCCACGCAGAGGCCTTTCCTGACAGTTATAATCTTACAAAATTTAAGTCAAATATCCACAAACATATCCATAAACATTTTCCTGAAATGGGCACAATACACTGCATTTGCAGGGGGCATCTCCTGAGTGTTGGTTAACAAAAAAAAAAAAGGTTGCCATATTATTATTATCGGACACGCCTACTTTTATGCCCACTTTTTATATACAATTCATTTTCTGTTTTTTGGTATATTGTTCGCTATACATATTTTTATTTGTTAACGGATTTCTCTAAAATTTGGTACACACGATCTCTGTACTCCACTGTATGCTTGGTATCGGCCACGTATACTTTTACGCCCACTTTTTATATACAATTCATTTTCTGATTTTTGGTATATTTGTTCGCTACACAAATTTTAACTTTTCAACGGATTTCTCTGATATTTGGTAAACACTACCTCTATACCACAGAAAAAGTCGCCATATACTTCTATCGGCCACGCCCACTTTTTTAATTTTCTATATACCTTTTAGTGTTAGTTAACATATTTTAATTTTTCAATGGACTTCCCTAAAACTTTGTGCATAAATCTCTTTACTTACTACTCTTGAGTTTACACCATTATGAAATAAAAATTGTAAATCAATCTACTACAAATATTGCCGTCTTGGCTTTTTTACTATATGAGTTGTAATACCCCAAAATTAGTGCAGATTTATTTCATGGGTGATCAGATCCAGATTGAATACCGCTGTAGGATTAGTCCGATGAGGTTAATTCATACAAAACAAAATATTACATTTATTTCCATCTCGCCTTTTGGCTACATAGGAAAGCAATCTATTACAAATATTTCCATTTTACTTCGTACGGCAAGCTTTTTTACAGATGATATTTTCAATACTAAAGTAGACAACACATGCAAACCTATTTTTTCTGAAAGATCATTTTATTCTCTTAATTTTAGAAAAACAAATTTTTATTGTATTTCAACAACAACAACAACAACATTACAACAACAACAACAACACTTATTTCTTTGAATGCTTTACTCAACTGATAAGAAAAATTTGACCAGTATTAATTCGTACGGTGCGTTAAATATTTACTATATTATTAAAATGTAATTTTTTAAATTTTTAATATTGGGTAACATCGCCTTTTGCCTCTACAACACATTTGCAACGCTTTGGCATAGATTTTAATAAATTCTGGCATTGTTCTGTTGAAATAGAATCCCACATCTCTTGCAATTTTGTTTTTAAATCAGAAAGTGTTCTTTGAAGCTCATTTTTTAGGTTTCTTTTCATTATTCCCCATATATTCTCGATTGGGCTAAGGTTCCTTATACTGCAGCCATGATTTGGTTCGTTTGGCAGTATGAGATGATACTCCATCCTGTTGAAACGTGTATTCACCACAGTCAGCCAGTTTTGGTAATGATGGCAGCAAACTTTCTTCTAGTATGTTAATGTATTTTTCAGCGTTGACCATCCCATCAATAAAGTGCAGTTGTCCTACCCCTTTGGCAGACATACAACCCCACACCATTATGCTTGCTGGGAACTTAACTGACCTTTTAAGGCAGTATTTACGGTACGCTTCAGTTTTGTTACGGATAACTCTCCTTCGCGCATCACCGACACTCACATCAAATTTAGATTCATCGCTAAATATGATGGAGTTCCATTGCCTTTGAGTCCAATACATCCGTTCCCGATACCATTGTAAACGCTTCTTCTTTTGGCGAAGCGTACGCAATGTTTTTTCCTTGGCATAAGAGTAATTTAAGATATTGAGTATGTAACATAGATAATCCCTCGCAACTGCAGGCGCGTCCACTCACGCTTAACACTTATTCCGATTTTATCAGATCATCCTGATGCTAAATTTCTCAAACTTTGGCGACGAACAGCCTTCACAATCGTGGCCAGGGCTCTCTTATCACGAGCTGTTATTGCCGATGTTCGGCACTTATTTGCGATATTATTTTCAATATTGCCATTTTTCTTAAAATTTTTTACCATTCCTTGAACGGACGACTTAGCCAGATTTAATTGCTTGGCTATTTCACCTAAAGTGTTTCCAGATTTATAATAATCTAGAACTAAACTTCTTATTTCTTTGCAAATCGGCTTGCCACGTGCCATCGTTGGTAAACTTTGAATAATTTGAAGCAATAACACATTCCTGACATTCTGCATTGCATAACTGTTTCTACTTTTGCTTTTGTTTTGCTTTTGTTTTGATCTTCTTTCAATTCTAAGCTAAGCTAGCGCACCGTACTAATTAATACTGGTCAAATTTTTCTTATCAGTCAAGCAAAGCATTCACAGAAATAAATGTTGTTGTTGTTGTTGTTGAAATACAATAAAAATTTGTTTTTCTAAAATTAAGAGAATAAAATTAACTTTCAGAAAAAATTGTCTACTTTAGTATTGAAAATATCATCTGTTAAACATTGCATACAGGTAAAAAAGCTTGCCGTACGAATTAATAGTGGTCGGGGCTCGTATATAAATGAGTTGTAAAGGTAGAAAAAGAATAATTTGCAATTCTGACTTGCACATGAAAACATAGCATATAGGCCGTACTACCTCAAATGCGAAAAGGCTTAGACTAAACAAAGATCTAGAGTCGAGGGAATGTGAAGTTTTTCCGAACATAACGTGGTCTTTTGTGCAGCCCATAGTTGACCTAAAGATTAAGGCTATTTATAAAGCCTATTACCTAATTTGGCATGAGATCCCATATTCCCAGGCGGATACATACTGCATCGTCCAAATGCAAGGGTTCTGTTGCCACATAGTCTTGGACATTCACAGAGAATGTGTTCTGCTATTTCCACTCCCCGCTGATGATAATTAATAATAAATAATTAAGATTACAGTGTCCAGTTAAGAATTCCGTCAAGGTCCTTCTTATCAAGGGAATTGTTCGGCAATTTGTGATTCCCTCCACTTTTATATCTGAACTTTGATCCTACTGGAACACCACAGAATGGTTCTGGACCGATGAAAGGTCGACGGGCCCCTCGATTGGCTAGGCCATCTGCCCAGTCGTTGACCTCTTGTCGCGGAATCCAGCATAAAGTTATTTTGTTGCATCTGCCTAATTGGTTGAGCACTTCGATGAAATTCAAAACGAGTAAAAGCAATTAATATCTATATATGTATATAAAAACGTTGCACAGTGGCGCCATTTGAGTTTTTTCGTTGCAAAAATCATATCTTTTGAACCGAATAACATAATTGAACAATTTAAACAGCATATGATAGATAACTGTTCAGCCTATGAAATGAGCGTTTGGAAAGGGTGCTACGCTTTGTAGGGGCCTACTTATGGGTTATCAAATTAAAATTTGTAGAAAAATCAACCATAAAGGTAACTAAAAAAAATTATTTTTAAATTTTTAGATTGTTTTTATTTTTTTTCTTTATGGTTCTATGTTTTAAATTATTACCCAACAAATTAAAAAAAAATTACTTCTTTTTTAAATTTATTTTTTCAATTTTCTGTAAAATATTCATCACAATTCGTAAGAGAATGTATATCTGAAAGACTAATCATTTCTAAAGTATAATTATTTTCTAACTCTATTCGTGACTTCACATGCCGCAGGGAAGAAATAAGTGGATCGGAAGATGCTGCCAACATGTTGAAGAGGTCCTCCTTTTGCCTTACTTTTGATGCTTTGAATGTGTTCTGCAATCTATATTTTTTATAAAATTTTTTAAGAGACTCCTGTGCTTCATCAGAAAGCTCTCCAATTGTCAAAGACTAGTACTCAATTATATCTTTGCCATGCGCCAATATTTTATGGACGGTCGGGGTCAACTTCTTCTGTGGATACATTTCTACTAAAAGAGATGCAGTTTTCGATGCATATTCTCCATATTTTGTAGAATTGACATTTTCTTTGCAGTTTAAAACATTCAAGATCGTTCCCAACCTTTTCACGATTTTATTGTCAATTCCAGTGATTCTAGTTACTCCCTCATCATTTTCAAAAAATCTCCAAGAAGTGTTTCCATCATTTGAGTTACCGTATCCGTGCTTGGGACAGTCTACTTTTAGTCCAACTTGTTTAAAAAAAGCATCCTGTATTTGCTTCTTTCTGATCTTTTCCTTATCCTTTATTGATGTACTTTCATCGAAGTTTTCCTCCTCTTGTGGTAGAGTATAAGCCAGTTTTAGCAAGAACTCCATACACCTTATCCTTGCGTGCAATGGTGACATTCCATATTCGTAATTCTCCTCGTTTGTAGAATCGTTTAAATTACCAAAGTTCTTCTGACTCTTTTTGCAAATCGGGCATGACAATGTTGAGGTTTATCCTGTCAGTTCGTTTACTACTTTTCCATCAACCATGGTCAGGTGGAACTCGTAATTGCATTCAATATATTTTCCTTCTCCAATTTGCAGCTTTGTAGGCTTAATCTTGCTTATTTGTTCTTCAATGTCCTTCACCATGGTCCTTATGATTTCTGCCGATTCCCTTGCAAACTGAAACATTATTGGTCGGCAATAATGCACTGATGACGGACGTGGATTTTTCCAGTGTAGGGAAGACTCAGGAAGACTCTCCAACAACCGTTTTGCTGTATGGCCCATGAGATCCTGCAGATTGGCTTTCACAGAGACTTCCGTATGCAGTGGACGTGAATTTATTTTGGCTTGCGTAATATGCTTGTATCTTGGTAAAACGTACGCCCTGTGCCGCATCTAGGATGCCCGTGGTATCTCATATTTTTCTTTGGAAAGTTTTAAGTCCATAAACAAGGCCAAGGCTTCTTCGGAACCATACTTTTTAATGTGTGCGTTTGTGGGCGTGGGAATGCTTTCCATAATCCTTTTTAGTCGTGGTGGGCTTGCATCAGCAACAGATTTTGTAATCTGCGACCTAACTCTTTCACTATCCTTTGCATATTTAATAGACAGCGCTTCCAATAAATGCTTCGTGGTCAAGTCATTGGTGGCATCGGCAAGTTTCCTCTTTCTGATGAAAATTGAACACTCCTCAATACTTTTTTTTGGCCTTCCTTTTGCTCTTCTGGTTGATGTGGTGGGTTTGTTTACTGCCAATATATCCAGGATGGTGTCTTCATTAAGCCAGTCCTCGTATTTGGAGTTGAAGTTCTGAATGGTTCGATTAGATTTCACCCATTTTGCCTTAATATTTGGATATATCAGATAAAAATTATTTTTTATAATTTCGCTTCTCTCAATATTTCCGTATAAGCTATCAAGCAGCTTCCGTGAAAAACTTTGGTGTGGTTGACCTTCTAAACAGTTCAAATAATTTTAAATTGTTTAACGCCATGGTTTCAGTACTTGTTGCGAGAACTTTCAGTCGTAGACTAATCCAGGCATTATGCTTATTTTGCAATATATAGGCTTATGCTACCATGCCTAAAAATTCCCTGCATACATACGGATTTAGGAATTATGCAATTTTGATATTATGCTCGTGTCTAAATAAGATTTGTGCCTACCTGGAGGGACCATAAGTCAATATTGTTATTGACCATTTGTACTCCAAAGTAATTTTTAAGTGAGGTGCGTACCTGCGAATTTCAATGAGTAGTTTTTTGTGCATCCTGTGTCTGTAACAGAATATTGGGAGTAGACTTTGGCAGAGGCAGAGGCAGGTAGACAACCGACTTAAAATGCAATTTTCAAACTATTAGATCAAACTACTGTCAGTCAAAACATGTAAGGGATGCACGCCATACAACTTCTGCAACCATGTCTTTTTAAACTTTTTTACCTCTAGAAGCCAAACGGGCACGTACGGGCAGATAAAACCTTTTGAATTATGTAAAGAAATAATCAGAGAACATGTTTTGCAAATATGGCAAATATAAAAAAATATAGATTTTTTTATTTTCCGTCAAAGTTGAAAAATAGTGAAAAAATTGATAGTTTTTAAATAGCGATTTACCAGGAGAAACACAAAGCAAACAGTTAATTTTTTTTTTATCATTATACATTTAATAAAGACATCAATCAATACAAACAAAAAATAAGGCGATTCGTTACCTATTTTTCGTGATATTACACCTGAAATCGCAACAAATTGACTAAAAATTGTGTTTTTTTTGAAAACCGAAAGTCGGTCAATTTTGAACGGTTATAACTTCTAACGTAAAAATGTGATATTATTAAGAGTAGCATATTTGAAATCGCTGAAAAGTTTCCTATAACATGGGTTTATTCAAAACTTCGTCGGCGCACATGAAAATTTTGATTTTTGCAACCTCGTTTGCTCTACGGGCGCCACTGTGCGGCGTCGATGATTGCACAGCCCACAAGTTTCTCAACATCCCATGAACTTTACCAGCTGATATATTTATATGGTTAGACCAAGAAAGTTTAGCATTAAATGTGATTCCCAAGTTCGATGATGATTGAACAAAGTCGATTCTTGAGTTGTTAATATGTAGAAAAATATTGTCATTCAGTTTTTTTTTATTACTTCTTGAAATGAAAAAACATTTTGATTTGTCAGGGTTTATACATAAGCCATTTGTACATGCCCATTTATGTATATGTCACTATTAATACAGTCAGTACAATGTTGAACATTTTCTATTTTGCTGCTTAAGTACAACTGTACGTCATCAGCATACATTTGTACGCCACAGTAATTCAGAACCTCAGGCAAATCGTTAATATACATACAGAAAAGCAATGGACCAAGAATAGACCCCTGAGGCACACCTCTGTCAACATCCGCTGCTTTAGAAGTCACTCCATTTAAAGAAACCACTTTTTTACGATTAATAAGGTAAGAGGAAATAAGTTTATTAGCCGAACTTGAGATATTAAAGATTTTCTCGAGTTTAGTGAGTAGAATCGAGTGATCAACAGTATCGAAGGCCTTACTGTGATCTAAAAGCACAAGAAATGATACCATATTCTTATCCAGTTTTGATCTAATTTCTTCCACTACATCGATCAAAACCGTAATGCAGCTTCTGTCCTGTCTAAACCCAGATTGCCTATCCGTAAGGAGATGTTGCTTCTTTAAATACTCATTCATTTGCCCGTACATAAGATTTTCCATAACCTTGGATAGAAATGGTAGTATAGTGTTGGTGGGACGCCAGCTAGGATCACCAAATATTATAAAAATCGCTGGACCGTTATATAATGTATGCCTTGTAGCAATCTACGTACATAGTGGCATTTAAATTTAATATAGTGTATGTATGGGGGCAGGATCGCCATATAGTGTAAGAGGGGGCAGGATCGCCATATAGTGTTAGCTTGGCAGGATCGCCATATAGTGTAAGAGGGGTGTACAAAAGGACACTAAGATTGGGTGAGAACCGGACCAATCTCAGGAGGAATTTTGTCAAGTGCTTTCCTCAAAGCAGTTCCCGCGTGCACGCTAGATGCACTTTTTTTTATACAGCACGTAGGCAGATTATGCCAATGTTTGAACCCTTTGGCAGAATATGCCAGTAAAAAGAGAAAATCTCTGTTTGGTTTTAATTATAACCCTTTCAAATCAGAATTATAATTAATTATTTATTTGAAAATGCTGGTCTTTTATATCATTATAATATAATATTTTTACTTAATTTAAATAATAGTCTTCTCTTTTCTTTACATTCGCACATTACAAATTCATTGATTTTTGAACGTTGGGCTCAATAGCCAATCAGAAAACGTTCAATAATCAATTTAAATTTTTCCCCTCAAAATTTGAGTGACATTCCTATTTGTCATGGGTTATTGACACAATTTAACTTTTCACAAATTTGTCATTTTACATTCCAATGATATTTAATTACACAATAATTTATTGTTTTGTAATTCAACCCTTTACCCAAGGTTGGTGTACTTTGTGGTATGTGTTGAATAAAAAGAAAAGATATGCAAAAAATAAATAAATGTAAGCAAATAAATACAAATAAATATGTGCATGTGCATATAGTAAACAAAAATAAACAAAAAAATATAAACAAATAAAGATGAATAAATGAAATAAATAAAGATTAATGAAGATGTGTGTAACATCATCACACCCTTACCCTTAAGATGAAATTTATGGGTTTTAGAAAATTCATGAATTTCATTACCTAAAATAAAAATGTTATTTTTGTTTCTCTTAAACTTAGTGGTTATTCTAATTTTGTTTTTGTGATATAATATTATAAAAAAAAATGTAATAAGTAATTTCTATATCTATTTATTAACAATATAAATAAGTAAGTTTACTATGTGCTCTTATATGTAGTAATTAACAATCTATACAATTTTACATTTTCATTTACGTTTATATAATTTTAAAGTATTATTATGATATGATTTCATATTTCCTTTTACATCTAAAATTGAATTTTCATTTTCAGTATTTATAATTTCATATGGACCATGAGTAGGACAAGTATTTTTTCTCCTACTTTCATATTTTACTAATACTAAATCTCCTTTTTTAAAGTTGCTAACATTAGTGTAATTATCATATTGTATTTTTCTTTTCTCTTTTGCTATTTTAATTAATTTTTTAGCTCTATCTAATGCCGATGCTATTCTAGCTTTGAACTCGTTTGCATAATTTTCTAGATTATAGACTGGCTTGTTATCTGTAATTTTGTCTGTGGGTAGTCTCGCTAATTTACCAAATACTAACTCAAAAGGTGTGTACCCTGTATCTACGTGTGGAGTTGTGTTATATGCAAATGTGTAGTATTGAATCCAACAATCCCATTCCTCATTTTCCGTAAAGTTCAATAAGTATTCGTTTAGGACTCTGTGATTTCTTTCTAAGGAACCTATTGTTTGGTGGTGATAGGGAGTGGAAAATTTCTGTTCTATTTTTAACATGTCGCATATTTCTTTCAGTAATTGGTTAGCAAATTCCGTACCTCTGTCAGATTTCAAGATTTTAAAAGTGCCATATTTAAGTATGCATTGTTCCACTAAAACCTGAGCTATGCTCCTAGCTTCCTTTGTCTCCATAGGATATGCTATGACATATTTGCTTAAATCGCATTGTAGCGTGAGAATATACCTATAATTATTCGATAACCTAAGTGGACCTATCGTATCGATAGAAATTGTTTCAAAAGTATTTTCTGGCGTGTCAGTCATCCGCATTTTTTCTTTTATCTTCTTAATTTGCTTGTTTTTTAAGCATGAATCACAATCATTAATGTATCTCTTAACCATCTTGTTCATGTTCTTCCAAATGTATCTTTGTTTTAATCTTAATATGGTTCTTCTGATTCCTTGATGTCCTCCTATCGGACTATCATGATATTCTTTAATTAAATTTAATTGCATGTCTTTATCTACTATTCTCTGCAAAGGCTTATATAAAATAATATTCAAATAAAGATTCTTTAATCTTTTCAACATTTTATTATAAATAGACGTGTAGGTTTCTTTAAACCTTTTCATTGACACGTGTTCAAATATTTCATTATCTACTGATAATGCGAGATCTCGTATCCGATTTTTATTCATGTAAGTAATTAATTTCTCCATAATCATGTCTAGACATGTAGGATTATCGTTAAAACCTATGATAAAATCATCTTGAACTTTATTAATTTGACCGAATTCTAACTTCATAGAAAACATCATTTTGTGCACATTGTTGACATCTGAAATGGACGTACATTCCCATATATGAATATCTTTGGTACTGTCTCTATTTTCAGGAATTAAATTTTGCCTTGCTTGCATACTTCTTGTGATGGGTAGTAATTTCTTGCCAACTGCCTCTTCATCACATGTGGGAATCATTGTTTTTAATATATCAGAATTAATTTGAATTCTCGATAAGGCATCTGCATTAGTGTTCATGCAGCCCTTTTTGTAAACTATATCAAAATCGTAATCACATAAATCCAATCTAATTCTCGTCAGTTTAGAAGATGGGTTTTTATGTGAAAATAGCGAAACGAGTGGTCTATGATCTGTTACTACTGTAAATTTTCTACCGTACAGGTATGGTCTGAAAAAATTTATAGACCAGTGAATAGCTAGTAGTTCTTTTTCTATTACGGATTTGTTTAAGTCGTGTTTTTGAAGAGATTTACTTGCGTATGATATTGCTAAATCGTTACCATCGTTATCTTGCGAAAGTACAGCTCCTAATGCATAGTTTGATGCATCAGTGGTAAGCACAAATGTTTTTGAAAAATCTGGATATTGCAAAACAGGTGGGTTAATTAACTTCATTTTCAAAGTTTCAAATGATTTTTGGCATTCGTTAGACCAGTTGAATATTTGACCTTTCTTTAACAGATTATTCAAACATTTAGTTAAATCTGCAAAATGAGGTATAAATCTTCTATAGTAATTACAAAATGCTACAAATCGTCGAACTTCATCCGCATCTTTTGGAACGGGATAATTTTCAATTGTCTTATGTTTTGCAGGATCAGTTTTTATGCCGTCTTTAGTTATTAAGTGTCCTAAATAAACGACCTCAGATTTTAAAAATACACATTTACTTGCGTTTAGTTTTAGATTATATTTTCTTAATCTTTCAAAAACATTAATTAGGTTCTCATTATGATGTTTTAAACTACATCCAAAAATAATGATGTCATCTACGTAAAGAAAAGCTTTGCTATCTAAACCTGAGAGTGCGATAGTTAACATTCGCTGGAAACTATTCGATGAAATTTTTAATCCAAAAGGTAATCTTTTAAATTGATAGTGACCATCTGATGTTGAAAATGCAGTGTGATGTCTAGAATTTTCATCCAACATTATCTGATGAAAAGAGCTAGTCATATCTAAAGTTGAAAAATATTTCGCTCTACCCAGTTTGTCTAGTACATCTTCTAATTTTGTTAATGGAAATTTATCGTTTACTAATTTTTTGTTGAGTTGTCTAAAATCAACTACAAGTCGCCATTTCCCTTTATCTCCATCGTTCTTCTTTGGAACAACAAGCAATGGTGAGTTGTAGGCACTAGTAGAATTTTCTATTATATCGTCATCAAACAGTTTTTTAACCTGTTGATTAATTTCCTCTATTTGTGTCTGTGGCAAACGATAATTTTTTATATATACAGGTGTTTTATCTGATACAGTCAAATGTTGAGTATAAAAATTATTAGCTGATAGTTTGTCTCCTTCCAAATGAAAAATGTCAGAGTATTCTTCAATTATTTCATTTAAAGAATTTTTAGCATAATTATCAATATTATCAATATTCAATGTGTCTAATAATTTCTCAAATCGTTTTCTATCTGTACTAGTAAAATTCCGTTTATTTCCAGTTACACAAATATAATTAGAAATTGGTTCGACGTTAAGTTCAATATTCCTAAGTTTTACATCTCTATCAGTTGTATTAAGTATTTTTACGTGAGCAATTCCCTCCTTTGGAATGATGCAATTACTTAGAAATACTCCTTCTTCTAATTGTTTGTTTAGAACCAAACTGTCTTCCGTTAAATCTACGTTAATTTGCTGTATGACTTCGCTACGTTTGGGTATAGTTATGTAAAAATCTCTTAAGAATTTTGATTTCATAGGTATGGTATATTCTTCATTCTCAACAACAAAAGTTATAGTAAAAGTTTCATAGTCTATTTTAGCTAATAGTTTATTTAAAATATCGCGACCTATTATTCCATCTGTTATAATTGGAAAATCGTCTTCTATTATTTGGAATTCGTGTGAAATACTTTTATTAAATATGCTAAAATGCATATCAAGTGTACCTAACGAGGTAATGGATTCATTTGAAATGCCTGACAACGTATAACAATTATTTTCGTTAATTGTTTCATTTATATTAAGAACATTCTTTTTGCATAAAGATATGTCAGCGCCAGTGTCCACTAGGAAAGTTAAATATTTGTTATCTAATTTATATTTTAATTCTATATAATTTGTAATGTTATTCGTAATATTAAATATTTTATGTTTATTATTTCCGGAAGGTGCATTTAATTGTTCGCTTGAGTCCCCTCCGGACTCTGGGAGTTTTCCTGTAACACGTGTATGTTTCGTGAACTATTGTTATTGTTCCTTCGATTTTGGTTATTATGTCGATTTTGGTTATTTGAATTATAATTGCCATTATTGTTATTATTTCTATTCGAATTATTATTGTAACGGTAGTTGCTATTCGAATTTCTGTTGCAATTGTTTCTATTTGAATTATTATTACTGCTGTCTGAATAATTATTGTTAGTATGTCTATTTGAATTGTCGTAATCTCTACCCGTGTTATTGTTTCGTTGGTTATAATTGGAATTATTGCTTCCCTGATAGTTCCTTCTATTTGGATTGTTTCTGTTAGGATTGTTGTAGGTGTTGTTCCTGTTTCTACTAAAAAACATAACTTGGTTTTCTACTTGACCTTCTATATTTAATGCTAAAGTTACTGCTTCATTTAGTGTTTTTGGTTGTGCAGCAAATATTGTACTTATATATTTTTCATTCAAACCTTGTTTGAATATATTAAGAGAATATAGTTCATTTATTTTTTTCACGTTGTGTATTTCTGTTTCATTTTCTAACTTTAACTCTTGTATTTGCACTTCGTTTAGTTCGTCAATTAGTTTCAAAATTTTATCACTATAGGTTCTTATTGAGTCATTTCGTTGTTGAAATCTAGAAAGTAGATTTTGTATTTTACTCACTGTTCGATTATTCTTATACCTATTTGTGAGCAATGTTTTTAGGGAACTAAAATCTGTTAATGGGTCGGAACCAATTGCCGTTCTAACCGTTGAGCTACATTTTACGTTTATTACGAAATTTATTAAGACTGGTTTAGATGTATCATTCAAGGTGTCGTATATTAATTTTATTATTGTCAGAAATGGTTTAAGTTCTTGAAAATTACCTTTGAATTCAGGGATTACCTTGAATGCCGTTTCTAGATTAAAAGACGCCATGTTCGTATTGTTTTCTATTTCTGGTTCTAATTCTGTTATATGTGCTTCTATTTTTTTTTCTCCCTCTGGTTGGGGTTCTTCTGTTTCCATTGGTCTTAATAGTTTTGTTATTTCCTTCTCTAGTTTTACTAATGTTTTCAAAATGTTTTCCCTTTCTTCTAATTTAGTTTCACTTATTATTTCCTGACTAATTTCCTTGACTACTTGTAATTTAGCTTTAATTGTTTTTTGTGTATATCTCCTATTTGGCTGTTTTTTTAAATTTCTTAAAAGTTCTTGTATAATATTAAATTTGTCCATTTAAGGTAAAATAATATTTGTTTTATTTAACTAAAGTATCTAATTTTTAAACATTTGCGGCGCAAATCCTAGATGCCGTTTTAATAACATATTTCTTATAGTGCTGTTGCACTTTGTATATGATAATTGCAAAAAAAATACAAATTATTACTAATATTATATGTAAGGTGTGGTCATCTTCTTCGATTGCTGGAGTCGGTGTACGTATTGTCACGAATTTCTCGATGATTATGTGTTGTTTGTTTTCCGTTGTCTATTACGTTGTTTGCTTCATACCCTGCCAGCATGAGCATTATTGATGTTTCTAGCTTTTTCCAGAAACTCATCCTAGTCTAATAACCGTAATTGTTGATAAAATTTATGTTTCTGCTCCCCTTGGCTGATTGCGATAAGTCTTCTTAGCTCTTTTCGCTGTTTGTTTGCCTTGGTTTTCTTGCCGCCCCTTGATCTTTTCTTTATTGGATTAATTGATTGATGATGTAGACAGTATTGGTTTTCGCACAATTTATCTTTGCAGGCATCTATATAGTGGTGTAGGTGTTTACAGGATCGGTGTTTGCAGGATCGCCATATAGTGTAAAAGGCAGGATCGCCATATAGTGTTGGTGGGACGCCAGCTAGGATCACCAAATATTATAAAAATCGCTGGACCGTTATATAATGTATGCCTTGTAGCAATCTACGTACATAGTGGCATTTAAATTTAATATAGTGTATGTATGGGGGCAGGATCGCCATATAGTGTAAGAGGGGGCAGGATCGCCATATAGTGTTAGCTTGGCAGGATCGCCATATAGTGTAAGAGGGGTGTACAAAAGGACACTAAGATTGGGTGAGAACCGGACCAATCTCAGGAGGAATTTTGTCAAGTGCTTTCCTCAAAGCAGTTCCCGCGTGCACGCTAGATGCACTTTTTTTTATACAGCACGTAGGCAGATTATGCCAATGTTTGAACCCTTTGGCAGAATATGCCAGTAAAAAGAGAAAATCTCTGTTTGGTTTTAATTATAACCCTTTCAAATCAGAATTATAATTAATTATTTATTTGAAAATGCTGGTCTTTTATATCATTATAATATAATATTTTTACTTAATTTAAATAATAGTCTTCTCTTTTCTTTACATTCGCACATTACAAATTCATTGATTTTTGAACGTTGGGCTCAATAGCCAATCAGAAAACGTTCAATAATCAATTTAAATTTTTCCCCTCAAAATTTGAGTGACATTCCTATTTGTCATGGGTTATTGACACAATTTAACTTTTCACAAATTTGTCATTTTACATTCCAATGATATTTAATTACACAATAATTTATTGTTTTGTAATTCAACCCTTTACCCAAGGTTGGTGTACTTTGTGGTATGTGTTGAATAAAAAGAAAAGATATGCAAAAAATAAATAAATGTAAGCAAATAAATACAAATAAATATGTGCATGTGCATATAGTAAACAAAAATAAACAAAAAAATATAAACAAATAAAGATGAATAAATGAAATAAATAAAGATTAATGAAGATGTGTGTAACATCATCACAGTAGTATCACAATAGGTCGGAAGTCGCTGTTATTCTTTGGAATAGGAATGATTTTTGCTTTTTTCCACATATCAGGAAAAGTTGATTTTGTTAATATTGTATTAATTAAATACGTAAGAAATGGAAGAAGTTTAGGAACGACAATTTTTAAAAATCTTGAAGTTCATTTAAGAACTTAAGATTGATCCACACATCGAAAATCAAAACAGTTCTCAATAGGCACAGTATGAATTTTTTCGTACTCATTTTCAGTTGGTCTATTCACTTGGATTGCGACAAATTTTTTGTTTAACTTATCAACGTCCACATCAGAACCAACAGTGCAAGGATTTCTTTTCCCAATACCTATTTCACGGATCTCTTTCCATTTTCTCTTGCTATCAATAGCTGAAGAGAATTTCTGTCGATAATAATTGGCTTTTGCAATATATATGCACAACTTCCTTTCTAACTGATTTGAACAATGAATGGACCTCAGGCGTTTTAAATTTCTTCCAACGTTTATATGCCAAATCTCGTTTATCAATTAAACGTTTTATAATTGAAGTAAACCAAGCAGGCTGTATAGGTTTAAGTGTTCTTGTTTTTTTCAGGCAAAATTTCATAAAATATTGTGAGAAGGTTACTTTGAATGAAAGCAATTTGATCATTAACATTCTCAAGACTATAAATTGAATCCCAATGAACGCAATCAATACGCTGGTTTAACGCTGTATAGTCAATGCCACGGAAATATCTATAAGTGTAATGTACATCTTCATTGTTAACACAGGTATGATATATCATAAAAATTAAGTCTTGCTTCGAAAAAACAGGGGCAGAAAATTGATCGTAAAGCAGTATTTTGCTTTTATGATTAGTAAAGAATACATCAAGTAAACTGTTCGAGCCACTTGGATAATGGGTTGGAACGGTCGTATTAACAGGCAAAAGACCGAGCGTTTGCATTGGCTCTGAAAGTGACTTATCAACTAGCAGGTTACTATTGAAATCACCAGAAATGATTACGTCATTGTACAATAAGGACAGAGATTCAATTTTATAAAACAAGTCTTTGGTATCAATAAAGTTATACGGTCGATATACGCAAGAAATAGATACTCAATCTCACTAGTAGGCTCTGATATTAGCTTTACACAAAAATTTGTCTCCGTTCTCGCATAAATTGAGACACCACCAGCGTTTGCTATCCTATCAGCACGAAATAGTTTAAATCCCGGCAAATTGAAAATTGAATCATTGACTGAGGAATCGAACCAGGTTTCAGATACGCAGATGACGTCAACTCCAGAGGCAATAAAAATATATCTAAACTCATCTATCTTGTTATTAAGACTTTGTGCATTTATATGAAAAATTTTGAGTCCAGATTTTTGTTTCGCCTGAATCAACTATTACCACAGATCATATATCACAGATTTGAAAGCAACACAATTGTATGTTATTAGAATAAATGGTAATAAAAATGGAGCAAAACTAATACAAATTTTAAAATTAATAAAATAATTGCAAAGAAAAATTAAGGAGAAATAGATTAAAGTTATTTTAAAATGAAAAAAAGTAGATAAAAAGTAGAAAATCAAAAAATATTTATATAAAATGTATGAAGTGATAAGAAAATTGTTAAATTTTATAAAAAAAAAATATGTCAGGCACCATCATTTCTATCTGGCATCGCTTCATCACGAAATTCATCATTGTTTCGAAAAGGAAATAACTCTTTTAATATTTCTATTGGGGGTATACATAATGATTCATCGCTTCCCAGTTTTCAAAATCAATATCGTAAACATGATTGATTAAGCGAAAGAGCTATTTTGCCGCAAAAAATGTCGATGTCGATAATATTAATGTTGTTATTCAAGACATGATTGATTCCGAAACGTTTTCTTTCAAATCTATGGGCAGTGTTGTTGAAAAAAATGAAGCAGTCAATTAGTCAACAGAATTTTTGAATTCCCTTGATGTGCCCGGTATACCGCCACATTTATTAAAATTAAAATTTGATTCTCCAATAATTTTGGTACGTAACCTCAACGCTCCGAGACTATGTAATGGAGCCAGGTTAACTGTTGAGAGAATAATGCCCAATGTTATTGAGGCCACAATTCTCAAAGGAAAATTGAAAAGAGAACACGTTTTGTTGCCAAGAATTCCTATGATAATAATAAATTTATAAATTAATAAATCTCAAGGACAATCATTGCAAATATGTGGTTTGGACCTAGAAAACAGTTGTTTTTCCCACGGGCAACTATATGTGACGTGTTCCCGTGTCGGAAAACCCGCAAATTTATTCATTTACTGCGAGAATAATGACTAAAAATATTAAAAATATCACTCTTTAGCATTACAATAATAGAAATATATTGGTCATTCTTATATGTTACAATAAATATTTTCATTTTCATAAATAAAACATGGTTTTTTCTTTAACAGTTTTCAATTAATATTAACAAATGCACAAACTTTGTTTTTATATAGGTATATACAGACTCTAACTAAAATAAAAAATTCATTGAGGGCAAAACAACGTTTGCCGGGTCCAGCTAGTTATATATAAATTCGAGGAAATACTAATTTTAATTATTGATTATTACAACCACAAATCGAGATTTTTACTAATACATAGAAATATAAAAGTAAAAAATTATTCTTACTTAAGTATTTATTTTCAATAATTTATACATTTAAAAAAAGATAAATAATTATCCCTGCCTTCACTAAATAATTCCATGTGATAAAAGAGTTTTGAACTGAAATATATTGTACCATATCCGCATATTTAAAGTGTCTGCTAACATTTCTAAAAAAATAAATATTAATATTAATAAATATATTATTGTTGTTATTATTTTTAGTGTTATTAAAAAAATATATTATTAAAGCTGTGTCCATTTACAATTTGATTATAGATTAAACAAGTAAGAAAATTATAGTCAGTTAAGACCGACTATACGATACCCTACACCCTGCGTTTAGAGACCCTATCTCTTAGTTCCAACTACTTGGATATAGAAAATAAGCATAAGCCAAGTTTGAGTGGTTTTGTTATTATTTTTTTTTGGCTGTATATATGAAAAAGTTCATATCGGATGTTATATTTATATGGGGACTAGATCGAAAAATAGGCCGATCCTGACAATATTTGGTAGCGTCACTTATATTTTGCAAACACATATACAAACCTAATTTGAAAAAATTTTTCCAATATTTCTGTTTTTTAATAGATGTAGGTGAAGATGTGTACCATCTTTATATGGAGGCTATGGATGTAATAAACACACATACACATCCAATTTCCAATTTGACTGACATCTATATGATAATTTGGATCTTATGGCAATTTAAGACGGTTTTATAGTGGTCATTATATAGGGACTATGACTGAACATGGACCGATTTTCACCAATCTCAACAGCGTTCATGCCATGGAAAATAGTAAAAGTTGCATATTTGCGACCTGTAATTTAATTCAAGGTTACATGGACCTGTAATTTAATTCAAGGTTACATGGACTCAGAAAGTGATTCTAAGTCGAACGGTATAATAAAAGATTTGTCTAGGTGAGCACAAAGTCAATATACCCAAACCACATAGTGGTATAGGGTATAAAAATGGTTAGATCATAAGGCAATGTTATTAATGGACATTGTTACCTGGCGATACATATGTTTATCCAGTCTCATATAGGTTGTGCACATAATATGGGAATCAAAATTGGTTTTAAATAACGTCTTTTATATATCCTAAAGACATTTACTGAATATTATTATACACATTACACCCAATATTTTACACATTTAGGGAAACTGTGGACACTATGGCTGAAAAAGTTTCTATATTGGTTATTTGTTTACCAATGTCAAATCGTGGAAAACTCAATTCGAATGCATAGGAAGTTTGTAATAGTGCTATTTAAACTGAATATGGAACAGTAATATTTGGCCTAGGCCTTAAAATGCGTTTTTTTTTTCTAAATAAGCTATTCATATGTCCTATTTGATGTACTCCGTATATAATTTAATTAGCACATTTATTTTTGCGTTCTATTGTTATACTACAAGTGATGGAAAAGTGATTCTGTGTCATACGTGACATTATAAAAAGTCTATCCAGGTCAAGTACATCATTGGCCAATTGATCAACTATGCTTTTGTGACATTCCAACCGGAAAATGAAAGAAGTGGTTAGCATCATGAATTTTTCTTGGAGCTGGTCCGATCCTTGAATACAACTTAAAACTATTCATATGTAGAGTTGATTTTATTCGTTTGTAGAACATTGCTTTTAAACATACCTGATGACAACTAGAAACCCCGATTTCAGGTTACGTGCATCCTCACAAACATTTGCGCCGTTAACACAGGAAGATCCATCATATATGACTTTCTGCTGCAAAGAAGCCTGACAGTCACGAATGAAAATTAATTACTTGGATTATGGCGATCAAGAACTAAGTCCTTTACGGAAATGTGTTCTGAGTATCTGTACATATCCACCTTTGCAGAAGGAACGGGAATGCGATTATAGTAATTTTTTGGATGTTACTTGATGTGCTTAATGAAACAACCTTGCATATTGATTGTTAAAATAGAACTTGTCTTTATATTAAAATGTTTGCCTATTTATATTCTTACGATACAATCATAATTCTTGCAATATTGAGTGGCTTCACTAGTCACTCATAATTTCTCTTAAACTCTCAGTATTATAATTTATATTGTTCATTTTAATATACCTATGTACGATCGTACTAGGCGACCATGAATTTTGGGTGGTTTTAAATTCTCTTTACTAACACGATTCATTTCATATGAGTACAATTTCAAATTACATGAGTTGAATTGTACTGGTCAAATGCAAACATGCTGCATACAGTTTTACAAATGAAATCAAAAATAGTTACTCTACAACCAACTCTATTCGATTTCATTGCTTAGAGCATTAACCCGCTTAGTCAAAGAAACAACTGAGTCATTTCTTTAATTCATTTACATTTTGTATAACCTATCCCAATATTCATTCTATTCATTGTGTCATGATCAATGTTATCGCTAGCCAATGTACTCGCGTGTATATGCAGGTTTGTTTGTTCCTTTCGTTTATTAGTTGCACCTCATTGTGCGTACACACAAGGTTCAGAAAATACACACACGAAACACACAATGTTCTGTTCAAAAGCAGCCAACACATATCTTTATTTTCATATCAATTATGTGCGTTTCTAAATTTTCTACGGTGCCCAACACAACCACGACTGTGTTCGTTTTAATATTTCGTTATTTACACGAACATTTTTGTATCACATACTTTTTGTTTCAATCACACATAAAGCACACATTTTTGAGTGTTGCTTTATTTGAAGTTCATGTTCTGGTAAGTGTAATGAAAAAAAACACAGAACATGTACAATAAACAGGTTCGAGTTCAGTTATATTTTAAGTCGTGTTGTAGCTCGTGTAGTAAGAAAAAACACAACATGTACAATAAACAGGTTCGAGTTCAGTTATATTTTAAGTCGTGTTTAAAATATAACTGAACTCGAACCTGTTTATTGTACATGTTGTGTTTTTTCTCACTACACGAGCCACAACACGACTTAAAATATAACTGAACTCGAACCTGTTTATTGTATATGTTCTGTGTTTTTTTTCAGTACACTTACCAGAACATGAACTTCAAATAAAGCAACACTCAAAAATGTGTGCTTTATGTGTGATTGAAACAAAAAGTATGTGATACAAAAATGTTCGTGTAAATAACGAAATATTAAAACGAACACAGTCGTGGTTGTGTTGGGCACCGAAGAAAATTTAAAAACAAACATAATTGATATGAAAATAAAAATATGTGTGTGTTGGTCTAAGTTATGTTTGTTTACATATATGTACGAGTTTTTTATTCAGTGTGTGTTTTTTTCTGAACTCTGCGTACACATGTACTTAAATACATATACTACACGATTTTAAATGGCAGATAACAATACATAGAAAAAAAATGATACCATGTGGACTGAATACAACTCTAGGTTCCATAATAACAGATAATTCTTGTACACCATATAACAATCATTTTTTTTTTTTTTAATAATTTGGCACTTTTTTACACGTTATGATTAATTTTGAATTGTTAGATTAAATTTACACGTTATATATAAAAGTCTTCTTTGTTACATTTTATTTTATTATTTTGTAGTAATCTGCCATTTGGTAACACCGACTGTAGATAATAAGAATATGTAAATAAGGTGGCACGGATAAAGGGAAAGATATGTAATGTACGGCCAACTTAGCGCTATTTCCGTTTTGTGTGATGATTAATAAAAAGATACCAAATCAATAGCACGCGTCTATCAATTTATTTAAAGCTAAGCCATCCTAAATTAAATTAATAAAATACGACTTCTATATAATCAGGTGTGGGGTGCGCCTGAAGTTCCAGATAATCGCACCAAAAAATTTCTAAGGGAAAGCATCAAAAGCGAAAATAAGTACGAACAAAGTGTGACATCCCAGCTGCCAAGAGTATTGTGTCGTTGGGTTTTGTGACTGCCGCTACAAAAATCATTTTACGAAACTTACCCAGTTGTAATTATAATTACAAAATGGACTTACGTCCGAGTCGAAGTGCCCTTATGGAAGCACTGGTAGATACCGGGGTTGAATTCCCCGAATCAGCCACACTGAGCCAACTGCGCTCGCTCTTCGAGGCATTGCCGAAGTACGAGGTAGTGACTGAAATATCAGCCACAGACGATAGGGTTGTAACCATCATGGCCACCGATGGTGAGATAAGTGGTCATAATGATATGCCACCTGCTGCCATTATGCCTGCCGTCCTTATGCCCGCTGACGATATTTCCAACGTAGACATACCTGCTGTCCGTGTATCCGCTGATCATACATCTTCTGTCCGTACACCAGCTGTACATACCTCTGCCGTATATAATACATCTGCCGTCTATACACCAGCTGTACATACCTCTGCCGCATACACTACTGCCGTTAACACTTCTGCTGACAATACACCCGCTGCCTATACATGGGTGCGTTCGCCAACAAACCAAAGATGGCCGCCATGAATTTAAATCCAGCAAAACCGCCTGACGCTGAAGTCCGATGCTACAATTGTTCGCAATTCGGGCATTTCCAGGGCCAGTGTCAGAAGCCGAAGCGACCACCAAACTCATGCTTCATATGTGCTGAAGTGGGACATTACCATAAGGACTGTCCAAGAAAACAGAGGGTTGCCGCTGCAATGACCAGAGCCGAACCAGATGAAACATTCGATGAATTCCAGACGGTAAGTGTTGCCTTCATTAAACAAAATAAGTGCACTGAACAAATCACGTTACTCTCCTTATTTGATTCCGGCAGTCCCATTAGCTGCGTGCGAAAGTCGTTAGTCCCATTCAAGATCGACGAAAAGAAAGCGGCAACCCAATATCGTGGTATTGGTAATAAACAAATAAGTATGTTCGGGCGCGTTAAATGTAAAATTAAATTTGACAGTAAAATTATATTTCATGATTTTTTTATTTTACCAGACGAGGAGGCTGTTATGCCGCTGCTAATTGGGCGCGACTTACTTTCAAAATTTAACATACGTCTATGCCGGGTGAAAAGAAGCTATGACGCAAATGAACTTATGAAATTAAATGTAAATTAAATTAATAAAAAACCAGAGGTTGAAGTAGTCAGTGCACTTAGATTGTTTAAATTATATAAAGTTCCGCAGGAGGTAGTGAAAAGTCCAGCCACAGAAGATAACTTGTCTAAGATTTTGCCTTTTTATAATGAACTTGATTTTGTGAAAATTGTAAGAATGCTAAATTATTGAACGTAATAGGAAAACCGACCAGAGCGAATCCAATGGTTTCTGAAATACAGGGGTCCGAAAATCCTGATATTAGCGAATTACAAATAATTGAAGAAAATGACGAATGCGCGGAAATAAAACGGGTTGTAGGTGCGGTTGATCGGTTATCGATCATTGAATAGGATAACCTTGAAGGACAACTACCCTCTGCCCGTGATCGAGGACTGCCTCGACTACCTAGGCAACAAGAAATATTTTTCAACCCTCGACTTAGAAAACAGTTTTCACCAAGTGCCGATGCACGCCGACTCCATTCAATATACGGCTTTTGTGATGCCCTTGGGACAGTTCAAATATCGCTACATGCCTTTCGGCCTCAAGAACGCAGGGGCCGTCATTCAGCGGTTTATCAATATGGTTTTGAGAGAATTTATCGACAGAGGGGAGATAGTGGTATATCTGGATGACATTAGTGTTGCATCCGAAACGTTTGAGAGGCACGTGGACATTTTGGCAAGAGTGTTACGAGCCCTAAAAACGGCGGGATTAAAACTGAATTTAAAAAAGTGTAAATTCGCATACCGCGAACTTGATTATCTGGGTTATCGCGTAAATGAAGACGGGATACGCCCCAATGATGAGCATATCAGGACAATTAGGGACTATCCGAGGCCTACAGACCATGGGGAACTGGAACGGTGCTTGGGATTACTTTCATTTTTCCGCAGATTTGTCCTAGGTTTCTCAAGAATAGCAAGGCCGTTAACACAGCTGAAAAAGGAAACCTTTAACTGGACATTTGAATGCACAGAGGCATTTTTAACACTGAAAGAGAGATTAATGAACTCACCAGTTTTAGCGGTATACAACCCCCTTCGCGAGACAGAATTACATACCGACGCTAGTTCAAAGGGTTATGGCGCTGTACTTTTACAGAAGCAGGAAAAAAGGAAATTTCACCCAGTATCTTATTACTCCAAGTGTGCTTCAAGCCCGGAGGCGAAATACCATAGTTTCGAGTTAGAAACTCTCCCCATTATTTATGCCCTAAGGCGATTTCGAGTATATTTGGAGTGGATTTCGTTCTCGATTATAACAGACTGCAACGCACTTACGCTCACACTGAATAAGAAATTAATAAACCCGAGGATAGCAAGGTGGGCGTTAGAATTAGAAAACTATGACTATAGTATCCGACACCGCAGAGGCGAATTGATAGCCCACGTAGATGCACTAAGCCGTGCACCGATCATTGCCGCCGTGGAAAGATACGAGGTCCATTCGAACATACAAATCGCACAATCGAGGGACATTAACATCCGGGCATTGCAAAGGAAATTAGAGGAAGGGAACATGGAGGGATATGAGTTAGACAACGGGTTGGTTTTCCGAGCGGGCCCGCATGGCCAGATGCAATTATATGTACCCGCGGAAATGGTAGAAGATATAATGAAACTGACACACGAAAAATACGGCCATGTAGGAATAGAAAAGTACATTAATCGGATAAAGAAATGTTACTGGTTCCCAAACATGAGGGATAAATTGGACCGATTCATACGCAATTGCCTGAAGTGCATCTATTACTCGGCGCCGCATAGAAAAAACGAAAGAAATTTATATAATATAGATAAGGTGCCAATACCATTTGACACATCACACATAGATTACTTTGGCCCTTTACCGTCGACAAGGTCTAAAAGAAAACATATCTTAGTAGTAGTAGATGCATATACAAAATTTACAAAACTGTACTCAGTAAAGTCGACGGGAACAAAAGAGGTACTGTGTGCCCTGAGGAAATATTTCGAGGCTTACAGCCGACCACGTAAGATAATTAGTGACCGGGGAACATGCTTCACATCCAGCGAATTTTGTATATTTTTGACGGAGCGCAATATTGGGCATGTGAAGGTGTCAGTGGCATCGCCACAATCGAATGGACAGGTGGAGAGGGTTAATAGGGACTTAAGGGCAATGTTGGCCAAATTAACAGAACCTATAGAGCATTCCGACTGTGTGGAGTAGGTGTCGCGGGTGGAATTCGCCATTAATAATACCGTACACCGCGCGACAGGGCAATTGCCTAGTGAAATGTTATTCGGAATTGAACAGCGTGGTGAAACGATTGACGAACTGACCGAACATGTGCAGGAAGCTTACGGTGAAGAGACAGAAAATTTAAACTCGATTAGGGAGACAGCATCGAACGCTATCAAGAGGTCTCAATCGTACAATCTAAGATATTTCAATGAGCATCACAAACCGGCAAAATCTTTCGAAGTAGGAGACTTACTGGTCTTGAAAAATGTTGACACAACAACCGGTGCGAATAAAAAATTAATACCAAAATATCGAGGACCGTATGTTATTCAGAAACGATTGGATAATGACCGTTACGAAATATCGGATGTGGAAAACTGCCAAGTAACGCAAATGACGTATATCGGTATATTCGATTCTAGTCGGTTAAAAAAGTGGCTGAAAAATAAGAGTAGAATAGATAATAGTTCAGCGGAACCCGAAGGCAACACTACCGAATACGAAGACTACGAATTTTTAGACGATGAATTCTTGGAAGATGAATAACAATCGAGGTCGATTGTAGTGTCAGGTTGGCCGAGTTGTAGTAATCTGCCATCTGGCAACACCGACTGTAGATAATAAGAATATGTAAATAAGGTGGCACGTATAAAGGGAAAGATATGTAATGTACGGCCAACTTAGCGCTATTTCCGTTTTGTGTGAAGATTAATAAAAAGATACCAAATCAATAGCACGCGTCTATCAATTTATTTAAAGCTAAGCCATCCTAAATTAAATTAATAAAATACGACTTCTATAATTTTTATTTTTTTAATGTGTAAACATCTATACGCACAGGGGGTAAATTTCTAATTCACAATACAATCACAAAAACAGCGTAATGTGTGAGCGTAAGATCTTACGCGTAACATGTAAGCATTAAGACAAATCTGTGTGATATGATTGTTTGGTGAAGAAATTATGATACGTAATAACATTTTTGTCGCTGTTTTCTGCATTTTATTTATTACCAGATGCTTACACATCTCCGCTGTGATCGGACTCACATGATTTTTTTTTTTTTTTTTTGACAAATACAATATAAATCAAAGAATTTGGTCGGCCTAATCAAATTCTTATCTTTTTTGGTATTTACAACATCGACTCAAACAATTTCTATTTCCTAACCGAAAAATAATTCTTAATAAAAATTTTGTAGGTTGTACTCTAACCAATTATCTGTTACAATATCTGTTAAAACATTTTCGGTTCGAAATATGTTGATATAATTGAATTAGTAGTTACATTCGCAAATAATTAGGTTTAAAACATGTTATTCTTGGTTTTATTAGTTTGCTTAAATTAAATTAGGTTAGAAATTTATGCAAAGAATATGATTGGTAAACGGAACTAATGTTGTTGTTATAGATACTCTAAATTTAAATGAATTGTATATATACAGTAGTTATAAGAGAATATCTATTGTATTTTTAAAAATTAAAGAATTACAATGAAAATTCGTATTTATTTAACAAATTTTTCTTGTTGCAACCGAATTCCAACTAATCTTTTTTCTGTGTGCGCTTCTGCCGATATTGGGTCAATAGATAGGGTGAGTTCAATTACAACTTCTTTTATTCCCCTTTTTACAACTTTATAGTACTCAACCGAAGGGTCACTGTTTTGGCCCTCGATCAGTCCAAAGATAGTTTCAGTGGACGTGTCCGCCATTTCGGGGAAAATTCCACGAAAATTTGTGCGTTGGGAACGTTGTCTTCTGCGACCACTTTCAATACGGCATTGCTCAATTTATCACATTTAGGACAGTTTTTTGTGTGGTCTTGAACTGTCCATTTGACCATCTGGAAGTCGGACGGAATTAAGCTGTTTGACAACTCAGCGGTGTGTTTTGGTGGGTGCCTAGTATTAGGTGGAATAAATACATACGATCGCGCACTTTTACGCTTTTATTAATTAAAGGGTGACGCATAGGTAGCAGAGCCAATTGCTACCGGCGCACAGTGGCTGAAAATTGTTTTTCATTGGCCAAAATTCTGTAACTTTTGAACCGATAAAAATTTTTTAGTAATTGTTTTTCTAGTGGGTAGATATTTAATCGAACTTGAGTCTGTTTTAATTTCACTAAAATTGATTGAATACTTTTTAAGAATGTTTTTCGTACTTATAATTAGTATTCATGCAATTATAATTATTTGATTCAAATATTGATTGCAAATATTCCATATTTTGTTCTGTATTATTTCTGTTCTTTAGTAGTTTTTTGACTTCTTCATCTAAATCCCAATGTTCCACTTTCAATTGATTTCGAATACTGGAGATGAACGGATCTGATGTTGCCAATAATATATTAAATAGATCTTCATTTGTGGAATTTTGTGAAATTTTTCTAGTATTGTGCTCTCTATAAAATCTCTAATCCATATTTTTTTTCCTGAGCCTCCTCTGATAGATCTCTAAGTGGCACCAAATGATATTTAATGACACCTTCTGCATGATAAAGAATTTTGTGAACTGTGTCAGACATATTTCTCCATGGGTACTTGGCTGTATATATTTTTGCAGTTTCCTTAGCCTAATCTCCAAATAATCTTCATTACACGCAAGTACTTCTAGGAATTTTTAAATCTGAAAATAAGGCTTAATTCCACTCCTGTTATTTCAGATGCTGTTTCTGGATTTGAAAAGAATCTTCTTGCGGTATTGTCATCATTTGTATTGCCGGACCCTTGTTTTGGCTGATCTATAATCAATCCAAATTTGCGATATTCATCTTGAACGTGTTTCCTTTTTGAGCTTGTTAACACCGTGGTTTCGCTGTTTCTTATTGATTTTGAAGAACCGAAAGCCAAATCATAACTTATTTTAAGTACGTGTTCCATTAGTCATATTCTTGCATGTAGTGGTGATAATCCAAATTCATATGCATCAGTATTATCTAGTGATTTTTCAGGACTTGATTTAATTGGCTTGATGTTGCTTTGTGTTATTCAAAGCCTGGCCAACTTTTCCATCTATCATTGTCGGCACTAATTGGTAGCTAACTTCAATTTGCTGCCCATCTAACTGTAATTTTAATGGCTGTAGTATTGCAATTTGGGCCTTGATATCAGTAACTTCTTTGTTTTGAGTTTCTTTTTTGAATTCAAAATTGATTGGTCTACAGTATTTCGTAGAAGATGGTGTCTCATTTTTCCAAATATCTACTGTTTGCGTTTTATTAGTTGCAGGCTCTGAATTTTCCAAAAAATTTTCAATCGCAATGGTACAAATGATACCATGAACATATCTGAGTCCGAAATATTTTCACATACTACTTGTTTGTATTGTTTTTGTTCCGAAAAACCATCACATCTCCATTTACAAAAGAGAGTTAACTTTGTGTTTCCATATTTCTGTAACTCATTTCCTTTTATTAATTGTAGCAAGCATTCGACAGTGTGATAGATAAGATATTGTACCTCTGCCGAAATTGGTGTGATTGGGATAGTGTCCTTTGATGGCAAACAGTCCAATTTAGCAGCGGTTACATATTTGAGCGGTTACATCAATCGCACGCAATCTGAGCTGAATATATTGCTGTTTGGTAATTTCAAAACCAGAAATAATGCTAATGCCTCCTCATTTGTGAACTGTTGTGCATCGCTCGGAGTTGGAATACTTTTAAGAATCCGTTTTGTTCTCACTGGACTAGATTTAACAACTTTTTCAATGACATCCTCTTTTGTCAATTGTTTCTGTAATCGTAATTGGTGTAGGAAAGATTCTTTTATATTTATACATCCAATTTCATCGTTAACATCATTAAGTTTCCGCCTCTTAGATCTATCGCTGCAGTTGTCCAATGATTTGCGTGGTCTTCCAGCCTTTTCTTGGTTTGTTGTTTCTGAAGCGACAGTAAGTTGGCCTTCTAAACAGTTTGCGCTTTTTATATAAAAGTTTTGTTTATTGTAGCTAACTTCTTTGTGGCCTTTTTTTAGTGCTTTGACGAAATTAGATAATTGCTCTTGTATTTCGATTGTATTTCGAATTTAAGTTTATTTTTATTTTAACATAACTACGAACATCTTCTTGGTTTTTGCTCCTAAAATACTCTTCGACCAGTTCTTTATAACTGAAGTTGTCCATATTTTTCTGAATATTTTAATTTGCGACTGTTATTGCTGAAATATATTATAGCAATTGAGTTCAAATGTCACTTCCTTAGAAGCCTTTTCATAAGCCATCATACTATGTTTCTAGGTAAAATAAAAAGGTAAGAAAATGGCATTAGTTCATTACTACCTAAAATGATATATAAAAAACCCCCTATACAAATGATTTACCTATGTGTTTTATCTTTTCTACTTGCATAAAGCACAAATTTAACACACCATTGTATATTTATAGGGCTATTTAAATTACCGTAATTTGAAATTTTTTGAGTAATTTCATTAAAATAAAAAAAGTGTTCTACCCGCGGATCGTCACGGGTACAAAAGTATACACAGGGTTAAAGAGAACACTTTCACCTTTCTTTGGGTGGTATACGTTTCTTGTTCCCTTTTGTTCCCTAGAAGTTCATATTCCACTAAAGTTGAAATTTGACACATATATTGTAGTTTAATAAATATTCCAGAACTCCCCTAATATTAGGGCCACTTACAACGACAAAAGACTGCAATTAACTTGCGAGTAGTAACCATTTATTTTTGATAAAAAAACAAAAAAAAATCACCTTTTTCTGAAATTAAAAAAACAGTTAAGTTTGACAGCATGCCACGCCCACAATTAGCATTAGTTTAACCTAATTTTTTGGCTGCATTAATTTCGATACATTAGCTTGTAGCGTTAAAATGTTAAAAATCGGTGATAAAAAAATTAAATGAAATCAAAATTTCAGTCACAGTGCGGCGGGCTATATACAACCACGTTTCGCCACAGCCTGGAAGCTACCGTTAGAAAACACACCAACATAGTGATATTCCTCCCATGGTTCAGATAACACCGGGTATTACGGGTGTTTATCGAGTGTCAGCTCTAGATCCTTCATGTACTGGTATAATTAGCAGAGACACACCTTGCACGGTATGACTATTCGCCAGAAATGGATTTAATTTTGAAAATGCTCTTTTACTTATTGTTGAAGTGATCTAGTTTTTCTCAGTATTTAGCTAAAATTATAAATTCTTATTAGATTTTCAAATTATGAATGACCGCAACTTTTTTGCTTTAAAAGAATGTGTAATAGTACGTCTACGTTAATTTTGTGTAATAGTATGACTAGCAAAATAAATTAATTTTGCTTTTTATATATTTTTAATAAAAATTAATCAAAAATGTCCACAAATGAACCAACATGTGTATTTCTTTAATTTGATTTTAATTGTTTCTTTCAAATTTGTTCGATTAATTAGGGTATTGCGAATAATAATTGGGAATATTTCCTATTCGAAAATTTAATATTGTTAGTTCGATAAATGGAAGAAACAATTTGTTCGAGCTTACAACTGTACTTCAAGACTAGTGTTATATTATTACACTTTTATATACAGTTGATAATAATTTCGGAATGTATCCGCAGATTATCTTCTATAACATCCGCAGAGGTGTGGGCTTTTGGTGAAAGTTAAACAAATACTTGGATTGTTTCCCGATTTTTTCGTAATTTTATATTTTATTTTTGGTTGAAAAAGTTGTAATTAAAAACAATTTTTAAATTATTTTTGGTGTTTTTATTATTTTATGTACCGGTATCTTTAGTGACCAAAAATGTTGTTTCTAACTTGAAAATTTGTCCTAGTGGTGAAAATACTTCCGCAAAAAATCAAAAAAAGCTTGTCCATAAAAAAATGTTATTACGATTTTCCAGTTTAGCTGGTCATAATACATGAAAAATGGTCGCACTTAACTTGTACTTTGGTTGTTGCATCGATGGTAAAATTATAATTGTAAGTCTTTTCGATATAAATTAAACTATATTTATATTTTTTTTTTTTTTTTAAATAGTAGTTCTTCTTTATTTATATCAATTTTGTGTTTTTTGGTAATATAAAAAAATTTCTTTAATTCTGAGGAAATTGTTATTAAAATATATCAAATAGCTTAGTAGATTTGTAGCCAATAGTTCAGGCTTTCAGTTAAACTAAACAAACCTCTTTAGCTCATTAATACAGAAGTTATTGCCTAGCTTTTAGTTTGGCTTAATCGAAGAAAATGACATAATATTACGAGTACTATTTTTTCAAGAACTTGTTATTTAACTCTTATAAAACTGTAATAATTTAATGTGAACTATCAGATCCCGTCGATAGCTATTACGCCACAGTCTACAATAGTAAATTAAGAGTGTTTAAGATAAATTTTCACTTTGGATGGGTTGTGTCACGCCCAATTGTCCCATTCCAATTCTCAAGCCCAAATTTTTTATGACCTTTTGTCTTTTTATACCCTATACCAATGACTTTGTGCTGTTGTTTGTAACTACCAAAAATATTTGACCTAGACCCATCTTTTATTATACCGATCGAATCAGAAACACAATCTGATTCGATTTAATGATGTCCGTCCGTCCGTCCGTCCGTCCGTCCGTCTCTGTGTCCATGTAAAGCTTGTAATCAAACTGCAGGTCGCATATATGAATATATTTTGATGAAATTTAGTATAAAAATTTTTTCGGCCATAGGATGAACGCTATTGAAATTGTTGAGAATAGCCCCCATACAAATGACCCCTATGAAATCAACATAAATTGCCATAAGATCCAAATTATCATACAAATCTTAGTCAAATTGGGTTTGTATTTATTCATTACATCCATTAATCAGCAGTCCAAAAATTATCCCTATGGGACAACTCTTAGTCATAGGCCCATTTAGAGCTGCTTCCCGATCTTCACTTAAATCTATCAAAAAACAAAAATATTGCACGGATTTTTTTCAAATTTTGTTCGTATATATGTTTGCAAAATACAAGAGACTTTACCAAGCATGGTCAGGATCGGTCCATTTTTGGGCCAAGTCCCCATATAGATATAGCATACGATATGAACTTTTTCATATCTGCAGCCAAAAAAATTAATAAAAATCCCAATCAAATTTGGTTTATGCTTATTTTCTATATTCAGTTAGTTGGGCCTGAGAGATATGGTCCTTAAACGTATGGTATAGGGTATCGTATAGTCGGTCTAGACCGACTATAATTTTCTTACTTGTTTTCTTATCTTAATGTTTGTTTGCTTAGTTTTCCAGGAATTAACATTCAATTTAAAGCGAAAAATGGAATAGGGGGCAACTTGAAAATGATTTTATTGCATACGACCAATGAAAAGCTTAAGTCCCAATCGCGTATAGTACAGAAATGAAAGAAACATATGATACACTATTTAAAAAAGGTTAACTGCGCTAAACACATGTGGCGTATACTCTTTTACTGTTACAATGCCTAGAACTCTAGTAAAGACCTTATTTTTCAAAGAGAAATCGTTTTTTTTTTCGAAATAAAACTTACGTGTTCAAAAATATTTTAAATTGTCTATTGATTTATTTTTTCTGTTATTTATGGCCGGAAATTTGGATTTATTGTCGAGTTATTGGCGAAAGTTGATATAAAAGAAAGTTGATAGAAAAATTATCATTTATAAAAGATTTCATTAAATTAGTCCAACTTGATTTTTTGCATGAATATATTACTAAAAGTTATATACTTAAGGCTTAGCTACAATTTTGTTGAAGAATAAAATTAGAAACCATTAATGGTTCTTGAGTTATAGCTGAAAAAGTAAATAAATATAAAATCTAATAAAAAAAAGTAGACCTATGAAAACCAAAACATTTTAATGTTTCACCATACTGGCCTAGTACGTCCACCCTGACTTGGAATTTCTCAGCCCTCACCCACAGTGGTTAAGAACATAAAAAATTAATTTGGTTGTTTAAAAGAGATAAAAATTACAGGAGGTCGAAATAACTTTCAACATTTTGGAAATTTTTAATGCCGTATAGTTCTGCAAATGAAGTGAGATCGTTTCGTCAGCTGAATATAAAGGTGACTGTATTATGTTGTTTTATCTACCTGTTGTTGTATATTAAATTAATTTGCACATGATACTAATTTTTATTCGATACCAATAGTTTTTTTATGAATGAGAAACTTATTTTTCAATTTATTATAATTTTATTTAGTAATTGGTATTTAATTAAATATGGAGTAGTTAAATTTTTTAATTATTATATTTATTTTGAAATCAATAATATTAATAGGCTAGGCGATTAGTTAAATTTTTTAATTATTATATTTATTTTGAAATCAATAATATTAATAGGCTAGGCGATTTTTTGTGACCGATGTTTTGTTCCACCGTTTTATTCCGATTTTGACCAAACACATATTATTTGAAAGGTATTTCCTTTTAGCCGTTTTGCAGATTTACAGATTTTTTAAATTTTTTCCTTTATTTTGAGTAAATTGCATTTAAAGTTGCTACTAACCCATACATAAAATTACACATATGCTAGTGTCTTTTATTAAATTTTTAATGTGTTTGTTAATGAATTTGTTATCTTCATTCACAATAATAATAAACCATAAAAGTGTTGGTTTGTGAATTGGCTAAGTTGAAAAAAAAACTTCCTAGAAAATGCACTCGAATTTCGAGCGCTGGAATCTGCTAGTTATATTAAATAACTTTTTCTAAAAATAATAATTTTAGTTTTGTTTCAATTAAAATTTAATTTTGTTTATATAATAATTTGGTTGATATTTTTGTAAAACGTGTGTCATGTTTTTGAAAATGGTGTAAAACAAATAGACTTCGTTATTATGGAGGAATACCCGGTGTATTTCGGGTGTTCAAATGATGGGATTGGAATTTATTTCATTGATATTTTCAACTAAATATTCTTCAAAATATTAGTGTTAGAGTTTTCTATATATATTTTTTCGTGCTGGGTTTTTTTTGTGTTTATAAATATTTTTGTGATATGAGAGATATTTTCAGGTAGAGACAAGATTCCACGACAGCTCAGCTAAATCTGGTAAACAAGAACACCGATTCGTCTTCCGTTGACATTGTTTGTATGTTTACCCTCATAATGTTAATCTAAGTTCTATAACTCCCATGGTACCAAATATCATTATTTTTATTTTTGACGTATTTGGCCATTGACTAACTTCTACAGAAGTACGAGTAACTGACTGAAAAAGATTAAAATCGTATATTTATCCAAAAAAAATAAAATATTGGCGATAAAAAAATTCGAGTTAATATTAACTAGCAGATTACAGCGCTCGAAATTCGAGTGCAACTTCTAGGCAACTCTATTTTTCAACTTAGCCAATTCACAAACCAACACTTTTTTGGTTTATTATTATTTTGAATGAAGATAACAAACTCATTAACAAACACATTAACAAATTTCATAATACATAGCATATGTGTAATTTTATGTATATGTTAGTAGCAATTTTAAATGCAAGTTACTCAAAATAAAGGAAAAGATTTAAAAATCTGTAAATCTGGAAAACAGCTAAAAAGAAATACCTTCCAAATAATATTCGTTTGGTCAAAATCGGATGAAGCGGTAGAACAAAACATCGGTCGAAAGAAATCACCTAGCCTATTAATATTATAGATATATAAATATATACTATATTTATACATATATTTTCATTTGTTAAATCGTTTTCTCAGCAAAATGACCGCTCCAACTAAAATTTTCAGAATTTCTCTCATATCTTTGGAATATTCAAGAAATTCCTATTTATTATACTTTCGATAATATCAACCGGAAAATCATATCAACTGGCTTTTTGTAAATTTTGTGGACCAGTTAATCCATTATAGATTCAAGTTCTATGCCTGAACGGCTGAGGGAAGGGTGTAAATTCAACTAAAACAAAAAACACCAAATAAAACCTAATATTATGAATGGAATTTTCCATTTCCTGTACGGAAGCCATGTAATAAACAACTACAACACAGCACACCACAAAAAAATATAAATTGCAACCCTCATTCTTTGGCTGTTTTATTTCAAAGGCACCAACACAACACAGATGATAATTGAGAACGTAGAAAAACAATATCAGATTTATTCATACCTTATTTGGTATTTCAATTTTAAATCAATTTCAAAACATACATACATTCATATACAAGATAACACACACACACACTTATACAGAGTAAATAAGCTTGTTGCTAGGCAAACAATTTCGATTATTTTATGTAGGAAATAACAAAAAAAAAAATCATTACCACAAAGGACCAAAATCAACCCCCTTTCATTTTAGATCAAGCATTACTGCTGATTACCTTTGTAAGTTCTTTTTGCGATGTAAGATGAGAATCAAAAGCATACGTGCATATGACGAGTTGTAAATGTACGATATAGCAATTATATACGCACAACACCACCACCACCAAAATCGTAGTATTAGTAGAAATCGAAGAACAAATTTCGTAAATCTATACCACACTGTGGTCATGTTGCTTATTTCCAAAACTATTTGACCTAGACCCACCTTTCTCTGTTGTATCAGTAGTCCAAAAATAAACTGTGTAGGATAATTTTTAGTCTATCCCCATATAAAGATGCTTCCCGTTCCTGAAGTAAATCTATTAAAATGAAAAGAATATGGCTTAAGATGTCTTATGATCATGATATACCGAATTTTATCGAACCTTTGGTTTATATTTATTTTCTATATCCAACTATGACCATAGAAAAGTTGTACAGATGACCCCTTCTGGGAATTCCTGGTATAGGGTAACGTATGGTCGGTGTAGACCGACGAAACTTTTCTTACTGTTTTTGGTTGTTGTTTTGTTTGATATGATTTTCAACCCCTCGTCATGAAACAATTGACTTTATTGCATGGCTATGAGTAAGTACTTATATTTGTACGAATGATGTTGCTGATCAAAACTCTTCATAATTTCAATGGCTTGCATAAATTTTTTTCTACTTTCGTTTGCTTCTTTTTCCTCCTTTTGATAATCTTTTCAGTTTCCGTAAGCAACCCTCCTTTCTGACCGTGTGTGCGTTGTAGGAAATTTTGATGTGACTCTGACATTTAATATTCAATTTTGCTCAAAATCCCCACAGTGTGTTTGTGCTGATGCCTTGTTTGCCTGCTTGCAATTGTTTGTTATTTTATATTCCCCTCAGATCAAAAATGATGATGATTACTACACTACATAAACAACAACTGCAGCACCCGTTTATAGTTTAGTTGGAATTGCTTTAATTTCTGGTTCGTTAAAGACAACAAGAAATACACAATTGCATAATTATGGATGGGTGAAAAAAAGTTTTCACATGTCCCTCTATCTAATCGAACAAAGTACAAATAAAGAATGCTCAAATTGTCATCCCTACATTTGCGTGTAATTAGTATTTTGTTTATTTTTTGCTACTTTGTATTTAAAAAATCTCATCATATGCCTTTTGTATTGTGTCGTCTGTCTTCGTACCTGCAGAGGTCCCTTTTTTCTAATAGTTACTTTAGTGTACCCTTTAAATCTTAAATAACAAACACTTAACAATTTACGTACGTGCCTGACGTGCGCTACCAAATATATTCCCCTCTTAATATTTTCGGTTGTATTAAAAACTCCCTATACAAATCGCAAATACTTTCATCTTTGTTATATGACTCATTAGGAACAAAATTAGCTGAGTTATTAGAGTAAGTACTCCCAAGAAACACGATAATGGTAAAGGGTATCCACACCATAAATAGGTATTGTCGATATAAAATTCCGAAATCGATCTTACAAATTGCAAAAAAAGAAATCTTAACAATTATGTTGGAAATCTTTATTCAATTTTCTTCAACTTTAAAATTACGCAAGATGTTGCTGAGTCATATATTGCTCTGCCTCGAAGAAGTCCTGATTACTGGCAGAGGAATATAAACGATTCTGAGTACATGTTCTTACACACAGAAAAAATATTCGCCAACCGAATTGGTCTAAAGTAGAACAACTGCATTTTCGACTGTAAAAACAGAAATTTAATAGTATCTGCCAATTTTACGATAAAATGTTTACTGTTAAGACAACACACCTGTAATCATAGTAAACCCGAAATTCGGTTGTTGGCACCATCGAAATTCGGTTGGTAATAAATTCGGTAGCCACAATGAATCAGTTTTCTGTGTGTATGTACTCCATAGTCTAACGGCCGATTTAACTACACACAGAAAAAGAATTGGTTTGAAATTGTTTGCCGTACACGGCAAAAGTTGAAGTTGCGGTGGAACGACTTTAAGGTAGCACTGAAAGTTCACAGCTGACAAACGTCGAACTAATTTGGCGCAATTGTTTTTTTATTAAATTTCAGTTGCATTCGGAAAAATATTTAATGTGATGGAATGTAATACAATTTCTATAAAATGTTAATTTTATTTAATTTTATAGTTATATTGTTAATTGGTATACACATTTTCTTAGATGACGATTTTCCCCGAAATTATGCGCAGAGCATAACAAACAATCTTCAACTAGTTTTCAGCAGTGGAGCGCCTGAAATAGAAAAACGTTCAACATGGTCAGACACAGCCACAAAGCAACTCATTTATTTAGTTAAAGAAAATATGGAAAAGGTATGCAAAACAACCACAAGATGTGGAAATAAATTGCCAAAAGTATGGAAGATTTTTTGCAAACTCACTCCTCTGTCCAAGTAGAGAGTAAGTTCAGAGGCTTGGAGCACCCATATAAAAAAAATGGTGTTAAACAACAAATCAACAGGCAGAGCACGGATTACAATATCCTTTCAAACGTAAGTTGAACCTTATTTGCATTCATTTATTCTTCTTATATTCATAGAAACAAATGTATTTGTTCTGCAGAGAATTGGAAGACATTCTAGCGAAGAAAAACGGTATGAATTCGACTTTTATTCTGGGTGGAGAAATCTCACAACTAGATGACAGTAGCGTTTCCGATTCTCCTGTGCGTGAAGATACACCGAAAAGAAAACCGCGTCTGTTCATACCAGACATAACATTGGAAGTGCTAAACGATATGCGTGCTGAACAAAAACAACAACACGAAGATATGCTAGCTATGCTTAATTATAAAATTATTTTAAAAAATTAAAAGAAAACATTGTTTTGAGTGAGATACTTACCGCTTTTGAACGATGACAAGGTGCAGAATCGTCTTGAAATATGACTTTATCTACATGCTAACTTAGTCGGTCGATGCTAAGTAAAACGCCGTTTTTGCTTCGAACGCATTCGTGACTGAACCTTTCATTTTTTCTGCGGCGCATCACACATCCCGAATCCGAACTGACGAAATTAATTTTGTTCTCATCAGAGAAAATGACTTGTGCCCAATCATCGTACACACAACTCTTTTTTTCTAGACACCAGTTTAAGCGGGGGGACCGCATTTTAGGTGTGAGAAGCGGTTTTTTTCGCAGGTTTGCGGGCAAACAAGACATTTTCTCTCAAGCACGCTGTACAGTTGAGGTGCTTATTTCCATATTTTGGCTATTTTTTTAACTCCGCAGCAATTTCGGAAGCTGTTTTAAATCGATCGCGCTGTGCTATTTTAACGATGTCCCTGTATTCCCGTTCAGTGGTCTTTCTTGGATGACTACTTCCAGAGCGACGTGATAAACCCTCTGTTTCCAAAAATTTTTTCCAAAATTGTCGCACGGAAGATTCGTTACACCGTACTTTATATGATATATCTACATTTGTCATATTTTGCTGCTTATATGCAATTATATCAATTTTTGTTTTTCACTCAAAAGCATCGTTTTTTTTGAAAAATGAGAAATAAATGCACCATTTGATAAAAATGTTACTTGATAGCTCAGAAACTTATAAACAATCATAAAAAAACTAAAACGTTCCGCAACATAACGGTATTGACCAAAAGAGAATCAAAGAAACAACAAATATGTGCAAAAATTCTCGTCGGTGTTTTTTTTTTGACCGTGAGTGTACTTCGCTGGTGTACTTTAAAATGTTTTTTTGTATATGGAATAAAACTTTTTGTTTTTATTATAATAAAATATCTATTAAAACAAAATTATAGTTTTCAGAAGAAGTTTTTTCAATTATAAATTTTGCCGTTCCTGGCATATTTCGTGTATTATAACCCGTCCTCTTAAACTTCCACTTGGTTCAGTTTCATTTGCAAAGTTAATTGTATCTTCTTCATTATTGGAGAACACTAAATCATCTTCATTTGCCAAGTTTTGCAGCACACTGCACGCTCGTATAAAGTGACATAGCTTCTCTATTCCTCTCAATTTACAACGTAAGCTCTATACACACTCTTCCAGTACTTCATTTCTTGTTAAAAATCTTCTGTCTTCTTCTTGAATTTCCGTTATCTTTGTACGGTGTTATCAAGTTTGGTATACACGGGTAAGCAGAGTCTCCTAATATATAAGAATCTGCAGTAAAAGCAAAGTATTCGTTATTTTTAAACTCTTTCTTTTAACTCATACTCTCTGTCTGTCTGTATGTCTGTTGTGGGGCAACCCCATTCCCCCTTATCCAATTCATCCGAAACTTGGCCCATAGCCTTGTTATGACTACAGATTAATTTTGGGTTAGTCACGCACAGTCACGGAGTGATCTAAATATCATTTCCCCTCATTCGGTCGATCTGAAACTTGGTCCATACACTTGCTGTGAAAAAATATTAACTTTGAGATAGTCACGCACAGTCACGCATGGTCACGCACAGTCACGGAGAGATTTAAAACGGATTTCCCCTCATCCAATCAATCTGAAACTAGATCGATATACTTGCGGTAAAGAAAGATAAACTTCGACATAGTCACGCACAGTCACGGAGAGATTTAAACCTCACTTCCCCTTACCCAATCGATCTGAAACTTTGTCCGTAGACTTGTTATGGCCAAAGATCAATTTTAAGATAGTTACGCAAAGTCACCCACTGTCACGGAGAGATTCAGAACTCATATTCATAAGGAAAGAAAGAGTTTTAATAAAAACTTTGTTTTTATGGGTTAGATTATTTCACATGTATTTACGCATATGGTCAAAAACGTGAAAATGTCAACCGTGGCAAGAAATATGGTTCCTAAATGTTGGAATTTTTTTAATATTTCTTAAAATAATGGACTTTTAACAGTCTGGCAACAATAAGATATTTTAAAAAATTGTAAAAGATTCTGACATTTGAGCACGTTTTTCAGAAATAGCAGATAGCAGAAAAATGGAACGAAATGAAGGCTGCGGTAAAAAGGTAAATAAAATTATAATGTGAGTGTTATTTTTGTTTTTATTGGACTTTTCTCGAAAAAAAATTCCTTACCCAATTTAAGAATAAATATATCGCGGCTATAATACCACACCTACAAAAAGAATTTGGAGTGAAGATATTTTGGAACTTCTTCGCAACTTCGCAGGGTAAGGGTTGTGTTGACGGAATCGGTGCCACTGTTAAGACTGTTGTGCGAAAGCACATTAAAGCACGGCATGTTATTGTTAACAGCGCACTAGAGTTTGTAAGCACATTTAAGCGGACGCAACCCAAAATTGATCTTGAAGAATTTACAAGCAAAGACTTCGATAAAATAAATGAGCACTTAGGCACTACTCAATTATTTGCTAATGCTCAATAAGTTCCGAATATATCATCCGCTCATCAAATTCAAGAAATTTGTGGCAAGGCCGTCGCATACACTCTCTCGATGCAAGGGTACCAAAATGCCTAAGTTTTCATGTTTGTATTCAAAATGTTTTAAAAGTCCAGAATAAGACTGTTTTTTTTTTTTGTTATTGTTTACTGTTAAATAAAAAATAAAAACCAAAGTTAAAAATTGAGTAATTATGTCGAATGGCCACACCCACTTTCTATGAACAAATGCGAATAGAAAGTATGTATATTATAATCCCGGCTTGTTTAACTATACACTATCCTTGTTTTTCGATTCTCTTTAATTGATAAATTCGAACGATGTAACGTGGCAGTCCAACATGTAACGTGGCAGTCCGTACATTTTCGCGTTAAACTTTTTATTTCTGCAACTAAATTTAAAAATTTAAACGCAATAATACTTACTGAACCCTTGGCTATCACTTGTCCAGAAACTGTATTTATTCGTCTATTAAAAGAGCAGAAATTTGGGAAAATGTAACTGCACCTCAAATAGCCCTTCCAAAATTATGTAACGTGGCAGTCCACTTTAAGCGCTTATAACTTTTTTACCGTCTACATTATGAAAACACTTTCTTTACACAAAATTTGTAGTCTTAGGAGATTTGTCCTATGCATAAAAGAATAAGACCCAAAGTTGATTTTAAATGAGATAAATCAAAAAAACTGCGTACGAGTGTAACGTGGAAGTCCGCGTTTTTGACCATATACACAAACCTTTACAAAATGCTGACAAATTTTCATAAATGGGGCTATTTTGAAAAACCCAACTATCATGGCATTATCTGGGAAATCAAATAAATACGTTAATGAATTTTTTTCTTTTCGTTACATATACCCTGAAGGCACAATGTTACATTCCCCTTTCTGTCAATGTAGTCGTCTTTACGTTCAGCAGGTGGGTCAATAATGATATGCGAACTATCTGTACATCCTGTCAAAAAATTATAAAAGTTAACTTATTTTGTCTTGAAAATTACTCGATAGAATGCAATTTTGAAAATATAAATTCGTTTCTGCCCTTGCAGAATCATTTGGCCATTGAATTACCTGTGGAGCCAAATTGCTCAAAAAATTTATCACTCGAACTATAACTCGGTTAACCAATAATATTGATATGTTAAAACGATCTGCTACATCACGGAAACTGCAGCCTTCATGCGCAGCAAACCAAAAAAAAAGATAGCAATATGTTTATCTGCGCGAATTCGACGATATCGGCATGAATTTTTTGAAAAATATCGTTATTTTTAAACTGAATGGCCAAAGATTCAAATAATGTCCGCGAAATGCGGAAGTGCATTTTAAAATCCTGTTCATCATACATGTCAGTCAAATCGCCAATATTTTGCAATGCGGACGTGAAAGCGGTTGTACATTAAATTTGATGTAGCTTTAGCAAGCGCTTTGTAATATTTTCTTTTTCTTGAAAGATTAATAAAAATCTCTTCGTCACTATCCGAATCACTTGATGAATCAAGAAAATTAACAATAATTGCACACAGTTCAGATTTATTAACCATTTTATAACTTTTCCTAAACACATTCAAAAACAAATTTACTTTAAATGAATTTCTCATTTTTACTCGAAAAATGTATGATGGAACGACTTAAAGCTACTTGAAGCTGCTCGAAGCGTGTGGTGGAGCAAACCTATTAATATTTGAAAATGCAACAGTTTCTTCGCTAACAACCTTATTTAGCCAATTCTAATAAAATTAAAGTATTTACAAACGCATGTAGAACATATATAAAATGAGTTGGTATTTATAACCGAAGGAATGAATTGAATTTTTTTATAAATTTAAAATTGATATAGTGAAATGATTAACCCAACCAAATTTTTAATTTATTTGTCATTTTTCGAAAAATAAATTAAAAATTATAATTTTCTGAAAATAAGACAAAATTAAAACATTAAAATTGTGTTACGTTTGCAATTTTTTAAAATTGCAGACTACGATTGGGTAAGTTCCATATGATGAACAATTATTTTAACAAGATTAACTCTTATTATTTATTCTCTGTCGAGAATCTGTCGAACGCAAAAGATAATGCCTTAAAGTGAAACGCTCGTCAAGGCCATGAAATTTCGGCAACAAAATAAACGCTATTGAAATTGGTGAAAATTGGTTCACGTTCAGACCTATGAGATCGACCTAAATTGTTTGTTTGTGAATGTTTATTAAATGACAATTCTTAGTCTTAGCCCCCATTGTAAGCTGATTCCGGATCTTCACTTAAATCTATCAAAAAACAAAAAATATGCCACAGACTTTTTCCACAAATTTGGTTTGTATATGTTTTTGCAAAAAATAAGTGACCTTGCCAAATATGGTCAGGATCACTCCCTCTTCGACCTAGTCCCCATATAAATATAGCATCCGATATGAACTTTTTCATATCCGAAAACAAAAAAAATTAATATCAATCCCACTCACTGGTTTATGCTTATTTGCTATATCTAATTAGTTAGACTTAAGAGATAGGGTCTCTAATCGCACGGTATAGGGTATCGTAGGGTCGGTCTAGAACGAATATAATTATCTTACTTGTTTTTAACTTAACAAATCATAAATACATTCATTCTTAGTGATTTTATATATATTGCAGTTACTGCTCTTTTGCAATATTTTTACCTAATATGTGGTTGGAGCAATCAATAAATAAAATCTTAGTTCAAGAGTATCAACTAAATTAGAGAATTCATACGATCGAATGAATTAAGGTATTTTTTGCATGGGATGTTATATTCTCCCTTTCATGTAGTGCAACTCGCTACAGGCTAATTCCTTGGTGAAAGACATGACATTAATTGATTTTTCTAATCCAATATTATACAGTTAAGGTTTTCATTGTTCATAAAAATATACAATATTATGCATACGGACCGACTAACATAATTCCCATTAGAGAAAGTAAGAAAGTATTATTTATAATATTAATAGGCTAGGCGATTTCTTGTGAACGATGTTTTGTTACACAGTTTTATCCCGATTTTGACCAAATGTATAGTATTTAAGAGGTATTTATTTTTAGTAAATTGCATTTAAAGTTGTTACTAACGCATACATAAAATTATACAATGCCATGTGTGTATTTATTAAATTTGTAATGTGTTTGTAATAAAAAAGAGTTTATTTTGTTGTGTTGATTTGTGAATTGGCTACAATTGATTAGCATACCTTTAGGGTCTTTACTTAATGAAAAAATAAAATTTCCTAGAATATGCACTCGAATTTCGAGGGCTGGAATCTGCTAGTTGTTATTAATAATTGAGGGCAAAAATCCATCGAGACAGACATGACAATAAAAAGGCAACATTTTGGAGGGTACTTGTAAAACACAGAAGAAGCTCTGAAGTTATTTGTATGACAAATAAGAAACAGTTGTTTGTACTTAATATAAGAGCTAGTTTATAAATATAGCATATAAAAAACATAAATTCTAAAATAAATTACAGTAAAATTAAGTATTTTGAAATGTGACGGACATGACACTGCCTTTATTTTCAAAATTACTTAATCAAGCTTTTCCTTTCCTACTGGAAAAATGTGGGCTATAAAAATATTTCAAATACATCTAACAAACTATTGTCATATTTTCATACCCTTTTCTTTGATATGGTATCAATAACAATTATATAAATTAAAATTGTAATATAATTTGAAAGTTTTAGACAAGGATCTTTGATTTTTTTTTTTTTTTTTGAATTTTCGTATGACTTCTAAGGTCAAAAACATTCTTATGGGGATCAAACTTAGGGTATTATAATGCCGGCTGCGTTATATAACGCATTTCAGTGGTGTTCTGTGAATTACTTAGGGAACTGATAGGTTTTCTACTCTAGTAAAAAAAAATAATGCAATTTTTCAAATAGTAATCTCTCTATTTTAGTAGAAACTGACAAACAAGAAAAGAAATTACATTTAAATTTAATTTGTATTCGAATTTAAAGTTTCAGTATCGCCAACAGTTTTAAAGTGGTAGCCGTACCCAAGATTGGTTGTAATGTTGAGTTTAAGACGCAGGTAGAGGGTATCAATACTATCGAGTCGATATAGCGATGTCCGTCTGTCCGTCTGTCTAGGGAGCAAAGTTGTATCATAAAGTTACTGGTCCGCCAGTGACGGTTGATACTTCGCACATGCCTATAACCTACCTCCACGTGGTGCTCCCGGGCAACGCTAGGCAAAGCCAGTTAATTCTGCTGATTATTCCTAGCGGCTAAAGGTTAAGGTCAGGTCCACCAAGTACTATTCCATTTGGGGAATAACTTGGTAGTGACTAGTATGTGGCCAGGCTGGCTACGAAGCCTTACCTGAGGCTATAAATAGGTACCACGGGTCTTCATTGTCAAAGACAGCATAAGCAAAAACACAAAACTGGAGGTGTCAAAACCTACCAGATGAAATGGTTGTCACATCCCATAATTGTGTAGGTGTCCCAAGGTGTAATGATGTAATGTAGGTAGATGGTTAGATGGTACATGAGCGAAAGGAGACCGGGTGTGGGTGCGTCAGTTGTCCTGACAAGATACCATGACGGAGGAATGGAGCAAGAGTGTGGGTCGAAGACAAGTCGAAGGCGTTTGAGACAGGCGCGCATGTCAATACAGCGTCCAAGACAAGTCGGAGACCAGTTGAAAAGCGAATTACCGAAAGTTGACGTAAGCATCATCTAGCATGATGGCGCCGATTAGTAAGTTCGAAGCGTAGTAGACGGAGGTAGGCATGAGTCGAAAAGTTCGAAGCTGTGAATGGATGAGCTAGTACCAGTCCTAGCAAAGATGGCCATTGCAGTAGAATAAGTAGGCAAGAGGGTCGGATGGAAGATGAGTCCAAGAACGCTTGAATCATTCGACAATACAGTGTTTCGCGGACGAAACGGAAATCGATTGAAATGTTGGTAATGAACGTTGTACATATCAGGGCCACCTGATAATAACAGCTAGTAAGAACGAGCGTAGTAGACAAATGGACGGTTATTGGAAGTATGTGTTTTTGCAGGTGCTGCCGATGACCGAGGACAATGTGTTGTACCCTTAAATAGCTTTTTTGGGAACGTCCCCTTGGGGAGTTTCGTGGTGGCTGTGGTAGCCCAAAATCGCGGGAAGAACACAGTTCGATGTGGAGTTGCATTTCAACCAACCGGGTCTACGACCCATAGGCTTTAAGATCGGGCCAACCCAATAGCAAAGGGAGGAGTTTATGCCAAATCAATTCTCCTAGTTTGCTACCATCTAAGGAAGGGGCGCCGTTGGACGCCTTGTATCTCACCCAGTGCTAAGCACACCGTGTGGTTAAGTCAACATGACAGGAACGCACGTAAAACTCAAGAGACTTCTGTCCGTCTGTCTGTTAAAGTTACAATAAAATCTTTGCCATAATTCCCAGCAGGTTGGTTTTGAATATGGGCTAAGTCGGGATCACTATGCTTAGATAAAAGCAAAAATATGTAGATACCTCTAAAAAAACATTAAAACCAGTGTATTTGTTGTAATATTTTAGTGGTTGGACATAATAGTTGTACAACAACATTCACAGTTCAAAAAAGCCATAAAAAAATGATGCAATCATACCAACCAGCACAACTACCATGATCCTATCATGTTATAATAATAAAAAATCCCCATATGAAAGAAAAGATGAAAACGAGAAATGGAAAATGAAAAATGGAAAATGGAAAATGGAAAGAGAAAAATGAAAAACGAAAAATTTAAAATGCAAAGTGGAAAATAGAAAATGAAAAATGGAGAATGGAAAATGGAAAATGAAAAGTGAAAAATTAAAAGTGGAAAATGAAAGACGAAAAATGGAAAATGAACAATGGAAAATGAAAAAATTAAATATTAAAAATGAAAAATGGAAATTGAAAAATAGAAAATTAAAAACGAAAAATGGAAAATGGAAAATGAAAAATTCGAATTTAAAAAAATGAAAAATGGAAAATGAAAAATGGAAAATGGGAAATGAATAATTTAAAATGAAAAATGGAAAATGAAAAACGGAAAATGGAAAATGAAAATTGAAAAATTAAAAATTAAAAATTAAGAATTAAGAATTAAAAATTAAAAATTAAAAATTAAAAATTAAAAATTAAAAATTAAAAATTAGAAATTAAAAATTAAAAATTAAAAATTAAAAATTAAAAATTAAAAATTAAAAATTAAAAATTAAAAATTAAAAATTAAAAATTAAAAATTAAAAATTAAAAATCAAAAATTAAAAATTAAAAATTAAAAATTAAAAATTAAAAATTAAAAATTAAAAATTAAAAATTAAAAATTAAAAATTAAAAATTAAAAATTAAAAATTAAAAATTAAAAATTAAAAATTAAAAATTAAAAATTAAAAATTAAAAATTAAAAATTAAAAATTAAAAATTAAAAATTAAAAATTAAAAATTAAAAATTAAAAATTAAAAATTAAAAATTAAAAATTAAAAATTAAAAATTAAAAATTAAAAATTAAAAATTAAAAATTAAAAATTAAAAATTAAAAATTAAAAATTAAAAATTAAAAATTAAAAATTAAAAATTAAAAATTCAAAATTAAAAATTAAAAATTAAAAATTAAAAATTAAAAATTAAAAATTAAAAATTAAAAATTAAAACTTAAAAATTAAAAATTAAAAATTAAAAATTAAAAATTAAATTAATTAAAAAGTTTTTTTTTTAATTAAATGTATCCTTAAATTAACATATTTCAAATAAAAAATATTTTAAGATTCGCTTATTTTAAATATTAATAATTTTTAGCGAAGAAGCATTTGGATTTTTTTTAATTGTCGTATAACTTCTAAGGTCTCAAAACGTTCTAAGAGGGATCAAACTTTTGGTATTATAACGCCGGCAGTGTTAAATGATGAATTTCGTTAGTGTTCTATGAAGGACTTAGGGAAATTATAGGATTTATACTCTAGTATTCAAATAGTAATTAATTCTTTATACAGAACACATGATCATTATTTTTTATAAAAAGCAATTATAATAGAAACTGACCAAAACAAAAAAAAAAAAAAACAATTAACCTTAAATTTGATTGGTAACCCGAATTAATGTTTCAGTATCGTCAATAGTTTTAAAGTGGTAGCTGTACTCAACATTTGGTGTAATATTGAGTTTAAGACGCATGTGGAGGGTATTAAAAAATTCGGCACTGCCGAATTTAACACTCTTTCTTGTTTTTATTTTAAACTTTACTTTTCCAATAAAATAATAAAATAAATAACATATGTACATATTTTATATAAACAAAATGAATGATCAAATTACACTCAGAATGACTGAGCGATTTAGGCCGTAACTTTAGAAAATATATACATAATACTACAGTACCCATCCATTAAAATAATCGAATTTGAATGACACGATAAGTATCTATGCGCAGTTATAAATAAATATATTCATTGCAGATGCAAATGTTATTTTGTCTGCTTTTCATAAAATATAAAACTGTGAAATCCTAAATTATAAATGCTTTCAGACCTTAATGGTACATATGTAAATGAATACTCATCATATACATAAATGTTAACTATTGTGAATTATGTTCATAGCAAAAAGCTTTCCAATTTAGAGAAATGGAGTATTTGTAATTCCAGCATTTATTTAAACGTTACTACTTCAATAAAACGTTAAAAGTGTCTCATAAATAATATGTTTAAATTATAAATAATTTAATTGTCAACCAGTTTGGAGAAAACATATTAAAAGCCACACTAACGAATGGTAGATGAACGAACACATAAATAATTTGATTTCTGCACACGTCTAATATTTTGCGTCTAGCTTGGCTTAGCTTACGTTGTAGTTTTTGTATTGTCAATGAACAATATTGCCATTAGGTTTTCTATACTTTTTTCCATAGAAAATCACCATTTTCTTTTAAGATGTTAACCTTCTCTGACAATAAAATCAAATGATAATTGTTTGCAAATGAAAAACAATTCAAAAAAAATACACAAAAATTAAACGAAAATGTTAAAAGTGTTAAGTCATATGACCGCTTCGCATGACATATCCTAGTGTAGCGATAAAGAAGCATCAATATTTATTATGTACATTAGGATGGCCCTTAATAAAAAAAAGTGTTCAAACTCTCGGTTGCACCCCCTAGAAATATGCGAATAGCAAAAAAACTGAGAAATACAAAGTTTTGGGCCAATCAAAAAACATTTAGAGGTGGCTCGACGCGATTCAAAATTTCAAGTGTGTTTATATGGGGAAAATATGACTTTTTTCAGATTTTACGAAAATTTCGTTCTATAGTTTAATTTTTCCGACAATTTGTTACATAATTCGGGATCAATATTAAATTGTCTTTCCAAAAAGCTATAAGACTTCAAAATCGAATAAAAACTCGCCAAGAAATAACAAATGCCCCAGACCACTTTTGTGCCAAAAAAATCTAGATCATGAAATTTGATTGCATTTTTTTCAACTTTAAGAAATTAATTAAAGCCAACATTTTGTTTTAGTCTCTATACCTGTAAGTACTCTGATATGAAGTACTATTTTATTACCACGATTTTAAGCTATTAAGCATTGAGACCGAAAATGGAAAATTTTTTTGATAAAATTTGTAAAACTCCTTTTTCAAGTTTTGAAAAATTTTCTTAAACAAAATTCAAAAAAAATTTATGTAGCTCCTTAAGGTCTTGTTAAATGCGTGTTAGAAATTATCTGTGTGAATATTTAGCTAAATCCCTATGCCAGAATTATTTTGACAAGGAATTTTTTTTGCGGATTTCGAGAAAAATGGGATTTTTGTAATATATTCTGTAAATGTACTATTTCTAAATACTTTGTATCAAAAATCCATCACTTTTCTACTTTTAAATGTTATATTTTATCTTAATAGCCTAGGGTTTCGGAAAAAAATATTATGACCCCATTAACCCTTCTGGAATTAGGGTCACGTATGACCCCAAGCTAATAAAAACAATTTATTCAAAAAATTCAAATATTTTGTAAGTGCTTTTGACTTTCTAGCTGCGACGCTTTTAAATATAATAACTAAATGTGTAGAACTTCCGTTCCTAAAATTTGGGATAAATCCGAGAACGTTAACCCATTATTTGCCAAGGTCAGCTTTGGATTTCAAGATATTTTTAAATAAAAATTACAGAAAACGAGTTTTTCTATTAAACTCGATGAAACCACTATTTCGAATTTAAGAAAAATAATTCGGTTAATTTTTATTTATTTAACCCGTCAGAGCTCCTGGGATCAAAATAATCCATTGTGATATATCTTTGGTGCAATTATCTGCTAATTGCCCGCGAATATAAATTAAAACAACTTTTAACCACTTTTGTTATAAAATTATTTTATGTATAAAAACTATCTATATTTTTATAAATAAAATATGAAGACCCACAAATTACCCAAAGCTAATAAAAGACATTTTATTCAAAAGAATGTGATATATAAAATGAAACATGAAATATAAAATTAATATAAAACACACTTGATATTTTCAACCGCGTTGAGCCACCTCTAAATGTTTTTTGATTGGCCCAAAACTTTTTATATCTCAGTTTTTTTGCTATTCGCATATTTCTAGGGGGTGCACCCAGAGTTTGAACACATTTTTCTCCATACAATGAAGGGCCACCCTAATGTACACATATTAAATTTAATTTAAGAAATATATCTTTTCTGTATATATATCTTTTTTATTGGGCGCTGCCGAATCTTTGATACCCTCCATTTGTGTTTTACACTCAACATTATAGTCTTATATTTTCATTAATGTACAAGTGTAAACATCGTATGAATTCTTGTCCAATAAATATATATCACAATATTTTCTGGATGCCTATGCATAAAAAATTGTTATTAGAAATTTTGTCAACCTTTTCAGTTTGAATTTACTGTCTATTTCGTTCCGAGTAATATTATCTGCTTTATTTATAATAATTTGTAATGCAATTAAATTCGATTGGTCTAGAATTAAGTTCATTAAATTGTCTGCGAAAATAAAATTAAACAATTCAGTTCCTCAATAAGAAGAGAAGAAGCAACTGGAAAGAAGAAACTGTGGCCTTTCGAAGATATTTACATGATATTTATGTAATATTGAGACATTTGTGCATATTCCTCCAGCAAACTCATTTAAAAACATCTCTATATTTCAATCCGTTAAAAATTTACTGAGTTATTCAACTTTTATTTAAAATAAAATTTAGGAATAAATGCTTGCACAAACAAAATTTTTCCCCATTTTTTTTTTTTTAATTCAAAATATTCGCCTTGTTCATCGCTAAAATGGCCCAGGTTGTCTGGGAACCTGGAAATTAATTTTTATAAACATGTTGTGGACGATTTCACCATACGCATACATTAAAAAATTTTTTTTTGGAATGTCCAAAAATGTGTCCAAGAATTCTGAAAAAATTTATGAGTATTCCATGAATGATTCTGAGCACTTTTAATTCACTAAGTTTTCTTCAAAAAGTGCATAATTTTCCAGTAAAAAAATCACTCCTAACCAAAAAGGTTTGGAAAATTATGGCCGTTTTTGAGAAAAATTAAAAGTGGAAAATTATTCTTCGCAGCTTCGCGCAAACAGTTTTACAGTATTTATTGCAATGAAGATTCTCAGCTGAAATTAAAAAAAAAAACATTTTTCCGCTCCGTAGGGTAACATTTGCACCAAAAATCATTTCTTTTTTTTCGTAAAAACCAAGTTTTGGAGACAAATCCCAGAAAATATGAGCCGAAATCAAAAATCCCAAAAGGGGAATCGATGGGAAAATTCAAGACGAATATTTTAAAAAACCCCCAAAAACTAATTACAAGAATATTTAAAAAATAGGCGAACAAGAATGAACAAATTAAAAAATTTAATTGAAATTATATGTTCAGATAAATTATTATTTTACTTTTTATGACATTTGTATTTGAAGAAAAATTAATAAATCTATAAAGCTTATTATATTTAATACACATTCGTCTAAGCGGATCACCGTTCGCATAATTTGATCTATAAAACTGGACAGATAAAGGTGAGAAGAAACGTGTTGGCCGCTGAGGGATGTTAAATGAAATATTGTTGATCAGGAAACCAGAAGAAACATCGCCATTAATTATGTTCAAAAGGAACGAAATGTTTAGCATAGATCTGTGACTTTTTAAGGTTGGCAGCTTAATAAGAGTGAGTCTGCTGTTATACGACGGAAGATTTAAATGGTTAAAATTTAAACTGCGAAGAAAAAATAGTAGGAATAGGTTTCGCACCGATTCAATGCTATCAACATGAGTTTGATAGATAGGGTCCCATATTATAGAGGCATATTCCAAAATCGGTCTCACAAGTGATGTGTATAGCGTTTTTGTTACATACGGATCATTAAACTCTTAAGGCCAAAGTTTTATAAAACCAAGTACTCCCCTGGCTTTGTTTACCGTTATTGTAATATGAGGAACGAATAAAACACCAAGATCTAAGAAGTTATCAACTTGTTCCAGTTGTAAGCCGCCCAGCACATAATTTACTGATATTGGTCTTTCTCGAACAAAACGAATATATTTGCACTTTTTAAGATTCAGATCCATTAAATTTAAACTACACCATGACTGAAACGAATCCAAATCATTATACCCTATACCACTATGTGGTTTGGTTGTGCTGCTGTTTGTAACAACCAAAAATATTTGACCTAGACCCATCTTTAATTATACCGATCGAATCAGAATCACTTTCTGAGTTGATTTAACAATGTCCGTCCGTCCGTCCGTCCGTCCGTCCGTCCGTCCGTCTGTGTGTCCATGTAAACCTTGTAATCAAACTGCAGGTCGCAAATATCAATATATTTTTATGAAATTTGGTATATAAGCTTTTATCGGCTACTTTTATCGGCTACTTTTTCATATATGCAGCCAAAAAAATTAATAAAAATCTCATTCAAGTTTGGTTTTTGCTTATATTCCATGTCCAGTTAGTTGGGCCTAAAAGATATAGGGTATCGTATAGTCGGTCTAGACCGACTATAATTTTCTTACTTGTTTTGAAGATAAGTATGGCCGGAATATTGGTTATAACTCATAACGACTTTTAAAACTAAATAACTTGAGGTAAATCATTTATAAATAATGAAAATAAAAGCGGTCCTTGCGGCCATAAATTCAATATCAAATTTAATATCTTTAAAATCGATAGAGTTAAATACATTTATAGTTTTTAGTTTAGAAATCATAAAATTTATCGCAAAACAAAAAACGTGTATTTTGGATCACCCGGTTCGCAGCAAACTAAAAGCTTAAATTATTATTAAATTTATTTATTTTCAAAATCGTTAACAAATAAAAATGGATTTGTTGCTTTATTTTCAGAATAAGTGCCGCAGTGCGTCGAAATTGGTCATCTTTGAAGTTTTGAGGCATACAATTTAAAGTGTTTTGAAAAAATATATACATTTTGTCGTTTAATATTATCATATATTTAGCCTAATGTTTTTCTACGTGGGTTGAAAAAATTAAATATTTAACAACAGCAGTTGAGTGGCAAGAAGTAACAAAACAAAACAATAATACACTTCAATTAATGTAAGATTTTACCACTTTTATCAACTTATACGAAAAAATGGATGGATGTGAAAACAACCATAGCAACAACAAAAATAAAATGAAGAAGTAACAATGAGTATATGAATTTTACTTAAATGCTGATGCCAACAATAAAGACACCAGTTTGAAGGGTACGAAAACAATAGCACCAGAAAAAACAAAACAATATAACAAAAGGTTTTACACATGACTTGAACTATAAAGATGGCCCCTGACAGGCCTCAAGTCACCTCAATATACAAAAACGGAGTATAGTACCTAATAGAAAATTTTATCAACTCAAACTTCAATATGAGTGTAACGATCGAAACTATCTTTTAATTCTACCATATGAAAGACGTAAAGTAAACCGCCATGCTTTCCCCCTGTTGCTGCTGACATTTCTGACAAATTTTGTTTTAAATACTGTTGAAATTAATGGCCATAGAAATAATATGATGATAAGAATTGTAACAACCCGTTGGTTTACCGAATTCAGTTTCAAATAAAAAATCTTCACTGAAAATATTTACATCAAAACTAAAATCGGACTACATAAATACTTACCGACTTACGGCCGTATTTATAATGAAAACATAGGGGCCGTATCTTGCATGAGTATAATTTAAACATTATATTGCGGTTCTAGGAACATATTTTTTTTCGGCGGTCGTTTTGACATTGACTTGTATCTAACTTTGTTTTTTAGTATCGGATTTCAGCAATATAATATCAACCGAAAGCTTACTTGATTGCCTTTTATCTGATTATTTTAAATTTGAAATCCAATAACCCATTACAAACCTATTTAAAATTTTGTGTTTTTATACCCTATACTACTATGTGGTTTGGGTATAATGACTTTGTGTAACTACCAAAAATATTTGACCTAGACACATCTTTTATTACACCGATCGACTCAGAATCACTTTCTGAGTCGATTTAGCAATGTCCGTCCGTCCGCCTGTCCGTCCGTCCGTCTGTGTATCCATGTAAACTTTTTAATCAAACTACAGGTCGCAAATATGAATATATTTTGATAAAATTTGATATATAAGCTTTTATCGGCCATGGCATGAACAGTGTTGAAATTGGTGAAATTCGGTCCATGTTCAGACCTAATCCCCATACAAATGACCGCTATGAAATCGACGTAAACTGTCATAAGATCCAAATTATCTTAGAGATCTTAATCAAATTGGGTTTGTACGTGTTTATTATAACCATTAATCAGTAGTCCAAAAATAATCCCTATAGCACAAATATAGAGCTGATTTGCGCTCTTCACTTAAATCTATCAAAAACAAAAGTATTCCACAGACTATTCTCAAATTTGGTTTGTATACATTTTTTAAAAATACCAAATATGTATGGTCAGAATCAGTCCATTTGTCGACCTAGTCCCCATATAAATATAGTACCCGATATGAACTTTTTCATATCTGCAGCCAAAAAAAATTAATATCAATGCCACTCAAATTTGGTTTATGCTTATTTTCTATATCCAATTAGTTGGACCAAAGAGATAGAGTGTCTTAACCATAGTAAAGGGTATCGAATAGTCGGTCTAGGCCGGCTATAAGTTTCTTATTTGTTGTAATAGAGCTTTTCTGAAATATCTCGTAAATAGACATACATCGTGCGTGTTTTTATTTCGATATATATTTTGACCTTTTAACACTTCAGGACCGGATATATTAATATTTTTTTTTTAAGTAAATTAACCCATTAGTAACTATATTTTCATAATATTTTGAGAAGAACTCGCGCGATGTATATTTTGAGCATTATGCCATTATACCCTGACCACATAGTGGTAAAGGAAATAATTCTGAATGTTATTGAAAAAGTTTTTTTGGATTTGTCAAAAGTTGCTTCCGTTTACTCTTGGAAAATATGCGACTCTCCAGGAAAAACGCAAAAAATTGTAATTGTGGGCTTGGCAGTACTTCACAATTTATTAATTATATACAAGGAAGACAAAAATTTGGTAAGTTCAAGTTAATATTCGTTAATATGTGAGTTCTTCTCAAAATAATTATATCGTTAACGAATGTACCTTTTTGGCCCAAAACTGTACCATTTTTGAATCACTAATGTTGTATTTATCGGCAAAATTTACACACAGAAAAAAAATATTCCAACCGAATTGTTCTAAAGTTTACCAACTGCATTTTAGCCTGTATTAATAGAAATTTTACAGCAACATTTCATTTTGTATTGTGATAAAATATTTACTGTTGAGACCATAGAATTATAATGGTCAAGCTCAAAATTCGGTTATTTGCTTCATCGCAATTCGGTTGGAAATAAATTTGGTAGCCGCAGCGAATCTGTTTTCTGCGTGTATAATCTAAATGATATCCAAGCAATATCTTTTGGTTTGTTTGTTATATCATTCACATACATATTTAAGAATTTTGATTACAGATGAAAAAGATGTAAATCTTGACCAAATAAGTAACGAAATTTCAACTAACACAAATTTACATCACGATTTAGATGATGATATTTCTCGAGCACTTTATATTCAACGAAATTCTAAAACTTTGATTGTTTTTATTTCAGATTATTTAACGTAAACCTTTATTATATGTATCAAAACAAAAAAACATAAATAAACAAGTAAGAAAATTATAATCGGTCTAGCCCGACTATACGATACCCTATACCATGGTTAACACACCCTATCTCTTCGGTCCAACTAATTGGATATAGCAAATAAGCATAAATCAAATTTGAGTGGCATTTTTATTAATATTTTTCGGTGCAGATATGAAAAAGTTCATATCGGATACTATATTTATATGGGGACTAGGTCGAAAAATGGACCGATCATGACCATATTTGGTAAAGTCACTTATACTTTGAAAAAATATATTCAAACCAAATTTGAGAAAAATCTGTGCAATATTTTTGTTTTTTAATAGATTTAAGTGAAGATCGGGAAGCAGCTCTGTATGGGGCCTATGACTAAGAATTTTCCTATAGGGAGTATTTTTGAACTACTGATTAATAGATGTAATAAACATATAAAACCCAATTTGACTGAGATCTGTATGATAATTTGGAACTTATGGCAATTTATGTCGATTTCATAGGGGTCATTTGTATGGGGGCTAGGTCTGAACATGGACCGATTCTCACCGGTTTCAATAGCGTTCATCCCATGGCCGATGGAAGCTTATATACCAAATTTCATCAAAATATATTCATATTTGCGACCTGTAGTTTGATTACAAGCTTTACATGGACACACAGACGGACGGACGGACGGACGGACATTGATATTTCGATTCAAAAAGTGATTCTGAGTCGATCGGTATAATTAAAGATGGGTCTAGGACGAATATTTTTGGTTGTTACAAACAGCAGCACAAAGTCATTATACCCAAACCACATAGTGGTATAGGGTATAAAAAGGTAAGGAAAAATTGATTTAAATTAAAAGTACAAAAATATTACTAAATTGGGTTTGATAAGATGTTAGCTTCTGTGAAACAGTCAGTTCTTCTAAGATTTTCTATTTCAATTTTTATCTTTTCTATTTTTAGAACATATTATTCTTATATTTGTTTCTTTTTTTAATCAGATTCGTTTTTAGTAGATTCCATTTCCAACTTCTTTTGATGTATACTTATATCAAGTAATTTTATTATTTTTAATTTCTGTTCACACTTCTCGTCCTTTTTTTTAAGACTTTTAGAGCTTTTATTTACAACTTTAAAAACTTCACTGACTGAATTGTTTCCTTTTTCTGATGGGGTAGTTCATTAACTTTCGGTTGGCTACGTACAAAAAGTGTGCTGTTTTTCTGTGAAGGCGATACGATATTTTGAGAATTGCTGTCGAAATGTTAAATTAAAACTAACTGCTCTTCAGCATTAGTTAATGGATTCGGTGCTGGAGCAGCCCCAGTCTGCCATGAACAATGAATTTGAATATGATCTAAACTTCTATTTGTTTTCGACACTTTATTTAATAATTCGTGGATGGTGGTACATGCCTCCTTTTTCTTTTTATTTGTATTGCTATCAATTTTTGTATTTTCAATTATTTCTAGTTTGTCCAGCATAAGGGATGAAAGCAGATCCTGTTAGAAAAAATCCGTTTGGAAAGCTATATGTACATATGTATGTATATATGATAACTTACCTTTTCATCCAGATGCCAATTTGCGACTCTTTAAAACATTTTTTTTTCCCATAATTTTGTCGCAAATTAAAATTATTTTTTCGTAAACTTAACAAACACTTGTAAATATAAATTTAAAATGAGGGAGTAAAATCACTCAAATTGAAATGTAAACTCTGTACTTTTCACTACAATGCAAAAAAAAAATTGGTCCCATTAAAAATGCCAAAGCTGTTTTTAGAGCTATTAGATGACAACAAAAAATTGATTATAAATAAACTATGTGCTAACTAAAAACTAAGGCTAATCGGTAGACTAGTAAGAACATCGTTGAGCGCGACATGTAAACAGCAACTAAATTTTCATTACGAATCGGCTTTTAGTGGTTACTACAGATAAATTTTTCTACCAACAGACAAACTGTCAGCTTTAAAGAACTGTTTTCCAGAGCCGAATATTTCATTCTTATCATATGAACCTGCATTCACATCCTTTTCCAACTGGGTGTATTTGGTCGTATGTGATTTGATAAATCATTATATGAGTCATGGTGAAATGAATTGAAATGTGAACTGAAAAAACTACAAAGCAATAAGAATACCAAAATGAAAAATAAAACTATATGAAAGAAAACTTGGAATAACAAAATAAACATAAATCCAAATAAAACAACAATACCTACGAAGAGTTAACAAACACAAAGACTCACTGTCAGGCAGGCAGTCATTTGGCTGACTGGCAAAAAAAAAAAAAACTTTGAAAGACACACGTTGCGTCAAACATCATCAGGCACACAATCCATAGATTTTCAGAAAAATGTGCATTGTTTTGTTGGATATATGCAGGAGAGTAGCATATCGACAAAACAATGCAGTTGCCAATATTTCGTACTTTTTATTTCTTTTTTCATATAAACTCCAGCGTATTGCGAATTTTTATTGAAGAAACCCAAACAAGCAAACAACGCGTGTGTTTATCTAACCATTGTAACCAAAGTTTGTTGTTCAAGCCATTAACTAAAATAACATTATACTTTGATGCAAGAGTAGAGTATGGCGATGCGATGATGATTGTGTGTATAAAATTTAACCGCACAGCAAACTAAACAACAGAAACAAAAGAAACGAGATCTGTGCAGCAACTAAACTCGACGTACAACTTCAGCGAAATTCACATTTGAAATGCAAAAAAAAAAAAAAAAAAACAAAAGATCAAATCTGAATAACAACGACGAATATGAATTCAAATGCCATGGTGAAAAAATACACACTGCATTAAACTGAATTGAAAACAGACCATGTCACGCGATATTGCGCACACAGTTTTTGAATTTAGTCGTGTGCTAAATTCATACATGTGCCCTCAACTTAAGCCAACTAACTAACACAATGGGTCATAGTTCTTGGAAACCATTTATTTAAAATTACTTTCGAAAATTTTCTCTAGCCAAGGACAGGCAATATAAATATGACTGCAAGTATCCACTCAAATTTGGTTTATGCGTATTTTCTATACCCAATTATAGCCTCGGCGAAGTTGGTTTTAAGACCCATTATCGATACTTAATTTTCTTATTTTTAAATTTAAATCAAAATCTTTTCTACATTTATAATGATTATTTTTGTCAACAACATTGAAATATCTATGAGAAGAGAATTTCATGTTGCACTTCTTGTTTTTTAAATAAACATTTTTATTATTTTATTTTTTCTAGTAGTATTTGCTACTATTTTTCAGAATGCTTCTATACTTTGGAAAAGTAAAAAATTAACAATTTTTTTGTTTTTGTAAAACGATATCAAACTTAATTAAAGTTCATGTTTTCATTAATTTGTATGCAAATTGGTCAATATTTCTCGAGTAGTAATACGCCCATCCGTCAAATTTTCATGGAATGCATTATATATCCAATTAAAAATAATATTAACTTGTACAACGTCATTTTAAAAATAAAATAACATCAAACTTAAAAGAAGAGCATTTTTCATAAAATTTTTATGATATGTAATGATCTTTTTTGAGTAGTAATACGTCGTCTTCACAATTTTCGTGGCATAATTTGAAATTTTAAAGATTTAGTGTCCCTAAATCGATAATTTAAATAGTATAAATTTTTAACAAGTTGCCAAGTAACATCAAACTTGAAATAAGAGTAAATTTTGAAACATGTTTTTTTTCCAAAGTGTCTGAAGTTTTTCGAGTAGTAGTTTGCACACAGCACAATTATTGTCCCAGTGCTTTGCAATTTTAAGCACGTAATGTACTCGTAGTTTTAACTTTATAAAGTATAAATTTGTACCATGCGGTCATTAAATTTTGTTTCTAAATCGATGCCAATAATGCATATTTTCATATATTTGTATTAAAACTGGCTGAATATCGGAATGGCTGAAAATTCTAAATTAATATAGTAAATTCCAGTTGCTTGAAAGAACAAAAATTAATTTTTCTTTTTAGCAATTTTTTTTAGATTCAAAACTTCTTCCGAATAGTAGTTCGCAGACCTTTAATCCGAGTGTTTCAATATTAGGTCTCTCTTGGAAATTTTTTGGAAAATTTCAAACAAGAGCATATTTTCACACAATTGTATAGAAAGTGGTCCATACCAGTCCAGTATTTACTATATCAAAAGCAAATATTTTTCAAAATAGACGTCTGTTTCGAGTATTTACCTTCTTACATACTGAATGCATGAATGCAACATAAAAAATTTTGTTCTTACTGGTCGAGCTACTCGTTCGGCTCGATTAACTTATTTACTACTCGAGCTTGATTGTATGTTCTAAGTAATATATGTATATATATATATATATAGTATATATACGAGAACATGCAAATAATTAAAAATTGTATAATAAAGATGTTCTATTATATGGCAAAAATCATTTATATTTTTGCAATAAAACGAATTAGAATTATGAAATATGTGATTTAAACGCAATATTTTACTCTTTTGTACTTCGCCATGGTACTTGTTTCGGCCTAAAATGATATCATGCTATGGCCCATAGCGAGTGAGTAAGTAAACTGGGCATACTTACATATTTAATATATGTACATAGATACAAACAATATCTGAAATGTTAGTGCGTCAAATGCCACATGCTGTACGAAAAATGCACACGAATAGACGAATGAACAAATGCATGCATCCATATACAATCATTTAATAAACATATTTTCCTTCATTTGTTTGAATTTTTTGTTTCATCCGAAAAACATTTTTTATGGTGAAATCCTTTGATTCCAGTATAGTATCCTGTTAGTATTTTATGCATGTTCGTTCAGTTTTATATTTCCTTTTCCGTTGAAAAACCATTAGCACACAACAACGATTGTTCACTATCAATGATGCTCTATTATTCTTTACAATTTTCTTTTTTGTTGTTTGTATTCATCATTAATGTACCGCCATGGGTGGACATAGGCGGATGTGTATAATCGTAAATTTACAAACAAAAAATTTAAAAAATTTTAGGATTAACTCATCTTTACAATGTGAAAAGGGGTTGATAGCTTTTATTGCTTTTGCATAGAAAAATTTTAAGTAAAACATGTGCAAATTTTAGCAACTGCCTGACTTTATTGAAATAAATGATTACTCAAAATTCCCTGCTCGTCCTAACATTCATTTTTAATTAATTCAGTTGAAGCCTTACTAACATTGAATTTTTCTTGCACAAGGACGGTAATGGAAGAAATGGTTAGGTTTCTAATGTTTTAAAGGCGCGGAAAAGAGTTGTCTAATTTTTTAGCGTTATGTAGTATGTGCGTTTTTTTGTTTTGGTAATTTAAGATATGTACTTGTTAAATACAATTGATTTATTTATTCATTTTTAAAAAATCCATAAAATGCAATAATGTAGGTAAATAACTTATAATCTTGATTTTTTGATTTCCTGTTTAAAGGAATAAAAAGTATACTCTTTTGCATCTGTTGAAAGTCTATTTTTAGTCAGTTTGTGACGAAGTTGAACTTGTGTGCTAGTCAGCGTTCTTTCAACTGAGCTATACTTGAATATATATAACGAATATTGCCATCCATAATAAATAATGTGTTGGTTATCCAATTCACGTAAATGCTGAAAATTTCAGAACTCTAGATAGTCATGAAGTTAGTCAAAATTGAATAACAAAAATCTGCCTCAAACAAATAATTTTTATTTTTGTCTGAAAGGATTTTAGAAATTGCTTTCTGTGCGGAAGGTTTATTTTTCAAATTCATAATATACAGGGTGGTGCCATATATATTGTTTTCATTGTTAAAATTGCGTCGTAACACACTTATCGATTTCAACTTAAAAAAAAAAAAATCAGAAGAAGCCAATGCCTACACATTTACACATTGGCCAAATATAAACATTTCATAAATATTAGGGGTAGATTTGCATATACAACGAAACCGATAAGTAGCATTTGTATAAGAAATACGACGTAATAAGTATCTATTAAGGGTTGACAAACGAATTGAAATGAGATGCATCTTCATGAACAATATGTAACGACGTACGACTTTGTTGTGTGGTACTAATATTTAAATTGTGTTTGTTTTGACTAACATTACCACCAGGATGAAAAAAGTGATGATGATGGAGATGGCGATGAATACGACAAATGCATAAAAAAGCTGATAAAGTAAAAAGACTTAACAACACAAAGAATAAAATTATTATGGTTATGTCGACTTTATACGTATTCGTAGTTTATTTGTTATATTCATCGTTAACTTTGTATCATTTTGGGGACATCTAAAATTTATTTTTATATGTATCAATGTAAAGCCAGTAATATTGATTGAGCAGTTTGTCGGTTGTTCTGTCTTTTTTGTGCTGCTGTTTGTAACAACCAAAAATATTTGACCTACACCCATCTTTAATTATACCGATCGAATCAGAATCACTATCTGATTCGATTTAACGATGTCCGTCCGTCCGTCCGTCCGTCCGTCTGTGTGTCCATGTAAAGTTTGTAATCAAACTGCAAGTCGCAAATATGAATATATTTTGATGAAATTTGGTATTTGATCTTTTATCGGCCATGGGATGAACGCTATTGAAATTGGTGAGAATCGGTCCATGTTCAGACCTAGCCCCCATACAAATGACCCCTATGAAGTCGACATAAATTACCATAAGATCCAAATTGTCATATAGATCTTACTCAAATTGGGTTTGTACGCGTTTATTACATCCATTAATGAGTAGTCTAAAAATGATCCCTGGGACAACTCTTAGTCATAGGCCACATATAGAGCTGCTTCCCGATTTTCACTTAAATCTATCAAAAAACAAAAATATTGCACTGATTCTTCTCAAATTTTGTTTGTATATATTTTTGCAAAATACTAGAGACTTTACCAAACATAGTCAGGATCGTTCCATTTTGGGCCTAGTCCCCATATAGATATAGCATCCGATATGAAATTTTTCATATCTGCAGCCAAAAAAATTAATAAAAATCCCACTCAAATTTGGTTTATGCTTATTTTCTATATCCAGTTAGTTGGGCCTAAGAGATATGGTCTCTAAACGCATGGTATAGGGTATCATATAGTCGGTCTCAACCGACTATAATTTTCCTACTTGTTTTTAGCTTAATTTGACGAACCATCCACATTCATAATCTCTTCATATATCTATTGTTTTATTTGTTAGACAATTTAGCTGGGTTACTGGAACTAAACTGCACACTCGTAACAAACATCATCAACAATGCGGGCAATGGCAAAATCTTTAAGATGTTATTTAAGATGTTCCACTTGGTCGCATTATAAGAAAAAAATATGATGTCTTTTAATAAAATCCTGATAAAATATAATTTAGTGGTGGTTGTTTGTTGTTTTTGTGTTCTTTGGTGTTTATGTACAAGACCCTACAAACAATCACGTACTCTGAACTTCACACACGAAAACAATCTATTGCGTCTTAAGTTTATATTATATTCTTTGGTTTATCTGCGTTACAATTTTTCGACACTAGAAAACAATAAAGAAACCTGAACCCGTAATTTGAAGTTATGTAAATATTTTTAATTTCTGCGGGTCATCCTGAATACGTCTTTTTAGTGCCAGCAAATTGAAAGTAATAATTATTAATGTTAATTTAGGAGGAATAAAATTTTAAACTTTTAATTGTCATAGACTTTTATAAGAACAATGAAAAAAAAAATTGAAAATGGAACAATCTTATTGTAAATTTTAATAGAAGTCTTGAAACTAACACCAACAAAGTAAGACAAGTCATACAGTTTGTCAATAAAATCTTTGCACATGAAGAAAAAATTAAACACTTGATAAAAAGCATTGATTGATCTAATTAAAATAACCAACTTTTTTTCATCTTAGCTGTTATATATGTCTATATATATAATAAATACAAAAAAGTACAACTTCATTAAAACATATTATAATGAATATTAAAAAGGGACGACACTTCAATTTCTGTGCTGTCAAATAAATGTAGGCACACTTAAGCTTAATTCGATAAAATATTTAAGTACAGTAACGGAATGTGTGTAAATAACGAATATATAAAGAATTTTTTGTTTAAATTTTTTAAATGTCAATAACATTTTCAACTTTTTTTTACTGTACAAAGGTTTTCTTAAAAAGTGTGTATTTTAAACAATATATATTATAATAAGGAAATTTTGTGTCCATATTGTGTTCTATTCTACTTCCTTTTTATAAAAAACAATGATCATGTGTTCTTTAGAAAGAATTCCTTAACATTTGAAAAATGGCACTACTAGAGTAGAAAACCCCTAATGAAATTCATTATATAACGCAGCCTGCATTATAACACCCAACGTTTGATCCCTATAAGAAAGGTTTGGGATAAATCATGATAATTCAAAAAAAAAAAAAAAAAAATCAACAGATTCTTGGCTAAAAATTTCCAGATATTAATATTCAGATAAAATATAAACGCTATTATGCAACGAAGTAAGAGATATAAACATAGAAAAAATAAGAACTTTCTAGAATCGCTAGCGGCTGTTTTTCATGTGTTGCTTCAAAAAAATAATAAGTTAGAAAAAAAAGAAAAAAACAACCAGACAAGCTTTGAGACCACGAGAGACACGTCGAACACTGTTCTATATAATCATACCATTTTATAAACAATACTATAAAAAATAAAAACTAGTCGATTTAATAGAATTATAAAACGAAACCTAGCCTTTTTTTAATTTTCTTGTCACTACTTTTTTGTGGAGTCAGATATCCAGGAAACAAAAACTCAACCATATCTGAATTAGTTACTAATTTCTAATTTTTTATTTTTAATTTTGAATGTTTAATTTTTAATTTTTAATTTTTAATTTTTAATTTTTAATTTTTAATTTTTAATTTTTAATTTTTAATTTTTAATTTTTAATTTTTAATTTTTAATTTTTAATTTTTAATTTTTAATTTTTAATTTTTAATTTTTAATTTTTAATTTTTAATTTTTAATTTTTAATTTTTAATTTTTAATTTTTAATTTTTAATTTTTAATTTTTAATTTTTAATTTTTAATTTTTAATTTTTAATTTTTAATTTTTAATTTTTAATTTTTAATTTTTAATTTTTAATATTTAATTTTTAATTTTTAATTTTTAATTTTTAAATTTTAATTTTTAATTTTTAATTTTTAATTTTTATTTTTTAATTTTTAATTTTTATTTTTTAATTTTTAATTTTTAGTTTTTAATTTTTAATTTTTAATTTTTAATTTTTAATTTTTAATTTTTAATTTTTAATTTTTAATTTTTAATTTTTAATTTTTAATTTTTAATTTTTAATTTTTAATTTTTAATTTTTAGTTTTTAATTTTTAATTTTTAATTTTCCATTTTCAATTTTTCATTTTCCATTTTTCATTTTTCAAATTTCATTTTCCAAATTCCATTTATCATATTTCTTTTTTGCTGTTTATTTTTCAATTTTTAATTTCTAATTTTCCATATTTCACTTTTCGTTTTTCATTTTTCAATTTTCAATTTTCATTTTTCATTTTCCATTTTCCACTTTCCATTTATCATTTCTCAATTTTCATTTCTCATTTTTCATTCTCCATTTTCTATTTTCCATTTTTCATTTCAATTTTTTGTTTTTAATTTTTCAATTATTGTTTTTCATTTTCCTTTTTTCATTATCTATTTTTCATTTTTCGTTTTTCTTTTTTAATTTTTCATTTTACCAAATTCCGTTATTCATTTTTCATTTTCCATTTTTCGTATTTCATTTTTCAATTTACAGTGTTCATTTTTCAATTTTCAATTTCCTTTTTCATTTTTCATTCTCCATTTGTCAATTTTCAGTTTTATTTTTTATTTTAAATTTTTTAGTTTCCAGTTTTCATTTTCCATTTTTCATTTTTAGTTATTCGTTTTTCAATTCCAATTTTCCAATTTGCATTTTCCATTTTTCATTTTCCATTCGCAATTTTTCATTTTCCATTTTTCATTTTCCATGTTTCTTTTTCCATTCTCCATTTTTAATTTTTCAGTTTTCATTTTTCATTTTAAATTTTTTATTTGCCAGTTTTCATTTTCCATTTTCATTTTTCATTTTCCTTTTTCCATTTTTCATTTTCCGTTCTCCATATTTCTAATTCTATTCTATTTTCCATTTTTCATTTTCGATATTTCATTTTCCATTCTCCATTTTTCATTTTCTATTTTCCATTTTTCATTTTCCGTTTTCCATTTTTTTATTTTTCATTTTCCGTTTTTCATTTTTCATTTTCCATTTTTCATATTCCATTCTCCATTTTCTATTTTTCATTTTTTATTTTCCATTCTCCATTTTTCATTTTCTATTTTTCATTTTCCATTTTTCATTTTCCATTTTTAATTTTCGATTCTTCATTTTCCATTTTCCATTTTTCATTTTCCTTTTTCATATTTCATTTTCAATTTTTCATTTTACATTTTCCGTTTTTCAGTTTTCATTTTCCATTTTGCATTTTTCATTTTCCATGTTTCTTTTTCCATTTTTCATTTTTCAGTTTTCTTTTTTCATTTTAAATTTTTTATTTGCCAGTTTTCATATTCCATTTTCATTTTTCATTTTCCATTTTTCATTTTCCGTTCTCCATATTTCATATTCTATTTTCCATTTTTCATTTTCCATATTTCATTTTCCATTCGCAATTTTTCATTTTCTATTTTCCATTTTCCGTTTCTCATCTTTCATTTTCCATTTTGCATTTTTCATTTTCCATGTTTCTTTTTCCATTTTTCATTTTTCAGTTTTCATTTTAAATTTTTTATTTGCAAGTTTTCATTTTCCATTTTCATTTTTCATTTTCCTTTTTCCATTTTCCGTTCTCCATATTTCATATTCTATTTTTCATTTTCCATATTTCATTTTCCATTCTCCATTTTTCATTTTCTATTTTCCATTTTTCATTTTCCGTTTTCCATTTTTTTATTTTTCATTTTTCATTTTCCGTTTTTCATTTTCCATTTTTCATATTCCATTTTCTATTTTTCATTTTTTATTTTCCATTTTTCATTTTCCATTCTCCATTTTTCATTTTCCATTTTTCATTTTCCATTCTCCATTTTTCATTTTCTATTTTTCATTTTCTATTTTTCATTTTCCATTTTTCATTTTTCATTTTTAATTTTCGATTTTTCATTTTCCATTTTCCATTTTTCATTTTCCTTTTTCATTTTTCATTTTCAATTTTTCATTTTATATTTTCCGTTTTTCAGTTTCCATTATCATTTTCCATTCTCCATTTTTATACCCTCCACTCCAGTGTGCAGAGGGTATATATAAGTTTGTCATTCCGTTTGTAATAATTAGAAAAAAAAATTTGGACCCCATAAAATATATATATTTGTGATCGTTATAACAACCGGAGTTGATATAGCGATGTCCGTCTGTCCGTCTGTCCGTCTGTCCGTCTGTCCGTCTGTCCGTCTGTGGAAATCACGATGACGGCATCAATCGGGCAGCTAGGGTGCTCGTTGGCATAAAAAATGATTCACTAACATCCTGAAAAGTTTGCTATTTAAAATCGTCCAAATCGGTCGGTTAGGGCCCGAGATTTGAATGAAGAACTAAAAAAAGTCTTGAAAAAATATAATTTTCTATGTTGTTCTTGTCACGATCACGCCCTCAATAGGATAGCTAGGGTGATAATTTTTAGTGAGAATGATTCACCAAATTCATGGGAAGATTTCTACTTCAAAAATCATTAAAATCGGTGGAACAGGTCCAGGTAAATCTATGAAAAATTAAAAAAAAAATGAAAAACATGATGTTTCCATATTGTTCCTGTTGTTATTCTAAATGTTGCATTGTTGTCATAGCTGGACTTGTTGTTTTTGTGGTCGTTGTGGTAATAATATAATAAAAACAAACCCTTTGTACATTTTTTTGTGAACTCTGGTAGAAAATTTTAAAAGTTTCCATTGTTTTGGCATCACTAAAAAAATTTGTTAGATCATTTCTGTCATTGCCACGAGCCTGCATGCAAAATTTCAGATCGATTGGCTCACGGGAAAGGGGCTAAAAATCGATCCAAAATTTTGTCGACAAGCAGACACTACCAGTTAATATAAAGGCAGTAAATAAAGGGAGTAAAAGTTCACCAATAATTTAAAAAACAAATTTTTATGTATTAATTTATTTAAAGAAAAAAATAATTAAATGAAATAGTAATAATAATAAAAAAAAATAATATACAATACAAAAAAAAAAGAATATATAAATAAAATAAAATAAAAATAAATGCATTCATAGCATTATAATACATATAAAAGGTCAATGTTTTCTAACCGTAACCGTAACGAGTCAGTTGTTTTTTTTTACATGAAAATCATTTAAAACAGTTACCGAACGTAACCGGAACGTCCCAATACTTTTCATGTGAAAAAAAGGCTGACACGTTACGTAACAGTTACATGTCGCTAACTTGTTCTTTACACAGGCTACTGCTTTTGGAGCCAACTTCAAGTCTATTTATATAGTTTCGTAAGCATAACTGATAAAATTGTTTCTATTATTTTTTGCTGTAAGTAATAAATTATAAATATACTGAATTTGCAAACTAAAATGGATACATATATTGGAGGTGCTTTAATACAAAAGAGTTAACGAAACAAAATCAAAAAAAAAAAAAACAACTCTACAACATCAACAATGGCAGTCATATGTTCTTCAAATAAAAAAAAAACTGCAAGTGTGTTTTGTTGGCTACAAAACAAAAATAGTGTTGACAATATAACAAAATATGTAAAAGAAGTTAGTGCTATGAAATATTTTATTTTGTTTAAAAAAAAAATCGCAAAATGAAAGGCTATAATTCCATTAATAATCAAAAGGCGTTAAACTAATTTATTTATTTTTACGTTGTACTAATGCATTTTAAATAAGTAAAAGTAATTGTATATTTAAATAAAAATGCATTTGTATTATATGTTGCTGTCGTATTCAGAAAAATCAAGTAGCTGACTATACGACTACAAATGCTGCTGCCAGCAGTCGTCTATGTGTTTCATTCATGATGTTGCATTTTTTTGCGAGCAATACTTACATATATTCTAAATAAAGAAATAATAGTTCTTTTCATACTGCGAAATCTATACAAATATATGTACAAATACTATATGTCAAATTTCAAATTTGCAATAATTGATACATTTTTGAAAGAAAATTGTATAATATGAAATGTCTTTAATTTATTTCATAGAAAACAATTTTTTGAGGTGCGTGGATTTTCCATATTTACTGTTTTACTATTTTCGTAATGAGGTTAAATGAGTTAAAAAGAATTTAAAATATTTGAAAATATTAGGTGAGGATCCTCAAGATGTAATATACGATCGGTCTAAAACTTTTCACTTAGAGCCACAGTTAAATTCGAAACAACAAAAACCCATATATTTTGTGCATAAAGTTTAACATTAAATGTGCTTTTCTAAAATGTCTATATATTTTTCTCATTCATTTCTGACCATCTTCAATGTAAATTTACCAAAGTTTTTTTTATTGCAATATGTATATAAAACTTAAAAATTTAATATTTTTTATTGTGTATTAACTTATTATTCTGCGATTTTCATTACATCACAAAATGTTACAAATTGGCACTACTGTTTCAAAAACAGAAAACTTCTAAATCAGTTGAAAACAGTTGATCTGTAAAACTGTGTGTGAAATTGTGTCAAATAAAATTACAAATATTAATAAATATAATAATACATATATATATATTTTATTAATTTTGTTAAGAATTAGCACAAAATTGATTTTCCATTTTGCATTTCATTTATAAAGAATTCTGCCATATTTTGTTAAAGGGAAAATCCATTTTTGTTATATTAAAAAAAAACAGACTTGCATTTAATTTTTCCGTGACTGCCTCAATAATTGCGTAGATGCCACCACAATATTTTTTTTAATTAAAACAGTTGATCTGTAAAACTCTGTGTGAAATTATGTCAAATAAAATTACAAATATTAATAAATATAATAATACATATATATATATTATTAATTTTGTTAAGAATTAGCACAAAATTGATTTTCCATTTTGCATTTCATTTATAAAGAATTCTGCCATATTTTGTTAAAGGGAAAATCCATTTTTGTTATATTAAAAAAAACAGACTTGCATTTAATTTTTCCGTGACTGCCTCAATAATTGCGTAGATGCCACCACAATATTTTTTCTAATTAAATATTAACCAATATCTAACTAGAATTATGATTTATTCTGACTAAAAAGTTCCAATTAAAAGTTATTCATCCCAATTATGAATATTCTCAAGGAATTTCTTTCTCACGGAAAATACATTTCTCGAGAAAAAAATTCCTCCAATTATAAATTCCGCGTGAACAAAAAATGATTAACTGGCATCATCGAATTTCGAAGCCACTTGCTTTGCTTATTGACAATTTATTTTCTATTTTTTGTGTGTGTGCAAACGACCCTACAATAAATGTCCCAATAAACATTTTTGTTTGCTATCAACTTGAGGTGCATTTGAGATCAAATACATTTCTCAAATCTCCAGCGTTAATTCTCAAATGCCCTCAATAGTTCGAATATAGTCTTCTCAACTTAAAAGGCACATTTTTATATGGCGATTTTCATAGTTATCAAATTGAGAAATTTGTGATTCTCAACTTGATAGCAAAGAAATATTTCCAATCGGTATCAAATGGAAGGTACGGAATTGCCATATTAAAAAATATTATACTAATTTTAGAAATGAAAACAATTACTTTTTTTAATGTTTCAATTTAATTTCATTATATATTTAACATTACTATGTACATATTTAACATTAAATGTACATATTATGTACATTTTTTAAAATCTAGAATTAAAAATAAATGAATTAATTAGTTGTACAGTTTTTGAAAAATTTGACAAAAAGCAGAAATAATTAAAAATATATCAATGATTTATTTGTACTTTTTTGGCATTTTTTAATTTAATTTATTATTTATGACATATTTAAATAATATATCAGACTTAACACAAATCGTATTCAAGTTGAAAAAATGTTTGGTCTCAAGTGGAGAAAAGTGTTGGATATCCAATTGAGAGTAAAAATGTTTCTCAAAGATTGGAAAAAATGTTAAGTCTCAACTTGATGTCAAGTTGAAAGCAAACAAGGAGAAAAATTGTTCAACCCAAGTTGAGAATTACATTTGACATCAATTTAAGAACTTAACTTTTCTCCAACATTGGCGAAATAATATTTCAATGCATACTGGGGAATGACCGAAACTAACACATAAACAGTTTTTTCCTATTTGAAAAACATATGACTCATTGTTGCTGTTGTAGAGTTGTTATACCCTCCACTCCAGTGTGCAGAGGGTATATATAAGTTTGTCATTCCGTTTGTAATAATTAGAAAAAAAATTTTGGACCCCATAAAATTTATATATTTGTGATCCTTATAACAACCGGAGTTGATATAGCGATGTCCGTCTGTCCGTCTGTGGAAATCACGATGACGGCATCAATCCGGCAGCTAGGGTACTCGTTGACATAAAAATGATTCACTAACATCCTGAGAAGTTTGCTATTTAAAATCGTCCAAATCGGTCGATTAGGGCCCGAGATTTGAATGAAGAACTAAAAAAAGTCTTGAAAAAATATAATTTTCTATGTTGTTCTTGTCACGATCACGCCCTCAATAGTGCAGCTACAGTGATCATTTTTAGTGAGAATGATTCACCAAATTCATGGAAAGATTTCTACTTCAAAAATCATTAAAATCGGTGGAACAGGTCCAGGGAAATCTCTGAAAAAGTAAAAAAAAATGAAAAACATGATATTTCTATATTGTTCTTGTTGTTATTCTAAATGTTGCATTGTTTTCATAGCTGGACTTGTTGTTTTTGTGGTCGTTATGGTAATAATATAACAAAAACAAACCCTTTGTACATTTTTTTATCAACTCTGGTAGAAAAATTTAAAAGTTTCCATTGTTTTGGCATCACTAAAAAAATATGTTAGATCATTTCTGTCATTGCCACAAGCCTGCCTGCAAAATTTCAGATCGATTGGGTCACGGGAAAGTGGTTAAAATCGATCCAAAATTTTTTCGACAAGCAGACACTACGAGTTAATATAAAGGGAGTAAAAATTCACCAACATCTAAAGCAAATAATGCTAAAATACCTAGTTGTTAATAAAAAAAAACAATTGGGCAATTCACAATGGGTAATGTATCGTTGTATCTCTTGTATCGTGTATCACTTTACAATAGTGTAAAATTGTTGTTGGTAATTTTCACTGAAAAATCGGATACACGATCCAACTTCATTTGCTATGTTTAGTAAATGTTGTATATTGTATCATAACATATCAGTTCCAAGTGAATGCCAGTTTTTATGAAAAAGATAAAACAAATACATAGAATATTATCAGCATAAATAATTATAAAATAAAATATGGCAAATAACGCAAATACATCGATAAGTTTATTTATATAAAAATTAAGGTTTATATTTTTAGTGTCTATGTATTTTCTCTTTCAGTACCAACCAAAACATTTAACATTTTTTTTTTTTCATTATAAATTAAAATGCAAGAGGTACGTAACTAAAACTCCAGGGTATATCTCACGACCAAAAAGCAAACACTGACAAGTGTTTTCTCTTATACAAAATAGCAGAAGCGACGAAGCGATCTTTCCTCGTTGGATCGAAAATTACTAAAGAAAGCGTTTTACAATCTGAAAATACAACTGAGTGTTCACAACAAATGAATGTATTGTGTATTTCAATACAACATACAATATACAACACCTGTTGTGAATTGCCCAAATGTAAATTTAGCAAAAAAATTTATGTATTAATTTATTTAAAGAGAAAAACACAAAAATAACGTTTGATGTTGTATTTTTTGTGTGTAATATTTAAATATATGTACATACATACACATATTAAATAATACAAATAATGTACATATATTATATATATGTATGTATGTATATTCATAGTAACTGCATGTTAGAAATAAATCGGTTATTTTATTTACATAAAATTCTGCAGTATTTTGTTGTGGGGAAAATACATTTCTTTTGTATTAACAGAGTGTCACTTCATTTTGCTCAGCGTGACTATGCCACTGTAGATGCCGCCATAATTTTTGTTTGTTCTAATTAGCTTTGCAATAGTTATTTCTATTTTAACATTAATGTTAATATTTTCAACTAGATATCATACAGAACAATGTTAAGAGTATACACGGGTTGGTCTTTTATTTCATACGTTTTTTCATTATTCTTTTACAAATATGAACATAAGTTTGGCATATTACCCACCAATCTCACATCACACTGCAAGTTCGAAAAACTCAATACACTCACATTTTTTTTTACTAATACACACACATTTTCCGCAGTGGTCACACTAATGGCACCAAATTTTTCGTGCGAATAGTGGCAGACACTAACGATGATTAATGTTACCCTGTTATAAATTTAATGCAAATTTACTGGATCCTGTAAAATTGTAATTAAAGTTTTAACTTGTTAAATCTATTATAATGATTTATTTTTTGAAATGCGCATACAAAAACGTTTGTTAATTATAGAGCATAAATATTATTAACTATTATTAAAATAATACTAATAATAATAAATGTAAACATTTTCCCTCAAACATGTGCCTGTATAATAAACTTAGTAACTCTACTTAAAATAAAATAAGAGAGAGAAGTATACAAATTTTTTCAAGTTTACGCTTCGACAACATTTTAAAAATGAGATTGCAGTCAGATGTTTGAGCATAAAATTTAATGGCGATGGATTCGACTAATTCGAACAATTTTTCGTTGATAATACGTACACAACGATTTTAGAATTTCGGTGTGATGTGAGATTGGGGGGTTAACTTTTTGTTGTCTTTACAAAATAGAGTTACCGAGTTCGTCAATGAGTTTTTTGCTTACAAATCAGTTCTACATAGTTATATAGAATTATTATTCTGCTTTACCTATAAAATATCTGATTGCGATTACATCTAATTTTTAAAAATTGTTTATAATTAATAAAGCATTATTATTCACATAAATACAAAATTTCACTTTTTAAATTTTCCATTCAAATTTAAGAAAATATCAATTATAATAAAAACTGAAAATAAAATTTCCAATTATAAATTAGAAAATATTAATTGAGTTTCAGAAAATCATATCAAAACGTCGGAAATAATAATTTTAAATTTAGAAATATCTTTACATTTAAAAATGTTTACATTTAAAAAAAATATTGCCATTCAGGAGATATTAATAACTTTTCAGTACCGCGATTCAGTAACTTCTTTTAACGATAGTCGAATTGTAAAAAAAAAGAAAATTGCAAAATTATCAGTAAAATTTTGAAACGATATTCGCTACTGTTAAAGTCAGCTGTTGTTGTTATCTAAACGACAACCATTTTTGTGTGTTTTATCCAATCGATAAAAACTTTAATTTTTAGGTTGAAATGTCGTCATACATAAATAAAAATCATGAAATAGTGAAAATATTTTGCTTTAATTAAAAAACTTTTTTATATAAATAAAAAAATTAAATATTCAATTCATTATTTCATTTTCAAATAAATAAACAGAAATATTAGTAAAAAAAATAAAGATATTAAACATAAACATAAAATCATCCTGTCAAACACGAAGTAATTTGTTTTCTTCTATTCTTTGTGTTTTTCGCTTATTTTGACAGAGATGCCACTCCTTTACAATTTAAATAAATAGAAAAACAGATTTGTCGATATTAATTTAAATTCAATGAATTTAAGAAAACCTCAAATGATATTTAAGAATTGCTAACATAAAAATTGTTACATAAGTAAACGTAATTTTATGAGAATGTTATTTTTTATATATAAATTTTCACAATTTTTTTTGGATGAAAATTTGAAGTTTTTCAGAAAATAAAGATAACATTAAATTATTTTATTTAAAATGTTTGGGACTTTTCGTTTTTTGCGTTTTTCATCCCTAATTTGATTATTTATTATTATAAATTTATTCTCTATGTTTTCAAAATATGGCAATATTTTAAAAAAAGTTGAGAGAGCTTTTTTTTTTTGTTATTATTTTGTTACTCCATCCGACCTATATGGCCACAATGAAGAAATATTTGGCCAGTTAAAAGAAACTATACAGTCATCTCCAATTAGCACGATTTAATGCATATAGCCACTCTACACAACCATTACCTTTGCAATGGAGGTTAGGGCGAGCTATTTAATTAGCAAAAACTAAATTAAACGAGAAGTTATGTCATATAACCGGAAACGCATGCATATAGGTATATAACCAAAATGCATGCCGATCAGCAACCACGATGACCAAAAAGCAAACACCGAAATATATCCGAAATAATAGAAAAGAAGAAAACCAACCCAAAGAATTTGCTGAAATAATTTGGTATTAAGTTTAACATATTGTTTACTTTTTCATTTACATTTATTATCAAGACTCAAACCGAGGTGGAGGGTATCAAAGATTCGGCACAGCCGAATTTAACACTCTTACTTGTTCATTTTCTATTTTCCATTTTTCATTTTTCATCTCTCAATTTTCATTTTTCATTTTCCATTCTCCATTTTCCATTTTTAATTTTCCTTCTTCATTTTTCATTTTCCATTTTTCAGTTCTCATTTTCCATTTTCCATTTTTCGTCTTAATTTTTTCTTTCATATTGGCGATATTTTTTATTATACGTGATAACGGTAGAAAAAATATGTGGCAATACTACTAACATAGCTCATGGTAGTTGTGTTTGTTGGCATGACTGCATCATTTTTTTGTGGCTTTTTTGAACTGTGAATGTTGTTGTACAATCACTAAAATATTACAACAAACACACTGGGTTTTATGTTTATACCCTATACCACTATGTGGTTTGGGTATAATGACTTTGTGCTGCTGTTTGTAACAACCAAAAATATTTGACCTACACCCATCTTTAATTATACCGATCGAATCAGAATCACTATCTGATTCGATTTGACGATGTCCGTCCGTACGTCCGTCCGTCCGTCTGTGTGTCCATGTAAAGCTTGTAATCAAACTGCAGGTCGCAAATATGAATATATTTTGATGATATTTGGTATTTGATCTTCTGTCGGCAATGGGCTGAACGCTATTGAAATTGGTGAGAATCGGTCCATGTTCAGACCTAGCCCCCATACAAATGACCCCTATGAAATCAACATATATTGCCATAAGATCCAAATTATGATACAAATCTTTGTCAAATTGGGTTTGTATGTATATATTACATCCATTAATCAGTAGTCCAAAAATAATCCCTATTGGACAACTCTTAGTCATAGTCCCCATATAGAGCTGTTTCCCGATCTTCACTTAAATCTATCAAAAAAGAAAAATATTGCACTGATTCTTCTCAAATTTTGTTTGTATACATTTTTGGAAAATACAAGAGACCTTACCAAACATGGTCAGGATCGGTCCATTTTTTGGCCTAGTCCCCATATAGATATAGCATCCGATATGAAATTTTTCATATCTGCAGCCAAAAAAATTAAGAAAAATCCCACTCAAATTTGGGTTATGCTTATTTTCTATATCCAGTTAGTTGGGTCTGAGAGATAGGGTCTCTAAACGCATGGTATAGGGTATCATATAGTCGGTCTACACCGACTATAATTTTCTTACTTGTTTTTTTTTTGAGGTATCTACATATTTTTGCTCGTATCTAAGCACAATGATGCCCGATTTAGCCCATTTTCAATACTAACCTGATGGGAATTTTGACAAATGATATTATTATAACCTTACCCAGTAAAATGGGTTTTTTTGTGTGAAGGAGCGTGACTTCAACAGACAGACGGACAGACGGACATCGCTATATCGACTCGGGCTGTGATAAGGAGCAAGAATATATGTATATACTTTATGGGGTCGGAAATTAGTTTCTCGATGCGTTACAAACGGAATGACAAACCTATATATACCCTCTGCCACTGAGGTGTGGAGGGTATAAAAACATTTATCAAAAAAGTAAAAATAGACGCAAAGAAAATTCGATTTATTGTCGTCTTACATACATTGCAGTGGAAAAGGGTTTCTCGGTGCTTATATCTGAATTGCATATTATAACAAAATTAAATTATTTTACAATTAAAAGCCAGATTAGAAAAGTTTTCAGAAGTTAGAAAACTTGCAAACACAAACCAAAGGAGGCATAACAGTTGAAACCTTCGTATATTCGGTTATTTTGGGAGAATATTATGAGTGGTGTCACGAGATGTAAATTGAATGAACTATAATCCCAGTTGGGAAAATCGTCGTAGATGACATTGTCTTTAAGGATTTCTTTAAGACATTTTACAATATTTCACGCACGACATTTGTCGATGAAATTTTCTGTAACGACGATATAATGGACATTGTCGTTAACGTCCAGCTGGGAGACAAATTACTCAGATGGTCGTGTATCACATCCCGTTGACGACCAATTCAGCGACAAAAATATATTTGTAGTGTATCCAGGTCCGTTGACGACAATATGAGCGACAACGTCTTGTACTTGTCACACATCGAACTTTATTAACGACAAGTTAAGCGACAATGTCTATGAGGCTTTCCAAGAACTATATAATAGTTCTTGGGCTTTCGTGCAGAGATTTAATAAAAAATTTCATTAACGACCAGCTGGATGACAAATAACTTATATGGTCGTGTATTACATTCTAACAACGACAAATTAGTGACAAAAACCGGTTTCGTCGTGTATGAGTCTGTTGATGTCAATATGATGTCAAGGTGTTCGTAAATTGAACACCGTTAAAGACAGCATGAGCGACAATGTCTTCAAATTGTTCACGTACTGCATTTATCTCATGTGCATATGCTTGGCGTGATCAAAAAAAAATTTTCTTAAAAATATAACGGGACTTCAAAAAGGCTACAAGACAAAATTAAATAATAATATGAATGCAGATTGTAAGAAAAATTATGGGGCTATTGAATTTAATAATGTTTCATTGTATTTTTTACTATTTCAGGTTGGTGCGATGAAACGCATCGTAGCTGGCAGCCTACAAAATATAAGCAGAATTTAGATAAAAACAAGTAAGAGTGTTAAATTCGGCTGTGCCGAATCTTTGATACCCTCCACCTCGGTTTGAGTCTTGATAATAAATGTAAATGAAAAAGTAAACAATTTGTTAAACTTAATACCAAATTAATTCAGCAAATTCTTTGGGTTGGTTTTCTTCTTTTCTATTATTTCGGTGTTTGTTTTTTGGTCATCGTGGTTGCTGATCGGCATGCATTTTGGTTATATACCTATATGCATGCGTTTCCGGTTATATGACATAACTTCTCGTTTAATTTAGTTTTTGCTAATTAAATAGCTCGCCCTAACCTCCATTGCAAAGGTAATGGTTGTGTAGAGTGGCTATATGCATTAAATCGTGCTAATTGGAGATGGCTGTATAGTTTCTTTTAACTGGCCAAATATTTCTTCATTGTGGCCATATAGGTCGGATGGAGTAACAAAATAATAACCAAAAAAAAGCTCTCTCAACTTTTTTTTAAAATATTGCCATATTTTGAAAACATAGAGAATAAATTTATAATAATAAATAATCAAATTAGGGATGAAAAACGCAAAAACCGAAAAGTCCCAAACATTTTAAATAAAATAATTTAATGTTATCTTTATTTTCTGAAAAACTTCAAATTTTCATCCAAAAAAAATTGTGAAAATTTATATATAAAAAATAACATTCTCATAAAATTACGTTTACTTATGTAACAATTTTTATGTTAGCAATTCTTAAATATCATTTGAGGTTTTCTTAAATTCATTGAATTTAAATTAATATCGACAAATCTGTTTTGCTATTTATTTAAATTGTAAGGAGTGGCATCTCTGTCAAAATAAGCGAAAAACACAAAGAATAGAAAAAAACAAATTACTTCGTGTTTGACAGGATGATTTTATGTTTATGTTTAATATCTTTATTTTTTTTTACTAATATTTCTGTTTATTTATTTGAAAATGAAATAATGAATTGAATATGCTATTTAATTTTTTTATTTATATAAAAAAGTTTTTTAATTAAAGCAAAATATTTTCACTATTTCATGATTTTTATTTATGTATGACGACATTTCAACCTAAAAATGTAAGTTTTTATCGATTGGATAAACAACACAAAAATGGTTGTCGTTTAGATAACAACAACAGCTGACTTTAACAATAGCGAATATCGTTTCAAAATTTTACTGATAATTTTGCAATTTTCTTTTTTTTTTACAATTCGACTATCGTTAAAAGAAGTTACTGAATCGCGGTACTGAAAAGTTATTAATATCTCCTGAATGGCAATATTTTTTTTAAATGTAAACATTTTTAAATGTAAAGATATTTCTAAATTTAAAATTATTATTTCCGACGTTTTGATATGATTTTCTGAAACTCAATTAATATTTTCTAATTTATAATTGGAAATTTTATTTTCAGTTTTTATTATAATTGAAATTTTCTTAAATTTGAATGGAAAATTTAAAAAGTGAAATTTTGTATTTATGTGAATAATAATGCTTTAATAATTATAAACAATTTTTAAAAATTAGATGTAATCGCAATCAGATATTTTATAGGTAAAGCAGAATAATAATTCTATATAACTATGTAGAACTGTTTTGTAAGCAAAAAACTCATTGACGAACTCGGTAACTCTATTTTGTAAAGACAACAAAAAGTTAACCCCCCAATCTCACATCACACTGAAATTGTAAAATCGTTGTGTACGTATTATCAACGAAAAATTGTTCGAATTAGTCGAATACATCGCCATTAAATTTTATGCTCAAACATCTGACTGCAATCTCATTTTTAAAATGTTTTCGAAGCGTAAACTTGAAAAAATTTGTATACTTCTCTCTCTTATTTTATTTTAAGTAGAGTTACCAAGTTTATTATACAGGCACATGTTTGAGGGAAAATGTTTACATTTATTATTATTAGTATTATTTTAGTAATAGTTAATAACATTTATGCTCTATAATTAACAAACTTGCGTTTTTGTATGCGCATTTCAAAAAATAAATCATTATAATAGATTTAACAAGTTAAAACTTTAATTACAATTTTACAGAATCCAGTAAATTTGCATTAAATTTATAACAGGGTAACATTAATCATCGTTAGTGTCTGCCACTACTCGCACGAAAAATTTGGTGCCATTAGTGTGACCACTGCGGAAAATGTGTGTGTATTAGTAAAAAAAATGTGAGTGTATTGAGTTTTTCGAACTTGCAGTGTGATGTGAGATTGGTGGGTAATATGCCAAACTTATGTTCATATTTGTAAAAGAATAATGAAAAAAACGTATGAAATAAAAGAACAACCCGTGTATACTCTTAACATTGTTCTGTATGATATCTAGTTGAAAATATTAACATTCATGTTAAAATAGAAATAACTATTGCAAAGCTAATTAGAACAAACAAAAATTATGGCGGCATCTACTGTGGCATAGTCACGCTGAGCAAAATGAAGTGACACTCTGTTAATACAAAAGAAATGTATTTTCCCCACAACAAAATACTGCAGAATTTTATGTAAATAAAATAACCGATTTATTTCTAACATGCAGTTACTATGAATATACATACATACATATATATAATATATGTACATTATTTGTATTATTTAATATGTGTATGTATGTACATATATTTAAATATTACACACAAAAAATACAACATCAAACGTTATTTTTGTGTTTTTCTCTTTAAATAAATTAATACATAAATTTTTTTGCTAAATTTACATTTGGGCAATTCACAACAGGTGTTGTATATTGTATGTTGTATTGAAATACACAATACAATCATTTGTTGTGAACACTCAGTTGTATTTTCATATTGTAAAACGCTTTCTTTAGTAATTTTCGATCCAACGAGGAAAGATCGCTTCGTCGCTTCTGCTATTTTGTATAAGAGAAAACACTTGTCAGTGTTTGCTTTTTGGTCGTGAGATATACCCTGGAGTTTTAGTTACGTACCTCTTGCATTTTAATTTATAATGAAAAAAAAATGTTAAATGTGTTGGTTGGTACTGAAAGAGAAAATACATACTAAAAATAAAAACATTAATTTTTATATAAATAAACTTATCGATGTATTTGCGTTATTTACATTATTTGCCATATTTTATTTTATAATTATTTATGCTGATAATATTCTATGTATTTGTTTTTTCTTTTTCATAAAAACTGGCATTCACTTGGAACTGATATGTTATGATACAATATACAACATTTACTAAACATAGCAAATGAAGTTGGATCGTGTATCAGATTTTTCAGTGAAAATTACCAACAGCAATTTTACACTATTGTAAAGTGATACACGATACAACAGATACAACGATACATTACCCATTGTGAATTGCCCAATTGTTTTTTTTTTATTAACAACTAGGTATTTTAGCATTATTTGCTTTAGATGTTGGTGAATTTTTACTCCCTTTATATTAACTCGTAGTGTCTGCTTGTCGAAAAAATTTTGGATCGATTTTAACCACTTTCCCGTGACCCAATCGATCTGAAATTTTGCAGGCAGGCTTGTGGCAATGACAGAAATGATCTAACATATTTTTTTAGTGATGCCAAAACTATGGAAACTTTTAAATTTTTCTACCAGAGTTGATAAAAAAATGTACAAAGGGATTGTTTTTGTTATATTATTACCATAACGACCACAAAAACAACAAGTCCAGCTATGAAAACAATGCAACATTTAGAATAACAACAAGAACAATATAGAAATATCATGTTTTTCATTTTTTTTTTACTTTTTCACAGATTTCCCTGGACCTGTTCCACCGATTTTAATGATTTTTGAAGTAGAAATCTTTCCATGAATTTGGTGAATCATTCTCACTAAAAATGATCACTGTAGCTGCACTATTGCGGGCGTGATCGTGACAAGAACAGCATAGAAAATTATTTTTTTTCAAGACTTTTTTAGTTTCATTCAAATCTCGGGCCCTAAGCGACCGATTTGGACGATTTTAAATAGCAAACTTCTCAGGATGTTAGTGAATCATTTTTATGTCAACGAGTACCCTAGCTGCCGGATTGATGCCGTCATCGTGATTTCCACAGACGGACAGACGGACAGACGGACATCGCTATATCAACTCCGGTTGTTATAAGGATCACAAATATATAAATTTTATGGGGTCCAAAATTTTTTTTCTAATTATTACAAACGGAATGACAAACTTATATATACCCTCTGCACACTGGAGTGGAGGGTATAACAACTCTACAACAGCAACAATGACAGTCATATGTTTTTCAAATAGGAAAAAACTGTTTATGTGTTAGTTTCGGTCATTCACCAGTATGCATTGAAATATTATTTCTCCAATGTTGGAGAAAAGTTAAGTTCTTAAATTGATGTCAAATGTAATTCTCAACTTGGGTTGAACAATTTTTCTCCTTGTTTGCTTTCAACTTGACATCAAGTTGAGACTTAACATTTTTTCCAATCTTTGAGAAACATTTTTACTCTCAATTGGATATCCAACACTTTTCTCCACTTGAGACCAAACATTTTTTCAACTTGAATACGATTTGTGTTAAGTCTGAGATATTATTTAAATATGTCATAAATAATAAATTAAATTAAAAAATGCCAAAAAAGTACAAATAAATCATTGATATATTTTTAATTATTTCTGCTTTTTGTCGAATTTTTCAAAAAATGTACAACTAATTAATTCATTTATTTTTAATTCTAGATTTTAAAAAATGTACATAATATGTACATTTAATGTTAAATATGTACATAGTAATGTTAAATATATAATGAAATTAAATTGAAACATTAAAAAAAGTACATTGTTTTCATTTCTAAAATTAGTATAATATTTTTTAATATGGCAATTCCGTACCTTCCATTTGATACCGATTGGAAATATTTCTTTGCTATCAAGTTGAGAATCACAAATTTCTCGATTTGATAACTATGAAAATCGCCATATAAAAAATGTGCCTTTTAAGTTGAGAAGACTATATTCGAACTATTGAGGGCATTTGAGAATTAACGTTGGAGATTTGAGAAATGTATTTGATCTCAAATGCACCTCAAGTTGATAGCAAACAAAAATGTTTATTGGGACATTTATTGTAGGGTCGTTTGCACACACACAAAAAATAGAAAATAAATTGTCAATAAGCAAAGCAAGTGGCTTCGAAATTCGATGATGCCAGTTAATCATTTTTTGTTCACGCGGAATTTATAATTGGAGGAATTTTTTCTCGAGAAATGTATTTTCCGTGAGAAAGAAATTTATTATTATTATTATTAATTTATTTATTCTAGTTAGATATTGGTTAATATTTAATTAGAAAAAATATTGTGGTGGCATCTACGCAATTATTGAGGCAGTCACGGAAAAATTAAATGCAAGTCTGTTTTTTTTAATATAACAAAAATGGATTTTCCCTTTAACAAAATATGGCAGAATTCTTTATAAATGAAATGCAAAATGGAAAATCAATTTTGTGCTAATTCTTAACAAAATTAATAATATATATATATATATATGTATTATTATATTTATTATACCCTCCACATCTCAGTGGCAGAGGGTATATATAGGTTTGTCATTCCGTTTGTAACGCATCGAAAAACTAATTTCCGACCCAATAAAGTATATATATTCTTGATCCTTATCACAGCTCGAGTCGATATAGCGATGTCCGTCTGTCCGTCTGTCCGTGTGTCTGTTGAAATCACGCTCATTCAAAAAAAAAAGCATTTACTTAGGTCAGGTTACGAAAAAATTATTTGCCATAATTCCCACCAGGTTGGTATTGAAATCGGAGTAAATCGGGAGCCTCTGCGCTGAGAAATGAACAAAAGTTTATAGATACCTCTAAAAAAAACATGAAACCTAGTGTTTTCTTGTAATAGTTTAGTGGTTGAACATACAACAACATAAAAAAAGCCACAAAAAAAATGTGATTCATACATATTAACAATAACAAGAACACAACTACCATGAGCTATGTTAATAGTATTGCCACAAACCGAGGTGGAGGGTATCAAAGATTCGGCACAGCCGAATTTAACACACTTGTTAATATTTGTAATTTTATTTGACACAATTTCACACACAGTTTTACAGATCAACTGTTTTCAACTGATTTAGAAGTTTTCTGTTTTTGAAACAGTAGTGCCAATTTGTAACATTTTGTGATGTAATGAAAATCGCAGAATAATAAGTTAATACACAATAAAAAATATTAAATTTTTAAGTTTTATATACATATTGCAATAAAAAAAACTTTGGTAAATTTACATTGAAGATGGTCAGAAATGAATGAGAAAAAATATATAGACATTTTAGAAAAGCACATTTAATGTTAAACTTTATGCACAAAATATATGGGTTTTTGTTGTTTCGAATTTAACTGTGGCTCTAAGTGAAAAGTTTTAGACCGATCGTATATTACATCTTGAGGATCCTCACCTAATATTTTCAAATATTTTAAATTCTTTTTAACTCATTTAACCTCATTACGAAAATAGTAAAACAGTAAATATGGAAAATCCACGCACCTCAAAAAATTGTTTTCTATGACATAAATTAAAGACATTTCATATTATACAATTTTCTTTCAAAAATGTATCAATTATTGCAAATTTGAAATTTGACATATAGTATTTGTACATATGTATATTTGTATAGATTTCGCAGTATGAAAAGAACTATTATTTCTTTATTTAGAATATATGTAAGTATTGCTCGCAAAAAAATGCAACATCATGAATGAAACACATAGACGACTGCTGGCAGCAGCATTTGTAGTCGTATAGTCAGCTACTTGATTTTTCTGAATAGACAGCAACATATAATACAAATGCATTTTTATTTAAATATACAATTACTTTTACTTATTTAAAATGCATTAGTACAACATAAAAATAAATAAATTAGTTTAACGCCTTTTGATTATTAATGGAATTATAGCCTTTCATTTTGCGATTTTTTTTTTAAACAAAATAAAATATTTCATAGCACTAACTTCTTTTACATATTTTGTTATATTGTCAACACTATTTTTGTTTTGTAGCCAACAAAACACACTTGCAGTTTTTTTTTCTATTTGAAGAACATATGACTGCCATTGTTGATGTTGTAGAGTTGTTTTTTTTTTTTTGATTTTGTTTCGTTAACTCTTTTGTATTAAAGCACCTCCAATATATGTATCCATTTTAGTTTGCAAATTCAGTATATTTATAATTTATTACTTACAGCAAAAAATAATAGAAACAATTTTATCAGTTATGCTTACGAAACTCTATAAATAGACTTGAAGTTGGCTGCAAAAGCAGTAGCCTGTGTAAAGAACAAGTTAGCGACATGTAACTGTTACGTAACGTGTCAGCCTTTTTTTCACATGAAAAGTATTGGGACGTTCCGGTTACGTTCGGTAACTGTTTTAAATGATTTTCATGTAAAAAAAAACAACTGACTCGTTACGGTTACGGTTAGAAAACATTGACCTTTTATATGTATTATAATGCTATGAATGCATTTATCTTTATTTTATTTTATTTATATATTCTTTTTTTTTGTATTGTATATTATTTTTTTTTATTATTATTGCTATTTCATTTAATTATTTTTTTCTTTAAATAAATTAATACATAAAAATTTGTTTTTTAAATTATTGGTGAACTTTTACTCCCTTTATTTATTGTCTTTATATTAACTGGTAGTGTCTGCTTGTCGACAAAATTTTGGATCGATTTTTAGCCCCTTTCCCGTGAGCCAATCGATCTGAAATTTTGCATGCAGGCTCGTGGCAATGACAGAAATGATCTAACAAATTTTTTTAGTGATGCCAAAACAATGGAAACTTTTAAAATTTTCTACCAGAGTTCACAAAAAAATGTACAAAGGGTTTGTTTTTATTATATTATTACCACAACGACCACAAAAACAAAAAGTCCAGCTATGACAACAATGCAACATTTAGAATAACAACAGGAACAATATGGAAACATCATGTTTTTCATTTTTTTTTTTAATTTTTCATAGATTTACCTGGACCTGTTCCACCGATTTTAATGATTTTTGAAGTAGAAATCTTCCCATGAATTTGGTGAATCATTCTCACTAAAAATTATCACCCTAGCTATCCTATTGAGGGCGTGATCGTGACAAGAACAACATAGAAAATTATATTTTTTCAAGACTTTTTTTAGTTCTTCAGTCAAATCTCGGGCCCTAATCGACCGATTTGGACGATTTTAAATAGCAAACTTTTCAGGATGTTAATGAATCATTTTTTATGCCAACGAGCACCCTAGCTGCCCGATTGATGCCGTCATCGTGATTTCCACAGACGGACAGACGGACAGACGGACATCGCTATATCAACTCCGGTTGTTATAAGGATCACAAATATATATATTTTATGGGGTCCAAATTTTTTTTTCTAATTATTACAAACGGAATGACAAACTTATATATACCCTCTGCACACTGGAGTGGAGGGTATAATAATCATGAATTTTAATTACGACGGAACAAAAAAAAAAAAATTCCTAAAAACATACGGAAACGTATTAAATGCTTTATATGGTAAGTTAATAAAAAATGAAACATTAAGTTAATTAGAGAACTCGTTGTTTAGACTCCATATGAATTAAATCTGTTTTTTTTTTATAGAAGCCACAAAACAAGATGGCGAAACCTACGAGGAATTCACCAAAGAGCTAAGATTGGTTTTTCGAAAAATTAAAAATACTGCAAATAAAGAAAAATCACGGAAAGAAAATAAAGAAAACAAATAAGTTAAAATTAAAATATTAAGTTATTAATAAGTAATTTTTAAAATTGTTATTTTTATCGTTTTTGTGTTTTTTTTTAATTATTATCTTTTAAAAAAAAATGATTTCGATCGAAATATTTCAATAACGAAATATTCATTCATTTTAACTACAATTTTTGTAAGGAGAATGACTAATGACAATTCAAACAGAATTGCTTTAGATTTTAGAATTAAAGATATTTATTCATTAAAATTGTTTTTTGCCGGTATGTTTACTAGTGTTTATTATTGTTTATTATATATAATGGTGTATATCACTTCAAATCTTATTACACAGCGTAATAGCCACACAGGATGAAAATATAGTAAAGCCTCCAAAGGGTTTGTCGTTCTAGAGCCACACTTTTTTTTATGATCTTATATAGTTTTTATAATCTTGATGTTTGTTGGCTCAGTTTTTCAGCAATTCATGTTTTCTCATTTATAGTACGAGTAAATTTTTTCGGTTTAATCGATTTGGGAGTGCTGTATTGGTATGTTGTATACGACAAAATAACCACACGTAATTATGATCCACTATTATAATAATTTCGCACATCACTGATTCACTGTTATTCTGATTTGCTTTTTCTGTAACTATATACGTATACATATGATTAATTATATTTAAATATATTTAAAAGTTGGTGAGGAACATTAAGCCAGAAACTGAGCGCCGTATGGTTGAAAATTTTCTTATTTTATAAAACACCCCATCCAGATCGAAATACGTTATGTATTAACGATTCACAATATTGGATGAAATATTAAAATAAATAAATTTTTAATAAATATTTCGTGTATAGTAAGCTAAAGCTTATTCATTTTACGACAATATATAACGAACAAGTTTTCTATAAAGCTTTTGGATATTTATTCATAATTGACCACTCAGATGATCAACTCTTATACATGTTGCAGGTTGAAAGCAGTTTAACACCAATTGATGGTCTCTTAATTGGATATAATAGATAAAACGATGTGCTGTTTATATTAAAAATGGCAGAGACAGCCGCACAAACCGTTCTATGCCATATACTGTATATTTATATATTTAGAATAAATAAATATTTCGGTGTCTCTAGAGTATAATTTAAAGAATAATTGATGGGCAGTACTTCAGGTAGACTCTATTGTATGTTTTTCATACAAAATTTTTTGATAAAGTTCACTTGAAGTACACTTTAATTTTTTTGCATACGGCCCTTAATGTTTCATCTTTTGTTCATTTAAATGACAAAAAAAAATTAAATTCGACTATCAATGGGATCTATAATACTAATAGGCAAGGCGATTTCTTGTGACCGATGTAAAAATTTTATTTACAAACCGATTTTGACACAAGCATATCTCATTTGAAAAATATTTCTTTTTAGCTGTCCAACAGATTTACAGATTTTCACCGTCTGGAACATTTTTTTGGAGTTGTGCTCATTTAAATTTGCTACTAACACATACATAAAACACATATGTATGTACATAAAACACATATGTATGTGTGTGTGTGTTTATTATAAATACTAAAAACCCTGTGCTGAATTGTGAATTTGGCTAAAACTGATTAGCATACCTTTGTGCTCTTCTGAATCTATTTATTTACAAACCCATTTATATATTTTCTGTGTGTTCAACAAACATATGTAATGAAATTTAATGTATTTTATTTAAAAAGTGTTGAATTGTGAATTAGCTAAAATTTATAAGCATACCTTTAGGATCTTATAAAATTATTTATTAAATGAAAAAATAAAATTTCCTAGAATTTTCACTCAAATTTCGAGGGCTGGGCTCTACTAGTATATATAATAAACTACTCAAACAAGGTGTTATGCCATGTCATGCCATGTCATGCCAACTCAAACATACTGTCTTAGCATGTTATTGCAACTTACCTAAGCTGTTGTACGTTGTTGTGGTCAATACCATGTTTTTTAATGTTTTTTCTGCAGCATGTTTTTCACAGCCTCGTATGAAAATATTGATTATTCTTTATTTTTTTTTAAATACAGATACAGTGTGCAGAGGGTATATATAAGTTTGTCATTCTGCTTGTAATAATTAGAAAAAAAATTTAGGACGCCATAAAATATATATATTTGTGATCCTTATAACAACCAGAGTTGATATAGCGATGTCCGTCTGTCCGTCTTTCCGTCTGTGGAAATCACGATGACGGCATCAGTCGGGCAGCTAGGGTACTCCTTGATATAAAAAATGATTCTTTAACATCCTGAAAAGTTTGCTATTTAAAACCGTCCAAATCGGTCGATTAGGGCCCGAGATTTGAATGAAGATCTAAAAAAAGTCTTGAAAAAATTTAACTTTCTATGTTGTTCTTGTCACGAACACGCCCTCAATAGTGCAGCTATAGTGATCATTTTTAGTGAGAATGATTCACCAAATTCAAGGGAAGATTTCTGTTTCAAAAATCATTAAAATCGGTGGAACAGGTCCAGGGAAATCTCTGAAAAATTAAAAAAAAAATGAAAAATATGATGTTTCTATATTGTTATTGTTGTTATTCTAAATGTTGTGTTGTTGTCATAGCTGGACTTGTTGTTTTTGGGGTCGTTGCGGTAATAATAAAAACTAACCCCTTGTACATTTTTTTATTAACTCTAGTAGAAAATTTTAAAAGTTTCCATTGTTTTGGCATCACTAAAAAATTTTGTTATATCATTTCTGTTATTACCACGAGCCTACCTGCAAAATTTCAAATCGAATGGGTCACGGGAAAGGGTTTAAAACCGATCCAAATTTTTTTCGACAAGCAGACACTACGAGTTAATATAAAGGGAGTAAAAATTCACCAACATCTAAAGCAAATAATGCTAAAATACCTAGTTGTTAATAAAAAAAAAAACAATGTAAATTTAGCAAAAAAAAATTTTATGTATAAAAAAAATAACACAAAAATAACGTTTGATGTTGTATTTTTTGTGTGTAATACATAAACATATTAAATAGTACAAATAATACACATATATTAGATATATGTATGTATATCCGGAACAACTGCATGTTAGAAATAAATCGGTTTATTATTATATTTACATAAAATTCTGCAATATTTTGTTGTGGGGAAAATACATTTCTTTTGCATTAACAGTGTCACTTCATATTGCTCAGCGTGACTATGCCACAGTAGATGGCGCCACAATTGTTATTTGTTCTAATTAGCTTTGCAATAGTTATTTCTATTTTAACATGAATGTCAATATTTTCGACCAGATATCATACAGAACAATGTTAAGAGTTTACACGGTCTGGTCTTTTATTTCATACGTTTTTTCATTATTCTTTTACAAATATGAACATAACTTTGGCATATTAAGTTTTTGTTGCCTTTACAAAATAGAGTTACCGAGTTCATCAATGAGTTTTTTGCTTTCAAAACAGTTCTACATAGTTATATAGAATTATTATTCTGCTTTACCTACAAAATATCTGATTGCGATTACATATAATTTTTAAAAATTGTTTATAATGACTAAAGCATTATTATTCACATAAATACAAAATTGTACTTTTTAAATTTTCCATTCAAATTTAAGGAAATATCAATTCTAAAAACTGGAATTAAAAATTTCCAATTATAAATTAGAAAATATTAATTGAATTTCAGAAAATCATATCAAAACGTCGCAAATAATAATTTTAAATTTAGAAGACATCAATTGCATCTTTAATATATATTCGTTAAACACAAATTGAAATTCCAAAAAAAAAAAAAAGAAAAAAAAAACACTAAATACCTATGATTACATTTAAAAAATATATTGCCATTCAGGAGAAATTAATAGCTTTTCAGTACCGCGCTTCAGTAACTTCTTTTAACGATAGTCGAATCGTTAAAAAAAGAATATAGCAAAATTTTCAGTAAAATTTTTAAACGATATTCGCTATTGTTAAAGTCAGCTGTTGTTGTTACCTAACGACAACTATTTTTGCGTTGTTTATTCAATCGATAAAAACTTAAATTTTTAGCTTGAAATGTCGTCATTCATAAATAAAAATCATAAAATAGTGAAAATATTTTGCTTTTATTAAAAAACTTTTTTATATAAATAAAAAAATGAAATAGCATATTCAATTCATTATTTCATTTTAAAATATATAAACAGAAATATTAGTAAAAAAAATAAAGATATTAAACATAAACATAAAATCATCCTGTCAAACACGAAGTAATTTTTTTTTTCTATTCTTCTTTGTGTATTTCGCTTATTTTGACAGAGATGCCACTCGTTTACAATTTAAATAAATAGAAAAATAGATTTGTCGACTGTCGTTACGATGTATGTACTTAGTGAATCACATAATCCTTAGTGCAAACAACAATAGCTGTCGATATATTTTGCGATTGTCAGATCGTTGAAATTTACAGAATCAGACTACAGAAAACATTAATTTATATTCAATGAATTTTAGAAAACGTCAAATGATATTTAAGAATTGCGAACATAAAAACTGTTACATAAATAAACGCAATTTGATGAGAATGTTATTTTTTATATATAAATTTTCACAATTTTTTTAGATGAAAATTTGAAGTTTTTCAGAAAATAAAGAGAACAAATTATTTTATTTAAAATGTTTGGGACATTTGGTTTTTTGCGTTTGGCATCCCTAATTTAATTATTTATTATTATAAATTTATTCTCTATGTTTTCCAAATATGGCAATATTTTAATAAAAAAGTTGAGAGAGCTTTTTTTTTTTGGTTATTATTTGTTTTGTTACTCCATCCGACCTATATGGCCGCAATGAAGAAATATTTGGTCAGTTAAAAGAAACTATACAGCCATCTCCAATTAGCACGATTTAATGCATATAGCCACCCTACACAACCATTACCTTTGCAATGGAAGTTAGGGCGAGCTATTTAATTAGCAAAAACTAAATTAAACGAGAAGTTATGTCATATAACCGGAAACGCATACATATACGTATATAACCTAAATGCATGCCGATCAGCAACCACGATGACCAAAGGCAAACACCGAAATAAATCCGAAATAATAGAAAAGACGAAAACCAACCCAAAGAATTTGCTGAAATAATTTGGTATTAAGTTTAACAAATTGTTTACTTTTTCATTTACATTTATTATCAAGACTCAAAGATTCGGCACAGCCGAATTTAACACTCTTACTTGTTTTTATAATCAATATAAAACAAACAAAACATTTTTAAATCCAACTATTGATAATTACAAAAAAAATATTCAGTTTTTAATTTTTTCCAATAAAAGGTTTACGGTAATTTTTCTGCATTATTCATCATTTGAATTCATAAAGTCACAAATATTTTGAAAAAATATATACAAACCAAATTTGAGAAAAAAAACTGTGCAACATTTTTATATATTAAGTGAAAATCGGGAAGCAGCTTTATATGGGGCTATGACAAAGAATTGCCATATGGGCTTTATTTTTAGAAAACTGATAAATGGATGTAATAAACACACACAAACCCAATTTGACTGAGATGAATATGATAATTTGGATCTTATGGCAATTTATGTCGATTTCATAGGGGTCATTTGTATGGGGCTAGGTCTGAACATAGACCGAATTTCACCAGTTTCAATAGCGTTCATCCTATGGCCCACAAAAGCTTATATACAAAATTTCACTAACATATATTCATATTTGCGACCTGTAGTTTGATTATAAGATTTACATGGACACACAGACGGACAGTAAAGAAATGTCGCATGTGTCGCATGTGTTGACATGTTAATTTTCCATTTTCATGTGTGCAAAATCGCTGTAAAAACTATGCATAGATTTGATTTGAATTTATTCGACAGTGTCTATATATGCCATTGTCAAACATGTATGAGCGGCATAGCATGAATTAACACTTGCATGATGTGACACATGTCGCATGTTGTATAGTTCAACAATTGCAGGTCTTTAATATGATATTTCTGTAAACTGAAAGGGTTACCCTGTTAGGCCCTGAGAGCACATTGGCAAAATTTAATATTTCGAACTCTCCCTTATGTATGCCATATGTAGCGTATGATACTAAAAGTTTGGAAAAATAAAATCCAATGATTTACAAACCCTTTTTCCGCCTTAATAGAAGATTGGCCCGCAAAATATTATGCGTTTGTTGGTTTTGTTTCGTCTTCTATATATCTAAATTTCAGCACAATCTGAGAGATCCACCCAAGCGAACTTCTCTATTATAACCCATTAATAATATTATTTTTATAATTGTTTGATTTATATTCTTTTTATTACTTATATTAGGATACTTGCTAATATAATTTAAATACTAATTAAATAAAACACTTATATTTTCCCCTTTTGGGATCTTATATACATATTTCAGTTTGCTTAGTTCATACCAACCAACTATTGCTTATATAAATTTTTGAAATGGCAAAAACGTGTTTTCCATTAAATCACATTTTACCATCATCAAAAGAGGCACGTTAGGAAAATGTAAATTAATCAAGCTCAACAAAAACTACAAACCACTCCACTGCACTCCACACAAATGGAAAAATAAAGCCAACACTATGTAGCATAATTTGTTTCCGTTGATTTGAAAGCTTTGATGGCGTTAATTAGAAAATATTATTCCTTAAAACGTTAATCACCCCAAGTGAGTCGACGACGGTTGGGGCTGATGAAGTTACAGTTAGATGCGGAAGTGGCGGTTTTAGTAGATAGTATGAAACTACATTTTAAAATGGGCTCATTAAATTTGCGTGTAAACATATCACAGATGAATTCTTTGATGTTAAAATTCGATGTCCTTAGGTATGTATGAACATTTATATTTTATTTCTTCTCTTAAGAGAACCAACACAAAATAATGGGGAAAAAATTATTTATTTAAACTAACAAATTCCACCCCTCGAAATTCGAGTGCAGACTCTAGGAAACTTTATTTTTTCATTAAATAAAGACCCTTAAGGTATGCTAATCAATTATAGCTAATTTGCAAATCAACACAAAAACAAACTCATTTTTATTACAACCATATTAATAAATTTAATAATCACACACAAAGCATTGTATAATTTTATCTATGTGTTAGTAGCAACTTTAAATTCAATTTACTCAAAACAAAGGAAATAATATAAAAATCTGTAAATCTGCAAAACGGCTAAAAAGAAACACCTTTCAAAAAATATACGTTTGGTCAAAATCGGGATAAAACGGTAGAACAAAACATCGGTCACAAGGAATAGCCTAGCCTATTAATATTATAGATATGGGTTCTTAAATTTTCGTAGTAAATTAAGCTGATGATTTGTATCCAATGTTGCTCAATTCTTATAAATTCAGTAATAGTTCAGTAATTTAAAAAAATGTGATTGTTCACTTTTTAAACAAGGAAAAAATTATTGAGTTTCCAGAGAGGGTATTGGATCCAACTTTGCTTACTTAAAATAAGCATAAACCAAGTTTTAGTGCCATTGCTATTAATATTTAGCGTGAAGATGTAAACAAATTAATTTTTGATGTTATTTTTATACGGGGACTAGATAAAAAAAATGGAAAAAATGGACTCAAAAACCTATATAAACCAAATTTATAAAAAATTCAATTTTTTTTTGATAGATTTAAGTGAAGATCGGAATCCGCCTTATATAAGGGGCTATATCTAAAAAAGGCCATATCCAAACGGAAACAAATTAATAACAATGAAACTTAAATTTTATTTATTTTTATTTTCTATATCAAATTAATTTGACCTTATAGAAAGGATCTCCAAACGTATATATAATTTTCTTACTTGTTTTTCCATATCTTAATGTTTGTTTGCTTAGTTTTTCAACTATAACTCAAGCACCATTGATGGTTGCTCATTTCATTCTTCAGCAAATAGTTTTAGAAAATCATGTTGTACTAATTTTATCTAATGATATTTTCTAAAAATTTTAATATTTTCTCCTTTTTTATCACTTATATATAATTATTATTTTTAGCAGAGTTGAAGAAATGTATACGTATTTTCAATATTAAATAAAAGATACTTCAGTATTTGTTATTAAAATTTTTACGTGAATATTTTAATAAAAAAAAATTTATTTAAGCCTCAGCTACAATTTTGCTGAACAATGAAATGAGAATTCATTAATGGTTCTTGAGCTATAGTTGAAAAATTAAGCAGACTAATATCAAAATAAGAAGAAAATATAAAAGGTCAAAAAAAAAACAAACTAGCGTAGTAATTTTTGACTTGGAATTTCTCACCGCCATTACATGATCCCGAAAAGGTTCCACAGTGTAATTTGTCGTCACCCAATTTAGTTGAATGTTGATAGATATCTACCTCAGAGTACAAGAAAAGAGAGAGATAGAATTTATAAAAATGATATAAAAGATACTTTTAAATATTCTGGAAAGTTGCTTTCCCAAAATGACAAATTTTTACGCTGGCGTTCAGTAGTTTACTTATTAATAATGTCAGTACACAAACTTCAACTGGATCTCGTCTTTATTCTAATTGAGATATATCGTTACTTTTAAGTTAAAATTTCCAATAAACATTTTAAAACACTTCGAATAATTCTTAAAAATATTAAGGGTTAATATTTTTCATTTATAAATATTTTTATCGAAATAAGTTTCGATTTTGTTTTGTTTATATTAGTTTCTTTAACGATGTAAACAAAATGGTGAATATTTCAAGGATTTTTATACTCTATACCACTATGTGGTTTGGGTATAATGACTTTTTGCTGCTGTTTGTAACTACCAAAAAAATTTGACCTATAACCATCTTTTATTATACCGATCGAATCAGAATCACTATCTGATTCGATTTAACGATGTCCGTCCGTGTGTCCGTCCGTCTGTATGTCCATGTAAACTTTGTAATCAAACTGCAGGTCGCAAATATGAGTATATTTAGATGAAATTTGGTATATAAGCTTTTATCGGCCATAGGATGAACGCTATTAAAATTGGTGAAAATCGGTCCATGTGCAGACCTAGCCCCCATACAAATGACCCCTATGAAATCGACATAAATTGCCATAAGATCCAAATTATCATATAGATCTTACTCAAATTGGGTTTGTATACGTTTATTACATCCAATAATGAGTAGTCCAAAAATTATCCCTATGGGACAACCCTTACTCATAGGCCCCATGTAGAGGTGCTTCCCGTTCTGCACTTAAATCTATCAAAAAAACAAAAATATTGCACTGGTTCTTTTCAAATTTTGTTTGTATATATTTTTGCAAAATACAAGAAACCTTACCAAACATGATCAGGATCGGTCCAATTTTAGGCCTAGTGCCCGTATGGATATAGCATCCGATATGAACTTTTTCATATCTGCAGCCAAAAAAAATAATAAAAATCCCACTCAAATTTGGTTTATCTTATTTTCTATGTCCAGTTAGTTTGGCCTAAGAGATAGGGTCTCTAAACGCATGGTATAGGGTATCGTATAGTCGGTCTAGACCGACTATAATTTTCTTACTTGTTGTTTTGTTTCAATTATAAATTAAAAATAAAAACAATATTTGTTGTAAACAAAATTTGAGTTTTCTGTAATATTTATTTGCTTTTTTTTTGTTTTTTTATTGTACTTAACAAATAGAAAAACGCTTTTTCCTTCATTTGGCATTGAAAATGTATATCAGATAATATGAATCTGAAAATAGCCTCTGGCTGTTTTAAGTAAACATTTACAATATAACAAATGTTCGGATATCATGTTCTTATTTTTCGTTTGTTTGTTGTGAATTTACAAACTGTAAAAGAAATTGTAATCGAATTTTAATTGAAATGAAAAATGATGAAAAACAAAAAAAAATTTATATAAATCAAATGCTCTTTTGGTACATTAGAAACAATTCAGAATATATTTTATATATATATATATATATATTATTTTTACACTTAAAGAAAATCAAACATATTTTTGTTGAAGTGAAAAAATGTTGAGCAAACCTTAACTAAAGCAGTAATATTTTAAAATGATGCACTAGATTAATACAAAATTAGGAAAGTATGCTCTGGACTTGGGGAAAAATTAATATATTCATGGGAAATATTAAAACGAAAACTAATTTGAATGGATGATTTATCTGATTTTATTTATAAAAAAAATCCAAGCGATGTATTAGACAAAGAGAAGTACCTTCATTAATGAGTTTGGTGTAAAAAATTTATTCGCGCTATACTACAGTCGCAACAAATTGAATTTTACATTTTAAGGTTAGATCTCGAGAAAACTAAAAAAATATATATAAATATACTCTGGTCTGGAGTTTAATAAAATTTTTGGGTCTGAGTTATGAACAGGTTTATAACTTTTAGAAAGATAGCTAAGGAACCCATTTCATTCCTACAACTCAACGACTTAATTCTTAATTGTCAGACAAAATATTTGTTGGAAGTTATAATTGTCGAAATTTGGTAAAGTATTTTTTACTAAGTAAAAGTACTAGTGTTTCCAATATGAACAAAGCACAATTTTTTAATCAACAAATATTTGGCATTTGTTTTCTGACAAGGTATACCCTCCACATCTGTGTACAGAGAATATATACATATTAGTTTGACATTCTATTTGTAATAATTAGAAAAAAATCTGAACCCCATTAAATATATATATGTATCCGTGATCCTTATAATAAGTATGTGGAAAAAGGTCAGCTGGGTTGATAATTTTTATTGCAAATGATTCATTGACATCCTGAGTAAGTTGCTATTTAAATTACTTCAAAATCGGTTGAATACGACCCGAGAATCAGCGAAAAGGTAAAAAATGCTTGAAAATATATAATTTTTCTATGTTGTTCTTCTTATCGTTGTTATTGTACATTAGTTGATGTTTTTGTGGTTGTTGTGTTTATAGCATTTGCTTCATGAGTATATGTATGCTTATACCTGAACGTGTCGTGTTAGCTTAGACCGGTATTGCCACAGTGTGTTTGAGTAGTGGATAATCATAATTTTTGGTACTTTACTGCTTTTTTGATGTGTAAACATCAATACGCGCAGGGGGGTAAATTTCTAATTCACAATACAATCACAAAAACAGCGTAATATGTGAGCGTAAGATCTTACGCGTAACATGTAAGCATTAAGACAAATCGTTGTGACATGATTGTTTGGTGAAAAAATTATGATCTGTAATAACCTTTTTGTCGCTGTTTTCTGCATTTTATTTATTACCAGATGTTTACACATCTCCCCTGTGATCGGACTCACATGATTTTTTTTTTATTGTACATGTGAACACTGATAAACAAACAAACATACAATTGTATGTATTTACATTTACCCTAATTATATTTAATATTTATTTATTTATTCATGTATTAACTTACAATTACAAATTATAAGCTAATATTAGGATTAGTGCAATAGCTACTATGGCCTTCAGCACAAAATAGTATTAAACAATAACAATAACATTATTTCTTAATATTATGAGTTACATAGTAATTGAATTCTATATAAAATTATAAGTGCCAGTTCTTTTTAGGAATTTTATTATTTTTTTTATATTATCTGGGGTCGGATCGGATAAATACCCAGTAGGATCAATACCTTTAAAACAATTCTGTCTATGAGTAATGAAATTTGGGCAGTTTGAGAGGATGTGGGATTGTATTTAATAATTTATTAATTTTAAATACAATTTTAAAAAATATAGCCTTTGTAATTTTAAATCTAGCCTTTTTATATCTTTGTGAAATAACTATCCTAAGTAGTTTGTTAGATTTGACGTAATTTTTCAGACAATTAATACTGTAATTAATATGCAAATTTTGATTTTATTTCAATGGTTCGTTTTGGTACTTCTAGACTTTTTTAATCTCCGAGTATCGGGAATTTTCTGTCGTTATCCCGGGGATTTTCTCTTAAAAAATTACAGTAAAAACCATAGTTTTTTTTTAAAGTTTATTAGGTTTTATTAAAAAAGATTTAACCAAACACCAAATTTTATCAATGTAATCGTTTCATACAATTCAGGCTTCTACAATTTTTATTGTCATAATTCCAAAAACAAAAAACTATAAAATTAATATACAATTATGTCATTAAAAATAATAATAAAATTTTTTTAACAATTGTGCTAATGCTTTTTTTAAATTAAGTAAAAGCATTTCACTTTTAGTTGAATACATTTTTAAATCGCGGGTATCCGATTAAAAATTCTCGGTAACCGGGAAACGAGAAAACAGTAGAATTTCCGTAATTTTTTCCCGTCACTTCCCCCGGATATAATAATACAAATACGAATATAATAATATAATAAGAAATTATTTGATCAAGAAATTTGTTAACTTCACAAAGAAGTATTTGCTTCTTTTTTTAAATTCACAATTAATTTTTATAAGTGTAAAATAAGTTTTTTAACAAGATTTATTATTAACTCAAACAGTTTCGAATAATAAAAATAAAATTTGGTAAGGAAAATTTATAGGTTTATTTTAAATTATTTTTTCTTTTGCAAATATTATAAATCAATGTTCATTGTACAATTAAAATTCAAATATTTTGGTTTATATAATTGTATAAATCACAGTGTTTTCTAAACCAATAATTTACGATGCAGCTAAAGGTGCTATTACACGATGTGTTTTTTACATATGTACTGTCACTTTTTTTTATCCATATGAAATTCCTCATGTCTGTCAAAATTCTCTTTTACATACGATTCATAATTTTTGCTATCACACGTGCATATGTATTTCCGTATGACATAACCTCTAAATGTAAACAACAGCTGATTTAATTTGTGAATTTACAAAAATTTATTGTTAAAAAAAATTATTTGTTTTTTTAATTGTTAATTAATATTAAACAATTTATTTTTCTTTTAATATTAATCTTTATAATTTACTCTGTTTTCCTTTCGCCACAAGCAGTGTTGTGATTTCATATGTTTGTCATGCAAAAATTGAACCTGTTCTTTCCTCATGTATTGTACATAAACGATGTTTCATATGTATCACACGATGTGTACAACTTTTGTTGTGGAAAAATTTGACTATGTAAAAAACACATCATGTAACAGCACCTTAAGTGAAAAACCATAATTTAGCCATATTAAAAATGTGAGTTGTAGTATTGCTAAGTTTTAGCCAATGTCGATTGAAGAAAAAATTTTACTAAATAACCATACGCTCCATGTAGGAGTAAAAGGAACATGTTTAAATGAAAATTTTATAAATCCTTATTCAGTTTTATTTGACTGCACAATAATCCACCTCCGATACATTGCACTAATATTCAGTTGTTCATTTATATTTCCGGAATGGCGTTCAAAGTGCGCAGCGATTCTCCTCAATCGATTAAAAACACTGTCGCCGGAGTTGTCTCTTGCGTTTATTGAATAGCCAAAAGTAACTGTGTTAAATCAGGACACTACAGTGGCTGTGAAACGATATGAATCGGATATTTTGCTAAATGGGCTCGAAAAACAAATGCAGTGTGAGACGGTACAATATCATATCAAAATCAGTTTGGCCCATCGGATCTTCATTTTTGAACGACTTTGGCGTGCTTTTTTCAGCCTTGCTTCATATCTTGCATGATACTCGCTTATTGGTTGGTTGTTTTCGGGTCATATGTATATATGTATGTTAAATATCTGACTGTGTCAGATATACATAAGTGTTAACGCGAGGTTTCTTTACAACAAATGCAGTTACATACTCCGATCAGCTGAACTATAAAAGCGCAAATGGACCTGACGTTAAATATTATTTAAGTCAATGTTAATATCATGGATGTGGAGAATAGGATAACAGTCTAGGACAGTTGAACAATTGGAATTTTTATGGTCTCCACATGATTTCATTCATTATGTTCATTATTAGAGACCATGTGGAGGGGAGAACAACAAGATAATAGGAAGGACTGTAAATAGCCTCATTAAGGAACTTGTAACATCTATTGTTAGTTATTTTATACACTTGCCAGAAAAAGTATACATACACCTAAAATTCAAACTGTCATGCTACGAAAGATATAAGAAAACATTAACTAAGCTACATTTTTTGTTCTAATAAATTATTAACCTATTTTTTAGTTTTTTTTTTTTTTAATTTATTTAAGGCTTATTGGCTTTAAAACTTCTATGCGGGTAAAAAACGTTAAGAAAAGAAAATATATATTTGAATTATTAATACAAAAAAAAAAAAAAATTGACATTAAGTGTTGCTTAATTTAGTAACGCGACCATGACAGTCAGATTGTTTTATTATTTTATGGATGTCTTTGCAGAAGGATTCTTTGATTTTAGAACTAATTTGGGAAACAGTTATTCTGGAATTCTGTTTTACTGGCGCTAAAATAGTTCGCTTTTCGAGGGCGACCAGAGAGTGTTCTTGACAAAACTGAATTCATGTTTGGAAGTTTTGAACGACGTACTGCACTGAACAGTAGTTTGTGTTTATGATGCAATCTATTTTATTAAAAAATTTGCCGACCATACACTACACAAGCTCAGTGCTCCAATTTGGCACTATAAACATGACCAAACATCAAAATCGATTTGATTTTTGCTCAGTTCAACTCCACAAATAGTGCTAACACCCTCATACATTACACAAACACACTGTACAGTGCTAGACTTGAACACTGAACTTGTGTAGTTTATGGCCGACATTAGCCTTAGGATAATTTATCTTCCGTCAGCACCGACTTTTTTGATTTTGGGACTCATCTCAAAATATAATATCCAACAGATATGTAATTAAACCAAATCAACTTTATACAAACTATGTAGTTTGGCTTCTACTAAAATAAAATCGGTTACAATAAAAGATGGGTCTAGGTCAAATATTTTTTGTATTTACAAACATCAGCACAAACTCATTACACCTTGACCACATAGTGGTATAGCAAGTATATGTATGTGAATGGAGAAAATGCTTCAGTGTCCAGTTTGTGGACCGTGCTACATACATATATTATTTAAAGTTACTCCGCTGAAAGACTTGACTGTTTACAATCAGTATTAGAAAGTTTTGTAGAAAATAAATATTTATATAAAAAACCCCTAAATGAACTGAAGATAACGATACCCCAATATAATAAACCTGATCAATATACAATATACATATGTATGTATGTATGTAAGTATGTAAGCAAGTATAATTAAGTCCTATGAGCTCAATCCCAACAAGATTTAATTTAATAATGCCATATGAATTTAAAATGTTATACGAGAACATATTTATTTATGTACAAAAGTTTTTTTTCTCTATAATTGAATGTAAAAAACAAATAAGTGTATAATGGAAAAACTCACGATAAACAATAACATGAAAAGGAAACCATTAAAAAAATAAACATATAATGTTGTTGTTGTTGTTGCTTTAACTGTTGAAATCTACAAAGAAAAATAAACAAGACAACAACAAAGTGTGGATACCTAAGAAAAAAATTACAAAAAAAAAAAATAATGTGTACACACTTAAATAAACAAGAAAAAAAAATTATAGTCGGACAATGCCGACCATATGATACCCTTCACTTTTATATCGGGGAGAGGGTTTTAAGTCAGATCCCCACCATACTTGGATTAATGATATAAAAAAGCAAAATTATACGCATACCTATACATGTGTGTGAGATCATCATATATGTACATAGGTATGTATCTGCTGTCTGTGAAGATTTCACGGAGACTAGAACCGACAAAAATTGGGCCAGGGTTGCTGAGTTAAGTTATTATACACACAAACTCAGTACTTACTAACAGCGCTTCTCGTTCCGAAACCAAATGCCAATTTTTAGCAAAATAACTTTATATTTTTGATCTACATATAGTTTACACAGACACCCGCTCGATTGAAGTGGGTAAGTAATGTTGGGTGTAGGTATTGCTTTTTGATGCGATATTAACAAAAAGAGTGGAGTAGGGTATAACTAAGAGTTGCCAAGCAACTAGTACGTAATACAGTAGCTCAGGCACACCAAAATTAACCCACTGGAAATACAATTGTGGCATAAGATGAATGAACAAACAACAACAAGCTGTAATGAACCTACAACATAAATTTTGGACAGAAAGCCAAAATTAAAGTAAAATCCGTCGAATTAGGAGTTAAACAAGAAAAAGGTACAAAAAAAAAAACACTCTTACACATACAAAAATAAACTCTACTTTTATAAAACATGTTTTGTTCTGTTTAAGTATATTTGTGTTGATTTTCTTTATTATTTTAGTTTTTGTTTACTCTTACGATGGATGACCTAAGTATGTATGTATATGTGTTTGGTACATGAAAAAACATGTTCAAACGTGATCATGCTTGTGGTTTTCTTATTTTTAATATGTAAACAGAAGAGTTTAACATAAGAAACTTATTATAAAATAAAGAAACACCAGTGTTGCCATATAACTGGATGTGGGCACAAAATTAGCACTTGGGTATAGATTTTCGTGTAGAAGTATTTCGCAACATTTTCCGGATTTTACTCAAATTTTGTCTTATTTTTGGGAATATCTATAAATTTAAAATTTTATTTTAGCTTTTCGATTCTTTACAACATATTTCATAATAATATACATATACTAGATAGGTATATGTATGTATGTATATATTTATATATGTACCAATTTCAATGGACGAATACATATTTACTTCAAACCATTTTGAAATGACCATTTGACATTTTTTTATCCACCTAAGATTATATTTCTGAGTTTGTGTATTTAAAATTTCTACACTGACTAAAAACCGATGGATTAAAAGTTAATAAAAAAAAATGGTACCATTTGCTTCTTTATAGTTCGTTTGTTATTCTTTTATAGGTAATAATTTGAACATAAAAATTTACTTAAAAAATACGACTAAAAATAATATCACTAAAATACCTCACTAATTATTTCATAGTACCTATAACAATTAACTTGTATATACATATGTATGTATGTACATATGTATGTATTTTAGTTTTGCTAAATAAGTTTTAAGTCCCTTTAAGTTTTCTTTTTAATAATTTTATAAAATAATAAAGTTTTCTTTTTGTGTTGTTATAATAAATATGCGTACATTCATATATTTTATTGTTTTGTTAAAATTAATTTTTATTAAGAAAATTTGGAAAAAAAAAAACTCATTTGGGGACAAAGTTGGCCATTTAATTTTTATTTCGGAATTTCAGATAGACAAGAAATAAAACTTTCAGGCAACACTGATAACAACCAGCATGTTTAATCACGTTTACGATGATCGGCGTCCAAAGACTGCACGAACTCTTTCAATAGGCGTGCAAAAGCATACTCAAGAGAACATTGTTACATATGAAAACAATTGAGATTATTTAAAATTATTTTACACTTGGAGCACAAGTGAGAATGAATTTTATAAAAGAGCATCAATCTCATATAATATTAATTTTGAGAGGAATTCTTTTGTGGTCTCTTTTACTCATTGCAGCAATATTGTGAGGAGAATATATACAATTTATAATATAAATGCCTAAGCAATCTCCCAGATATAGGTAGAGAACATACAATTTTATTTTCATTAAACTTAATAGAAATTTTTTTGATTTATGACATTTAATTAGTTTTAGCACATCATGATTGAAATCGCTTTATTATCGATACAAGAATAAACATTGACAGTCTACAATTTATATTAGCCAGAATTAAAGTAGTCTTAAATATGTTTTTTGAATGATTAAAATTAATGCTGTGACTGATCTAAATGTAAGCGATGATTTTAAAGAAACACATTGTGTTTTAAATCGCATACAGATGTATACACATACATATACTTTTGTAGGTAGAAATGCTCTTTGAGGTTATTCAGTGGACCTTAAATTATGCAAGATATACACTTAATCTTGACACTGAAATCATTTCTTTTTATCATATTAACGATTTTAATTTAGTTATTTTATGCATATATAAATACAGTGGGGAGCAGAGTTGAGTACATGTTTGCATTTCTTGCACTTCTAAGCGGATAACAAAAGGAATAATGAAGGGATTTAAATTAAAATTTTTGTATATTATTTATTTTTAATTTTTAACAAAACAATATTCAAAACAAAATAAAAAGCAACAAATTAAGGTAGAAAAAGGCCTATTAAGAAAACAAGTCGTATGTACTCTTTTTGCTCCCGCTTGTTGTCAACTTCATTATTAAGAAAAATGTAATATTTACTGTTACTTTGGATTTTTTTTATGATTTTATTGTTGAAATTTTTGTTTTTGATAATGAAAACTTTAGTTTGATAAACTGCTTATTTGAAAAAGTGTGATTTTTAAATAATAAAATAAAAGGAATAAAAATTTTTTTAAATTATGAGAAAGCTATCGGGAACCGTGGAAAATTTTATTTTAAGTATGACAGATAATGGCTCCTCATCAAGAGAGATAACTAAAAAACTTAACGTGTTCCAATCGGTGGTCATGGAGTCCTAAAAAGACGAAATATTAGTGCACGAGCACAATTTCGTGGTCGCCGAAAGCTATTATCGAATTGGGACGCACGATTATGTGAGCTGTGGAGACGTGTGGAGTTGGAGTGGCAGCGTGTTCCAGATCAAGTTATTCAAAACTTGGTAGAAAGTATTCCAAGACGCATAAAAAGTATTTTAACTAATAGAGGCCTATGGACCAAGTACTAAAATTTAATATATTTTAATTGTTATTGAAATGTGCAAAACTGAGTACATGAGACATAGTTTGGTTTTACATAGGTTTTTCTATGAATTTGTTGTGTTTTTATTTTGTTTTTGATACAGTTTTGTTGACCATTGAAAAATCAATTAAATTAAAAAAAAAAAAAAAATATATATATATATATATATGAAATTGCTTGATTATTGCTTTTTTTTATCCGCTTAGAAGTGCAATAAATACAAACATGTACTCACTTCTGCTCCACACTGTAGGTACGAGTATATTAATTCATTCTTATGGTCTCCTGTTTTATGAAGATTTCGATGTCATATGTATTAAATTTATTTTCAAAAATTATTTAAATAAAAAAATATTTTTAAGATACATACCACATTTTTAAATTGACTAAACAGAATAAAATAATTTCTGCTAGCCCCATTTGTGATATTTGATTTAAAAAGGTGGTATGCGTGATTTTGATATATTATTATTGGTATTAGCTGTTACAAGAAAAACTTATTTGGAATTTCAAAACATATGTAGTGAACTTGGGTAATTTGGGTATGAAAAATTCGTACCTGAAATAAGTTTACCTCAGTAAGCTCTAGTTTTTGAGTTAAGGGGCAGAATAATTAAAAATCGTTATTTTTGCATATTTGAGTATATTTATCGCACAATAATGAAGGCTGATGTTACTAACGCCTACCATGCATATTTGAAAATTTTATTATTTTCAAACTGATTTCCGAAATTTATTTTCTCACTCGGCAGTGACATTTTTTAATTAACAACAATTCATTTTGCGCTTAGAAATATTTAAATTAATATTTTTTCAGTTATATACAGTGGTCGAAAATATTATAAGGACGATAACGAAAATTAAGAAACTTCGATTTTATTATTTTATATAAAAATAAAAAATCATTAAGAAACTTCTCTAGAATTAATTACTAAAAAATATTTAAATTAACAAAATGGTGATATATAGGAACAGTTAGCATTTTTCTACCAGATTCAGTGAGAGTGACGTTACTTAAAAACAGATTTATCGTCATAATTGATTCTGCACCTCACATCTTGTGAACTGTTGACACTATATATACAAGTTTGATTAGCGTTAAAAATGTTTTGGAATTTAGTTTTTAATCTGCTACAAACTTTCTATAGTATTTTAATTTGTAACGTACATATTACTTACTTTCAATATCAATGTAACATAAAATAACAGATCCCCTGTATCTTCACTTTGGCTATCACGGATATTTATTCCTTCATTTATTGCACTCATTATTGATTATAGCTCCTCATTCGATGAGCTTTGCGGTACGAAAAGCCATTTATTTCAAACTTAGTATAAAATCATTGCACGAGGCTGCCACCTGCCATCCTATGTAATTCTGACAAATCAGATTCGTATATAGCTTTAACCCTAAAACAAATTTAGAAACATAAAATCTTCATTACTTTTCCTATTTAACATGGATACAATCCAATGCATATATGTATGTACATTAGGGTGGCCGTTCATTATTTGGAGGGGAAAAAGTGTTCGAATTTAAAGTCTCACCCCCTAGAAATATGCGAATAGCAAAACAATTGAGAAATACAAAGTTTTGGGTCAATAAAAAAAATAAAAAATTAGAGATGCCTTAACGCGACCTAAAATTGCATGTGTGGTTATGTGGGGAAATATTAAATTTTTATCAGATTTTTCGAAAATTTCGTTCTATGGTTTTTCGACAAGTTGTTATATGAATCGATTTCAGTGCTTAATTATCTCTATAAAAAACTATGTATATAACTTCGAAATCGAATAGAAGCTCGCCAAGAAATAGCAAATGCCACAGACAACTTTTGTGCAAAAAAAAAAAAAAAATAGGTGTGAAATTTGACGGAAATTTTTTCAACTTTAAGAAATTAATTAAAGCCATCATATTTTTTGGTCTCTATAACTAGGAGCACTCAGACATAAAGTATTGTTTTATTACCAAGTTTCTAACCTATTGCGTTATGAGACCAAAAATTAAAAATTTTTTGATAAAATTTTGAAAGCTCTTTTTTTAAATTTCAAAAAATGTTCTTAAACAAAACATCCAAAAATGGATCTGGCACTTTAAAGTTTCGTTAAAAAATATGTCTGTGTAAATTTTGAAGTAAATTCCGCTCCCATAATTTTTTTCCAAGTAATTTCTTTTGCGGATTTCGAGAAAAATTAGTTTTTTGTGATATGTTTTGTAAATGTACTCTTTCCAAATACTTTGCATTAAAAATTTATCAGTTTTATACATTTAAATGTTATATTTTATCTCAATAGCCTAGGGTTTCGGAAAAAATTATACGACCCCATTATCCGTTTTGGACTTGGGGTCACATATGACCCCAAGCTAATAAGTGGCCATTTTTTCAACAAAATCAAATATTTTATAAGTACTGTTGAGTTTTTAGATGTGATGCTTAAAATATAATAACCAAATGTGCAGGTCTTCCTTGCTAACAATTTGGAATAAATCGAACAATGTTAACCCATTCCTTGCTGAGACCAAACTTTGAATTTTGGTACATTTAAAAAAATTAATTGTTCAGGTAAACTAGATGAAACCCTTACTATGGGTTGGGAAATAAAATTGTGCTATATTGAACACTTGAAATTTTCAGTCGCGTTGAAGTACCTCTAATTTTTTTTTTTTTTTTTTTTGATTGACCCAAAACTTTATTTTTCTAAGTTTTTTTGTTATTCGCATATTTCTAGGGGGTGAGACCGAGAGTTTGAACACTTTTTTATTAAGGGCCACCCTAATGTACATACATATATAGTTTTATTTATTTTATTATATTTTCAGTTGTTAGAAAAACAACAATTCACCATGTTTTCTTAAATAATGAGTTCACTCTTAAGTAAATAAGTATAATATAAAAATAACCAAATAAGTAAGACGAATTTGGTTTTACTCTCTGTTATATCAGCTTTCGAATGACAACCCTCTCATTAGTCTATAATAGTCCGCTATGAAGCTATATTAATAAATGCAGACATACGATTTGGGAGTCTCAGTCATATGGGGGTTAAACGAACATTACATATCTGCTAAAGTATGAAGTCAATCATCTCAAGATTGCTATCGAACTTTGCCGAAATTTGGGTTTTAAAATAAAAACGAGTGAATTAGAAATTATAATTTCTATATACATATTTAATTGAAAAATTTTTTTTTAACAATTATACATACATACATGGGATAGTCTCAAAATTTCGACTTTCAAAATCCCGAAATCTCAAAATCCCGATTTTTTTAAAATCCCGAATTCCAAAATCTCCAATTTCAAAATTCTGAATATATGTTTCGATAATAAATAATACCGAAATCGAGATTTAAAAATTTTTTTTTTTATAAAATACATGTTTTAAGACTTAATTTTTAAATATTAATAAATTTATATTTTTATATTTTCATTTTCATTTTTTTAATTCTTTATTAGAATACATGTTTAAGACTACATTTATGAATAATATTAATTATTTATAAAATGTAAAAAGTATTATTTATAGTGCAATATTTATTGCAATTGCTTTAAAAAATCAGTTTTAAGCATTGTATCTTTATTTTTTAATATGGGTTGGGTATATAATCCCGAAGCCGAAAATCCCGAATCTAAAATCCCGAATTCAAAATTCCGAATTCCAAAATCTCGAATAACAAAATCCCGAATTTCAAAATCCCGAATTTCAAAATCACGAATTGTTATGCAGGTTTTGATGTTAAAAATCGCCGCGATTTTTAACAACAATTCGGGATTTTAAAATTCAGATTTTTTAACAGCAAAAACCTCAGAACAAAAATGTTGTTCTACCTTAATTAATAATTGCTAAAATTTATAAAAAAAAACCTTAGTGAGCATTGAAAAATTTTAATTGTAGAAGTAGAAAGTGGGCGACAAACTTTCATTCTCTGTTTTAGAACCATGTAGTGCGGTTGAAAATATTTTATAATAATAAAAAATGAGTCTCGAAATAATTGCTTCAAATAAAGGAAAGCCAAAACTATTTTTAAATAGTTATTGTTATCATTTGGAAAAGAAAACAGAAAAAGTTTACTACTGGTGCTGTGCCAATCGGAAAGAAAAACATTGTAAAAGCCGATTACATACAATAATGGAGGAGAACGAACATGTCATAAAAAAGGAGCAATCTGAGCAAAGTCATCCTCCTATTGGATATTCTAAGCATGTGCCTCTTTCAAATAATGCTTTAAAGAATAAAGCAAAACTTAACATTGGAGTACCCCCTTCTCAAATTATAAGGGATACCGTGGTTGAAACGGATCAACATTGTCGTGTTTACCCGCCAACCAAAGGAGCACAAAAAAAAATTTTCCCGCGTCCGTTCGGATATTTTGAAGGAGCCCCTACGTTTAGAGGATATTGATATTCCTTACAAGAACAAATACCTCGAAGGGGAGCTCTTCGTTTTGGTGAAAAAAACATTCTTTTGGGCACGCAATCAAGTTTGAAGATGTTAGCAGAATCAAAATGTTGGCTAATGGATGAAACCTTTTATGTGGTTCCAACTATCGTGACGCAACTTTTCAGCATCCACGGGTATGTTCAAGGCCAGAACGTAAACTACGAAAAACTACCCAGGCGTATTCAGAAGTGTTTTTTAGTATCACCAAATTAGCTTGCGGGATTTTGAAATTCGGGATTTTGGAATTCGGAATTTTTAATTCGGGATTTTGGATTCGGGATTTTCGGTTTCGGGATTATATACCCAACGCTACATACATACCTCTGTGGGCATGATGAAATGATTTTGTGCTGATGTTTGCAACTAGCAAAAATATGCAACCTGAACACCAACCGACTCAGAATTACTTTCTATTTCGATTTAATATAATTTCACATCTGTTCATAGTCCGTAAGCCAAAAAATTGATTAATTGAAATTTCATGACACACAATTTCCTATACATATATATGCTTTACTACTCACTTAACTTCTTATGGATATGAATTTTTCTCAAAGAGAAAAATAGATTCTTGAAATAATTTATCACCACTATCCCCATATATGTGTACATATGTATATGAACGCATAAATATTTAAAAACTATTTAAAACTAAAGAAAACTAGATTGTTTCTGAATTTTATAGATTTCAGTTATAGTGTCTGTCTCCATACGGTAAAATAGAGTTCCATATTCGACAAACTCTTACCAAACAAGAGCCGCTGCATTGTTAATGAATTGAAACGTGGACATATTAAGGAGTGTGATCTAGACGAAATTCGTGATTGAAATCCCTTTATGATGTAGTTTGATAATAAAAAGTTTATAAAATAACGTCATAAGCCTGACCTGACAGAGACATGGTCCCTAGCATGAAGCCTATATACAACAGTTCGTACGTGTAAATATATTTGATATTTGCTATAAAAGATTTTAACTTAAATTACCTACCATCCAGATTATAAAATTGTGATTTCCATACACCAGTCAAATTTAGTCATTATTAGTCAAAGTCGTTGTATAAATATTTTTAATACTCAATAAAATATTAATAAAAGTTTTTTTTTTGTCTGTCCCGAAGGCTTCAAATATATGTACTTATTGCTTACTAGCTGGCTTTAAATATGCTCATTAGATGGCATAAAACTAGAAAGTTTTATAAACTTTAAGGAAAAAATATGTATTTTCCATCCTTAAACTTATAAATAAGAATTTTCATCAAAATTTTACTATACAGAATTGATTATGAAAATAGATTATTTTTATTAAAGTAGTATTATAAACAAGAAAAACAACTTGCATAAACTGTCGGCCTACAATTAGTGAAGAGGGTACCCCTTTTAGAACCTTCATAGAGTGTATATTGTTGTACATTTATTGTATATACCCACAATCCATTTTTACAGTGAAAATAAGAAAATATTTTTTTTAATCCACTGAAAAATATTTCAAATTATAGTTTAGAAAGTGGCTTTAACTCAACTTAAAGATAATTTTATCAGCTTTCAAACACTAAATTCGGAAAAATTACTTCGCTACTAATTATTTCGTTAAAAAACAGTCATTCTAAACTAGTTGAGATTAATCAAATCAATCTTCGATTAATTTCCTTTGTTCGCTAAAAACTAAAAAAATCAAATTGCTCTGGGTGCATATGTCCTTATACATATTTGTTTTTATTAAATTGCTTTACTTTATATATAATTGACGTAGGTATTTGAATGGTTTTTGGCAACACCAAGTGTTGCATCAGCTGTATTTTTACAATAATATTTATCGGTCAAAACATTAAACAACAAACAACAAACCACAAAACGGTCAAATGAAATCACTGAGGTACATGGCACTCAAAGGTGGAAAACGAAATATTTTTTTGGCAAAAGTGAAAATAGTGTAATACTTAAATGAAATCATTTTTTGCTTAATTAATGAATTATATATTTTCATATAAATTACACAATAGAGAGTTTATAAATGCAAAAAATTTTACATATACCTATTCTTGTTTTCGATTGAAATTACCAAAAAATTCAGTGGTCTCAAGACATAACAGCATAACTCGAGATATGCTCAATCTAAATGCCCAATTATTGTATAATATTTGGGCGATGTTGTATTAACCTTTGTGTATTCAGCTCAAAAATTATACATACACATTAACCCTTTTTTTACAATATAAACAATCATAAAATATTGGGAAAAAAAATGTTATTTATCATGAAATAGAAATGTTTTTCTTTATTTGATAGTCAGACAACACTCCAATTTTCTATATACATCGGCCTGTGTCGGCAAAAGATAATCACAACAAGTAAAAAAATTTTAGTCGGTCTAGACCGACTATGCGATACCCCAATTGGATATAGAAAATAAGCATAAACCAAATTTGAGTGGCATGGTTATTAAATTTTTTTCCTTTGAATATGAAGAAGTTCATATCGGCTGTTATATTTTATGGGGACTAGGTCGAAAAATGGACCGATGCTGATCATATTTGGTAAGGTGACTTATTTTTTGCAAAAACATATACAAACCAAATTTGAAAAAAATCTGTGCAATATTATTGTTTATGTTATATTTAAGTGAAGATCGGGAAGCAGCTTTATATGGGGGTATGACTGAGAATTGTCCTATAGGATTTATTTTTGGACTACTAATTAACGGGTGTAATAAATACACACAAATCCAATTTGACCGATATCTATATGATAATTTGGATCATACGGCAATTTAAGTCGATTTCATAGGTGTCATTTATATCGGGAATATGTCTGTACATGCACTGATTTTTACCAATTTCAATAGCGTTTAATGCTATGGCTGATAGAAGCTTACGTACCAAATTTCATTAAAATATGTTCAAATTTGTGACCTGTAGTTTGATTACAAAGTTTACATGGACACACAGACGGACAGACGGACGGACGGATATCGCTAAAAAGACTCAAAAAGTGATTCTGAGTCGATCGATATAATAAAAGGTGGGTCTAGGTCAAATATTGTTGGTAGTTACAAACATTAGCACAAAGTCATTGACCATACAGTGGTATAGGGTATAAAGTGGTATAGGGTATTAACTCAATTGGTAGATTTGGTCCCAAAAATAAAATATAAATAATTGTTATGTTATAAAAATATATGTTATACATAAATGAAAACATAGTCGGATATATGGGTCCAGACGCAAATATTGAAATACATATTACTGGCACATGTTTGCCTGACAGCACGTTTCAAAGTTAATTTAAATTTTTAGAATGGTCTACTGAAAAATTGCAAAAATATACACACACATATATTATGTTTTACCTTGAGAATAAAGATTTGTAGGTTTCTAAGTAATTCATAACGTATTCTGTTGTATGAAAAAAAATTCATTCATAATTTTATTACCGTCTTTCCAAATTTAAAGTTAATTCAAGGCATACTACCATACATTTGAAAATTTTGAAAGTTGAATCAGCATTATTGCTTATTGTTATCATAGTGGCATGCTATTTTAGTTTCAGCATAACTGATTCTTTCCATTTAGCAACAATATACATACATACATATGTACTAACCAACTGTCTTACTCATAATAATGACGAGTATTTAGTACCTAGGAAAAAACATATTTGTAGGTCATGTAATGTGTGAGTCATTACTTGACCTACAAAGTAACAAAGAAACAAAAAAAAAAAAACATTTCATGTACTAAAGAGTAGGCTCTGAAGTTTGGCCATGTTTCTGGATTGTCAAAGACTTCTACTCGGTTTTAACCTTCACTCTGCTCTATTGAATAATGTTACGTGAGTCATTTTAATTGAAATGAATTATATTGTCATGTTTGTTAATGTAATTTGGGTTTAAACTAGTTATAACCTTACCAAAATTGATTATAAGCGAATCGTTATTGGAAACAGGTTCCAAACAAGAAAATCACCCATGAAAATTGCGAATAACAGATTTAGGAATACAAACCCTTTCCAGAACTCGTATTTGCGACCGTAATCACATACTTATTTTTTTTTATTATAATTTAATTGCTAATGATACGAAAAAAAAAAACATTTTCAATAAGTTTAGAAGTTGGATTTCTTAATATAATGTAGTATTTCGAAGATGTCGAGGAAATTTATAAAAGTTATGTTTATTTTCGATTTCGAAACATGAGATGTATATGTATGTTGTTCTAAATTCAAATTAATTTCTTTCTAAAAGATCATGTACTAAGAAAATGTAATACTATAGCCTCCGAATTTACATGATTTCGCATATGTCATGAGCCCATTTCATTTGAAGTCTCTTTAAATCGTACTGTAACTGATTTTTTTATACTTATATAAGAAATTTTTTTTAGAAAGTCTCCTTTTGGAGCAATACTAATATGAGTACAATAAGATAATATGTAGTTAATTATACTAGTTATAACATTATAGCTTAGCATGGTTTTTCCTATATTTTATAAAATTTTCAATACGTTTTTCACAATAATTCTAATACACTCAATACAAAATTCTAAATGTGAAAATTATTCGTGATACAGTACCCAATTTAAACTTCGTGGGTTTATTTTACATATGTGCCCAATTTCATGTCAATATCTTGATTTCTTAAAAAGTTTCGCTCATTTTTGTAAGCAACTAAAAAAAATCTTAGTGAATTTAACAATGTTTGATATTATTGAACAAAGAAGTTCAGTTTAAATTTGTTGGCGGAAGAAAATATCTATTGCAGAAATGTTAAGGATATAGCAGAAGGCGTGCGGTGACCACAGTATGTCGAAAAAAATGGTTTACAAGTTGTTCTAAGATTGCAGAGAACGGTTCTGAGATTGCAGAGAAAACGTTGAAGGCAACAATCGCTCTAGACCAGGAAAAACATCAACTGATGAACAACACGTCCAGGAATTCAAAAATTTACTGCCAAAAAATCTTCGACATGTCTTGAATCTATGCCTACGACCACGAAACAACCCATGAAATCAACCGAATATCGTGAACAGTTTTATCAGATTATCGTATTGTGGTGTATTATTAATTCTTTCCGAAAGTCCAAACTGTTAACAATGAATGTTATTTGCGTGAAGCCACTGTCAATAAAATGCCAGCATTACGTGCAGACCACCAATATTTCACACAAAATTCGACATATATCGTTCCCAAACATTATCAAAATATTAATTTGAATATTTTGAATGTAATAAAAATTGCATGTGTAATTAAGATGTTCATGTGAAATCTTGATTGCACTCATGCTTTCATATGGCAAGTCCTGTTTCATCTATTGTTTAAGAGAACAAGTGAAAAAAAAATTTTAAAAAATATTTATCTATTTACATAGGTCTTAGTTGTGTGCAATAAAATATTTTATTGGCATAATATGAACGTTCCTTTAAAATGAATCATTTTGATATATACATTTCTAATGATTTGCTTTCCGAATTTCCAACTTTTTACAAAAAAGGAAAATGCTCGGTTAATACGTATTATATTATATTATATTATTATATTATATTATACTTAAACTAGATTAGACTAACTATAATAGAGACTATTAAATAGGATTTTAACACCAAACCTAGAATACAAAGAGCTATCTTATCTAACACATATCCCAATTGCAATGCATTCTGAGAAGATCACCACAGGTATCTTCCTTATAAATTCAAATATGAAAAATCTGGATCGCGTTATTGAGTGATATTATCCTTTAAAATAAATTTTGAATTTTAGGTATAGTAAATACCTTAAACTTTGTCACTGGTATGAATAAGAGTGGTTTTTTAAGTCCAACTTTCTGAGTGATGTCGTTAAAAGATATAGAAAACAAGCATTAACTAAATTTCAGTGAGATCGTGATATATTTGTTTCCTGCAAATATGGTTAAGTTCAAAAACTGCCTTTGGTCCTTATCTGCGTACCTTCAAGGGCAGCACATCCTTCAAAGATCTTTCAGCAAGAACTTATAATAAGGAGCTCTCGTTTGCAATTTCCAATTAATAATTGATATAAATTAATATTTGATATATTCGTACATACACTTACTAGAAAAAGTATTCGGACACCTAAAATTCAAATTGTCATACTACGATAAAAAATAGGAAAAAATTAGCTAAACTGAATTATTTTTTTTCATATAAATTATTCATCTATAATATTAATAGGTTAGGCGATTTCTTGCGACCGATGTTTTGTTTTACCGTTTTATCCCGATTTTGACCAGGCGTATATTATTTGAAAGGTATTTCCTTTTAGCCATTTTGCAGATTACAGATTTTTAATTTTTTCCTTTATTTTGAGTAAATTGCATTTAAAGTTGTTACTAACACATTCATAAAATTATACAATGCTATGTGTGTGTTTATTAAATTTGTCAATGTGTTTGTAATAAAAATGAGTTTGTTTTTTTGTGTTGACGTGTGAATTGGCTATAATTGATTAGCATAGCTTTAGCGTCTTTATTTAACGAAAAAATAATATTTCCTAGAATATGCACTCAAATTTCGAGGGCTGGAATCTGCTAGTATAAATTATTAAGCTCTTTATTATTTTTTTTTAAATTTAATTAAGGTAAGTAACGTAAAAAAGGAAATATTTGAAATATTAATAAAGAAAAACTAATACCCTGTTTCCATAACACAATTCGTCACAGGAGAACGAAAATTTGTATGAAGAACAAAAACAAAATACACACAAATTTTCGTTCATCTGTGACGAATTGTGTTATGGAAACAGGGTATAAATCTACATTAAACTCTGCATCGACTTAATAATTATTCCAAACCAACTTTATACAAAAAAAGTTTGCCTTTTTTTCATTTTTTACTTTTTCTGGCGCTTATACTGACGAAATGGTCCATAAGTTTTTTAAAAACAATGTGTCAATGGTACGAACACTTTTCTAGTAAGTGTATGTACATAAAATTGTATTAGTTTATATGTTTTTCTAACAAAAAACCTAAAGAGCAGAGGTTTTTATGTGAAAAGTTTTCTTTGCCTTTTAGCAGTAAAAGTTTAATAAATTTTTAAAGCATGGTCCGTACTGCTTTTTGTATATTTTAACAGTTAGCAACACTGTCGTCATCAAAGCTAACTTTTCAAAGTCTCCCGGAGAAAGATGTATTATTTATGACAAGTTATGGATAACACGAATGATGTCACGAATAAATGATGTTTCAAAAATTTCAAAATTTGCGAGAATTTATGGTGAAACTAAGGAACTTAATACTTCAAGTTGTCCAATTTAATTTTGCATAATTCCAATAAATATTTAAGAAAACGGTTCCGAGGTTCTAGTAACAAAACAAAATTGACATGCTTTCTAACTACTTTTTATACTATAAAATAATAATCTTAATATATATTTATTTTAGCTAAATTGGTCTTTGAAAGATGATGTCGGTGTATTAATAGCTAAAAAAATTTAGGAAAATATTCTAATAATGATAAATACACACATGCATTTATTTAATATTTTTTAAATATTATTAATTTCAATCTTATATTGTACTAAACCTTTTGTTTTGCTCCTCCAAATAATAACAATATACATATGTACATACATCTACTTAGTCAAGGAGGAATAGGGAAAACCCAAAACATGCCATTAGTGAAATTAAGACAGCTGTGCAAATATAGCGTGACAAGGCCTACACCACCACCAATACACAATCGTTGTGCTTTGTAGGGGGCTTGTGTGTTAATGTATCTGTCGTTGTTTAGGGTTAATCGTGTATCTCCCTGCTTTTCAGTAGGGTGTTGTTGCCGTTACTCTATTATGTTATTTTCAATTTCATTTCTAGAACTTATTGGTTTAGTGAGTAACGTAAATATTTTAGTACTTACTAAACTTGTTGTTGTTCTTGCGCTTCCCCCTTTTTAGCACAGCTGTGTTTATACTGTTCGTAGTTCAAAGTGAAAAAAAAAACTGGTGACTACGTGTCTAAAAGCATTCATATCTTGGTGGTTTGTATTTGTTTCATACAAATAATATACAATATAATATAGAGAAATAAGATTATATTTTTTCCTACTTATATCTGTATGTGAAAAAGAAAATGTCATGATAATTTAACAAATCAGATTTGTCCAACCCTTTCTTGTCAGTTCACGCAATTGAACATGTTCGTCCATTATGTCTAACCGTATTTAGTATTTAGAGATGTTCTCCATTCGAGGGGCTTAGCAGTAATGTTAGTCAAAATATTAAAATCTTGTATGGGCCATAGGTTTCTACACTGACAAGTTCATACATTCAACACTTATTGCAATTGGTTTAAAGCCTTCAACATTTCAATCACTAAGTAGTTAGTAATACAACAAATTTTGCTACCTTTTTAAAGTTAATGGTGATGGGGACGATGAGTAATCATCAATCATACGATATGAAAGACAGACGTAATTACATATATATTCATACATACATATACGTATACATACTACATGGATATGTAGTAATGTTTTTATACAACTTGTTTTTGTTTATTGTTCCATCAGTAGATATTGTTATTTTTTCTTTTTTGCTTTAATACAATATTTTATTGTTATTTATTATTACTACGAATACATACATACATATGTACATATATATTTATTTATTTTATTATTTTTTTTTTGCTGAAATAACAACTCTTTCATGCATTATCAATTCGTTTCAATTTTAATTTATACGAGTATTTTTTTTTTAATTTTTTACACCACAACTTTAATTTTGCCGTCAATACGTCTGCCGGTGCTATAAATTTATCGCAATATTTTGTATATGTATTATTTTCTATTGCTGTTTTGGTATTGTTACTTTAAAACCTCAATTAAGTATAATAAATACAAAAAAAAGTTATTCAAGACCGACCTTATGATACTTCACACTGATATTTCTGGAGTGGACTATTAATTGGAGTTTAATAATTACATATAAATCACACATCAAACAAATGCAAAATATTTATGTTCTCATTGCATCTCGAGAGGATAATTTAATCGGGGTTTAGAAGCCAGCATTAAAAAATGTAGTTGCAAATTTTTCTTTAGTAATTTATTTACTTACCCTCATAAGAGATAGCAAAATATGAGCCTAGGTTAAATTTGTGATATAAACAACTACAAAGAAGTGATTTTTGTAGATAATGGAAACTCTAAAATTTATCATTGATATACTTATATTAAACGTGAAATGAATACTACTGTATGGCTGCGAAACATGGAACGCTGTACCCCGAGATATCCATAAAATGCAAGTGTTTTCTAAGCAGTGCCTTCGCAGAATAATGCATATATTCTGGCCAAACACAATAAACTACAGTTTATGGACCGAATCAAAACAACTGCCACTTGCAACAGACATAAAGAGGCACAAATGGAATTGGATCGGCCATATCCTACGAAGACCATCAAACGACATCACCAGATATGCCATCGACTACAATCAACAAGGCAACCGTAGAAGAGGGAGACCTGCACATACATGGAGGCGATAAATCGACATCCAAGCTGCATCCATAGACGGAAGTTGGGGAGAAATAATATGCGTCGCACAAGATAAATCACATTGGAACGTATTTTTTGAGGCCATATGCTCCTTATAAGAACGACGGGAACATATATATTAGGGTGTCCGTTATTTCTTAAACTGTAAATATTTATTGTCTTACCCCGCAAAAAGTTGAGGCTTGATGCAAAGATGACTCTCCAAAAATTTCACGCCCCTATGACCACGCCTTCCCGTGCCGACTTGCGTTTGAAATATTCAAGTGTGTTCATATGGGGAAAATATGACTTTTTTTCAGATTTTACGAAAATTTCGTTCCACAGTTTAATCTTTTCGACAAGTTGTTATATGAATCGATGTTAGTACTAACTTATCTCTTTAAAAAGATATATAACTTCAAAATCGAATAAAAACTCTCCAAGAAATACCTTTGCAAGATCCAATAGAGGGCTTTCTCTCTTGTACCGATAAGATAACGTAGTAAAATTTCTGAATGGCAGTTCTACTTTAATGCCGTTTATCTCTGGAACTTACTACCAAATCAAACACAGAAAATCAACAACGCAATACAGTTGAAAAACAAAATAACTGCTAGTTTTTCAATGCAAATTTAAATTATTTGTCACTTATTGTTTTTAATACACCAATGTTATTTCAACCATTTTTCTCTTTTTTTTTTAATCAAAATTTTATATTAAATTATGTCAAACTCATTCATTTATTTAGTTCTTTATTTTATTTATTTTTTATTTACTTTATATAATTATACAATTTATTTAAATATTTTTGTATACTGTAACTTGTTTTGCTTCAAGAATTCCCATACTATAATATAAAAGATGTAAATCTTGTTGTATGGGAAGAACAAATAAAAATATACTTTTGTGCCAAAAAAAAAAAACTAGGTCATGAAATTTGATCACTTATTTTTAAATTTAAGAAATTGATTAAAGCCATAATTTTTTTTTTGTTCTCTATACTTATAAGTACTCAGATATGAAGTATTGTTTAATTAGCACGTTGTTAACCTATTGCGCATTGAGACCGAGAATGGGAAATTTTTTTGACAAAATTTTTAAAACTACTTTTTCAAGTTCTAAAAAATTTTCTTAAACAAAATTTAAAAAAATGGATCTGGCACTTTAAACTTTTGTTAAATACATGTCAGAGATTAACTGTGTGAATTTTTAGGTAAATCCCTGTGTCAGAATTTTTTTGACAATGATTTTATTTTTGGGGATTTCGAGAAAAATGAGATTTTTGTGAAATGTTCAGTAAATGTACTCTATTTGTACTTTGTAACAAAAATTTATCAGTTCTCTACTTTTAAATGCTATAATTTATCTTAATAAACTAGGGTTTCGGAAAAAATATTATTACCCCATTAACCCTTTGGACTTGGGGTAAGATATGACTAGCATGGTTCAACTGCCCCAATGCCTCCAAAGCTTGCGTCAATGATCTAAACTTTTTACAAACACTTAAATTTTAGGAAAAAAATTATCAAATTACGTCAGAGGCAGCTATTAAAAAATTGTGTAACCACTTACGGTATCTTGTTGAAGAAACTTCTGCATTAGCCTTTTTTGATGTGAGACTGAATGGCACTACAAGAGCAAATATGGTGAAGGCGTTGAATTGAAAACAGAGGCAAAAATTACAGAGAAGAAAAAACATTAAATGATGTTCTATAAATAATTTTGCATTACACTATGTTTTTTTTTTGTTTTCAGGAAAATCAATCAATTTTTTTATAACAAGTGGAAACTTAAATTTTTTTCTCGGTTCAATATCGATTCCCCTTTTTTCAAAGAAGACCCTGAGAAATGGGAAAATGAGGAATCGGATATCAATGGAAAGAATTCACTTAAAAATTTGAAGGTAGTTAATGATATTGTGGAAGGAGCGGTGAAATTAGTGGAAGACTATCACTGCCTTATAACAAAGGATGAAAATCAGATGCCTTATGTAATGCAATGAAACCCTAGGCTATTAACACAAAATATATGCATCATTTAAAAGTAGAGAACTGATTAATTTTTGTTACAAAGTACAAATAGAGTACATTTACTGAACATTTCTCAAAAATCTAATTTTTCTCGAAATCCGCAAAAATAAAATCCTTGTCAAAAAAATTTTGGCATAGCGATTTACCTAAAAATTCACACAGTCAATCTTTAACATGTATTTAGCAAAACCTTAAAGTGCCAGATCCATTTTTTTAAATTTTGTTTAAGAAAATTTTTTAAAACTTGAAAAAGGAGTTTTCAAAATTTTGTCAAAAAATTTCCCATTTTCGGTGTCAATGCGCAATAGGTTAACAACGTGCTAATAAAACAATACTTCACATCTGAGTACTTATAAGTATAGAGACAAAAAAATTATGGTTTCAATCAATTTCCTAAATTTGAAAAATGCCCTCAAATTTCATGACATAGTTTTTTGTTGGCACAAAAGTGGTCCGGGGCATTTGCTATTTCTTGGCGAGTTTTCATTCGATTTTTTAGTTTTTGAATAGATAATTTAATACTGAAATCATATAACAAGTTGTCGAAAAAATTCAACTGTAGAACGAAATTTTCGTAAAATCTGAAAAAAAGTCATATTTTCCCCATACGAACACACATGAAAATTTCAAACGCAAGTCGGCACCGGAAGGCGTGGTCCCAGGCGCGTGAAATTTTTGGAGAGTAATTTTTTTATCAAGCCTCAACTTTTTGTTGGGTAAGACTTGAATATGTTCATAAGAAAAAATTGCCCATACAAATAACGGACAACCTAATATATATGTTGTATATATGTATATATATTCAATTATATCGCGCTTTGCTTTCGATACATTACAATTAAAATCAACTAAATTATAAATTATTAACTAAACCAATAGAGGGGACTAAATAAATTTATTATAAAACAACTGTAAATATTGTTAATTACAATGTCTAATTTTATTAACACTACATATTTTAAACCAAAAATGTGTTTAAAGATATTGTAACAAATTGTTGGTAAATATAAGATGAAAAAATTAGTAATTAGAATCATAGAATTCGGTTATAAATGAAAGGAAATGGCATAATTCAAATTCTGTTGCAAAAATCAAAAAAGATAAGCTCAACTGGATTTATTTGTCCTTTTTGGAAAGTTGTATATAAAAAAGTATAATAAATTTAAAAATATAATAATTTTAAAGGAAAATACAATTATTTTAACATCCATATTAGACCAAACAGGAACGGTAATCATAATTTCCTGATTGTCGTTCAATATTTCAAGAATTTGCAAAACAAAACAGAGAAATATAAAAATATATATTTCTATATTTAAATGACCATCACCGATTCCACGCCAAATAGCAGCCTGAATACTGAATTTGATTACAAGACTAGTACATGAACATGAACACGAACAACAAAGCTCGAATTCTAATACGATGAATATACTAGTAGGAGCCACCCCTCAACAGCACTTTCAATTCCGACAGCAATAAAGACCACAACCATTACCAGAACATGATGTTTTTTAAAGTGTAAAGAAAATTCGATTACATCACTGAACCGCAACATATTATAACTTGGATATTGTTCGACGGTGACACCGATGATGGTTTATTGAAACGATATATGGCAAATCGTTTGATACTCACAGAAATCCAACAAACCATTACATTAACTAAACTGGAGGATAAACTTGCCACAACAAAATTTGTGTAACTTTTCATAAGCATTTATATGATAGGATTATTTAATTGCAAAATATGAATACTTTTTAAATAGTGTATTTAAAAACGATTCATATGGCAACGGCATTTACTATAACACTCGATATACGCTTCGTCTGGATAACATTTTGGTAGTCTTAAGGCCTAGTTAGCCACACGTTTTAAAATGTATCCGTACCGTAAATGTAACATTGGCATTTAGTGCAATTATAGAACGTAAAAAACGAGCCAGCATGTTGCTGTGTAAAATTAACCAAACTTTATCACCTGTTCACAAATGCATGCATAAATCTTTTTTCAACAGATTGGGACGTTCCGGTTACGTGACAGTTGAGTTCGGTAATTGCTCTAAATGCTTTTCATCTAACTGAAAAAAACAGCTGACACGTTTTATTACAGTTACCTGTGGCTAACTAGGCCTTAATGCATATGATGTCCCATTATTTCAGCACGAGGCTTTAAATTATTTGTAAATTCATCAGTATTTTTGTTTTTGCTTGATGAGTTTAGTGGTATTTAAAAACAAAAGTAATTATTATATTTGTATTAAATTTATATTTTAAATATGCCATATAAATAAAAACCCAGTGCTCATGAGGAATCAAAAGAAATTGTTGAATTTCTTTTACATTTCTAAAAATATCCAGTGATGGAGTCTAATCATATAATTGATGATGTGGATATTAAGAGAGAACTGAAGAAGGAGAAATATAAAATCAATATAAGGTAATGGACGATTTTTTTAATTAAAAAAATATTACAAGACAAGAACTCTTTGGATGCGTTTGTACGTTTAATATAAAACACTACCTCATAGTGACTAATAATAAGCACTAGCAGACTCCAACCCTCGAAATTCGAGTGCAAATTCTAGGAAATTTTATTTTTTCATTAAATAAAAACCCTAATCAACTATAGCCAATTCACAAATCAACACAAAAAACAAACTCATTTTTATGGGAATCACATCAACAAATTTAATAAACACACACATAGCATTGAGTTATTTTATGTATGTGTTAGTAGCAACTTTAAATGCAATTTACTCAAAATAAAGGAAAAAATTTAAAAATCTGTAAATCTGCAAAATGGTCAAAATCGGGATAAAACGGTAGAATAAACCATCGGTCACAAGAACTCGCCTAGCCTATTAATATTATAGATAAATAAATAAGCTCATATTTCGTCATTCGTTTTGTATGTTTTTTTTAAGGAAAAAGAGCTACAAACGGTAGCTATGCTGAAAAGGAACAGAGGAGAAAAATAGTCTGCGCAGCCTGAGTGCCGCAAAATCCATAAGAAGCAAATTATTTCATACATTATATTCATTGAAACGTCCACTCACTTTTTAAATTTAATAGATGCTGTCATTTCTGTTGGATGACGATGACGACGATGAATACATAGTAAGTACAAAATCATTTTTCCAATTTGCCAAAAATAGGTAAAAATCCAGAGAACAACGTTAAGCCAAAGGCCAAAATAACACTGTTCAAGTTGTAAAATGGTACTAACGTGAAAACCATATGGTTGTGTTTGGATGAGTCCCCTGACTACTACTCCACCGATGAAAGTGCCAATTTGGCTCATTGGGAAAAATTAATGGCGTTTTGTTTGAATTTCGTCAATTTGTCAATTTTTGACCATTTTCAGCCCATTTAAGCCCATTTATGTCGCTTTTCCAGTATTCAAAATTTCTTGTGTTATCTTTATACGGCTCGCAATTACTATTTCCACCATTAGAACGCACATTTCAACTGAGAAAATCAAATTTTTTAGCCTATTTTCATGATTTTTGCCCATTTTTCATCGATTTTCCCCATTTTTTTTTTGCTGTTTTTATGCGCTTTTTTGTAATTCTTGCGCAAACTTATCGATATTATTGCCATTTCAAGCAACTCAACACATTTTTTAAATGCAAAAACCATCCTTTTTACGCTTTTTCGGATGATTTTCGCGTTTTTTATTGATTTAAATAAATTTTTTTGTGGTTGAATACATTTTTTCGGTATAAAAATTAATGGATTAATTTTAAATGTAATTAATTTTAAATTGGCAATTGAAATAAAGAAATATGCAATGGAATATCAATCGTTATCCTACAATTCCATTAACAAATTCTAGCAAAGATCTGCCAAAAGTGAATCTAATTTTTTTCCACTGTACCAGTGTTCCAACTGTGCTGATACCTGGTGGAAACGTTCCCCATGCTTGTCTGATTCAGACGGCAACTGAAGCTCAAAGTGATCCTGGAGGTGATGCATGAAATGCACTTTCAACGACATTCGAACACCGATGTTTGCGAAAGGTTGCAGCATATCTTCAACAATGGAACGCCAATTGTCCACCCGATGAATGCCGAGAACTTTTTCGATCACTGCTTTCAGGCTATCCCAAGCGATGAGTTGCTCCTCTTGAGGAACATTGTTGAAGTCTTCATCCTTCATCAGTTTGCGAATGTCTGGGCCATTCTACACACCTGAATTCAATATATGATTTTATATAAAAACTTTCAAGAATGCTTCAACTTTGTTCGGCGGAAAAAGAATTCCAAATATTTATTTACCTTCTTTAATTTTCGCTTCACTCAAGCGTGAAAAATGTACTCCAATCGTCCGAACGCCAATCTATTTCCACGCACCAGTAACGCTTTGATGAAATTCTTCATTAACCCAAGTTTAATGTGCAATGGTGGCAGCAATACCTTAGCCATCGGCACCAACTCCTCGTGGATAACGTTCTGCTGTCCGATTAGACGATTTGTTCTAGGTAACCCATCTCGTTTTTGATACTGTGGTGTATATCGCGAATCCCACGTACACAAGTAGCACATATTTTTAGTGTAACCAGTTTGAAGGCCACAGATAAGTGCAACCACTTTCAAATCAGCGCATATTTTCCAACAATGTTCATGGTATTTCACAGAATCCAAGATTAGTTTCATCGAATCATTGGCACAAAGTTTTTTGTATTATCAAAATAAGAAGCACAGCCTTGAGACTGCTCTTCGATCAAACGATGAATAAGCGCCATTGGTACGCATTGTACGTGTAATTCATGGCCGACATCAAACCATTGATATCATTACAGTACGTAAATGAATTGTTTTCGTTGCGAGTGAAAAACGGTAGAAATTCATGCTGTCGACCACGCGAACTGAACACTTTAACTTCTGGTGTCAGGATGTTCACAGCTTTAAGATGTTGAGCAAGAATTATGGTTTTATTTTGTGACAATTTTAGTTGTAGGGACATTATGTTCAAGCGCTGTTGTGTAACTTCAATGTGTTGGCATGGAGTAATATTTAATGGCTGATACAAAGAGAACTTCGATTCCAGCTCCGTAAAAAAAGTTGGTGGGATGTATTCTTCGGTTGGACTAGGTTTTCTCGGCATTGACACTGCCGGAGAATGGGGAAGAGTGGTTTGAGCTGACGGAACACTTTGGTTAATATAGCCCATCGCCTTTCTTCTGTTCATACCCACAACATAATTTTTACATACGTAGCACATGTTTTTTTCGTGGTCGAGTGGCTCTGACCAAATCATCATTATTCCATATGGCATGCTTTCCCGACGACCTGTTCGCCAATCATACAAACGTACTACACACGATGCACAAGCCATTTTAGGCACCCAGTCAACATTACGAATCACTGGAATATTGAAGTACTGCTCGTACAAGGTTGCAATTCCATCAGTAATTTTTTTCTTAGACGACATAATGGTCCACTTTCCTCACATATAACAGTAATGATTGAAGTTTTTGAGGCATTTATCCATTTTTTACCGTAAAACGTATTCACTTCAAACTGGAAAACTCAATTTATTAACGAGAAATCAAAAAATTAAACAACGCAGTTTGTTTACACAACAACCAGTGTTGCCAACAGTTCTTCTACAAAATATGCCAAATCACTGTTAAAATTGTGCTAAAATTATGCCAACTGCTTTAAAATAATGCTAAAAAGTTATGCTAAAATATTTCAGGATAACGAATAATATTCCATTGCATATATCTTCATTTCAATTGCCAATTTAAAATTAATTACAATCATACGGAGAAACACGCATTTCCATTAATTTTTATACCGAAAAAGCGTCAAAAAGAATGGCTTTTGTATTTTAAAAGTGTGTTGAGTTGCTTGAAATGGCAATAATATTGCATAATATATTGTTAAAAGGAAAAACGGTAAGAATTATGTCGATAAGTTTGCGCAAGAATTACAAAAAAGCGTATAAAAACAGCAAAAAAAATGGGGAAAACCGATGAGAAATGGGCAAAAATCATGAAAATAGGCTAAAAATGTTGATTTTCTCAGTTGGAATGGAATTACATGTTCAACAAATGCAGCATATTTCATAATCGAAGCAAATACCTTAATTATCACCCACTGGTGCCAAAAAAATAGAAAATAGTTATCAAGCAAGATTTAATTTAAGATATTTTTGCTTTAAATATTTGTAATTTTTAACTAATTATAAATGCTTAGTTGTAATTACTGCAGTTATGCATTGGGCTGCCCCTAGAAATGGTTGTAACCAACATTAAATCAAATATAAATTCCATTGCATGAACAAAAATTAACAATTCATACAATCGAATTTACTTAAACTCCATACGGTTATTTCCATAATATAATTTATTAATGAGAATAGAAAAATGTGATATTTGGCAACAAAATAGATTTCTGTGTGTATTTCCTTAAGCAGAACAAAATAATATAATTACCAAAATCTCCGCTCGACACTAGTAAAAATCAGAGTGTTATAATTTTTTTTTTTTTCATAGAAGTTACAAACGTCACATTCTATTTACAATACATGATTTTATAGGGTACAATAGAAAAAAGTATAAAGAACAAATTTTATTTTTTTGTAATTAAACTATTATGAAAGATTGTATGTACTTGTATTTTAGCATGATCTCATCTATCGTCCGTTAAAAACACACTTTAAAATAATTATAGTACTTAAGGTTGAAATAAAAGCTTTTTATACATTATATATATAGCAACAACAACAAAAAAAAAAAACTAAAAAAATGTTTTCAGACAATATGAGATTGCTTAAGTTCTTTCTAATTAAGATTGAGTGACATTTGTAAAATGTCAAAGTAGTTTTTAAGATAATTGTTTTGTTTTCGAAATATCTTTAAATTATATTACAAAAAATAAAAATAAAATACATTATCGAAGTGATCTTAACATGTAGATCTAATTTAAAATTTTTATTTTTTAAAACTTCGCATACAAATAATTGATACGTGTTGAGAATATAACTGTTTAAATCAGCGTTTTAAAAATGTGTGGGGTGTGTCCCTTTGGGGTTTCGCTTATTAGTGTAGAGGGAAATCTAAGTATTCGTAAGAAAAAACTTGGAAATCAAATTTGGAAATCAAATTTCTAAACGAAATATTTTGCATGATTCCGATTTCAAATGGAACCTCCAACATTAATCAGATCGGTTCAAATAAAAATCTAATTATTTAAAATTTGAAAAATTTGCAAAAACATTTTCTCATTATATTATAATGATTTTTTTTAAATTTACAACCTACGGAAAGGAGAAAAAGAACTATTGATTGAATTCTCTTGTGATATTTCAAGGGAACAAAAATTTGAGACGTTTTGATAAACTTTGTTCAAAAAACTAGCTCATCTTTCGCCTTAACTACAAATATTATGTTCTATAAATCTTTATACTGTGAAGTATTTTTTTTTTATTTGATGAGTAAATATATTTATTTATGAATAAATTTCTTTTACTTTTTATTAAATATATACTTATATTATCTTATCACCTGGTTTAAATGGTTCACAAATTTAAAAGATATTAAATAAACTTTTGTTTCAATCTGAAAATTTATAGAGTGTATATCAAGGAATTGTTTGGACATAGCAAAAACTTTGTCGTCTTGACATTTGCGCTTAAAAATATAGTTCTGCTTTTAAACCCTATACCACTATGTGGTCAGGGTATAATGACTTTGTGCTGATGTTTGTAACTACCAAAAATATTTAATAGTTAGTTTTATTATAACGATCGACTCAGTATCAGTTTCTGTGACTTAAATTGTCATACTATCAAAATTATCATATTGATCTCGGTCAAATTGGGTTTGTGTATGTTTATTACATCCATTTATCAGTAGTCCAAAAAACCCTATAGGATATTAGTCATAGCCCCCATATGAAGCTAATTCCTGAGCTTCACCTAATCAAAAAACAAAAATATTGCACAGATTTTTCTCAAATTTGGTTTGTATATGTTTAAGTAACCCTACAAATATCGTCAGGATTGATCAATTTTTCTACCTAGGGCCCATATAAATATAGTATCCGATATGAACTTTTTCATATCCAAAGGCAAAAAAACTTGCCACTCAAACTTGGTTTAAGTTTATTTTCTATATCTAAAAAGTTGGACCAAAGAGATAGGGCTTTAAACACATGGCTTAGGGTATCGTGTAGTCGGTCTAGACCGACTATAATTTTCTTAATTCTTTGTTTTAATTTACTTTTTTCGTTATTACTGATTTATTGTTGTTTTTAAAATCAACCAGTGACAAAGGTGGAACAATCTGATAAAGGTGTGAAAAGATAGAACAAAAATAATTTTGCTGTCAGGAAAGGCTTTCTACAATTTCATCTTGAATTATAATATTCTTTTAAAATGCATTTATTGTTATTTCTCTAGCTTTCGTTATAGTAAATTAAGATTAAATTAATCTCAAGATGTAATTTATATGATTTGAAAAATGAGCAATGCCAGATACACTACTTCTTGTGTTTAATGTCACATATTTTAGTTCATAAAGAACTCAAGCAAAACAAGTAAGAAAATTATAGTCGGTCTAGACCGACTATACGATACCCTATACCATGCGTTTAGAGACCCTATCTCTCAGGCCCAACTAACTGGATATAGAAAATAAGCATAAACCAAATTTGAGTGGGATTTTTATTAATTTTTTCAGCTGCAGATATGAAAAAGTTCATATCGGATGCTATATCTATATGGGGACTAGGCCCAAAAATGGACCGATCCTGACCATGTTTGGTAAAGTCTCTTGTATTTTGCAAAAATATAAACAAACCAAATTTGAGAAGAATCAGTGCAATATTTTTGTTTTTTGATAGATTTAAGTGAAGATCGGGAAGTAGCTCTATATGGGGCCTATGACTAAGAGTTGTCGAATAGGGATCATTTTTGGACTACTGATTAATGGATGTAGTATATACATAACAAGTAAGAAAATTATAGTCGGTCTAGACCGACTATACGATACCCTATACCATGCGTTTAGAGACCCTATCTCTCAGGCCCAACTAACTGGACATAAAAAATAAGCAAAAACCAAATTTGAGTGGGATTTTTATTAATTTTTTTGGCTGCAGATATGAAAAAATTCATATCGGATGCTATATCTATATGAGGACTAGGTCCAAAAATGGACCGATCCTGACCATGGTTGGTAACGTCTCTTGTATTTTGCAAAAACATATACAAACCAAATTTGAGAAGAATCAGTGCAATATTTTTGTTTTTTAATAGATTTAAGTGAATATCGGGAAGCAGCTCTGTATGGGGCCAAAGGGATCATTTTTGGACTACTCATTAATGGATGTAATGAACGCATACAAACCCATTTTGAGGAAGATCTATATGACAATTTCGATCTTATGGCAATTTATGTCGATTTCATAGGGATAATTTGTATGGGGGCTAGGTCTGAACATGGACCGAATTTCACCAATTTCAATAGCGTTCATCCCATGGCCGATAGAAGCTTATATACCTAATTTCATCAAAATATATTCATAGTTGCGACCTGCAGTTTGATTACAAGGTTTACATGGACACACAGACGGACGGACGGACGGACGGACGGACGGACATTGTTAAATCAACTCAAAAAGTGATTCTGATTCGGTCGGTATAATTAAAGATGGGTCTGGGTCTAATATTTTTGGTTGTTACAAACAGCAGCACAAAGTCATTATACCCAAACCACATAGTGGTATAGGGTATAAAAACCCAATTTGACTAAGATTTGTATGATAATTTGAATCTTATGGCAATATACGTTGATTTCATAGGGGTCATTTATATGGGGGCTAGGTCTGAACATGGGCCGATTCTCACCAATTTCAATAGCGTTCATCCCATGGCCGACAAAAGATCAAATACCAATTTTTGTCAAAAAATATTCATATTTGCGACCGCAGTTTGATTACAAGCTTTACATGGACACACAGACGGACGGACGGACGGACATAGTTAAATCGAATCAGATAGTGATTCTGATTCGATCAGTATAATTAAAAATGGGTGTAGGTCAAATATTTTTGGTTGTTACAAACAGCAGCACAAAGTCATTATACCCAAACCACATAGTGGTATAGGGTATAATTAAGCTTTTTAACAAATAATTCGTAAAGTTTTATTCTCGATTAAAGCTGAAGAATCATTCATTAGTAACTCACTGCCTCTAACTTTTGGATCGCCCAAAGCAAATGATTTCCTTCGAATGTCAGCAACTGCCTCATTTGAACGACTTGAGCGTTTTGAAACAGCGTTTCTTGTATGACCACGTTGAACCTCAGAATACCACTATAGTCGCTATAATATTATACTCATCAATAACCAATGCTTAATCAAATCCATTGTTTTCAAAATTCAAATGTAACATGATATTTATAACGGTAAATATGTTTTAATAGAACGAGAAGTCATGAAATTTTTACTGCACACTAGTTAAGGTTTTATTGGTATTAATCCATCCATCTGAATATATTGATGGGATAAGAAGTGCTCAGATTTAGAGTTTGGGGAGCTTGAGAAGAATATATTAATCACAGTCGATTCATAAATCTAACTGAGTGAATTTGCATTTGTAGGCCTCAAGTTATGGTAATCTTTGAAATTTAAGCATTTATGGTTGTTAGGAACTCGTTTCATATAAAATCATGGTCAATCTTTAAAGGACATTCAACAATGTTATATAAACCGAATTTAACCAAATTCATAGTGAAACATTAATATTTGTAACAAACAATTTTATATATAAGTATGTATGCACATGCAATATATGAACCAAATTTTACCTAAATCCGCTGGAAACAAAATATTTGTATAGTGAAAAGAGAATACTATTATTATATATAACGTCATCAAATAGTACTATTAAGACCTGTGGGATGTGTTTTGTGTGAATTATTTCAACATTTATTTATTTATTTATTTATTTATTTATTTATTCAGTCTATGGAATCATCCTTACAGACTACTTAAAGTATATGTACATTTATATTATAATTTATATATATAATTAAACATTTAACAAAATTGATATATAACATTTATTTAATTCAGTTGATTTAATGCATTTATGTGTAATATAATATCTCTTCTCACAATATCCAAACTTTTATTAAAATCAATAAACTGATACAGCATATTAAACTCATCACAAATTCTACGTAGTGGATTAAAATTAGCATAGTTTGTACAATAATATTTGATAGTTAGAAAGTTATAATTTCTTGATGATCGAAAAGGAATATTTATATTTATTTTGTTGATAAGAAATTCAGATTTAAGACAACCATTTAACAGTTTTAACAGGAAAGTAACATTTAGCATATGTCTGCGACTTTTCAATGTAGGAAGCTTAATTAGAGCCAGACGATTTTCATAAGATGGCAACCTCATATTAGGATCCCAGCCCAAACCACGAAGACAAAATAACAAAAATTGTTTTTGAACTGATTCAATTTTATTCGAATGTATATGATATTGCGGATCCCAGACTACAGACCCATATTCGAGTATTGGTCTTACCAAGGTAGTAAACAATTGTTTTGTCGTATACGGATCCGAAAACTCTTTAGCCCACCGTTTAATGAATCCAAGTACACCAGTAGCTTTATTTATTGTTAGCGAAATATGACTTCTAAAGTCTAATTTTTTATCCAGAAGTACGCCAAGGTCGTTGAATGAATCAACTAAATCAAGCACAGCATTATTCATGATATACCGACCATTTATTGGAATTGATCTTGTAAAAATCATATATTTGCATTTTTTGACATTTAGGTCCATTAGATTCATATTACACCAAGTAGTTAAACGATCAATATCATTCTGTAAAAGTGATTGTTGATCAAGATTGTTAAGGGTAAAAATTAACTTTACATCGTCTGCATACATTAATGTAGTTGAGTGTTTAATTACAGAAGGAAGATCATTTATAAATAGCGTAAATAAAAGAGGTCCCAAGTGACTACCTTGAGGTACACCAGATAATACTTTTATGTTGTTGGAATACGAGTTACGAAACTTAATACATTGTGTTCTGTCTTTTAAATATGATCCGATCCATTTTATTAGCATTATACCAAAGCCCATACGGTCAAGCTTAAACAACAATAGATCATGATTTACTTTATCGAATGCCTTGCTAAAATCATTATAAATAACATCTGTTTGTTTCATATTAATAAAACCATCATTTACTAAAGTTGTAAGCTCCAAAAGATTTGTTATTGTAGAGCGTGATTTGCAGAATCCATGTTGCGTTGGAGATATGACAGTGGACACATGATGTGACAACGTGTCATATATAAGTTTTTCAAATAGTTTTGGAATAGCACTTAATTTAGCAATACCTCTATAATTCGAAATACCAGCTTTAGATCCAGACTTAAAGAAGGGAATAATAAATGATTGTTTCCAAATGGGAGGAAAGTAACCCAATTTAAGGGATATGTTAAACATATAAGTCAAAGGAATATACAATAAATGTGCGCAGCGCTTCAAAATGCAACTAGGAACACCGTCAGGACCAGCAGCATACGACAATTTTAATTTTGTCAGGGCATTCAGAACTGTATGTTGATTGATGGATGGTATATTAATAATTGAAGATTCCGATATTGTGTATGGATACAGATTATTAAATACTGTCGAAGAATAAGTTGATGCAAAAAAGTCTGCAAACATATTACTTATGGAGTTATCATCTGAAGATTCTAAATCACCGTACTTCATAACCGAAGGAAAGTCCGCAGTACGTCTTTTAGAATTAATAAATTTATAAAATGATTTTGGATTATTTTTTAGATTATTCCTTACTTTAATTAAATAGTTATTATAGGCCAATTGATTAGCAATAATAAATTCCGATCTTGATAACGAGTATTTCATATAGTCTATCAATGTTCCATATTTTCTATAATTTTTGTACATTTTGTTTTTCTTATTTTTAAGTTGAGATAGATGTTTTGTATTCCAAGGAGGACCATTCGATTTAGGAGGTAACATTTTAGGTACAGATGCCGAGAAACATTCAAAGAGGTGATGATAAAATGTATGCAAACACAAGTTCAAGTTATCATTGCAACGAGATAACACATTTATCCAGTCAATTTGGAATAGATGGAGTTGTAAATCTTGGTAATTAGTTTTATTAAAGCAAAAGATTTTATCGCTGTGAGTTAACTTTTTTTTATGAAGAGGATAGGAACAAAAGCAAGATATCTCAAGTGTTGGATGGTATATATCTTCCGGATTAGAAATAGGGCTATGCCGCAATATTGAAAAGTCATTCGGTTCATTAACGAAAATAAGGTCCAACAGTCTACCAAATGCATTTGTGACGGAGTTGACTTGGAAAAGACAATTTTCCAATAAACCAAGAATAAATGCAGCAACATATTCGGTATAAATAGTTTATATCGTTGAATATAAAAATATGTCCTTTTTAAGAAAACGGATATACAGAGTTTTTCAGTAGGGCGATAACAATTTTTATTTTAATACTAACACACTTTTAGTTTTGTTATTATCTATCAATATCACAAAAGTTTAAATTTTCATCATGGTGAAGTTCACGAATGATCAATATTTAGAAATTATTTAAAATTACTGAAGAAATTACTGAGTCACGGTCGCAACTTTAAAAGCGCTTATTCTTAAAAAACTTCTCCAGCGACGAAGCAAAATTTTCGTTATTGGACGGCTATAAAACCAAGTGCATTTCTGGAAGTCTGTGGTTGGACCGCATTTATTCGTCGATGAGAGTAGTTACCATGTTACGGCCAATAGAGTTCGCTATCGTGGCATGTTCTAAGTCTAATTTTGGGTAGAATTGGATGGACTTGACATCAATGATATGCGGATCCAATACGTGCTACATGCCACACAGCTAGCCACACAATTGATATACTGAAGGGGAAGTCGGTAATCGTGTAATCTCGAGAAATTGTCTTAATGCCATTTAACGTCTCTGGATTTTTTTCATGGGGTGTTTTTAAGTTCTTCAAGAAAAATTTAGGATGAGAAATTGCCAAAGGTTTCGATATATGAGGAAATTGGTAGAGAATTGTATTTTTGTAATTAAATATGTATGTACTATATTATGTAAAGCCAAATTATAACTCACAATTTTCATGACTTAACACAATAATTCCTGTACTGTAATTATAAGATTTATTCTTGTTGTACAGGAAAGTAAATAAATAAATAAATAAATAAAAAATTGTCGCCAAAGAATCAATTACTCCAAAGGTGCTTGCGGTAGTCATATGAACAATATAGAATTTATTTCTTGAATGTGATATGTGTAGTGTACGTGGAATAATTTTCAGATATTCTATTCTATATATTTAATACAAAGTTAAACAAATTTCAAAAAAAAACTTAACACTTTATCAAAAACAAATTGATATATATTTGAACTGTTTGAAATCAGTTTAGTCTTATAACAGTAAATAATTTTAAAATGTTTTGTATTTAAACACAAAAAAAAATCACACGAAATTTTCTTTTTCTCAAAATAGCACTGAGCACTGATGGCAAAATATTTTTCTGACAAATACATTGGGCCTTTGACGCAAACTATAAAATAAATCAAATTCACTTTTCGTTGTAAAATTCCGAAAACTATTTTTGGACCAACGGTGGATGTATGGTGCATATCCAGATATATTATAAATTTATTTCGAAGTGAAAAATGCATACTTTTATTAGGAAGTTTTTTTCAAAGGCTTAGTTACGAATTTAATTTAAAATATTAATATTAGCTTTGGTTTTAAAATTTCTGAGGGAATTTACCTGTTGACCGATGTCTAGTGATCTATCGCAGTCGTAAAGAGAGGCATAACTGCAAACTGGAAATGAAAACTTTATTATGAGTTTATGTAATAAACTCATATTTATGTCAACATGATTATAGATGAGAACCTAAACCCGGAAAACTTGCTAGGTAAAACCAAATTTTGAAATAATCCTCCTATTCAGTAGAGAATCGGATATTTAACATTTTTGTAAATATATCCTTAATAACATTATTTTAGATAACCGCAGAAGAATCAATTTAAAGTTATACATACATAACTCATAGACGACACTTTGTTGACTTTCGCATGACGTTGCGATACTGCAAATGTATCATCGTAAGTTGAATTTCTAAAATTTTACAATTGTTACCACTGTAGAATAAAAATATTGCTGCAATTAAAATCAAACGTTTAATAAATAATCATGATTATTATTTAAACAAATACTATTAACCCCAATCAACTTACTATGAGAATCGATATATGTATGTATAAATTACCAGTTTAACAACAACACTGTCCATTTCTAAAAAAACTTAATTGAACTAGAATAATTTATATAAATTACAACAATTACGAAAAAAAAAAACATTGGTCTTAACAAGGAAAACAAACTAATTCTGTATTACAAAATCTAGTTTTAATCGTATACGAGTATAATGTATTTAATGTGCATACATGAATACTCGTGAGAGTATGAATCAGACAGACGACATACAGTGGAACTTTTGAAGAGTAGGCGATCTAAAATCTGAAACATCCAAAGGAGGTAACATATGTATTAAAGTGTCGAACTAACTTTCTAAGCAACTCTCACAATTTTTAAACTTTTGTTCACTAAGATTGGTTCAGCTCTCATAGAGGCTGCCGGATACTTAAGGACAGTTTCGTTTCAACTTCGTATGTAGGCTATGGGCCAAACTGCTGGAATACCTTAAACCCCCTTAAAAATTTATTTAGTTTACATTTTACCTGCTTTGAGGATTTATTTTTGATGCATAAATTCGGACAAAGGAAATTAATTGCTGACAAATGGAAAAAAATCCAAACCGACTATTACATTTTTGCAAGAGACTTGAAAATGACAAGAAATTAGTACTATTATTATATTATGTTCTGGAACTCTATTTTTAAACTTTATTCATATCGAAGAAGCACGGAACAACAATAGAAAATTGTTCATGTTAATACCAAAAACTGGGCTTTGTCCAAAAGAGTTCTTGCAAACAATGTGGAACTAACATCAGTATGATTCAAAGATGCAAGGGACTGAATGGCCGAAAAACCCTAAATAACTCAAAAGACAATAGAAAGTTATAAAACTTAGATAAACAAAGTTGTATGAACTTTTAGAAATGAAGAGAGAAACTTCGAGATTCCTAAACCTCTATTTGCGTTAAAAAGTTTGTTTCGAAATATTTTAAATGGCGGGATAAATTAAAATGCGACAAAACATAATCTTAATTTGTAACAACAGGAACAAATAATGCAGAAGTGTACACAGAAGAGTGCCTAAAAATTAGCTTCTTCTTTTTATGCTTTAACTTCAGTTCATTTTGCTGAAAAAACTTAAAATTTGTTGTGGAAAATAATATTGTAGTTGTCAAATAGATAACATAAATCCACAAACCATCCATCAATGTTCGCTAATTGAGCCCTAATAAAAACCAATTTGAGGAACAGTTAAGTGAAAATGGTAGAATGCTTCCAATCACACAACAAATACTACTGCCGAAGTCTTGATGAAAGTCAACCAGAAAATGCAATGAAAGGACTGGATTTATAATTTATATTTATAATTTATATTTATATTTTACGAATTTGAAACGAAACATTCCTTCATAGCATACATATAGGTTGGTATATATTAGTTATAAGGAGTGAGATAAAAAAAATCTTGATATAAATACATAAAATGTAATAATAAGAAATTGAAAATATATTAAAGCTTACAAAAAATAAAATTTTTAGTTTGATCACTACTTATAAACTATTGAACTTTAGCGGAAATCCCTCCATTAGGGATTTGATAGTGCTTTCTGCCCAGTGTTGCCAACTTTTGATATGAACTTTGGAGCGAATCTGCTACATTTCTTTAAAAAATTGTAGCAGATTACTACATTTTCGTTTAAAATAGTAGTAGGTCAACGAATATACACAAAATTTCAAAATAACGACTTTTTATTATAATATAACAAATTCATTACAACTCGTATCACTAATAATCAAATATTTCAATAAAATAAAATAAATATATGTAAATATAAAAAATAAAATAAAATAAAATAAAATAAAAAATTTATTAAAATAAAATAAATGAAAGGTTATAATATTAGATAAGTTCAAATTTGCCTTGTTTAAATTTGTATTTCGAAGCAAATTTAGATAAACTTTCTTCCGGAACATAAATATCAGTCTCACAAATTTATTTGAGTAATGTTCTCGACAACATAATATTTTGGATACTTTTATTTTTGAGCCGATTAGTTTTTTTGTTTTTTATCCTATTTAAATAAGAACACGCCCTTTCTGCAGAAGCGCTACTATGTGGCAGTGAAATAAGAACTAGGATGTGATCTGCCAATTCAGCATAAAGGTGATCTTCTAAGTTGTTTTTTAGATTTTTTTATTTTTACCCATTTTTGGACTGCGTTAGATGAAAAATCAATTTTTTAAAATATTTCTTTATTTCCGATTAAAGCACGCCATGGATTGTTTAGAACCTCAATTTTTACATTTTCATTATGAAAAGCAAAATTCATAACCAATGGTCGAATTGAAGGCATACTACCGTCCACTATGTTTTCAATATTGCAGTAACTAAGCATATCCAATTTGCTATCAGTAAGTTGAAATCGTTTGTTTATTTGAACGCATAATTCAATGTAAAATAATATTATGTCCTTTTTAACGATTTCAATTTTGAATTTATCTTGTTCAATAAAAGTTTCCTCTAGCTCTTGAAAATTTAAAGAAAAAACACAGAATTTAAAGGTAGATGATTATTTTTATCATTAATGTCGACTACAATATTAATTTTATCTGAAATAATAAAATTTTTAAAAATTTCTTTATAAACGGTTTTAATAGCGGAACTTAAATTATGAATTTCTGAATTTTCAGATTGAAAGGTTTTATTAAGGTGGTTTACGATTTTTAAAATATACGATAAAAAAAAGTATGTATAATTTCATTGCCTTATTATTTAAAAAATCGGAAATATCATTTACATTTCCATCTTTTTCTTTATTCTTAATTTAAAACAATAAAGGATAAAATAGTGCTTTAAAGCTTCCCATTGTTCCAATATTCTCGTTACACGGCATAACCACCGTGTTGTACAAATTTTAATATTTTATGATTTTGTATATTAAAATCATTATGAAAATTTGAAAAATCCTGTATTCGTTTTGGGCTGTGAGAAAAGTGGTTATATATATGCTTTATATTCTTTTCAATTGATTCTGGTAAAAATTGTAAAGCACTGTTGATACACAATGCCAAAGAATGGCAAGTACAGCCCAAAAAAAATATGTCTGGATTTAGCTCTTGAAGCTTAGCTTTAACACCATTTATGTTTCCTGCCATAACCGATGCATTGTCAGTTGAAAGTCCAGTCAAATTTTTAAAGCTAATATTGTAGCTCGTGAAATGTTTTTTTATGGCTTCGACAATTTCTGCAGCTGTGGAACTATCCAAGAGTAACATACCAAAAAATGTATCAACTACTTTACTAGAATGTAAATCGAAGTAACGCGCTATTACAACTAACTGTTTTTTGGTAGTTAAATCGGTTGTTTCATCGATTAATCTTGAAAAATATCGATTCTGTAAGATATTGGATATCTTTTCGGCAGCAAATGGCCCAACTATCGTGTTTATGTAAGCTGTCGCCTTGGTACGGCAGGATTTTATTTGTTGTGCCGGTACAGAATGGGGATATTTTTTGTATTAGTTTTGGCAATGAATCCATTATAGAGAATGGTAATTCATGCTGTATAACATACAACACAGTCATCATTTCTGCTTAATTTTTATACCCTATACCACTATGTGGTTTGGGTATAATGACTTTGTGCTGCTGTTTGTAACTACCAAAAATATTTGACCTAGACCCATCTTTTATTATACCGATCGAATCAGAATCACTTTCTGAATCACTTTCTGAATCACAGAATCACTTTCTGATTCGATTTAACGATGTCCGTCCATCCGTCTGTGTGTAAATGTAAAGCTTGTAATCAAACTGCAGGTCGCAAATATGAATATTGGTGAGAATCGGTCTATGTTCAGACCTAGCCCCCATATAAATGACCCCTATGAAATCAACATAAATTGTCATAAGATCCAAATTATCATATAAATCTTAGTCAAATTGGTTTTGTATGTGTATATTACATCCATTATTCAGTAGTCCAAAAATGATCCCTATGGGACAAGTCTTAGTCATAGGCCCCATATAGAGCTGCTTCCCGATCTTCACTTAAATCTATCAAAAAACAAAAATATTGCACGGATTCCTTTCAAATATTGTTCATATATATTTTTACAAAATACAAGAGACTTTACCAAACATGGCCAGGATCGGTCCATTTTTGGGCCTAGTCCCCATATAGATATAGCATCCGATATGAACTTTTTCATATCTGCAGCCAAAAAATTAATAAAAATCCCACTCAAATTTGGTTTATGCTTATTTTCTATATCCAGTTAGTTGGGCCTGAGAGATAGGGTCTCTAAACGCATGGTATAGGGTATCGTATAGTCGGTCTAGACCGACATTAATTTTTTACTTGTTTTTTAATACGGCTTGGTTCATAAATGATCATCAATTTTTTGAATTTCATTTGAAAGTTTTACTTTTTCTTGGTGTAACTTAGACAAGTTTCCACGCCTGGCGATATGAGCTATGTTGTTAACCATAACTTACAATATGAATCGCCATTTAAGTTTGTTAACCAAGGATATTTAATTTGCCACTCATTTTTGAATTGCTGACAATATTTTTTCTTTTTTGGCGGATCGACGGTGGAATTAGTTAAACATTCATCTGGATCAATTTGTGAATCGGGTGATGTAACGGCTGCAGAGGATGTTGATGGCCCCGAATCCGTAACCGTATTCCTTAAATTCAATGAAACAAGACAGCATTCAAAATAAAATATCAACATAACCTTTAACAGAAAAAATTGTATGCTTAACATACCTTGTTTTTTCTATTGCTTGAAAAAATCTTTTCATTATCGCATTTATTATTATTTTATTATAAAACAGTAATTAAATCAATTATAAAAATATTTACTAGAATTTTACACAATACTTCAGTTAGAAAATTAGATTGAATTTAAATTTGACACAAAAAAAATACAAGAAACAATGTATTATGGAATGGACAGAAAAACCCAATAAGCAACATTTTTAAAATGTAGTAGAACTGAAAAGTACGTACATAAAATTTGAGTGCTAAAAAATGTAGCAGATTTGCTACATTTGTAGTAAGGTGACAACTCTGTTTCTGCCATTATTTTAGAACAGGTGGTCCATCTCCATTTAAAGAAGTGGTCGGCAAAACCACTACGCGGCGTTTTTGCTCTCACAGCTACATGTGCTCTCACATTAAACAAAACGAAAAAAATCAATCATTCTAGCATGAGCATTCAAACAAAGAGGTTGGTTAGACGCTTTGTGTTTGAGATGCACTGAGAGAATAAATGCAAATTTGGAATGCAAATTTTTGTTTAACGAGAATTTTTTAGTAAACCTAGTTGCAAGGTACAAATAAAACCATTATTGAACTAATTTTCGCAGTTCATCAATTTATACGAAGAAATGAAATATTATAGTGCATCTGAAGGAAAATATTTGATTAAAATAACAAGAACTTCTGAAGATTTTAATATATTTTCATATAGTTTGAGAAAATTAAATGAATATGTTAATATATTGCAGTTTTAAAGTTTTTAATCAAATAGAAAATATAATTGAGTTACATAATAATAAATCTTTATGTAATATTGAAAAGCAAAGTGTTGATAATGAGTAATGACTTGAATCTACCGTTTATAACTGATATTGCGTTTTGGAATAATATTAATGAAGCTTCATATCCGAAATCAAAGAACGAAATACTTATATCATATTCGATATTCGGGTCAACATATATTTGTGAGTCTTCATTTTCCTCGTTAGAATTTCTAAAATATAAAAATAGAAATCGTCTAACAGATTCGCATGTTGAGGAACTTGTTCGTATAAAATGTTGCCCCCCATATGATATATATATTGATGTTTTCTTATTTTAACTATAAGTTTTCTCTAAATGCATTGAGTAAGAGAGAGATTGCAGCTCACTCACACAAAGCTAAATATGACGGTATGTGTTTGCCGACCACTGATTTAAAATCTTCCCATTTTGGGAGACCTTAAATATATGCTCTCTAATTCCCTTTTCACAAGAGACCAATATCTCTCCACTTGCTTAAGCACACGACAGGTTATTGTTCTTGTACCACTCAAGTTCTTTCTAACAGTAGTAACAGGGCCAAATATATGTATATATTTATTGCCATACTAGGAAGTTTTTATAGAAATTTCGTCTGCCTTTTGGGTCTTAAACTTAACCTCAACACTTCCTCCACCATTATAAACATAAAAGTGTTGACCTGGAAGCTGAGAAAAATCTGCCAGGATATAAGTTTAGTCGCACGTTATGCAGCAAAAGTATTTTTTTATGAAACATGATTCCAATTTATAAGCTCTGTTTTTGGCCTCTAATTTTTTGCACCGTTCCTGTCTGGAACTTTTTGGACTTTGTGTGTTTTCAAGCTTGCATCCATTTTCGCGCCAAATAGTCAGTGTTGAGCTAACCAGGTTGCTTTCCTAACAGATTTGTTGGGAGCTCCTTTCAACGTGGTCTATTTTCTTGGCAAATTCTCCTGTTCCCTTCGAAAACAGTTGGAAACAGTTTTATGACAGACGTTTGATTCTGTGGCCAACTTTTTGCAGGAACAAGTCGGATTTTGTTGAAAACATTTAATAATTTTAGTACGTATTTCTATTACATCGCTCGTTTTAATCAGCCTAACATCCAATAAACAGGGTTGTCAAAGCAACCTTGGAAAAAAAATAATTCAAATGAGTAGGGTATTCACAAGAGTGTCCTGACTGTTGTATGTATCGTATGTCATAAAATTTTACAACAGTTGTATAATTGCTGTTGATATTTTCCGTACAAAAAAAAATTATACGACAATACAAAGTTTGCTGGTATGTTACTGCGGTGTGCTATTTAATCAGCTTTTGTTGTTTATTCCAAATATTTTTTGTACATTTCTTGTAACTATTGTGGCAAAAATGGTAGAAATAAATAAAAAATGGAAGGAAATAATTAAATTCAGGTAAGTTTTTGTGTAAAAGAACAATTATTTTGCTTTCATTCGATTCTTTTAAGATTGTAGTACCTATATGAATATACGACATGTTGTTCATATATTTACATGTGTACTATTTCACAACTTTATGAATTTCCTAAATGCTTTTTTGCAAGCAAGTGAGTTAAAATTTGGTCGATTAATACATGTAATTAATATACATATGTAATTTGAATTTTGGTTATCGCTCTTAATAAACATATGTATATGTATGTTTTTTATTTTGTATTTTTTATAAGTTAAAACAAATGTTTTACTTTTTTTGTCCACAGGTTTTTACTTTTTTAAAACTTTTTTTTCATTTAATTTCAAAATCGGTGACAGCAACAAATTTACTTTTGACCGCTATCTTATAAACATGTACCACAGTGCGACGCTTGTACAACTACTCAATGAAGATCGTTGACAGATTAACATTAACGTGATCAATTTAAACGAACAAGTTTTTATTAAGTTTTTCCTTATTCCTGCTCAATCGAATACGGCAGCAACTAGTCGTATGTACGTGTGAGTGTGTTTATGCATGAGATGTCTGTTTGGTGACTGTGAGCGACGTACGAAGAAACATGTAAAAACACGTTATAGATGAATGATCTGCATCGTTGTTGTTGATGTTGTTGTTGCATTGAAATAAACGTGTTTTTCTTGCAATAACTGCAGTAATTATTAATTAAAAGTTTTTCAAAAATATTGTATACTAACGTTATTGTTGTTGTTGCTGTTACCATTTACTATAGAAAACCAATGACGTGAAACGTGACCATCGAGATCGTTCACTTTATAGTCGCTCCGTTTTTTGCAGTAATATCATTAACAAGAACAACACCAACAACAACTACGTAAAACGTTTTGTAATTATTGTATGTGTGTGTGTGTGTGTGTGTAAATTAAATAGACATTCAGCAGTCATACTGTTTGATTGAAGCTAAGGTTTTTCTTCTTTAACCCTCTTTGTAGAATAAAAGTGTACAATAAAAGTGTTTATTATTAAATTTTGCAGCCTCGTTCTAAAGAACGTTATCTTATAAGAAAACATTTAATACAACATATGTAACTTTTCACTTGAAAACCTACTTCAGAACCTTTAAGTGTTTCGAGTAGTTGGATTTTTTTTACATAATATGTATGAATATGTATGTACCTAACTATTTTCTAAAGGTTATTTAACTAAAATTATTTCAGTATTTTTCAGATTAGCTCTAGCAATTATGACCTCAACTCTTGACGAGTTATCTGAACTTTTTGAGAACTTGCTATCGCAACTACAAATTGCTACACTAGAGGGTTAAATAAGTAATAATGTCATGTTTGTACAACAAAGAAAGCGACATACACGTTATACTTAGTAAGCCTAACGTTAGTCGAAATGCGCTTAGCAACAACATCAACACGCATTGTATGAATATGGATAATTAAAAAAAAAAAAAAAAAAAAAATAACAAGTAGGTAGTTACTCGTATTAACAATTTGCAGCGTAAATGAACAGCAAAAAAAGAAAGAAGAAAAAAAAGAAATTCGTATTATTCACAAAAAGCAAACAACGATCATTCAGTGTAGGAAAACTAACAACAGGAACAACAATTTCATACATGAACTACTTTATACAAACATGTTGTTGTTTTGCATGAGCCATTATTTAGAGTTTGAAAGTGCCTTAGCAACAGTTACTATTTGTTTGAAATGTTTCGCCCGTTATTTATTTACTGCAGCACATAGGTAATAATATCATTTTAAAATAATATCATTTTAAAATATTTTTCTTTTGTTGTTTAAAACGTCCGATATGACGCATCTTCCTCCAAATCATCATCAGCCACTGTTGGCTACAAATTAACGATGACTATTATTTTGCCATGAAAATTAAACAAAAAAGATGCGTCTCATTTCCGGTTTTAGTGGTGAAATTTAAACAATACAAAACAGGTAGAGAAGTAACGATCGACCAATAGTGATCATGTTATCATTTATGTATGGCATTTATGCATATTTAAAGTAGTTATAACTGGAAATTTTAAGTTGGAGGTAAAATTTTCCGCAATTTTTTTACAAAGAAAATATTTAACTTTTCTTCGTACGGCTCTTTGCTTACGAGTATAAGCTCTTCTAAAATTAGACAACTTCCGATTGTCATAGCTTTTGACAAATCTCCAATGTAGTCCCTTTGACCTTACAGGAACTCACCCTATATATCGCAAGCCGCATTGAATATCACGCTGAAGACAGTTTGAAAAATAAAACAATCATGTGTGTCCGATCACAGGGGAGATGTGTAAACATCTAGTAATTATAGATTTTTTTTATGGAACTTTTTTAAAATCAAACAGAAACCGTCATCTATGTATCACTTATAGCAATCAACTGCAAGGGCTCTGCTCATATAAAAATATTTATTATGTATTATTTATTAATTCAACCGGTTAATTTTTAATTTTTCGTTTTTTTAATTTTCATTTTTTGTTATTTATTTTTGATTTTTATTTTTTATTTTTCATCTTTCATTTTTCATTTCTCATTTTTCATTTTCATTCATTTTTTGCAGAGGGTATGCCACTGAGGTGCGTAGGGTATAAAGGTTTGTCATTCCATTTGTAACGCATCAATATAAATTCCTGAGGCCCTAAAACAATATATATTCTTGATCACTATAACAAGGGAAGTTGATTTACCGATGACCGTCTGTCTGTGGAAATTACGATCACGCCGTCAATGTCTAAGCTAGACCGTTCGTTTTTGAATAAAATCGTTTATTAACATCCCAAAGGAGTTGCTGTTTAAAATCGCCAAAATCTGTTAAAGGGGTCACGAGTTATGAATAAAAACTTTGAAAAAACTCTTGAAAAAATAAAATTTTTCAGTGTGTTTGTTGTTTTTCTTAAGATATGTTGTATATGTTGCAATTCTTCGAATTATTGTAGTAATCATTACAGTTGTGTGTATATTAATACTGCACGTGTCACATTGGCCTAAGTAAGTTTTACCACATATTTTTTTATCATTAAAATTAAATATTAAAAATTAATAAAAAATTAAAACTAAAAATAAAAGTTAATTACTAAAAATTAAAAATTAATAAAATAAAAATAATATAGTAATAAATGAAAAATGAAAAACGAAAAATAAAAAATTGAAAATGGAAACTGCAAAATGAGAATTGGATATTGAAAAATAAAAAATAAAAAATGGAAAATGAGAAGTGGAAAATAAAAATGAAAATTACAAAATAAAAATAAAAATTAAAAATTTAAAATTATTTTTCATTTTACATTTTTCGGTTTTAATTTTTTATTTTTCATATTTTATTTCTACTTTTTATTTTTAATCCTTCATTTTTCATTTTTTATTTCTCATTTTCAAATATTTTGTATTTTTATCATAATTTTTTCACGAATACAATCATAAGTCACACCGATTTTGTCTTACGTCAAACATGTTACGCTTTTTTGTGATTGTATTGCAGGGGGGGGGGGCAGGGCCGGCCCTAGGGTCGAGCCAGTAAGGCCATGGCTCGGGGCGCCTGGCAGATTAGGGCGCCATATAAAAAGAAATTAAATATTTTTTTTTTATTTTATTTTATTTTTTTTTAAGCCTAGTTCCTAGTGGGAATCGAACCCACGACCCCCGCATGATAGGCGAGCACGCTACCTACTCACCTACCGGGGCGCTTAAATTGAAATTCATATGTAAAAAAATTGAGATATGCAAAAAAATTATTTTCTTTTTTGTTCGTTATTTAAAAGAAATTCATATTTATCACAGAGTAGGCTTTGCATTTTACAATATTTGAAATTTTTTTTTGGAATTCAAAGAATGATAATTAAACAAACAATGACTGTGGCGTATGGTAGCTAGTTTTTCAAAACAACGAAATTGATATTGATGGCATAGTAGGCATAGTAAGCACCTTAACTTTCGTTTTTCTAAACTATTAGGTTTTATATTTAACCCAATCCTTAATAATGCCTCAAAAAAAAAAAAAAAAAAAACTAAATGGCTACCGAGATAGAAAAAGGAAAGCAAGTCAGAAAAAGCAAATTGAAAAATGTAAGAACATTTCTTGTTTTTTTAAATCTTCAAATGTTGGTCGTGATAGTGACGATTTAGAATCGGAAAATGAGCTCCACCCTATTGAGACTGAGTCTACCTTCACACGTTCATATCTGATAAATTCATCCAAATTATTGGATATTGATGAATACTGTTCCAACCCAAAATCTAATCTCGAATCAGAACATAATGTGCCTGACATTGATGATTCTCATTTAGAAACTATAATTTGCGAAGATAAATCTTTAGATGCTGTTTCAAGTATCCAAGACTATTTGTCTGATATTGGGAATTGGCCGCAAAATATTAGCCCAAATATCGATTTACTTGTAAGACGTGGACCAGAGCAAATAATTAATTTTAATTTTCCATTGACTGTTCAAGAAAAGGAAGGAAGAAGTCGGAAGGTTTGGTCTACAAACTATTATCGGTAAAAGATTCAACGAAAGTGCTGGTTTATTCAAAAACTTACGATGCTGTTTTCTGTTTGCATGTAGGCTTTTTTCTAAGAAAGAAATTACCCTAACTGTTGATGGATTCAATGATTGGAAAAATTTGTCAGTCAGATTTAAAGAGCATGAATAAACAATTGAACACACACTTAAAATGTATCTCAACATTGAATGACTTGGTCAGAAGATTGAATGCAGGAAAAACTTTCGATTCAGTAAATAAAACAAGTAAGAAAATTATAGTCGGTCTAGACTATACGATACCCTATACCATGCGTTTAGAGACCCTATCTCTTAGGCCTAACTAACAGGACATAAAAAATAAGCATAAACCAAATTTGAGTGGAGTTTTTTTTAATTTTTAGGCTGCAGATATGAAAAAGTTCATTCCGGATGCTATATCTATGTATATGGGGACTAGGCCCAAATGGACCGATCCTGACCATGTTTGGTAAAGTCTCTTGTATTTTGCAAAAGTATATACAAACCAAATTTGAGAAGTTTCAGTGCAATATTTTTGTTTTTTGATAGATTAAAGTGAAGATCGGGAAGCAGCTCTATATGGGGCCTATGACAAAGAGTTATCCCATAGGGATCATATTTGGACTACCCATTAATGGATGTAATAAACGCATACAAACTCAATTTGAGTAAGATCTATATGACAATTTGGATCTTATGGCAATTTATGTCGATTTCATAGGGGTCATTTGTATGGGGGCTAGGTCTAAACATGGACCGATTTCAATAGCGTTCATCCTATGGCCAACAAAAGCTTATTTACCAAATTTCATCAAAATATATTCATATTTGCGACCTGCAGTTTGATTACAAGGTTTACATGGACAAGGTTTTCACAGACAGACGGACGGACGGACATCGTTAAAGCGAATCTGATAGTGATTCTGATTCGATCGGTATAATAAAAGATGGGTCTAGGTCAAATATTTTTGGTAGTTACAAACAGCAGCACAAGGTCATTATACCCAAACCACATAGTGGTATAGGGTATAAAAACTCATGACTGAAAATGCAATACGTTGGTGAAATATATTGGAGAGATTATTTGAGATTATTAAGTAAACGGGTCACAGAAACTTGCTTTGAGAGGAACTTCCGATAAGTTATATGAAGACAACAATGGAAATATCATAAAAATTTTCTTATAACTAAATTCGACCCAATCTTGAAAGAACATGTAGATCAAATAAAAAATAAAGAATTACACGTGCTTTATTTGGGCAAAAGAGTTCAAAAGATTCAAATTCTGTAGTAAATTGAAAATTACAAAATTAATTAAACTAAATAAATAAATATTATTCAATAATCTTAATTGTACTCCAGATATTTCCCATACTGAGCAAATGCCATTAATTGTCCAAGTGGTCTGTCCAAGTAGCGATGAAAAACTCATCGAGGTGTAGGAGCATTTCTTGTTTTATTGTAATTAATAGTAGCTCTGGAGTTGGAATTACAGACAAGATTATAGAAGTATTAGAGTCATATAACATGTCAGTGGCCCATATGAGTGATCAAAGTTGTGTTATCGGCTACAATATGCGCGTACGACATAGTGGCGTCCAAAGCAGAATTATTAAAATAAACCCAAGAACCTTTTTTGTTTCTTGCACTGCCCATACCCTAAATTTAGTGGTAAATGATTTTGCGAGCTGTTGCGTTGAAGGTATAATTTTTTTTTTTCATTTAGCATTTGTATATTTTTTTTTTTCATCGTGAAATCAATGCTGGGATTTATTAAAAAAACGTATCACTGGTCTTACGTTGAAAGGACTGATATTAGATGGGCCAGTTGAATTGATGCTTTGGAGCCCCTACGATATCACCTTAAAGAAGTTATTGCTGCTCTGTATGACTGTATAAATGAGGATGAGCAATTTAATGTTACCACAGTCACAGAAGCGAGAAAGATATCAGAGGCCACAGCTATATTGCAAAAAAATTTAAAAACATAAATTTATCTGCTCTTTAATTGTATGGTATGATTTTTTATTTGAAATAAATGTAATATGGTGTTCCTTGAAGATTATAGAACAGATATAAAATTTGCTTATATTTTGGAGGAGGCTAAAATAATTGCAATTGATTTAGATATTGATGTACAATTTGAACGTGCACGAGTCCGCCGTCAATGAAGACAATTCGAATTACTGTATAACTTTGGCAATATCCCCAATATAACGGATGATGACACACGGAAATTTTATGGATTTAGAACTTCTCCTAACTGACAGTGATCAGAAGGATATTTCCGGCTTGACTTTGTTTGACCGAATTAAAATACCTCAAAAATCATCTGTCCACAATTTGCTGTAATTCACCTACTGAAATTATAAACTTTTTGCTAGTTAATAATTTAACAACCGCTTTGCCAAATATATATGTTGTATTACGTATCATAATCACATTGCCAATAACTGTAGCGAGTGCAGAGAGAAGCTTTTCTAAGCTTAAATTAATAAAAACTTATTTGCGGTCTACATTGGTCCAATATAGCGTTGACGGTTAGCTACCCTTTCCATCGAACGTGATATTGTAAGAAAATTTGAACAGGATGACCTTGTCAACAACAACTTTGCAGCCATGAAGGTTCGGAAAAAAGTTTTTATATAAGTAAAAATAAAATTATTTATTAACAAATAATTTTTCTCTTTTTCCATAGATAAAAAAAAATCCACCAACATTATACAAAGTGTTACCATTTAGTCAGTGGTTAATTGCCTTATTCCTTATTTTGGTATTAAGATATTTTATATATTAAATTTTATACAAAAAAGAAAAAATACAAATTTTTTATGTTGCATTTAAGTTTTATATATTAAAATAAAAATAAAATTGGGAGTTTAATAGAAAAATATTTTTTTTTAATAATGCATAATTTAGGTTAAACATAATAACTTTTTTGGCTATTCTTTTATTGTGGTTACAAAATATGGAGGACGATTTAGACCCTTGGCCTAGGGCGCCAAAAAAGCTCGGGCCGGCGCTGCAGGGGGGTAGCGCGTATAGATATTTTCATATCAAAAACTGTTTACATGTGCTGAATTTTAAAAGCCATCATGCAAGGGATGCCTCAGGGACTTTATAGCAATGAAGTTTCTTTTTTATATACTACTGCTATTGTTTAAAAAAACGTAGTATTGATGGTGTAAAAATAGTTTGAAAATTATTGGAGACAAATACATACATATGTTTCATTTATATTTGAATTAATCATGCATTAGATTTGTGGTCAATTTTTTAGAGTACAGCGCAGAAAATATGTGTATGTGTACCGTTGTCAAGTGAGACAGATATATTTGCAGGTGATGTTATACAAGTAGTTACACGGCTTGTACCGATGGCCACATGTTCTAAGATTAGGATTGAACTTATTTTGTAGTTTGCTGGCGAAAACGTATTTCTGATTTAGATACGTTTAGTTTTAAAAATTTCCAAATTCAAAGTTATTGACTTATTACAAAACTATTTAATTTATAAATAAATAAATAAACAAGTAACAAAATTATAGTCGGTCTAGACCGACTATACGATACCCTATACCATGGGTTAGAGACCCTATCTCTTCGGTCCAACTAATTGGATATAGAAAATAAGCATAAACCAAATTTGAGTGGCATTCTTATTACTTTTTTTGGCTGCAGATATGAAAAAGTTCATATCGGTCACCGATCCTGACCATATTTGGAAAAAACACTTATATATAGAAAAAATATATACAAACCAAATTTCATAAAAATCTGTGCAATATTTTTGTTTTTTGATAGATTTAAGTAAAGACCGGGAAGCAGCTCTATATGGGGCCTATGAGTAAGAATTGTCCTATAGAGATTATTTTTGGACTACTGATTAATGGATATAATAAACACATACAAACCCAATTTGACTGAGATCTATATGATAATTTGGATCTTATGGCAACTTATGTTGATTTCATAGGGGTCATTTGTATGGGGACTAGGTCGGAACAGGGACGGAATTTCACAAATTTCAATATATATATATATATATATATATATTTCCTTTATTTACATAAAATAGTGAAATAAAAATGTATTAACTAAATTATATAAAAGTTCATAATGAACATAGGGCGTCAAATTCAATAGCGTTCATCTTATGACCAATAAAAGGCTTACATACCAAATTTCATCAAAATATATTCATATTTGCGACATGTAGTTTAATTACAAGGTTTACATGGACACACAGACATGGACGGACGGACATTGCTAAATTGACTCAGAAAGTGATTCTGAGTCGATCGGTATAATAAAAGATGGGTCTGGTGTTACAAACAGCAGCACAAAGTCATTATACCCAAACCACATAGTGGTATTGTGTATAAAAATTATTACAACAAGCACACTGAATTTTTATACCATATACCCCACTATGTGGTTTGGGTATAATGACTTTGTGCTGCTGTTTGTTTAAGCATCTATCCAACAATAGTGAAGCACAGGACCGTTAATCATTCGTTATAATTTTCAGACCCTGTGACTGGAATACGTACTCAGGCGAGAGAATTCTAATGGGGAAACTACAATATAGACTAAAAAAGATGAATAAAGGCAGAACTACTTAACAATTATCTTTAATGTGGTGGAATAATGTACACGATGTGGTTCTGACCACATCTGCGGTGATAATTTGGTTCTGATTCCAAAATTGTGTAATTTATATTTAATTTAAGAAATTTCGGTCGAGTAGGGTTTTTAAATTTATTATATTTGGGAGTCGGAGCAGGAGTCGCCTTTGCTCAGTCGACTCCGACTCTACAGCCCTGCTCTGCACAATGGTGTGGAGGGTATAAATACGGATATTTTTAATTTTTTTCCATACCTGCTGCATATGGACAAATTTTAGATTAAATGATCCGAAATTTAATACCGCTCTAGACAATAACATCACCAACATGCTTAATCTTTTATGATGTATATGATAACATCAAAACTTTTAGCGGTTTCGTATAGGGACATATACTTATACGGATGGGTTTAAAATTCATGTACAATATTAATGTCTAAAACTGTTAAGGCATATGTTCAATAGTTTAAGTATTAGCAAAGTTTTCCATAGCAACCTCTTCTGCGGTCGAGCGGTTGCCACAACCGTATGAATTTCGTTGTGACAATCGAATTGTTTATAGAATTATGTTAATGCAACCGACTACTTAAAAACTACGTAATCACAACTAAAAATTTATTTTATCTCTAATGCGGCCTACACACGAGGCAACCAGTTGAAGCAATGGTTGTATCAACAATGATACACACGTAGCAACGGCTGCCTCAATTAGCCAGAAATATCAAAAAGTTTTGATATTTTTCGTTGGTTGAGGCAACCGTTGCTACGTGTATATCATTGTTGATACAACCATTGCTTCAACTGGTTGCCTCGTGTGTAGGCCGCATAAAAATTATTTGCACAAAAAAAAAATACAAATTTCAAAAATATATTATTACAACAAGTATGAAATTTAAAAATGGTTTTGACCGCCTATAAGATTTGAGAGAAATTGTACTAGGTCGAGCAAATAGAGTATAGAAACTGAGCGCAAAGCAAATTTGAGTGGCACTTTTATGAAGTTGTACCCCACAGATATGAAAAAGTTCATATCGGGTGCTATTTATACATGGCGAGTAGGTAAAAAAAAATTCTTACCGGATTTTCCGAGGTAAAAATAATACAGTTTTTATTATTCGGTACGATTATAATAACAAATCAAGCATCCTTACGCAAACCTATGAGTCTTATCATATCAGAAACATATTTCCTTATTTTCTTCGCCAGTTTGTTCCTCTATTTAATTGGGCAGCAGCACGGTGGGCTTAAAATTTGGCCGTGGATCCTATTAAACATTTTCTGTAGAGTATTAATTGTTATCACTTTCAATACTTTCGGATGTTTCATTTAATATATTGTTAGCTGGAATTGATGACTCACATAGTTCCGATGAGTTTTGTGATTGCTTATGATCGTAAAAGTTGATTGAATAATTTGGTGTTGATGAAAACATGGTGCTGTTTTAAGTTGCTAGTGTCGCTTGGACATATCAGAAGTGGCGAATTTGCCATCTTTGCCTGCCGCACTCCCATATTGTTTCGCATTTATTTTATCGACTGAAGATATTTTTATTGCTGTTTTTGGCATATTTGTGATTTGGGGCATCATATATGGAACCTGGATTAAAAGAGTTGCGTACTTTTTTTGATGGCCTCTTCCAGATAAATGATTTTATCCTTGATTGTGGTAATTTAAAATTTGTAAAATATTTAATTGCGGTATTGAAAGAAGAATTTAGTATTTTTATTATGAAAATTGGTTTTTGAGAAACTAAGTTAAATAGAAACAAGAACAAAACTTTAGATGGTTTTTACTCCTATTCAAGTGAATTTATTTAGGTTTCCAACAAAATATATTAAATTCAGATAAAAATTACTTCCGTAAATTTTGAAGAACTTGATTTTGAGAAAATCGTTTTGGAGAGTTTATACGGTTTTTGCCTAACAAAATTCATTCTCGAATTTTTACAAGTATAAATTTTAAATGTGATTTTGAAAAAGAATATGTAGTTAGTATTAATAAAAATTAAAAACGACCAATATTCACCTTCACCAAGAAGTTGTTGACCACACATATGCACTGTCTAGTCATATATCAGTAAATTCTACACTGTTAAAAAGATATACAAACATTTTCATAGTTTAACAAATTTTATATCATAGATAATCGGATTTTAACCACTGTTACAAAACATGTATCTGCTTAATATTTTATTTTTTTCTGGTCCGGAAACAATATTAACATATTTTTTTCCAATTAAAAACGAAAATTTCATTACAATTTATTATATAAGTAAAAACACAGACCCAAAAACTACAAAAACTCTAAATATCACATTTTGAAATGGTTAAGGATCTGATACGAACATTTTATTGTTGTTGTGTTTTGATAGTAAGAAATGGTCGAAGGTTTTACACAATGTTGATTCTACCCCACTGTGATATAATGGGCTAAAAATCAATCAATAATTCAGTCCTCAAAATAAGAAGATAAAATGAATTGTATAACAACACAAAACCCAACAAAACATTAGCAGCAATAAAAAACAAGAATTATCTCACAATAAGTAATTTAAGTTTTATAAAACAAAAAAAAAAAAAAAACAAAAAACATTAAAAACAACAACAACATCATCAAATACACAACTTAATTCGGAAATATACAGCTGCAATAACCATTAAATACAATTGACGTCTTTTTTGTTTACAAGCATCTTCAATCCAATTCAAGCCCATTAACCAAACCAAGAGAAGCAATAACAACAATTATACTCAAATTAAGAATATCGTACGTACAACGTCCCAGCAAAAATAAAAAGCACATTAGCAAAAGTAAATGAAATAAACACAATTCTGAGTCGAAAACACACAACAACTAAAACCAATAAAATTATTGATTATTTTTTAGTTTGCAGTTCTTGCTTCGGCAGAACATATACTAAAATAAACGACACGCAATATCGTGAAGCGTTCCACATTTTTGATAAATGATCTCAGCTCGTACCATTTAACCTGTGAAAATATCCCTAAATGGTACTTATAATACATTAAATTTCCTCAAATATAATTTCAATAACGCCAATTGGGAAAGTATGCTAGGTTCATAAATAGACACCTAAGCGATCACATTGATGAAAATTTTGTAAATTTTGAAAATGTTTTAAATGATGCTATCGCTCTTAGTGTACCAAAAAGTCACGTAACTGTAAAAACTAAATCTCTGCATAGTTATATTAAAAACATGATACAAAAGAGAAATTGTATTCGTCGAAATTGGCAACGCTATAGGGTCCATAACGATTATTCTCAGTTAAGGGATTTTAATGTAATAATCCGTGGGAAAATCATCTACCTCAGAAATAAGTCCTGGGATAACTTACTATCTACTTTAGAGAAAGGCTCTCTCCCTTTCTGGAATCTAACTAAGGTCTTACGAACAAGTAAGCAAATTATAGTCGGTCTATGCCGGCTATACGATACCCTATACCATGGTTTAGAGACCCTATTTCTTCGGTCCAACTAATTGGATACAGAAAATAAGCATACACCAAATTTGAGTGGCATTGTTATTAATTTTTTTGACTGAGGATATGAAAAAGTTCATATCGGATGCTATATTTATATGGGCAATGTGTCGAAAAATGGACCGATCCTGATCATATTTGGTAAAGTCACTTATATTCTGAAAAAATATATACAAACAAAATTTGAAAAAAATCTGTGCAACACTTTTGTTTTTTTTATAGATTTAAGTGAAAATCGGGAAGCAGCTCTATATGGGGCCTATGACTAAGAATTGTCCTATACGTGTTATTTTTGGACTATGGATATAATAAAGATATACAACCCTATTTGACTGAGATCTATATGATAATTTGGATCTTACGGCAATTTGTGTCGATTTCATAGGGGTCATTTGTATGGGGAGTAGGTCTGAACATGGACCGAATTCCAACAATTACAATAGAGTTCATCCCATCGCCGATAGAAGCTTATATTCCGAATTTCATCAAAATGTATTCATATTTGGGACCTGTAGTTTGATTAAAAGGTTTATATGGCCACACAGACGGACAGACGGACGGACGGACATCGCTAAATCGAAAGTGATTCTGAGTCAGAAAGTGATTCAGAGTCGATCGGTATAATAAAAAATGGGTCTATATTAAATATTTTTGGTAGTTACAAACAGCAGCACAAAGTCATTATACCCAAACCACATAGTGATATAGGGTATAAAAAAAGCCGAATTATATGCCAGTAGCTAATACGATCAAAATGATTTAAAAAAGAAAATCACCTGGTATCGATTGTATTAACAACATATGTATGTCTTAAAGTTCTTCCTAGTAAAGCGATTAAATATTTAACACTAATGCGTGTCTAAAGTTTTGTTACTTTCCACAAAAATTCAAGTATGTAAATCAATTCCAATTAAAAAAACTGGTAAGCAACCAGATCACCATCTTCATATCGTCCAATAAGCCTATTGTCGAGTGTTAGTACAGTTTTGGAAAAGGTCATTAAAGATAAATAACAGATTTCATAGAGAACAATAATACAATTTCACCGCAGCAGTACGGTTTCGAAAGGAGCACAACACAGTACACCCGCTAATAAGAATAAGAAATTTAGCCAAAACAAACTTTACTATACAAAAACCAACCGGGATGGTTCTTGTAGACTTCAAAGCATGAAGGTCTCGTTTTAAAATGATAAATTTAAACTTTCCTACACATTTAATTAAAATATTCCATAGTTTCCTTACCTCCCCTACTTTCAAAGTATATATTGGTTCACACTGTTCTGAGCGACAATCTCTGTTGTCTGATTGTCCCCAAGGTTCATGTTTAACACCTATCCTATATAATATATATACCTCCGATATATATATCAATTATCAATTTTAGCTGACGATACAGCAGTATTATGCTCGGATATTTTAGCAAATTTACAAAGATCATTGACAGATATTTTATCATATTTTAATAAGTGGAAAATTTGTGTTAATTCGGAAACATAAGGACTGCTAAACCGCACAGGTTAACTTAGTTTTTAATAACAATTGTGTACAATGGGAACAAAAGATCAAATATCTAGGTGTAATACTTGATCCCAAGATGAATTTCAAGTACCATATATAATACACAAAGTTAATATCTTAACCCGTCTCATATATTCATTCATAAACAGAAGATCCAGCCTTAGCATTGGTAACAAAAAGCTTATCCTTAAGACTATATTCCAGGCTGTCATATTTTATGCAGCCCCTGTGCGGTCATCTAGCCCAAATGCCATATCAGAAAGCTTCAAGTGGCTCAAAATAAATTATTAAAAGCAATACATAAGCAGCCTTGGTTCTTTCTACTGCAAGACCACGATATTGCAGGCCTGGAAGTAGTTACTGATAGGATAAATAGACTTACCAAAAATTTCAATATGAGATGTTTAAATTCAGAATTTACTCATATTAATGACCTCACGTCATTTTAGGAATTCATCTAGTCTGTAGTTGTAAGTAGTTTTAAGTAAATTTAATAGGGTTTTTTTTTTTTTTGCTAATTTTCCTCTTGGATAAAAATAAAAGTATTATTATTTATTATTTATTATTTATTAATAGATTTTCCAGTTGTATGTACATATTCATTAATTTACAATATTTTATATCTATATTTGCCATAACTTAATGTTGTTAGCCAGATTGGCACTATTCTAGTTATACTTATATTTTTTTATTATTTAATACATTTGAAATTATTTTAATGTATTATATAAAAAGGAAAAAAGACTTTTACAAACAGAAATGGATATTTTTATAATATGGAGACTACTTATATATCAAATTCATTCATTATTAATTTTCGATATTTTAAAGATAATTCTAGGTATTTATACAATGCGTAGAAATTAGTTCCATTTAAAATGTTCAGTACGTCGCACAGTGGCGCCATTTGAGTTTTTTCGTTGCAAAAATCATATCTTTTGAACCGAATAACGTAATTGAACAGTTTAAACAGCATATGATAGATAACTGTTGAGCCTATGAAATGAGCGTTTGGAAAGGGTGCTACGCTTTGTAGGGGCCTACTTATGGGTTATCAAATTAAAATTTGTAGAAAAATCAATTTTATGGTAACTAAAAAAAATTATTTTTAAATTTTTAGATTGTTTTTATTTTTTTTCTTTAGGGTTTTATGTTTTAAATTATTACCCAACAAATTAAAAAAAAATTACTTCTTTTTTAAATTTATTTTTTCAATTTTCTGTAAAATATTCATCACAATTCGTAAGAGAAGTTATATATGAAAGACTAATCATTTCTAAACTATAATTATTTTCTAATTCTATTCGTGACTTCACATGCTGCAGGGAAGAAATAAGTGGATCGGAAGATGCTGCCAACATGTTGAAGAAGTCCTCATTTTGCTTTACCCTTGATGCTTTGAATGTGTTCTGCAATCTATATTTTTTATAAAATTTGTTAAGAGACTCCTGTGCTGTTTCAGAAAGCTCTCCAATTGGCAAAGACTGGTACTCAATTATATCTTTGCCATGCGCCAATATTTTATGGACGGTTGGGGTCAAGTTCTTCTGTGGATACATTTCTGCTAAAAGAGATGCAGTTTTCGATGCATATTCCCCATATTTTGTTGAATTGACATTTTCTTTGCAGTTTAAAACATTCAAGATCGTTCCCAATCTTTTCACGATTTGATTGTCAATTCCAGTGATTCTAGTTACTGCCTCATCATTTTCAAAAAATCTTCTAGAAGTGTTTCCATCGTTTGAGTTACCGTATCCGTGCTTGGGACAGTCTACTTTTAGTCCAACTTGTTTAAAAAAATCATCCTGTATTTGCTTCTTTCTGATCTTTTCCTTATCCTTTATTGATGTATTTTCATCGAAGTTTTCCTCCTCTTGTGGTAGGGTATACGCCAGTTTTAGCAAGAACTCCATACACCTTATCCTTGCGTGCAATGGTGACATTCCATATTCGTAATTCTCCTCGTTTGTAGAATCGTTTAAATTACCAAAGTTCTTCTGACTCTTTTTGCAAATCGGGCATGACAATGTTGAGGTTGTTCCTGTCAGTTCGTTTACGACTTTTCCGTCAACCATGGTCAGGTGGAACTTGTAATTGCATTCAATATATTTTCCTTCTCCAATTTGCAGCTTTGTAGGCTTAATCTTGCTTATTTGTTCTTCGATGTCCTTCACCGTGGTCCTTATGAGTTCTGCCGATTCCCTTGCAAACCGAAACATTATTGGTCGGCAATAATGCACTGATGACGGACGTGGATTCTTCCAGTGTAGGGAAACATCAGATTTTAGCCGCAAAGGAACAACAGATGCAATAAACATATTTCCGTCCGATATTGTAGCGTCATCGGGAGATATCCTTTGCTTATAAACGCTTTGTCTGGATGATCCATCGCAGCCCCATTTGCTGATCAATGTCAGTTTCTTCTCAACGTCAGTTTCCTTAATCCTTTTTAGTCGCAGTGGGCTTGCATCAGCAACAGATTTTGTAATCTGCGACCTTACTCTTTCACTATCCTTTGTATATTTAATAGACAGCGCGTCCGATAAATGCTTCGTGGTCAACTCATTGGTGTCATCGGCAAGTTTCCTCTTTCTTGTGAAAATTGAACACTCCTCAATACTTTTTTTTGGCCTGCATTTTGCTCCTCTGGTTGATGTGGTGGGTTTATCTACTGCCAATATATCCAGGATGGTGTCTTCATTAAGCCAGTCCTCGTATTTGGAATTGAAGTTCTGAATGGTTCGATTAGATTTCACCCATTTTGCCTTAATATTTGCACATATCAGATAAAAATTATTTTTTATAATTTCGCTTCTCTCAATATTTCCGTATAAGCTATCAAATTCTTCTAAAGCAGCTTCCGTGAAAAACTTTGGTGTGGTTGACCTTATAAACAGTTCAAATAATTTTAAATTGTTTAACGCCATGGTTTCAGTACTTGTTGCGCCAACTTTCAGTCATAGACTAATCAAGGCATTATGCTTATTTTGCAAATATAGGCTTATGCTACCATGCCTAAAAATTTACCTGTTCCCTGCATACATATGGATTTAGGCTGAATTATGCAATTTTGATATTATGCTCGTGTCTACATAAGAGTTGTGCCTAACTGGAGGGACCATAAGTCAATATTGTTCTTGACCATTTGTACTCCAAAGTAATTTTTAAGTGAGGTGCGTACCTGCGAATTTCAATGAGTAGTTTTTTGTGCATCCTGTGTCTGTAACAGAATATTGGGAGTAGACTTTGGCAGAGGCTCACAGGTAGACAACCGACTTAAAATGCAATTTTCAAACTATTAGATCAAACTACTGTCAGTCAAAACATGTAAGGGATGCACGCCATACAATTCCTGCAACCATGTCTTTTGAACCTTTTTTACCTCTAGAAGCCAAACGGGCACGTGCGGGCAGATAAAACCTTTTGAAGTATGTATTTTTGAATATAGATTTTTTTTATTTTCCGTCAAATTTGAAAAATAGTGAAAAAACGGATAGTTTTTAAATAGTGATTTACCAGGAGAAACACAAAGCAAACAGTTAATTTTTTTTATTATACATTTCGTAAATACATCAATGAATACAAACTAAAAATAAGGCGATTCGTTACCTATTTTTCGTGATATTTCACCTGAAATCGCAACAAATTGACTAAAAATTGTGTGTTTTTTTGAAAATCGAAAGTCGGTCAACTTTAAACGGTTATATCTTCTAAACTAAAAATGTGATATTATTAAGAGTAGCATATTTGAAATCGTTGAAAAGTTTCCTATAACATGGGTTTATTCAAAACTTCGTCGGCGCACATGAAAATTTTGATTTTTGCAACCTCGTTTGCTCTACGGGCGCCACTGTGATTCGTTCATACTAACTTGGATTTTACCAAATAGTCTTAATCTTAGATCTTTGTAGATAGTGAAAACACCCACAAAGTGGTAGGTATTCTCAGATGCATTTAAATTACAGATTGTGCAGATACTATTTGTGTTGTTCCTGAAGGATCTGGCATTTAAGTCAAGTAGACCCCCTCTGACTTTTATTATCATACTAGTGATGCGAGATGAAAAATTCATAGCAAGTGAAGGTGTAACGTTGTAGTTTAATTGACAATAAAGATCATGGCTTAGTGAGTTCGTTGCGTTTAATACATTTTCTTCACGTTCTTTTATTTCTAATAAACTTATTACCGAATTCCATTGTGTGCATAGTGGCTGATTAGTTATTATAGATTTGAAAACTCATTTGCCCAGTAGATGTTTTTATTTATAATTTCCTCAGCAAGAATACATGGCAATCTGTGTTGATTCATATTTAATACGTTATTTATGTAGGAAAAATGCAGCTTTAAAGTAAAGAGATATAAAGAATTTAAACCAGTTTCTAGATAGATCATATAGTTTGGAGTTGTTGTTGGTAAATACAGCATTTTTTTAATAAAAAAACGAAACACCTTTTCCACTTCATCAAATTTTTCGTAGCCCCAAACTTCTGCAGCATAACACATAATTGATCGGGAAGCAGCATGAAATATCTTTAGTTTATTAGACTTTGATATTTGGGGGTGGTTAATATATTTCGACCACGTTGTGTTGATTGCCATTTTTGACGCAGCCAATTTGTTTTTATACCCTATACCACTATGTGGTTTGGGTATAATGACTTTGTGCTGCTGTTTGTAACAACCATAAATATTTGACCTAGACCCATCTTTAATTATACCGATCGAATCAGAATCACTTTCTGAGTTGATTTAACAATGTCCGCCCGTCCGTCCGTCCGTCCGTCCGACCGTCCGTCCGTCTGTGTGTCCATGTAAAGCTTGTAATCAAACTGCAGGTCGCAAATATGAATATATTTTGATGAAATTTGGTATATAAGCTTTTGTCGGCCATGGGATGAACGCTGTTGAAATTGGTGAGAATCGGTCCATGTTCAGACCTAGCCCCCATACAAATTACCCATATGAAATCGACATAAATTTCCATAAGATCCAAATTGTCATATAGATCTTACTCACATTGGGTTTGTATGCGTTCATTACATCCACTAATGAGTAGTCCAAAAATGATCCCTTCGACCCCATATAGAGGTGCTTCCCGATCTTCACTTAAATCTATTAAAAAACAAAAATATTGCACTGATTCTTCTCAAATTTTGTTTGTATATATTTTTGCAAAATACAAGAGACTTTACCAAACATGATCAGGATCGATCCATTTTTGGACCTAGTCCCTTTATAGATATAGCATCCGATATGAACTTTTTCATATCTGCTGCCAAAAAAAATTAATAAAAATCCCACTCAAATTTGGTTTTTGCTTATTTTCAATGTCCAGTTAGTTGGGCCTAAGAGATAGGGTTTCTAAACGCATGGTATAGGGTATCGTATAGTCGGTCTAGACCGACTATAATTTTCTTACTTGTTAAATATATCTTGAAAGACAAGTTATACGTGATATCCAAGGTATTTATAACTGTTTACGATCTCGATGTTTTCATCTCCAAAATGCCAATTCAGGAGTTTGGAGATTTTTGTGCCCGACCTAAACACCATTATTTTAGATTTATTTAAATTAACTTTTAAGCACCACAGTTGGCAGTAACTATATAATGCATCAATCATGCTTTGTAGTTCTGTTGGCGATTCCGATAAGATAACAATATCGTCGGCATAAAGCAGGATTTTCACTGTAGTATCAGTAACATTTACACCACCAGGGAGTACATCAACTAGATCATTTATATATAATGAAAATAGCACCGGGCTTAATATGCACACCTGTTTTACACCTATATCAACAGAAAATGGTTTAGAGAAAGTGCTGCCATCCCAAATACGGCTTGTATTATTTTCATAGGCGTTCTATAAAATTCTGATTGTTTTTGATGACATTCCCATGCATGAGAGTTTATAAAATAGACTATTCCTAGGAATTGTATCAAAAGCACAAGAGAAGTCAACAAAGAAGGCATATGTATTTTTACCATTCAATTTGTTTAGATTTACAATGTTTACCAAGTTAAAGATATTATCTACAGTGGAGTAATTTTTTCTGAAACCCGCTTGATATTCATTCAGTGTTTTGTTGTTATCTAACCATTCAGTTATGGTTATAAAATTGTGTTGAAAATTTTGCATGTAGCATCAATAAGCGACAAGCCACGGTAGTTTTCTGGAAGAGTTGGATCTCCTTTTTTAAAAAGTGGAATCATTCTAGAGCTACAAAAGCTTGATGGTATTTTTTCCTGGAGAAATATTATCTTAAAGACTGATAATATTTCGTTAACAAAGCATTCCGGAGCAAATTTATAAAATTCGTAGCTAATACCATCTTGACCTGGAGCTTTATTATGCTTCAAATTTTTAATAACGGACGATAATTCGCAGTATTCTATAGGAGAATCTAAAAAGGGATCGGTGAAATATGGCACCAGTTTACTTTATGATTATTTTCCGTGGTTTGTAACATAGAACTAAAAATAAAAAGTATAAATATACAAAAATGTAAATATTATCTAAAAATAATTTAACACATAAAAACATATGAGTTTTGAAAATCTTCGTGACTGTGCGTGACTGTGTATCTTTGACCACAACAAGACTATGGATAAAGTTTCAGCTCAATCGTATGAGGGGAATGAGGTTTTAATCTCTCCGTGACTGTGCATGACTAAGCGTGACTGTGCGTGGCTACGTCAAAGTTAATCTTTTTTACAGCTAGTCTATCGACCAAGTTTCAGATCGATTGGATAAGGGCAAATGGGTTTTAAATCACTCCGTGACTGTGCGAGACTATGTCAAACTTTATCCTTCTTTACAGCTAGTATATCGACCAAGTTTCAGATTGATTGGATGATGGGAAATCCGTTTAAAATCTCTCCGTGACTGTGCGTGACTAAGTTGAAATTAATCTTTTTTGCACAGCAAGCGTATGGACCAAGTTTCGGATCGATCGGATGAGGGGAAATGAAATTTAGATCACTCTGTGACTGTGCTTGACTATGCGTGACTGTGCGTGACTACCCCAAAATTAATCTGTAGTAATAAACAGACTATGGGCCAAGTTTCAGATCAATTGGATAAGGGGGAATAGGGTTGCCCCACGACAGACAGACAGAGAGTATGAGTTAAAAGAAAGAGTTTAATAAAATGAATTGAAAAAAATTTAGTTTGTATGAAATGAAATAAGCTATTTATTCATTTGCTGGGTTATGATGTATATAAATCGACAATGTATTCTAAAATTTGCAACATACAGTGTGTTTTGAAATATTATTGGACCCCCACTAACATGATGTCGCTGATTAAAGACCAATCTTCAAATAGTTTTATTTCTTATTTATTTACAAGAAAGTTAGTATTATAGTATAAATTACGTTTTATTTTCTGAAGGACAATTATTTCTTTTAGAAAATTATGATGTAAGACAAACTTAAGTAAATCAAGTAAATTACGTAAAATAAACCAAAATTTAATTTGGACAGGGTGCACCAAACACTTATTTTTGGTTGTATGAAGTCAACACATGTGATCAGCGGGTAATGTAAATTCAACATTTCATTTTATTAACGCAATGAATTTTAAAAAAATCTCCGAGAGTTAAAAAGTACTAAAAGTCCTTCTATTGGCTTACAGAATTTGAAGTCGCACTATTTGTCATTAACTAGAGGTCATCTTCATGATATCTGAGTTTTTACTTTTTAAGTAAACACATTATATAGAGTTGTTATTTTTGCAGAAATCCATAAGCTAAAATACAACCCTGTTTGCGATAAAAAAAACAACATGGATGTTTTTATGTATATGTCTTAAACCGAACTACTAGATCACAACATTTGAAACCGATGTCTTCCGATCAGGATAAATACTTCATCAGCAACAATAAATTAATTAAAGAAATAATTATGTTATAAATGGATCTAATAGGATTAAGATTAAATTTTATTAAATGATTTATCTATTTATTTTTATTATTATTGTTATTATATATTTATTTAATTATTAAGTTAGGTAGGTCAAATACCGTCGGAAAGGTTAATTTGCCTTGTTTCTCAGTATATGTTTTATTTTTAAGGTTTTAGAAAAACTTAGGAAAAATTCAAATTAGTGCATATGCTAAAAACTTAAAAAATTTTTTTTTAGATACACACTAAGCGACCAAAAAGCTGTTAAAGGAAAAAACCTAAGCTTTCTTTTGAGCAAAAAAAAGATTTCTTTTTTGAAAAAAAGTCAAAAAAATTTTAAATTTTGAAAAAAAGTAAAAAAAAAATTCTTTTTTTAAATTTTTTTTTCCGAAAGACAGAAGAAATACCTATCTAACCTATTTGGGACAAATTTTGCTAACGACAATAGGTAAAAAGTTACATGGATGAGAAAAAACCTGTTTGGTCAAAATGTCAAGTTTTGGCCCCCTCTAACACAGAGAGTTCTGTACCAATCTTGTTGAAAAATTGTGTCTAAACTACTATCCAATAGGACTAACCTTGGTGCAAAGTTCATCCCGATCGGAAGACATCGGTTTCAAAAGTTGGATCACTTGACATGAAACGCCCCATATATATATATGCTCGTATTTAAATTTGATTGCATAAATTTATATAAAATATTTTATTTTTAAAGTACTTTTTTGTTTTCCATCTTTAATTTTTTTTTATGTATTCCGATTAATTGAATTTATTTACACCTGATATATTTTACTGTGCTGAATTCAGATCGTTCAGTTTACAATCTTTCTTTCTGAACAAAAACTATTTTGTGGTCAGTCTTTATATATATGAATATATAAATTTATATATACATATATTTTATTTTTTGAAAATACGTACGACGTACGTACTACGTAAACGCTAAAGCACAATGACCTAAACTAAAACAATGTAAGCTTCATCTACAAAATAGCAAATAAATTTTAAGAGTAAAAAGGAATTACTGACAATTTTTGTATTTACAACAAAATAAATTAGATTAATGCTTTTATTTTTCTTATTTAATCTTCAATGAATACTGACAATTTTATGTTTTCGCTTGTGTTGAAAGTAAACATTTTTCGCGAGCAATAAATTTTTTTGCCATTTATTTTAATTAAAATAAAATTTATTTAAAACTGAACTGAAAATTGCATTAACTGTCAGAAAAATTGACAAAAACAAAAAAAAATATTTTGTAAAATAAATTTTAATGAAATTTAAAATGTTGTTGTGTTTTCAACTATATGTGATAGATTAATACATATAACAATTTCATTTCATTTGTAACACACGATACACGTTAATATCGTTAGCTGAAATGTTATATGTTACAGGCGCATCTAATTAATTCATTTTGATATTTTTTAATAAAATTTTGTTATTGATGGTTGAGTCTAAAAATGTAAGTTTACATGGAATTTGATGAAACGAATAATAATCACTCAAAAAATCTATCGCAAAAAAACCCCTAAGTCTTACTTTTAAGCAACAGTTAGGATAACCGGCTGTTTGCCATCAGCATTAAATTGAATATAGATTTTTCCGGCAAAATATTTTTCGATTTAGAAATATAAGACTATTAAATTAAGGCCATTTCGTATTGTATAGGTTACAGTTGAGTCGACATTGATTGTCATAATTTGTTGACTTGTTTTCTTTCACTTATGTATGTTTTTGTGAAAATATACTTCCGATGCTGCTAAAATATGAGAACATCTACATATACATATATTAAAAATAAACGATTTTCTTTTGGCAAAAATGAATGGAAAATAAAATGCAATACAAAGTGTTTTATATAATGATATGGTGTACTGGAAAAACACAACTCAAATATACGTAACAAGCAAGAAAATATCGAAATTTAAGTGACATTGTTATGAATATTTTGCCCCCAGATTCTATCTGTATATAGAGACAAAACCGAAAAATGAACCGAACACGGCCATACCAAGAAGATTTATGAAAAATTTATGGAATTGATTTAAGTGAAGATCGGAAAGCAGCTTTAATGGGGGCTATGACTAAGAAGAGTTCTAAAGTTATTTGTGGACTACTCTGCAATGGGTAAAATACACAAATATTGAACAAAGGTTTATCGTTATCTATATGAAAAATTTAGATCATAGGGAATATAGGGCAGTCTTATAGGGGTTATTTGTGCGGGGACTAGGTCTGAACCTGCACCGATTTTTACCGATTTTAATACAGTTCATTCTATGGTCGACAGAAGCTTATATGCAAATATATTCATATTTGCGTTCTATAATAAAAAATGGATCTAGGTCACATATTTTTGCAAATAGTACCAAAAATTCATTATACCCTGACCACAGAGTGGTATATGTTGTATATATCGTCGTTTCTGAAATGAATAATATTTTTGTCAGACTCTTGAAAAATTTTACTCAGTACAACAATTATAGTATAACATCATATCATTTGTTTATCCTCTATTGTTGAATAACTAAATTTCCAGCAATAACTTAACTGCGTCTAAAAACTAAGACTAGATCTTGTTAGTCACAACTAGCATAAAATGCAATTTTTGCTATCATTACTTTATATTTTGTAATAAAGGGAATTGCAGAGTTTTCAAGAATAATTTGAAAAATTAATTCATATAAATTCTGAATTTTTTTTAATTTTCTTAACAGTGAGTACTTCCACTTAACAAATTTGACCAGTTATAAGAAAAAAATAAACATTCTGCTTAATGTTTTTTTACTTTCTAGTTATAGGGCAACACTTGCTGATAGTTTGACTCCCAGTCGACACACATTTGAAAATTAATGAACGCGAATATTAAGTACAATGTCATTGACATTCGTATTTATTGCTAAAACATCTGTTGTTACCCTAGAGCATTATATCTTAGCATATTGAGTTTGTTATTATGTTTGTAACTAATACAATACTTGGCTTAAAACAATTCGTCCTTTCAGCATACGTTTGCAGGGACCGTAATAATAATTCATTTTATTATAAAAGTCAAAATAAATATGATAGCTATTATTAAATTTGTTGTTTTTTCAGGCAAAATGAAAAGCTTTTTTTGATTTTTATATTTTCGCGCATTTTATAAAATAACTAGCTTATAATAATCAATATTATAGACACACATGAATCAGTTCTCTGGTATTTACTTCTACATTTTTTGTATGCAATTTTAACTATAATAGTTTTTCAGTCTCTGACTATTCTGATTAAGTAATCAATTATCCTGAGACTTACATTATACTCGTATCATATTGAAATTTGGAAATTTGAAATCGTATCATATTTAACTTTAAGACTTGTTTGAAACAGCCTCCCAAGTCTTACATATCAGTTGCTACTTTGACATTTTTCGGTTCATTAAAAATTATAAAAAAAAAAAAATAATTTATTCATCCAAATAAATTTTATTGCATTCAAATAAATACACCATCCATATATTTTTTTCAATCCTCGAAACACTTGTGAAAGTCCATTTCGGGAGTGGCATTTAAAACGCTTAGCAATCCGGCTTTTATTTCCTCATTCGATTCAAAATGGTGTACCAGGGGAGATCTCTTCAGTTTATTTAATAGCCAGAAGTTGCACGGTACTATATCTAACGAAAACTGTAGTTGTGGTAAGATAAGTGTAGAATTTAGTTTGAAATGGTCTTTAATAACTAATACAGTGGACGGCGCATTATCGTGGTGCAAACACCAATAGTTTTCTGCTCATAATTGTGGCCTCTTTTCATGAATAGTTACTAAAAAGAATTATAAGTGCGAAATTATATTCTGTGTTATCATTATGGCCCAGCGGACTATAACAGACAACGATAACAGAAGAAAACTGTTAACAAGGCTTTGATTTTTGAACGTGTTTAGAGTGAATTTTTCGGTCTGCTTCACTTTTTATACAATATGCGCTTGATTTGTCATTTATTTCGGGGCCGTAGTCATAGATCCAAATCTTATCATCCGTACTAATGCATTTCATTTCGTTCTGATATTAAAAAAATGCATTTTTGGAACCAATAGAGATTTGACGCATGTGAAGTCTAATCTACTTATTCAAATGGTCTTGGTTGATCCTTTTCAAATATCAACAAGATCTCAAATTGTCAATCGTCGATTTTTCAACACCAATTGTTTGATTTCCTTATCGTGTTTTTGATTAGTTGATGTTTTTTCTCGTCCGGGGAGTTATTTGTATGCAGTGCACTATCTGCCTTCTTGGAACTGCTGGCATCACTTTAAAATGTACTTTTTCGCCACAGCTTGGTCATGGAATGACTCCTACAAATTGTTTAACGTTTCTGCAACAAAAATTTCACTCGGCAAACAAAATTTAATGTCACTTCTTTGCCCAACAAAATCAGATATTGTTAAAATCGCCAAATTCCCTTTTAGTTGTAAAACGAAAGTCACTATTGAATCAATGATATTATAGCCATGAAATTTGGCATAGATGTCGACAACATATTTAAGGAATTTTCTTTATATGAATGAATAATTTTGAAATAAAAGATTCTAAATTTATATATTGGAATCCAAATATGCCACTTGCTCCAATTAAATATGAACCAAAGCATTTTCAGTTCTTTTTTATAATGGCAAGAAGATTTGCAACATTCTGAAGTCTTTCTAACTATTTGTCCTACAGCGTTATTTCCAATAGAATTTCAAAAATTATCACTTAGTTTTCAATTACTACACTCTTCAACAAAGGAATTTTTCTGGAAGCGAACAGATACGAGACAGGCTTGCTTAGAGTAATGCTCCGTCATGACTTTTGTGTTAATGGAATTAGATTTTAGAAATGGGAAAGAAAATTAAAACCCTGTTCATATTTTTTCATGAAACGTAATTTGTAAAAGTGAATTGGTCAAAGAACAACACTCGAGTGACTAAATTTGGATTCCTTGAATGTGAAAATCATATCCAGAAAATTCTTGATACAAATAAAATTTTTTGATCCATTGTAATAGCCTCCATTATTGTTATTTCAGTGACCATGTAATGCAAACCATTGAGAATAAAATCATGTCTTATAATCAGGGACGTAACAGTTGCAAGAGGAATGACGAAAAGGCTCCAATATAGGCGAGAATTCTTTTTTTTTTTTGGTTATGAATAACTATTATTATAACCAAAATAATTTTTTGGTTACTAATAACCATTATGGAAAGTAATTTTATTTTTTGGTTATCGCTACCCGGGTATATATCATATTTTTCATGTAATGAATGCATTTCTAAAAGGTTTGTAGTTTAATTACTGAACTACGTTAATTAAACTACTTAAAGTTTAATCTTTAATCAACTTTTTAATTAAATAATATTTTATTTATATAATTAATAAACATTTCTAACAAAACTGACTGTTTTTCTTTACTTTACCAAAGATATTTAAATTCCTTATCCTTCAAACACCTTAGAAACGCATCCATTATATCAAAAATATAATACCTATTCGGGTAGCGATAACCAAAAAATAAAATTACTTTCAATAATTATTATTGGTAACCAAAAAATTTTTTTGGTTGTTTAAATATTTATTCATAGCAAGAACAAAAATATTTCTCATTAATATTGGTTACGGTGACCAAAATACTATATATCTTACGGTAATGGTTAAAAATTTCCTAAAATAGATAAAGGGAATTTTGACGTAACCTTTTCTTTTGAAAGAAAAAAATAATAATCATTTTCCGTCCCTGCTTATAAGCAAACTTAAGCACACAATTAAAACGCTTAACATTATTTTCTAAATTACTAGCGGATCTCGTCGAAGCTTGTATTTCCTATTTGCGAATGTAGACCAGATTCGTAAATGATATAAATAATAATTCGACTTTAGATAGAGGACATATTAATTTTTTTATTTGAAATACCATGCCCATTAGTTAAATCTCATCCACATAAAGAACGTACTGACTCACACAAAGTTTCAAAGCTCTCACTATCAAAGCCCTTCATTTATTTTACTTTGTATGATATATGCCACGCCCATTGCTGCCATTTTAAATGCGACTACTTCCGTTAATAATTTACGAACTAACATAAAGCTTTAACTAAGATAAAGTTTCATCTAGAACAAATCTAAAAGAAATTTCAGGTAAACTTGAGTATTTTTTTCTGCACAATCAGAAGCTGGTATAAAAAATTCTGGAGTTATTTTTTTTTATTTTTTTAAACTCACCTCGTATAGTGCTTATAAAACTGAATGTAAAAAAGAATTGGCTATGTAAATATGTACACCTGTATATTCATATTTTGCTATTCAAAAGATAGGACTCATTGCTAGTTAAATCTTTGTGTCGATCATTGCAGACACAGTTATTAATCATTTGATAAATAAAAATATATTTCAGAAAATAATTTGAAATTTGAAAAAGATATTGATTATTTAAATGGGTTTTAAGTCGATAGCCATAGGGAAATGTTAATGGTACCGAACCTTTCTTTAAAGTCAATATACTTATGTATATGTAATTATCGTATATTACTAATCGTTTTTTGACTATGACCGCTTGTTGAAAACCCAAAGCAGACAATTTTGAAAACAAATTGTTATAAGTAAAAGTCTCGTGCGTCAGCAGTGCACATTATTTTGATTTCTATGATTTGTGTTTTTGTTTTTAGTGTTGCTAACGAGACTATTAACCTTGTTTTGCTAAAATTTTGTTTTCGCTATTTTTTTTCTTTTATTTTTATTTCTATTTTGTTATTTTCATTTTAAGAAAAAAACAAATTCCGAAGAATGAAAAATAAAAAAAAAATAGATAACACATGTTGTTGTTAATCGAGAATTAAGAAAAAAAAAAAAAATAATATGGCACCATATTAGAATTAAAAAAAAAAAAAATTAAATCATACATGTCATCCGCATAAAGCGAAAAAAAGTACTAGAAGCTATAGTCGAACAAAACAGGTAAGATGCACAGATTAAGGTTGAACTAAGAATATTTATTTTTACCTTACAACATTTCTTATTTGAATTCCAATATCAACAGACTGTTTACCTACATTGGAGTGTACATATCTAAATATATACATACTTATATAAAATCAACAGTTTGTGGAAATTTTCACAGAGTCTAACCACATATTAGGATGAAAAATATGTGATCTTTATTAGAGATATAAAGTGGGAGTAGTACCTCCCATACAAAGTATTATTATATATCTAGAGGACTAAGATAATGAGAGCCTTGAAACACTTGCGAATTTTTTATTGGCATTGAAATTTTATAACAATATGAACAACTAATTCCAAAAGATTGTCATTTAATGGCAATTACTTTTTTTTTTAAATTAAAATTGTCTCAACCAATTGTAATGAACTAGAACAAAAGTAATTACACGTGAAGAAAAACCTATTTAATTACAAAATTCTTTTCATGTGAACGTCCAAAGTATGCTTTTAAAACAAAATAAAAAGAAGTAATAACAAAACAACTAATATTACCCCAATTATTGACGCAAAAATATTTACGACTACTTCTGAACTACGGCGAATAAATTTGTTCCTCAATTCTATAAAACGCTGTAGATTTCTGAACACATATTCTCAAAACTATTATTTTTATACCCTCCTCACCAGTGTGCTGAAAGTATATATAAGTTTTTCATTCCGTTTGTAATATTTGGAGCAAAAAACCAGGATGTAATAAACTATATATATTTACCTTATGCTTATAACAAGCGTAGATAATGTAGCGATATCAGTCAGCGAAAATGATTCATTGACATCCCAAGCAAGTTAAAACTAGCCGATTCCAGCTCTCGAAATTCGAGTGCAATTTCTACGCAACTTTATTTTTCAACTTAGACAATTCACAAACCAGCACTTTTTTGGTTTATTATTATTGTGAATGAAGATAATAAACTCATTAACAAACACATTAACAAATTTAATTAACACACACATAGTATATGTATAATTTTATGTATATAAAGGAAAAAATTTAAGAATCTGGTGAACAGCTAAAAAGAAATACCTTTCAAAAAATATACGTTTGGTCAAAATCGGGATAAAACGCTAGAACAAAACATCGGTAACAAGAAATCGCCTAGTCTTTTAATATTATTTCATGTAAAAGGTAATTCTTTAAGAAAATGTATTTTTTTTGACAAAAAACACTATTTAGAAAAATCTACTTTTGGAGAAAAGGAACTTTTTAAGGAAAGACACAATTTTTTTAAAAACTTACAGTTTTAGGGATTATATTATTTTACATATTGGCTATTTTATTTATTATATCGTGATAACGATAAACAAGTAAGAGTATTAAATTAGGCCGTACCGAATCTTTGATACGCTCCACATGGAATTTACGTTTCTATTAATATTTGGACTATTTATAGCAAAATCCAACAAAATATTTTTAAAAGTAAACGACTTGATAAACTTTGTATCAAATTATTACAACAAACACACTGAATTTTAAAAATTTTTGACCACATTTTCAATAGCAATCTGCTCGAAATAATGACAAACAATATTGTCATAATGAGCGTAATTTGACCAAACAGACGGACATCGCTGTGTCGACTCGAGTTGTTATATGAATCAATAATATGTACACTTTATTGGGCGTCAAAAACATATTTGTGTGCGTCAAAAACGGATTGACAAACTTATGTACACTCTCTGCAGAGTGGTGTGGAGGGTACAAAAATATGTGGCAACACTTCCTACACACATCCTCATGAAGCAAATGCCACAACTATAATGACTATGATGATAAGAATAATTACAACATATACAAATCTTAAGATACACAACAAACACATTGAAGATTTTTATTTTTTCAAGAGTTTTTTTCACTTTTTCATTCATATGTCGTGCCCCTTTGGACCGAGTTTGATGATTTTAAATAGCAGCTGCACAAGCGATTTTATGCTAAAACGAAGGGTTTATCTTAGTGATTCGGGGTGTTATTATGATTTCCATAGACAGACGAAGAGACGGACAGACGGATCAAGAAAATATATGATTTTGGGGTCTCCGGAATATATAAAGATACGTTGCACACTGAATGACAAACCTGTAATTAACCTCTGCACTACACAGTAATGTGGAGGATATAATAATGATACCGATTTATTGATTTTAATACAAATAAAAATTATTTAGAATATCGTGAAAATTTTATTAGATGTATACAGTTTTTCTTTTAAGAAATCTAAATTTTAATTTATAGAAAATGTCGACGTTACAAGATTTTAAAATTTGAAAACATTTCCAACTCGCCCAATTAAAATTTTTTGTATACAAGCTATCATGTTTTTGTAGAAAAACTATTAGATTATAAACTTTATTCATTTTAAAGATATTTCCTACTTAATACCTTTAATAAATGTAAGATTCTAAAATTTTCCCTATAAAATAGCCTAAAATCATATAAAGGTTAAGACATGTTATTAAACAATTATTTCCCATTTGAACAGTACATATTCACATACATACATTCATTAATGTATTCTCTAACTGTCATGTTAATGTTAATAACACATTTAATTACTTGACGGATAAAACAAAATATCCACAAAAAAATTCATGCTATTATTGCTTTAAACTTGGAAGGTTACAGCCGACAATAAAGTTTTCAAATTTAAGAAAATTTGTTAAACGTTTGAAAAGATAATTCGAGTTTATAAACGACTTATTAAGCTGTTAAAAAGGTTTTATTAATTCGACCGTAAATATTTATAACGTGTAAATCTGTTGTATTAATATAATGCTTAATAACTTTGTATATATTTTTTATATATATGTACGTACACTACATTTTTTGTGAGGGATTCTTATATTCTTATTATTCAATTCAATTTATTAGATGTTTTATAACATTCTAAGCCCCTACAATTTCATTTGTGAACAAATTTCTTTTAAATCCTATACATTGTTATTGACGCTATTAAGTACTAAACTTTGGCGTTTTCCACGAGATATAAAATAATTTATTTTTTATATTTATTTTCTACTAATATTAAACATTTTTATAGAAATCAGTTTGATTATAACAACTTACAGATAACATTTTCTGTAATGTTTGTCCCATTACTCTGAAGTTATATAACACTAAGGTTGTGCTAATATTCTTAAATTGAAAAGACTGATTTAAATCTTCCTTTCAAACAAGAGATCTGAAATGGAAAGCTATTTGAACAAAATTTGGTATATTTTGACTTAATTCCACTCAAACTATGCTAAGATCCATGTTATTATAAATTCCATTGAGAAGATATTTCGGGAACTCATATAGACTATTTCATATTCTTCACTTCGTTATACTCACTTCATTGTAAACTTGTGTGTAACAGTTGCGTTTGAAATATCCAAAAATAAATCACATACAAACCGTTACTCTTGCAGGTTGTAGATATTTGTACATACGATTACAAACTGAAACACTTAGGGGAACAAATTAAAACATATTATGTATAAGTGATCTCACTAAAACTGATCGGATAATTACATTAATTGTATCCGATATGCCAAAATATTAATTGCATCCGATGTGAATTTTAACATATGTACATAACTCCGGGCAATTAATACACGACACTCTGGCAATAAGTAGTTGTATAGTTAGGAAAGGTAGCCCTCAAGAAGCAAGCTCATGTATATTTTTTGAAGTACGTGAGACCGTTGTGATACCTGCATTGGGTTCCAATCGGAGCCATTCTGGACGAACAAGTTTATAACTATCATGTAGCAAAATGCTTATACGTGCTGAGCGTTATGCCAAGCATCAAGTGAATATCTTCTTCATCAAGAGCTGTTACATGCCTAGCCAACTTCATTGCAATGAATTTCCAGTATTATCACTGAGAGATGAGTTTCAAATTTGAATGTCTCGATATTCGTTCATTGATATGCTGAATTCTTGGACACGTTTTGCTGTGGTAGCTACACATACACATATGAGGGATTTGATTCCCGATTTGTTGTCGGTGACGATACAAAAATTCCTGTTTGTTACCCTATCCCTCAAAAAGAGAGACTGCTTTCAAGTTTACGTACAAAACTACCACAACCCACTAATGAATCGATCTTGGATCCTCTACTAGAGATGTGAAATGTATCCACAGCAACTTGAGTACCTCTGACTATTCCTATTAATCCGTAATCCTTGTCTTGAATAAGGACTCGAGTTTCGGTGTCCACACGGTTTATATTTCCACGCTTTAATGGCTGCCAGTTTCGGCATTTTTGGTCAATTGATGAGCGAGAAGATGTGCTGGCAGCCGGTGAGGCCAGAGTAGGCGTTTGTCCAGGACTACTCCAAGGTACTTAGTGCTGTTGGATAAGGTTATATGTGTACCGTTTAATGTCGGTGCACCAAATATATGAATCTGTTATTTCCTGCTGCCATTAACCCCAATCAAGTATCGGAACTCCATTTAGATATTAGCCGTAAAGCTTTCAGACAACATCTTCAGATATTTTAAAGAAACTGCAACGACAATGTCAGGCTGGTAACAACTTCAGATTGATGGAAGTTCTGAGTAGACAATAAATATGTAACCTTAATTTTTTGTTCATTTAAATTTTATATTTTCATTATTGACGTCACCCAGTATGGCTGTGATGTGACCTATAAACCTTCTCTTCACTTTAACTACTTTAAATTACTATTTCAGAAGAAATGTGCAATACAAAGAGTCATCACTGCCAAGAGGTATTGAAAAAAATTCTTCGTATTTTTTTGTAACTGGTCTTTTCTCCTCTATTTGCTTCCGCTACTCAAACTAATAACTTGTTACTATAAAATTCTAGTTATAAATATTTAATTTTCATGCGATGTACCGCGTTCTCTAATCTGATCCCGCACATTTGATCGAACAAATTTGCAGGGCTTCATCATAGTCCATACGCCCATTGGTCTGATTTTACCTAATAATTGGAACGGCGATTATCATTAACAGCCAATGAACTCACATAAAGTTTCTTGCACTGTTCGAGATATGCTCGTGGGATGATAAATATTTGCTTTGTATGTTACCAGTGGACGGTCCAATTCCGTCGATTTTGGGCAAACTCATCATATGGACTCATACAAAGTTTATTTAATCTCTTTTTTATATTACACCAGATATTAAGTGTTAATATGCACAGTAGTTGGGTCAGCTAAATTAGAAATTTTTTAACAACTTTTTCCAACATATTATTTTTCCCTTACAAGTGGATACTAGAGTTGTTCTTCACAGAATGTGCTTCACTTGTGCCTAAAATTATTTGATAGAGCAGTTTGTAGAGTTGTTGCATTTCAATACATAAAACTGCGCTGGGAAAAATTCACATTTAAATTAGAACATCTTAAAATACCAATAAAAATATTCTGCTATCATCTTCAGATTCAGAGCAATAACCCACGCCAGAAACCTCATTGGGATAAAGTTTTTAGGCCCACATAATTGACATTAATACGTTGAAACCAATCTATCACTTTTTGGAGTAGTGTATTGTCGTTAAATTAGACTGAAAATTGTTGCAATGCTTTGCATTTTTTGGTTTGGTTTCTGTCTACGGCATTATTCCGACTTGAGAATTTAATATATTTGTATAAGTATTGTGCAAATAAAAATTATAACAAACCAATCACAATAACTTTTAAATGAAATAACCGATTTTAATAAGAAATGGAAGTAATGGATGCGAATGTTTTTTAAATTAATATATTATATTGCAAAATTAATTTTTTTCTATGAAAATTGAAGTTTTTGAAGATAAGATGTTTTAACAGTTTTTTCGGTGATACTGTTGCTGGAAGCAGAGAAGAAGTTTGTACTTTTCATCACCGTTTTTTCAAAAACCCAAGAGCCTTAGTTCTCTACAGTTGAATGTATTCGAATGTCTTGTAGAGAAATTTACTGTATATTTTGTATCATTCAACAGCCGATTTGCTGTAATGACGATGCAAGATCAGGCCAATAAAACGTAGATACCTTATGCTGCTTTTGGAATGCAAGTATTTTCTTTTGTAAGCATTATTTAATGTGCAAATCGTAGCCGTTCTCGTACACGAACTACTTCTTTTCCCACATATTCAAATAGTCTGTCAATGGTTCATGGACATACCCTTTAGTATTTGCTATATAAAAATCCACTCCTGGTATCTGTGAGAAGTCGGCAAGCATAATGGAACATTCAGATTTGCTGATAAATTACGTTTTTTTACCACATTCCTTGGATTTTCGATCCGGCGCCTTCTTTCTTTGAGTCATGCCTCCATTTTAAATTCTACTTACGAAAGACTCCGAGCAATTGATTTTGAGCTGATTTTATCCCCGAAATATTAGAATTTTTTTTTTTCAAAATTACAATATTTTTCTTTCGCCGCGAAACTGTTTTGTGAGTAACGTTTGTCTCATATGCGATTATTTTAATAGCCTTTTTTTAAATATATTTTCACCCACCTTCCCTTCACAAAGTCTTTTAAAGTATCACAAACTAATTTTTAAATATCGATAATATACAAGGTTTGCACTCCAAATTCACCCTTTTGCAGTTCAAATTCACCTTTTTACAAATCAATTTGACTTTTTGCAAACCAAATTCAACTTTTGACATATCAAATTCAGCTTTTTGGAAATCAAGTTCACTTTTTTGCAAATCATTTTCACATAATAGAAAATACTGTCGAAAATACTTTAAAACAGGCATGTCAAACTCGTAAATTGTGGGCCGCATACGGCCCGCGCCATGATTATTTGCGGCCCGCAACACTTTTCCACAACTATGCAACTATACGCAAACAATAAAGTAAAAATTGGAAGAATGTATGAAAATATCATGTCGTAGTGTATTAACTATAATACAGTACAGTTGACAGCATCACTAGATATAAGTACAGATATAAACAATCTGGCAGCGCGGCTCTCCAGTAGCTCTTAAGTAGAATGTACATGTGGTTTTTATTATTCGTTAAGTGATATTAAGGGGGGAAGTACGAATTTGTGGAAAGCTCATATAAATAAAAAATAAATAGCGCCTCGTAATATATAGATTTGATTATTGCAACTATTTCATTGAGGTCACACTGTAATTCTTATTCGGTAAGTTTTATCTGCATTTTGTTTCCTATGAAAGAATATTCATTTATTTTATTATTTCAGTTTTAAAACCCTTCGATTTATGATGAAGCCAAGTACCAGTAAGAAACGAACGATTGAAAGTGAGCATCGTTGTTTTCAAGAAAATTGGGAGATAAAATATTTTTTCATTCAAGAAAAAGGGAAAATATTTTGCTTGATATGCCGACAAACTATTTCGGTATGCGAGGAATACAATATCAAAAGACATTACGATGATTCTCATAAAGAAGGATATGAAAATATTATTGGAAGAATGCGTGAGGAAAAGTTGATCGAATTAAAGGCAGTTCTTCGTAAACAACAAATCATTTTCACTAAACCAATTGCCGAAAATGTGGCCGCTGTAAAAGCTAGTTATCGGATATCGCATTTAATTGCAAAAAATCAAAACCATTTATTGAAGGCGAATTTATTAGTGAATGTTTAATAATAGCAGCTGAAGAGTTATGGCCCGATATGATAAATAAATTTAAAAGCATAAGTTTATCCCGAAATATAGTTGCGAATAGAGTAACTGACATTGCTATAAATTAAGCCCAGTTAGCCGATGTGACGTGAATATGAAAATAACTGAAGAGCTATTAGAAGTAATTCCAATGCAAGGTACAACAACAGGAGATGATATTTTCGATTTACTTATGATTGTTATTGAAAAATGAATAACTTGGTATCTTTGGCGACTGATGGGGCCCCTTCTATGACGGGAGCTACACATGGTGTCATTGGTAGACTAAAAGCTTATGTTAAATTTCAGCATAACAAATCTGTTCAACACATCCATTGCATTATTCACCAGCAAGTCTTATGTTCAAAAGTAATTAAAATGGATAATGTATTTAAAAAAGTTGGTAAAATTGTTAATTTTATTCGAGCACGCGGATTAAACCATCGGGAATTTACGTCATTGCTGAAAGATGTGGAATCTGATTACGAAGATTTGCCATATTACACTGAAATTCGCTGGATTTCAAGTCGAAATCGTACTGTTTCTAGAAATTATGAGTGCTCTGAACTGAAAGATGTTAATTGGATACAAGATCTGGCTTTCTCAGTTGACATAACTGGGCATCTCAGTCAGCTCAGTATTAATCTTTAGAGCAGAAACATGCTCATAACTTCATTTTATGACCAAATAAATTCATTCCAACAAAAGATATCTTTGTGGAAAATACAAATAAAAAGAGAAAATTTATCAAATTTTTCTAGTTGTTAGAATCTTTTGCTTAAATATCGAGAACTAAAATTTGACAAATATGAGAATCAACTGAAAATGTTGGAAGAAGATTTCGAAAAGAGGTTTACGGATTTTAGAGGTATCGAATCTCAATTAAATATTTTTTGCTCTCCGATGTCGGTCGACATTGAAAATATTGATGAAAATATGCAAATGGAGTTTATAGAACTACGATGCAATATCTATTGAAACAGATATGTAAGGAAATTAGTATTCCAGAATTTTACGGGTACTTACCTGCAGATCGTTTTTCACAAATTCGACATTTTGTAATACGCATATTATCCATGTTTGGTAGCACATATATTTGTGAACAGCTTTTTTCACATATGAAGATGAATAAAACTGCGCAGCAGAATCAGATTAACTGAAGAACATTTAGCATCGATATTAAAAATTACATCAAGTCAAAGTTTTATACCAGACTTTGATGATTTGAAAAATGACAAGCGGTGCATTATATCAAGCAAAAAATAATTTATATTCTTTTTATTAATAAATATATTTCTATAAATTTTTTGTTTGTTTTGTTTATGGTTTATTTATATTAAATTCAAGAGGATTTGGACTACAATTTTCGAAGAATTTGGCCCGTACACTAAAATGAGTTTGACATGCCTGCTTTAAAACTTCAAGAATAATAGCTATGTAGAAAAGGTATAAACACAAAAACATTGATTTTTTGTACAAACTCAGAATTAAATTATTTTATCAATGTGAAAAATAGAAATTTGGAAATATGTATATAAAAATATTTTATTAATTTATTTTATAAAGGTTCCTCTGCTGCCGCGGAACATAAGTATATTCGTAATAGTTATTACAATCTGTGCGACTAACAGTTGCAGTTGATTATTCAATTAGTTGTGGCAAATACAGGATATGTTACGTGCAAAAGATTTTATTTTAGAAAATAACATCTTTTCTGCTGAAAACACTTGAAAAAGCTGTAAGATGTGGGATATCAGAGCAGATCCCTTTGCATCCAAACCAGCATGCATATAGAGTGGACAGATCAACAAAAACCGCTCTCACTAGCCTAGTAAGAACTATTCAGAAATCAATAGATGAAAAGGAAAGAGCCGTTTGTTCATTCCTGGATATAGAAGGAGGCTTTGATGACACTTCACACGAAGTAATAGAAAGGGCATTCAACCAAATAGGAGTTGACCCAGTGACATCAAAATGGATGGTAGAAGTGCTCTACACGAGATCAGTAGAAACAACAGCAGAGGAGGAGACCATGTCCGTCAACACAACCAGATTATGTCCACAGTCTGGTTGTTGACGAATTACTAATGAAACTGTCGGAAGCAGGAATAGAATGTCAAGGCTACGCGGACGACATAGTCTTAATAGCACGAGGCAAGTTCGAGGAAACCATATGTGGCATTGTACAAAGAGGGTTGAGGATTATATGTCAATGGTGCAGGGCAACAGGATTGAACATTAATCCAACAAAGACCATTATTGTACCATTTACCAGAAAAAGGAAACTTCCAAGATGGAGGGAAATTCAACTTCTGGGATAAGTCTTTGAACCAAAGGCAGAAGTGAAATATCTGGGGATAGTACTGGACAAGAAGTTAACATGGAAGGCACATATCGATCGCATCACTGAGAAAGCCAAGCAGGGTAGCGGGTAAAACCTGGTACGCTGGACGTACTCTATGATGGTCCGCCCCATAGTGACTTATTGAGCTATAGCGTGGGCCAAAGGAACAGATCTGAGGTCGACTAAAATGGAGCTAAGTAAGATACAAAGCTTAGAGTGCATTGGGATAACGGGTGCAATAAGGACGTGCCCAACGGCATCACTTGAAGCACTATTGGAACTAAGCCCACTACATATAGTGGTGCAGAGGAAATCCCTGGCAACGGCAATCAGGATAAAGGGAGATAAACCTATAACCAGGCTTTCTGAAGGGCAATGGAACCCAATAAGCCAAGTTAATGGTTACTCCCTCCTAGATTGCCCCATGGACAAGGCCAAGAAGAAATATGATTTCAGGAAATACTTTATTACGGAACTTAGCAATAAGAGAGAGTGGAGCGGTTTAAGTACAGCATATTCTCTAAGAGAAGATACAATCAAATGGTACACAGATGGGTCCGAAAGTGGCACAGGGGCGGGAGTCTTCGGGCCTAGAACCAAATATTTTGAGCCAATGGGAATACACACGAGCATTTTCCAAGCGGAAATTTATGCCATCGATAGATGTGCACAAATCAACTTGAATAGGAAGTACAAAAGACGGAACATAACCATATTATAGTCATAGTCAAACTGCTATTCGTGCACTAAGCTCCTATGAAGTAGACTCTAAGTTAGTATGGGACTGTCTACAGAAGCTAAATGAGCTAGGTAAACACAACAAGGTTAGCCTTTTTTGGGTTCCGGGACACATTGGGATTCAAGGTAATGAGCAAGCTGATGAACTTGCCAGAAGGGGAGCTTCAAAAAATTAATGGGGCCGGAATCATTTTGTGGAATAGGAAAAGGAGTATGGGAAGACGTACTCAGGGAACATGAAAATTGTGTTAGACGGTAATTTTTCTCGAGCCACTTGGGCTTACAGCAATCCAAAATGTTGTTGGGTAGCTGCAACAAGAAGAGATTTGGGTGGTGCATTGGATTGTCAAAGAACGGTCTGAGAATACTAACCGAGATTTTAACTTGTCACTGTAGGCTCAGGGTAGATCTGACCGGGTTAGGAATCGTAGCAAACCCCATGTGCAGATTCTGTAAAGAGGAAGCCGAATGACCAGAGCACATACTTGGGAACTGTGGAGCGCTAATGCACAAAAGGAAAAAGCACCTGGGTTCCTTCCAAATACTAGGTAGCGACATAAAATTAGTAGAACCAACCAACATCCTCGAATTCCTGAGGGCTTCAGGGTTGGATGAGTGTTTAAAGGGACGACCTATTAGCATAGAGCAGTACAATCGATCACTTTGGTCGCAGTACTTCAAACACCTCTTTATACAATACAACACAATATAATAGAAAATACTTCTTCGATTGGGTTGAACATTGGGGAACAAGATGGTAGGAAAACTAATGTGTGCATAGTCTGTTCAACCAGATAACGCATTTCCTGCGTCTTATGGAAACTTAAGTTGTCTATAATTAACCATGCTTCCATAATATTATTTTCTTCTAATTTTTCAAACAATCCCATTAAAGATTTGCAAAATATTGAATTGAAATTGAAGTGTCCAGTTATTTTCCGAAATAACATTCCATGGTTATTCAATGCAGCAAATAATGAAACGTTGCGTCCGTTGGTACACTTATATTTGATTTGCAAAATGTTGAATTTGATTTACAAAGAGGTGAATTTGATTTGCCAGAAGTTGAATATATTTGATAAGATTTTAGAATGCTTTAATGAATAAAAATTTTTTATAAGTTATATTAGGTAAACTTTTACAAGTGAAAATAAATGTTACAGTTCACAAACCTTAATCTTAATTAAATTTGCAAAATTTTGTAAACTGAAACCCAAAATCCATTATTTATTTATCACAATCTCTCTGCGATAATTTGAAGTTACATATTCATATGGTTTTAATACAATCATTTTTGATATTTGTTGCCAATTTTTGATTCATAAGTTAAAGGTTTCTTCAAAACCATGTATTCTGAAGGAAGTTTTAGATTTCGTTTTATGATTTATATCATATCTAGTAATATAAGTGCACGCCTATTTTTGCCAAAAAAAAATTGTCGATATTTTTTCTCTAGTAATAATAGTTTTGATATTAACGTCGCGCAGTGACTGAAAATTGTTTTTCATTGTCCAAAATTCTGTAACTTTTGAACCGATCAAAATATTTTAGTAATTCAGTGGGTAGATATTTAGTTGGACTTGAGTCTATTTTAATTTCATTAAAATTGATTGAGTACTTTTTAGGAATTTCTAGGTCAAAGATGAACTTTTCATTTTTTAACTTTTGCGTGAAATATGGGTTTTTATTTTTTTTATTTATTAAAAAATGTCATATTTGGATTTTAATAATAATTACAAGCACTTTTTGTAATAATGGGATTTTTTTTAATGTTTACACTAAAAAAAATTTGTACACTCAAAAAAAGTTAAATCAACTGGAAATTTTACTATTACTACTGAAAAATTAAAAATTTTTTGCTGTCAAATTTGCAAATTTGTTTACACTTAAAGAATGTTTCCACTTAAAAAACGTTAGTAATATTATCCAATAGTCTTGCAATTACTACAGAAAAATTTATCATTTTGTGCTGTCAATTTGTTAATTTCTGCAAAATAAATATGCTGTAGATTAGCGCAATGATTCTGGTTTTGATATGAAAATAAGGGTTTTTATTTTTTGGATCTTTCTTATTAATTAAAACATTTCATATTTATGTGGGTAAAAAACCTTAAAAAAAAAATTGCAATAGATTTTAATAGCATTTGTAACAACGGGAGGTTCTGTTTATTATTGTTTTTTTATACCCTATACCACTATGTGGTTTGGGTATAATGGCTTTGTGCTGCTGTTTGTAACTACCAAAAATATTTGACCTAGACCCATCTTTTATTATACCGATCGAATCAGAATCACCTTCTGATTCGATTTAACGATATCCGTCCGTCCGTCCGTCTGTGTGTCCATGTAAAGCTTGTAATCAAACTGCAGGTCGCAAATATAAGCTTTCATTGACCATGGGATGGACGCTATTAAAATTTGTGAGAATCGGTCCATGTTCAGACATAGCCCCCATACAAATGACCCCTATGAAATCAACATAAATTGCCATAAGATCCAAACTATCATATAAATCTTAGTTCAATTGGGTTTGTATGTGTATATTACATCCATTAATCAGTAGTCCAAAAATGATCCCTATGGGACAACTCCTAGTCATAGGCCCCATATAGAGCTGCTTCCCGATCTTCACTTAAATCTATCAAAAAACAAAACTATTTCACACATTTTTCTCAAATTTGGTTTGTATAAGTGACTTTACAAAATACGGTCAGGATCGGTCCATTTTTCGACCAGTCCCCATATAAATATAGTATCCGTTATGAACTTTTTCATATCTGCAGCGAAAAAAAATTATAAAAATGCTACTCAAATTTGGTTTATGCTTATTTGCTATATCCAATTAGTTGGACCGAAGAGATAGGGTCTGTAACCCATGGTATAGGGTATCGTATAGTCGGTCTAGACCGACTATAATTTTCTTACTTGTTGTATGATTATTTTGTCTGGCTTTAGGTCATGTATATAAAAATAAACAAAAACTCAATAAAATTTAATTTTTTATATATTTTTTTTTTATAATTTTCTTTATTCTTTCCGATATTTCTATTAGCGTCGCTAATCATGAAAGAAGATAGCTGACAAATACAGACGTTTTCAACTCCAAAGTACAATATATTAGATTAAGTATCCCGGAAGATGATTAGCGACGCTAATCGAAATATCGGAAAGACTAAAGAAAATTATTTAAGAAAAAAACAAATCAAAAATTTAATTTTATTGAGTTTTTGTTTATTTTTAAATACATGACCTAGAGCTAGACAAAATAATCAGACAACAAATACACAGGTCAACTATATACTTGGAATGAATTTTGTGCAAAGGCAAATTCCAAACAATTTAAAAAAATTTGTTTTTTATTCTCCAATTGGAAGGTCTGAATGTGTAAAAAATTCGTTTTGAAAAAGTGCGAGTAACATTAAAATTATTATTATACCCTCCACTCCAGTGTGCAGAGGGTATATATAAGTTTGTCATTCCGTTTGTAATAATTAGAAAAAAAATTCTGGACCCCATAAAATATATATATTTGTGATCCTTATAACAAGCGAAGTTGATATAGCGATGTCCGTCTGTCCGTCTGTCCGTCTGTCCGTCTGTCCGGCTGTCCGTCTGTCCGTCTGTCCGTCTGTGGAAATCACGATGACGGCTTCAATCGGATAGCTAGGGTGCTCCTTGGTATAAAAAATGATTCACTAACATCCTGAGAAGTTTGCTATTTAAAATCGTCCAAATCGGTTAATCTGGTCCCGAGAATTGAGCGAAGAATTAAAAAGTCATGAGAAAATATGATTTGAATATATGTTCTTGTGATAACGCCCTCAATAGGGCAGATAGGACGCTTGTTTTTAGTGATAATGATTCACTAACATCTTGAGAAGGTTCCTGTTTTTAAATCATGACAATAGGTTTCATAGGTTCCGAGAAATCACTGAAAAGGTAAAAAAAATATGACGTTTTCCTATATTGTTTTCCTAAATTTTGCATTTTGTCATAGCTGTGCATGTTGTTTTTGTGGTCGTTGTGTTAATAATATAAAAATTCATCAATATCAATATTTTTTGGTGTAATATTTAAGTTAATTAATTAATAAAAGAAACTATATAAAATCAATATCAATATTCTGCGATTTTTATAACATCACAAAATGTTACAAATTGATACATACTACTGTTGCCAATATCAAAATACTATAAATAATATTCATATATTCTGTAAATGTATATTCATAATAAGCGCATATTAAAATAAATCGGTATTTTATTTTATTTTTACAAAATTCTGAAATTTTTAGAGTTGAAAAAATAGTATGGTTTTAAGAGTTGTATTTTTAGTACATGTATAAACCCTGCATACTTGCTTTCAAAAGTAGTAGATAGGTAAGCCATAAAATATTTATTTACCCTGTAAAAAAAATTGTTTAGAAAAATACTATTTTTTGTCAGATGTTAATTACAATAAATTTTTAAACTTTGTTATTTAATGTCGGGACGGAGGCAAACGGCATTCCCAAAATTTTGTTTCAACAGTTATCCACATTAAGAATAACCGCGGAGCTCAGCTCAATCAATGTGCAATGATCGAGCCTTGCCCTGGGAAACATGCGGTTATGCTTCTCTTAACACAAACACCATTCCCAACTACCAAAAATTTTTGACACGAGCTATTCACATTATGAATAGTCGCGGAGCTCAACTCAATCATAGTGCAATGATGAAGCTTCGCCCTGGGAAACATATATTCATGCTTTTCTTAGCACAAACCGAACTTCTTATGGCACATTAAAAATAAACTAATTGAGAAGTGCAATTCATCAGTACGCTGTATTATAATACTATTTTCTTATTTTACTAGTAGCTAGTAAACAAAGTGATCGTATCATTGTGAACGAAATAGAATTGAAATTGTATGCAGATTTGTTTTACTTAAAAAAACTGTTTCTACAGATAGTGAATAAAATCCCAGTAAACATTTTATGCAATAAATGATCATGTAGAGTCTTTTTGACTCATATGTGCTATTAAAACAGTTATAAATGCGCCCTTTTGCTGATCACAAAATATTCTTTTGTTGGGATTAAATATTACCTTACCCACGAATCTTCTTGAGAGTCCTTTTTATCCGCTTTTCTAATCAGTTTCGACTCATTTTTGAGTCTTATTTAATGTAATTTTTCTATAAATCACTTTCTAAGAGAAAGCAAAAATCATTATCTAGTCTTTTTCTAATAGCGCATGTGATTAAGCAGTTTTTAATCATCAAAAGTGCTCGAAGAAGACACAGTAAGGTAATTTTTGTTAAAACAATCTTCGAAATGATGACTGGGATATCGTATATTTTTGTTAACACACAAACATATGCATAGCAGCACGAGTAAACCGAACTCAAATTGGCTTCTTATATGTATACAGCCGAACAAAAATGAAAATACTCACCAAAGAGTAAAGTAAGCAACAATTTCATTCAGTCTTATGGAAGCTTTTGAACAAAGCAAGTCTATGTCGCGTTGTCTTGTGAATTTTTACATTTTTTTTTAACAGGTACTAGTGATGCCAGGAGATTTTTTCAGAAATCTCTACGCTTATGAAAAAAATTCCCTTTTTTCCCTACACTACTTTTTTTTAAATTTATTTTTAATTTGTACATTTTCAATTTCAATTATGTAAATATAAAAAATAAGATAAAAATATCATGAGAATTACATAAGAATAATATAAAAAACATACAGATATTATAAAAAAAATATTTTTGCAATTCTGTTTAATTCATCTTTTTGATATGGTTAGATGTGCATTTAAAATTTACACAATTAAAGGTGTGTTTACACTATGTGTATTTTCCATATGTAAATTCAGTTTTACGATCCATACGTAATTCGGCGTATGTGTCAAAATTGGCGTTTTATATACAATTCATCATTTTGCGATCAAACGTACATATGTATTTCCGTATGACATAACCTCTAAATGTAAACAACAGCTGATTTAATTTGTGAATTTACAAAAAGTTATTGTTAAAAATAAAGTAATATATTTTTTATATTTTTTAATTGTTAATTAATATTAAACAATTTATTTTTCTTTCAATATTTATCTTTATAATTTACTCTGTTTTTCTTTCGCCACAAGCAGTATTGTGTTTTAATATGGTTGTCATGCCAAAATAGAACCTGCTCTAATTGAAAAATTTACATATGTTTTGCCAAATGTGTTGTACATAAACAGTTTTTGAAAGGGTTCACACTATGTGTACAAATTGCACGTGCTAAAACAATAAGAAAAACACAAGCAAAACACATAGTGTGAACGCAGCTTAATTAAAATGGCTTGCAAATGAGATGTTACAACTCAAACAGAATATTTGTTCTTGGTTTTCAGTGTTGCCGTTTTAGCTTTTTAGTTGTTAGATTTAGCAACTTTTTTTTGGCGTTTAGCATCCAAAATTTCTCAAAAGATGCTAGATGCTAACTTAGAATCTTTTATTAATAAAATGTTGCTTTTAGCATCTTTTAATGGTATTGATATGTTTTTATTTCTCAAAGTGTAGTACAGTAATTTTGTGTACTACTCCTTTTACCACTCTGCTCGTTTCTTTCAACAAATATAACAAAACATTTTGAAATAGAAGAATGTAAACACCAACAACAGTTTTTAATGAATTTGAAAGTCGATTGCCAAAAAATATTATTGTATTAAAAAAATGCCAAAATTTTCAATACAAAACACATTAAAACGGGTAAAAGAACAGATAACCAATATATTAGAAGAGTTTAAATTTATATCATCTGAAACAGAAAAAATTCAAATCCAATGGAGTTATATCACAGAACAAAACTGGGATACAACACTGAATACAACCTCTTTATGGATTGAAAAATTCTATTGGCGAAAATCCATTTTAGGAGTTATCAATATTTGTATTGTCTATATTAGTTTTGTCTTTCTCAAAAGCCGAAGTTGAACGTTTGTTTAGTTTAATGGCTTTAGTTAAAAGCAAATTTCGAACAGAATAAAATCCGAGTTGTTATGTTCTGTAATACGTATAAAAGAAGGATTGAAATTGAACAATCGGTGCTGTCACACTTACAATATACCGAGCGATGTCGTTGATAAGAGTCGATCGTCAGAAATATATCAGAGCCAAGAAGAACTTGAACATGAAGACATCACAGAAATGTTAGATTCCATAAACCAATTATTCTAATATAATCGTATCTTTTGATAATGTAATTTCTGTTATATTTTAAATAAAAAAAAAATCCCTCTAAAATTAAAATTATTTAATTTAAGTTTAAAATAAACTCAATTTGATGTTAATAAAAATTTCAGATGAAATTCAAAAAATTTTAATTAAAATTTAAAAAATATAAATCGAAACATATGTTTTATATTAATTTTTCGATTTAAAAACCAAAGAATTTATTAATAAGTATATAATTTTTCAGTATAAAGGTAATGAAATTTGAAAAAAAAAAAATTTAGCATCCAGTACGTTTAAGCATCTTTTTTTGCAATTTAGCATCTTTACAATTTCAAATTATGGCAATACTGTTGGTTTTAAAAGATTTTTTATAACAGTGGTTATAAGCATGACATGTACATATACTTAGATCTGATTTATCGCATTTTAATATATTTTCAAAAGCCTTGCATTTGCATTTATAGTCGTCACCTTTGACCTGCTCCAGCCATCCAACTAACTGAAGCAAAATCTTTATGTTCTGTATTTCTTTAATGTGTTTTCAGCATCATCGAAAAACGAATCGAACATTTTTCTAAAATTAATTATGTTTCTAAAATTAATTATGTTCAAATTTATAATATTTTAATGTAATGCACAAAAAAGTGTTTTTTTATACTTGTCATTGTTATTAAAGAATCCACATATTTACTTCCTTCATATTATAGAATTATTACCAGACTTAAAAAGACTTTAAAGTTTAAAATTGAAAAAAATTATGCGATATTTAACAAATACATTCAAAATAGTTTTGACTGAATTTTTTGGCAGTTTTAGTTTTGCCTTGTATCAGTAAAATGTTCAGATATTAACTAAAAAAACAGTTTGTTAAATATTTTCATCTTAATTATCTTAATTAATTTAAAGACACAAAGATAGATTTAATACAATAAAAAGAAGTAAGAGTTGAAAGTTGATCTATGCGGACTCACAAATGTGCCCTATACTAATAGGTTTGGAAAATTGAAAAGGATTGTAAAAAATAAAATGCACCTTTATATTAAAAAATTTAAATTAAAAAGAAAATTACAAAATAAACCATTTACCTGGTTAAACTTAATATTGTTTGTAATTATCTGGATCAGGTTAGTATTTAAAATGGGATAAATCGGGAGTCATTGTGCCAATTTATGACCTAAAATATGTAGACACCTCTATAAAATGCTGAAAATTCAGAGCATTTGTTGTAATAATTCAGTAATAGGTTTATCAAAGTGTTTACATATTCAAATATTTCCAGATATTAATGTAAACGTAAAACCCAGGTGGAGGGTATCAAAGATTCGGCATAGCCGAATTTAACACTCTTACTTGTTTTTAGATATGCTCGTAGGCGCACTTGTTAGCACATACCTTTATTTATAAACAGGATTTGAATAAAAACTCTATTACAACAATGAATCTGGTCATTTTCGGATTTAATTCTACGAATTAAATATATAAACTTCTGAAAGTAAGATCTGTCCATGTAGCATAGCACCACAAATTTTAACGACTGTGTGCCAACTATAATTATTTTTATAAATAACTCATACGGCACAAATATTCAGAAATATTAATTATTTTCTGACAACTATTTGGCAACGTTTTATTGAACACACGTTAATAAAGTACGGTATACAGCATATGTAAAATATTTGTATGTATACAAACAGTACATAGTCGTACTTCATATACATACATATGTAGATATATATATATATATTTGTGTTAATGTTTCGCTTTGTTTTCTTAAAGACCTATTCTTGTGTTTAAAATAAATGAACACTAATCTGACGGAAGATACAAATATGCTTACGTATTTATATACACAAGGTGCCAGCATGTCTGTGAAAGCTAAATTTGCAACACTGAACATGAAAATATAGTGTTGCTTATTTAATTTTTTTCTTTCTTAACTTGACAACAACTTCAATACAAACAATATACACTATGCTAAAAAGTAGCCGATTTTTTACAGCCACACTCAATACATAACCTCTTTTTCACTATTTATAATATTCCTTATTGGATGATAATTTAATTGCCTGCCATGAATGTGTTCTACTAAGCTCCGTTATTTGTTCCCCATTTAAATGATATCTTGCGAATTGATCATAAGTGCGGCTCCATATAGAATTAGTGCTGTCAATTGGAAAAACACATATTTCCATAGATATTTAATTGTTCAAATTTTTGTATATGCATTAACAATCATACTTTTCCATAATTTTTACTTTAGTAGATTTCAATTATCTTTGGGACAATCCTGAAGCAATATACATATGTTAATGTTATTTGTTATAGTATGTTTAGTTGGTTAAGAAAGCAAAACGTGTTGCAATGACTTTACGATTTGTTATCGGAAAGTAAAATATTTATGGATATAAAAGTACAACCAGTTGATGAATTCGATAATGTGGCATGGTTAGCTGATGTAACGTTTCGAGTGGATATTAGAAATCATATCAAATTTTTACATATAAGAATTCAAATACAAAATCATTCATAGCGAAACTTGTACTTCGGGCTAATAAGTTCCGGCAAATTTCTTAAACTTTCTTGTTCAGCGACTGGACTAGATATATACGCACGAGAAATTAAAGATTTAAAACTTAAGATTGACAAAAGATTTGTAGAATTTCTTGCCAAAGAAAATCTTACGTCTTTTTTACTCTACTTAAATATTGAAAATGTATCGAATGAATTACAAATGGCATTTACGGATTTATAATCTATTTAACACCTAAAAAATATTTTTCAAGACATTCATATTACTGAATTTCATTATAAATATGAAAATGTTAAAAATTCCCAAAGATTTTTATGTTTTATTTTTATTTTCCCACATTTTGTTTGTGAACAACATTTATACCCTATAACACTATGTGGTGAGGGTGTAATGAGTTTGTGTTGACGTATGTAACTACCAAAAACAATTGACCAAGACCCACCTATTGAATCGATCAAATTAGAATCATTTTCTGAGTTGATTTAGCAACGTCCTTTCGTACGTCTATCTGTCTGTCTGTTCATCTGTATGGCTATATAAACATTGTCGCAAATATGAATATATGACAATATTTTGATGAAAATCGGTGCTTGTTCAGACCTAGCCCCTATAAAATGACCCCTATGAGTTCGACTTAAATTGCCTCAAGATCCCCATATAAAATCTTAATTTAAATCTATCTGAAAGTAAAAGTGTTTCACAGATTATTCTCAAATTTGGTCTAGACCGACTATAAAATTCTTACTTGTTTTCTTTAACGAAAACGACAAAAACAAAACATATACGATTTTACATATAATTACATTTATAAATATAATATGATAAGTATGAGTAAATATAATGAGTAAACACCAATTCTACAAATCACATTAATTATAACAACATATAGTTATGTATCTCTGCTTACTAATAAATAAAGTTAACTATTTTGTATGAGAAATATACATATATATATACATATATATTTTTGTTATAAATTTGTTTTACTTTTACATGTTTTATACTGCAGTTGTACGAAAGTCCCATTTACCAAACAAATTTGCATAAGACTGATCATAGGCATTTTTCTGAAACAGCTTCTTTAGTATCTAAGAAAACCCATTGTTTTTTTTTACATCATGAGAATACGCAGTAATATTTTGGGAGACTTTGTGTAGTAATGCTAATTTTGTAAACGACTAAAAATTGATTGTTTCAATAATTATGTAATTTTAAACCAGATTTTACGGATACTATGGAAGCAAATTGTATGAATGATAAAATAAATAACAACATGGCAAAAAAGTATAATTATGTGCTAAAGCATGACCATACGTCCATCATACATACAATTAATGTTACATACTTACATTCTCGAATATATGTATATATGAATATATGTACATATGTGTATACATAGTTTTTTTTGTTTGAGATAATACGTACGGTGTTGAATGTACGTATATATTAGGGTGGTTTTGGTGAATAGGGCTGTACATTTTTTCTGAAAATTGTAAATGCTCAAGTCTAGAATTGTTCCATTAAATTTAAAAAATACAATTGAAAAAGTTTTAGCTCAATCGGACTTGGCCTTCTCGTGCCAAAACAGCCCTGAAATTTTAAAAAATTACTGGTTTTAAAAAAATAACGCCATTTTTCTACTTTAGCTGATGACTGGTGTAATTAATTACAATAAATTTATAATGAAATAAATTTTCTACCGCTTTATTGACATTACTTCTAACAAATTTTCTTCAAAAATACGTAATACATAGGAAAACAAGAAATTGAAAAATTTTTTAATTATTTAAGACCATTTCCGTTTTTTTTTTTTTTTGATGAACTGTTACTATACAAAATAAAAGGAAATAACAAATGTCAGCATTCATATTTCAAAAAAAAAAAAAAAAAAAAAAAAAAAACACAAACGAATTTACATAAAAATTCATACTTAAATATCGTCAAAATATATGTATACATATATCAGTTTATCTTGTACTTAGTTTTTTTTTCTTCATTCTTTATTTGCAATCTATTATACAATATTAAGCAAATTAGATAATAATAAAACTAACATTAGTTATTGATCTCCTTTAAGATCAATAAAACTATACATTTAAGAGATTATTATTTTTCATATTTATAGTATGTTATTTACAGTAGTAGTACAAATACAAAAATGAAAGATCAAAGACATGATGTCTCTGTAATCTTCTAACTTCATTGCTATCATCTAGTAAGGATATGGCTAAGGGATTCACATGGTCACTTAATCTTTGAAGGTATTTATTACTGAAATAATTTATTTCCGTTTTAACTTTTGGGCTGTAAAAATCGTAATGTAGTGTATCATTCCTTACGAACCATGGCGCGCCAGCAATTATTCTTAAAGTTTTAGATTGATATCTTTGAAGGATTCCAACATTGGAGTTACTAGTAGTCCCCCACAGTGGAATCCCGTACGTCCTCAGTGGTTTTAATACTGTCTTATAGAGACTAATTTTGTTTTCCAAACACAGTTCTGATTTTGGACCCAGAAGCCAAAATATTATTTTAGATTTGTTGTCAACTTGACCTCTTTTATATTTTACATGATCTGTCCATGTTAATCTTCTGTCTAAACACATACCCAGATATTTCACTTTGTCTTTTTTTGGAATTGGTATCCCATTCAGTTTTATCTCAGGATAATTACCTCGTCTTAAAGAAAATGTGACATGAGTCGATTTTTCTTCATTTACTTTGATGCTCCATGTTGTTAACCACGTCAGCAATGCGTTAATTTGTTGCTGGAGTAAAATTGAAGCTTCGGTTGCTGATATGTTCGATGATAAAAATGCGGTGTCATCTGCATAAGTTGCGACTGTTATCCCATCAATACAAAGCATATCGCACATGAAAATAGTATATAGTAATGGTCCTACTACGCTCCCCTGGGGTATACCGGCCTCAATTTTACGTATGTTGGACATTTCATTATTCACTTTTATAAATGGTCCTACTACGCTCCCCTGGGGTATACCGGCCTCAATTTTACGTATGTTGGACATTTCATTATTCACTTTTATAAAGAAACAACGGTTTTTTTAATACGATTTTAGAAAAAGATAAAATGGAGCTGGTAAATTATATTTGAGTTGCCATTGTGCCAAACTCTGCCAAATGCTTGTTTTATATCAAGAAATACAGCTGAAAAGTATTTTTTACTTCCAAAGGCTTCGAAAATAACTTTTATAACTTGATGGCATTGCTTTGGTGTGCTGGGATGGGTGTTATTAGATCTATTGTGCAGCCTCCGTCAGTTTTGTACTCTCTCCTGTTTTCTTTTAATCCATTTCAATACTGACTCTTCTTTGATCCATATGTCGAAATTTTCTGTTATATCTTATCTGGTGAATCCTAATTGAGGGTTTGTATCAATAAATGGTATTTCTACGTCACGCCTGTTCATCGGCTTTGTCATTTCCAAATACCCATTGTGACGTGGTACACATGAAAAGATCACCTTATTAAGTTTCGCTAGTTTATTTAGCGCTCTATGGCTTTCGAACACAGATTTATGGTGATATATTGACTTGTTCAGTACTCTTAGAGTAGCCTGGCTATCTGGCATAAATTTATGCTCTGTAGTAGCTGGATGTGTAGTTTCCGTCAGTATATCACTTCTGGGCATCTTTATGTAGACATGTCGATTTAGATTCCCATTCGGTTCTGCTCGGAATATTCTCAGTGTAGTTCTTTTAAAGTTCCAATACAGGATCTCTCTGGTCCCAACATAAAATCATATCTTTCATACGTTTGGCTTCATCAAAGATCTTCAGGTGTACTATATGATCACCTTCCTTAAATTTGAATAATCTATGAAAGTCAATAGCTTTCTTTAAAGCTTTTCCTTGGATTGATGCATCGGAGTGAGAGTTAGGATAACCTGCTTCGCTGCCGTAGGAGTGGTTGTCATTGCTTTTGTGATATTCTAATCTTCTGCTAGTATACAAATGAGCCATATAAAATACCAAGAAAGATCTTTGTTTGTATATCCACAACAAAACTTTAGGGTTTTGACCCCAAGATCTGCCTAGGAGTTGTTTTTTGTCCCATATTGACTTTATAGCCTTATTTGTTATCGAATCGAAATGAGGGTTACAGGTGAGTGTTCTATCAGGTATGATATCCAGATATTTTACGTCCTCCTTGAGTTGAACCTCCTAATGGAGTGAAGAAATGTATAAATTTTTTCTTCTACTGGAAATTCCCTTATCTTCGCACCATTCCCATGTAAGCTTAAGTGCAATTTGCATTTGTACCGCAATTATCTGGTACTGTGTTTCACCTACAAACACAGAGATGTCATCTGCATAACCCACAGTGGTAAAACCATTATCATTTAATTTTAAAATGTGGTCATCTACTGAAATTGACCAAAATAATAGGGAAATTACGCACCCCTGAGGGCATTCTTTTATAGTGCTAACGCCGTTCTCCTCGTCAACAAGATTAGCTATTATTCGTCTCCTAGAGAACATCTTATTTATCCACCCTATCACGACTGTGACCAGTCTGATCAGCTCTTCTTCCGTAGATTGATAGCTGGCATTGTCAAAGCACCTTCGATGTCCATAAGGGTACATAAGGATATACCCTTCAACCATAGTACTTTTTCCATCATTGAAGTTAGCTTGTGGAGAGCTGTAATCGCTGATTTACCCTTTCCTTCATTAAGATCAATTAAGATCAATAAAACTATACATTTAAGAGATCATTATTTTTCATATTTATAGTATGTTATTTACAGTAGTAGTACAAATATGCTATTTATAGTAGTAAGTAGTTTTATTTAGTTTCTAAATGGAAGATCAAAGACATGAGTATCTTCATAAGTATCTAGAATGTCAGTTGTCAAGTTATCAGCAGCTAATGATCTCAGATGATCTTATCTTTGCCTCCAGTTCAGATATATACCTGTCCCAATTTTTGGTCTTCGGGAATCTATACCAAATTTTTTGAACTAACCTCGATTTTATCTTAAAGAGAATATGGTTATGATCTGAAAACGTGGTTTCCTTTGAAACTTTGCAATTCATGGTCATATCCTCCTGCCTGTTCGTTATCGCAATATTGTTTTCAAGATATAATTTAAGAGTGACTCACCTCTTTTTTTTAGGTGTCTGAACTACCCTATACCTTATTGTGAACGTTTGCATCGCATCCTATTGTCAAGGTTTTGTTGGTTATCCTACACTGAACTGCTAGCACCTTCAAATTCTCATTGGTGCTTCCGGCTGTTCACCGGGGAAGTAGGCAGAGGATAAGAATACCCCCCATGCATACTCCCATTTGATTGTTCTCTATTAAAATTTATACTGTGTCACCATCAGTGAATTCTGAAATTGAAGGAGAAGGTCTTCATCTAAGATTATGGCGGCCCTTTTAGTAACTTCCTTTAACAATAATCGAATTGTTAAAAAAAGAAAACAACAAAATTATCGATTTTGGTATTGTTAATGTCAGCTGTTGTTGTTATCTAAACGGCAGCCATTTTTGTGTTTTGTTTATACAATCGATAAAAAGTTAAATTTTTAGGTTGAAATGTCATCATACATAAATAAAAATCATAAAATAGCGAACATATTTTGATTTTGTTATAAAAACTTTTTATATAAATAAAAAAATTAAATAGCATATTCAATACGCTATTTTATTTTCAAATAAATAAACAAAAATATTTATAAAAACACGAAGTGATTTGTTTTTTTCTATTCTTCTTTCTTTTTTCTATTCTACTGGCCTCTCGGAGCTCATGTCATATACTGATTTATACTTTTTAATATTAAACCCACATATCTTACCCGACCTGATCCAGGGCTCCTGGATAAGGCCAAGGTTGTAGGTGTTTTTGGGAAACCTACTAATTACTCCGATGCATGTATTTGTTGTTGTTGTTGTTGTTAGAAAAGCGGCTATTTTTCTTAGCATCATCACATCTTCACCTGGACCATCTTCATCTTTAGTTTCGGAGGGTTCCATTTCCTCATCATTATCACGGGCTTTCTTGATGATCAATTAATTCTGCCGAAATCTGTAGGATATTTGAGCCTCATTCCCTCCAATTTGGCGCTGAGGTTTGATCAATAAAGATAACCAACATAGCATTTATTGCTTTGTTTGACCTTCGAAGAAGCCTCCATGTTCCACTTGAAGTTACATTCCAGACGTACTCCACAGGAGAGTATGATTGAGTGCGCTACCATCGGGTTTTAAGATACGGTATATTCAGTTGAACATGTTATTCTCCCAATGCACATTTTGGCTGACCGAAAATTTCGAGGCCGCTGAATTCCATTCCACTTTGCATAATAAAATAAGCAAAGAGGATACTACAAGGATTTAATATGGGAAGTGGGAACACTTTACTCTATGCCACTTTTGAGCTAGACAAGCAGGCTTACTTGGGCTTATCCTTCAGCTGATACCACCTTAAGTAGGAATTGTATTTGCTCCTCACCTTTTGCAAGAGTGGTATTGAAATATTAGTTCAACCACTCTTTCAGCCATATCGTTTACTAGCTTTCGCTTACGTCTTACAAAACTTTTAAGTTTCAAAAAATTTTTACTTCCGGACCAGTTCCTTAGATACTCTGTCAAAAAATCAGTCTTCATTTTAAAATATTCGAGAAAAACCAGACTTTGATTCTAAACAAACTTCTCCAGATAAAAAAATATTTGAACAGCTTTACAGCCCCATTTCTTACACCCGTTCGTGTTGTTATAAATTCTTGTATGACAAAAGCTTTAGTTTCATTTTTTTATATATTTCATTAGAAAAGTTATTGTCAAGTAAGCTAAAGCAGATTTGTTCCATGTTAAGGTCAATTAAGCATTTTCTTGGTACTTTTCCTGATATACCTTGCTCAATATTTCTGTATTTAATGGCGTTCTGAACAAATTCTAAATCGATATTAAGACCTGTAACAGCATTTGAAGCTTGAAACACATTTTCTCATACAAGTTAACAATAAATAAATAAATAACTTTTTGAGAGCTGAGCTCCTCTTCCGTCATAGAAAAGTGTTCCTAAAAAGTAAACATTTTTATAAGGTAAATTACTTTTGTAATCGAACGAAATGAAACATACTGAGAACGAACTTTCCTGAAAATATTAAGCATAGCTTGATGAATTCTAATTTTGCATCTCTTGGCTGTATTTCGGTCAACTGAAGACGTGAAATTCCGAAACCTCCTTATCAAAGTCTTTTACTGAGCCCTTTACCGAATTATCTTGTACCCCTACCATGTATTAGACTGAATTTTGGTAGGCCAATACATTTGAAGCTTTCAAAAAATGTCAGGTTGGGGACAAGGCGATAATCTCATTCGATTTTATAAAACCACCCTAGTATACATATTAGAGTGCCTCGAATTGTATGCCCTCATTGGTTAATAGTGACGCTTCTTTTTGTATACAAGTAAAAGTGAATTTGGCGATTTGGAGTTCATTCTGGAAAGCAACTTTGACAAAAATTTCGAGGATTGGAGAAAACTTTGGCATAAGTATTGTGTGGAAGGGGGGTTAGTTTAAAGGCAATGATATTGATTTTTATTTCAATAGTGTATGTGAAGTAAAGGGTGATCCAAGTAGAAATACTTTTTTCAATAGTCTTCTTTTCACAGATCACGTGTGAGTCGTGTCATGCTGTTATGTTATTTTTGTTTAGTATTGTTTGACATTTCATCATGGAAAGACTTACGCCTGAACAACGTTTACAATTCGTTCAACTTTATTACGAAAATTCACGTTCTGTGAAGAATGTGTTTCGTGCCTACTGAGCGTACTATTCTCAACACCATCACCCATCTTTTTGGGACGAAGAGCAACCTGAAGAGATTCAAGAGCTGCCACTTCATCCAGAAAAAACAACGGTTTGGTGTGGTTTGTGGGCCGGTGGAATCATCGGTCTATATTTCTTCAAAAATGATGCCGGTGAGAACGTAACCGTCAGTGGCGACCGTTATCGTGCCACGATAACCGACTATATGGTGCCTGAAATTGAAGCTCATTTTGGGCCGGTCGATTAGCCAGCAAGATTGTGTGATATCACACCGTTAGACTTTTTCCTGTGGGGATATGTAAAGTCTAAAGTTTATGCGGACAATCCCGATTCGATTCAGGCCTTGGAGCAAAACATCACGCGTGTCATTCGCCAGTAACCAGTCGAAATGCTCGAACGAGTCATCGAAAATTGGATCCGTGGAGACCATCTGAGACGTAGCTGCGGCCAATATTTGATAGACATCATCTTCAAAAAATAAATGCCAAAGAATGTTCTTTCAAATGATAATAAACATTCCCATTAAATTTGAAACGTGTTTTTTTTCTATAAAAAAGTAGGGAACCTCGAAATGGATCACCCTTTACATACAAACTAGAATAAAACAATCGATATCAAGTAAAATTAATCGAAATTTCATATTTTGGTTTATTATTTAAAGAAGACGAACAAACATCAGACCTCGTTTGACTTCTTCTCTTAACTAGGGGCCATAACTCGTTATCTGTATCAGATTAAAATTATTCTGGTTCTTTTTTATTATGGAAAATAAAAAAATAATTTCGATCGAAAAACTGGTTTTTTCACCTGTATGTATCTCAGAGGATTTTTAATCAAGTTTTTGTTACAACTCTTTCGGAAGAACACATGTGTAGGAAAAAAACTAAATTCAAAGCATGGAGCTCTTGATATTATATAACTTATTCCAACCAGTAAACCTACAGTAAGTTCAGTTGATGGTTAGTTTACACAGTATCTGGCTTCCACAGCAGATTGCTGAAAGAATGGAAATCCCATTTATTGTTATTCTATTTACTTTTTACTTAGGAAAACAATCATACACATAATAATAGGATACATACTTTTGGGGAAGACTAGGATGCTAGAGGATTTTAGAATCATTCCTGGCGTTTTCCTAAGACACAATACATTATCTCGACGAAATCAAAACCGATATTGCATCTGACGACAGAAGGCAACATACAAATAAAAAAAAATAGGAAATAGTCAACTGCAAATCATTGTGTAGGAGAGTGAGACGTAGATATGGAATTTCGATTAATTTTACTCGATATCGATTTCGGCGATTTGCCCCCAGATGAAATTTTAAAACGTATAATATAAAATGAAAACTATACTTGGCAAAGGTTGCCATTTTTTGTTACTGGAATTTTCGTCTATACTTTTAATATATATCTAAAGTCGAGATCCCTTCCTGCAAAAACACACCCCTTAAACCCCTTATGTAGAAATGCAAATTCGCCTAGGTCTGTTTGTTTGTTTTTTGTTTTTGTTTTGTTTGTTAAGCATTATTTTTAAAGTGTTGCTAAGAATATGTTGTCAGTTCCTTTTTTAGAATAAAGCCAAATACACTTTTCGACGAACAAGAAATAGTTTAATCCGCAAGTTTACTAAGTTGGCTCCCATCTGTGGTGGTATTAACAGCAAAACAAGGCAAAACAAAACAACACGATTCTAAAGTATTATAGCACGAACAAATAATAAAAAGAAATACAAAAAATAAAAGTCACTACAAGAAACACTAAATTTAACAAAATGTGTACACAGCATTCGGTAGAAAAAAAAATCGAAAATGTCATTTAACTAACTAGTATGTATAGATGAACCACAAGATGCCAGAACTAAGTATGAGCCCACGAAAATTAAAAAAAAACAATTGCAGATAACAATGACACAAAAAAACAAAGCAAATAAAAGCTTTTAAAGAAATTAGTTAAAGTAAATATAAAAATATTTAAATAAATAAACAATTTTTTTTTATTAAGAGTTGTGGCAGCTGAGAACGTGGCTCATCATAGGATAGCAAACATGTTTCATAAAATTACACTGGCCGGCACTTAGTTTGGGGACAGAGTTGTATGACTCCTAATAAAGCATTTGACAAGTACTATGCATAGTAAAATATGTAACAGTACTTTGGACTGAAAAATTTAGACCATTAGAGTCTTTTAAAAAGGAAGAAGGATGAAAAAATGAAAAACTGAGACATATTTTATGATGCTATTTCTGCATCGAAACATATTTAAATTCTACCTGTTGAATTTTGTTTGGCATTTTTCGGCCTTTTTAATTTTCATAGCACCGATGTAATGGAGTTGATTGCTGGTAATATTTCTAATAAATTTGGAAATCAACATCATATGACCATTTCTCCCTTAGATATGATATTTGAGATTTCATCAAAAGTGTTTTCTGTATATATAAACAAATAAGTATTTTTCACACACAGCAAACTAAATGGTTGAAATTCGATTACCACTAGAAGAATTTAATTAGGAAATACAACTTCTTGCTGAAATTTTAAAATATTTAAAAATGCGACAAATTGTCTCCGCTTACAGCATTTCCAGCTTATTTCTTTCAATATGAAGGTATCTACAAAAACATATTAAGTTTTGTTTATACATATATTACCATAAATATTGTAACAATTAATTATATTATAACATTATAACATAATTATAACATTATAACATATAATAAAACCAAATTTGTACATATCATGGCTGTGAATTCAAACCGGGATATCAAAATGGATATTTTTCACCTGAGCGCTTTATAGTTTTCGCATACGATATATTCCCGCGTGAATGCATACCGACCCAACGCCATAAAAACAGATGAGAAAAAAAGACATTTTAACACCAATAACTCACTAACTAAATTTTTGCACATCGGTCGGTTTGATTTAATAGTGATGATAGAATTATTTTTCACCTATAAAACAAAAAAAAAAAGTATGAAAATTATAGTCGGTCTGGACCAACTATACGAAACCCTCCGCATGTTGCGTTTAGAGACCCTTTCTCTTAGGTCCAACTAATTAAATATAGAAAATAAATTTAAACGAAATTTGAGTGGTATTGTTATTAATTTTTTGCCTTCGCATATGAAAAAGTTCATAGCGGCTGTTATAGTTATAAGGGGACTTGGTCGAAAAATGGACCAATCCTAACCATATTTGGTAAGGTCACTTAAAACATATACAAACCAAATTTGAAAAAAATATGCAATATTTTTGTTTTTTTTTAATAGATTTAAGCGAAGATCGGTAATCAGCTTCATGAATGGATGTAATAAATATACACTAACCCAATTTGACCGAGATCTGTATGATAATTTGGATATTATGGCAATTTAAGTCGATCTCTTATCATGCCATGTCCGATAAAAGCAGATATACAACATTTCATCAAAACATATTGATATTTCCGACCTGGACTTTAATTACAAGTTTCACATGGACACACAGACCGACGGACGGACAACGCTAAATCAACTCGGAAAGTGACCCCGAGTCGATCGGTGTAATAAAAGATGGGTCTATGTCAAATATTTTTGATAGTTACAAACATCAGCACAAAGTCATTATACCCTGACCACATAGTGATATAGGGTATAAAAATTGATGTCACATATAATCTATTTATACACATAACTTTTTTTTAACAAGTATAGGGACTATACCATGTAAATATTGAAACAATATACATACGTATATAACACAACCAATATAGAACAAGAAATAAAAAATGTTAATAAATTTATTCAACTCTGGAATCATATTTTTCTGGAATTTGTCTCCAAAACATGGTTTAAAAAAAAAATTATTTTTGGTGCGATTGTACCCTATGTACCGTTTTTGATAAATACTAAAAAACTGTCTGCGGGAAATTGCGAGAAAAATTTTTCATATTTCGATATTTTCAGAATTTTTGGATATTTGAAAAAATGTGTTCAAAAATTCTGAAAAAATTTGTGATTATTTCATGAATGATCCTGAACACTTGTTGTTCAACAAATAATAAATTTTCTTCCAAAGGTCATAATGTTTTTAGTTAAGAATAAAAGACAACATTTAAATTAAAAATAAATATGGGTTTTGTCTTAATATTTTTGGTGAAAGACATATAAATTGGTAAATTCTAAAAAAAAGTTGGTGTGTCCTTACTTTTTTCGGGCCACTGTATATGCACAAGTTCTGCTACGTTTAATAATTTTTCCTTATTTTTAGTTCTTTTGTATGAATTTTATAGCATTTTTAAAATTGTCTCCACATTTTAGGCCATATCTTGACACAATGATGCTCGATTAACCCCATTATCAATAACAATCTGATCGAAATAACGACAAACAGTATAATCCTAACATTACACAGGTTTATTTTGTGATTGAGCGTGACTTCAACAGAGATACGGACATAGCTGTATCAATCCAGGTTGTTGTAAGGATCAAAATTCATATTTCGATGTGTTACAAATAGAATGATAAACTGATATACAATACCCTCTGCACAGTGGTGTGGAGGGTAAAATAGATTATCTCTGAAAAAGTATGACTATTTAATTTATTTAATATTTTAAGTTCTTCAAGCATTTGGATAAAATGTTAATTCACATTTGTTTGTACTCGTTGGCCAACATTAGGTACAAGTAGCAGTTCTATATTGTTCATTATTTATGCATAATTTTTAAGAATTTTAAGATTGTTTATATCACAAATATCAAAATACTTAGTGACAGCTTCACAAACTACATAAACAATGTATAATGGTAATAGAAGAAGGCAGGCGGTTATTTATACAATATACTTGACACACCAGACTGGGCAAATATTCAACAAAAGTTAACATAAATAGTTATAGTAGAATTATTTTTATATAAAAAACCATATCGGTGGTATAACTATTGGTATAACCATACAAAAACAAAAACAAGTATGATAATTATAGTCGGTCTAACCGATAATGATACCCCATACCATGCGTTTAGAGACCCTGATGTCCAACTAATTAGATATAGAACATAAGCATAAACCTAATTTGATTGACATTGTTACTAATGCTATGTCTATATGGGGACTAGGTCCAAAAATGGACCGATCCAGACTATGTTTGGTAAAGTCTCTTGTATTTTGCGAAAATATATACATACCAAATTTGAGAAAAATCAGTGCAATATTTTTGTTTTTTGATACATTTAGGTGAAGATCGGGGGCTACCTTCATATGGGGGCTATAATTAAGAATTGTCTTATAGGGTTTATTTTTGGGCTGCTGATAACTGGATGTAATATATACGCACAAACGGAATTTGATTGAGATCCATACGATAATTTGTATATTACGGCAATTTAGTTCGTTCTCATATGGATCATTTGTATGGGCACTAGGTTTGAACATGGACCGATTTTCACAAATTTCAATAGCGTTCATTGTATGACCGAGGCAAGCTTACAAAGTCTACATGAACACACAGACGGACGGACGGACATCGCTAAATCGATTCAGAAAGTTATTCTCAGAAAGTAATTCTGAGTCGATCGGTATAATAAAAAATGGGTTCAGGTCAAATATTTTTGGTAGTTGGAAATATCAGCACAAAGACATTATACCCTGACCACATAGTGGTATAGGGTATAACAAACAACAATGTAGTTAGAAAGCTTAATTTAATTAAAAAATATATTTTTTATGCATTAGCATGATGACAATAACAAACTGAGAAGGTGGAGAATTGGGAAAATCATATATTGAATATATGGATATTACTCTATAGAAAGAAACTTAATACATGTGCTTACATACCAAGTACATGTACAAGCAGAAGTTGAAAGAATGAATTCTATGTATAATAAATTAAAGATCAGTTGAACATCTGAATTCACAAAGGATAAGACTACCAATAAATTCAATTTGAATGAATTTCACTTTTGAAAGTTGATTGCAGATTCCCAAAATTCCCTTGAATCGCAACATTTCTGATATAAATGTTATGGGACATTGTAGTTAGATAACTTGAAACCGAGTATAATCATTATCAATAGTTTGAAGTCTTGTCCGGTACTGTTTTGGAAACCCGAAAGAGAGGCCGGGTCGCTAAAAGATAACAAAATACGATTGTAAGCTTTTTTTTTCAAGAATACGGGACAAAGTCATTAAAATAAATTAAGTCTTTCGAGGAGCTGCCTCAAATACTAAGCACAAATGCCACCATATACTAAGTAGTCGCACAGTGGGTGTTGTGGTAATCAATAGCAAACTGAGTGGGTTAAAAAAAATTCATAACAATGTTATACTAACTTGCTTGGCACAGGAAGATTCATTAGGGTAAGGGTGGTGTAATGGTGGTTTCATTAGTTAATGCCACTACAAAACAAAAACATTAGAATTTTAGGAAAATGATCTAATCGACAATAATAACATGGGTGTCGAAGAATAACAAACATATTAAAAAAAATATAGAGAGGGATCTTATTATGTTGTATCGTAAGAACAAAATACAAGCAGCATTACGTAATGCACCATGGGCAAGGGTGTTTATGTTTATGAATATAACACAGGTCTACAAGATTTTCCCAACTATCATCAAAAGCTGTTTTTTGCAGTTGAATTTTTTTTGCCTCTTTTCAATTTCAGATAACTTTGATGGTATTCTTTAACTTGACCAAGAGATGGGAATTCATTTAGTATTAAATATTACTCATATGGCTTAAGTAATATTAAATGAAATTTGTTGATATAAAAGGTCCCACAGTTGTAAACTGTTGACTGCATCAGAAATGGTGTACATGCATTTACGAAGCGAAAGTATTTAGGAACCCGAATATTATGATAACACATAAGAAGTTTTCATCATCAGTTGTTATTGTTAAGTCGTTTATTGTCATATAAAAATTACGTAGACTATCTCAATATCCTGACGTGCCATATTCGGATTCAGCGGAAAATCCCACGTTAAAAACCAATTTCAGATTTCAGTTGGAAAACAAAAGTATAAATTGTGTAGGGCTGTGCAATCGTTGTTGGAATATGATAAAAAATTAAAACATGATCTTTTACAAAGTCAAAACAACCACAGACCTTAAGACGACTTCAGTGTGCATAGACACGATTTTCTATGGAATCTTAAATTTATACAAATGTGTACAAGACAACTACTTATGTATTGTTTGTGTTGGTAATTTAACATTTTTGTAACAGAAAAGAATTCGCCAACCGAATTGTTTTGCATTTTCGATTGTATCAAAAGAAATTTTATGTTGAAATTCGGTTGGGAATAAATTTGGTAGGCACAATGAATTTCTTTTCTGTTATTTTAGAAATTTTTTAATTTTGTATCGGAAGTTCAAGAAAATAGCAATGTTTCAAATGAAAACTCAAGAACCATATAAGTTCAGAGACGTGTAAAAAACAAGTAAGAAAATTATAGTCGATTTAGACGACTAACCGATACCCTATATGAGTTTCGAGAAATTGTGGAAATTATAGAAAATAAGAATTAATCAAGTCTGAGTGACATTGTAACTGCAGATATAAAATTGTTATATCAGATTTTATTTTTCTATAGCGACCAGGTTAAAAAAATTAACCAATCGCAACCATATTTAATAAAAATCTCATATTTTACTAAATAACATATGCAAACCGAATTTGAGAAAGATTTATACAATATTTCGTTTTCATAGATTTAAGAAAATATCAGGAAGCAGCATTATATGGGAATTTTACCTAAATGTGGTCTACAGGGTTAATTTTTGGACTACTTATTTGTGAGTGAAATAAACAAACAAAAACCAAAGTTGACCGATGCCTTTATGATAAGTGGGATCTTACGGCAATTTAAGTCGATCGTATAGGGTTTTTTTTATAAGCGAGCTTGTCTGAACATGCTTAGATTTTCAACAATTTCAATACCGTTTATGCAATGGCCGACTAAGCATTATGTACGAAATATATATTGGATTTTTATTTTTAATTGATGACCTTGAGCCCAACAAAAAAAACCTCCATCACATATTAAAACAGGTCAACTATAAATTTCTAACAAAAAAAAAATATTTTTAAAAATATCTAAATAAAACTCGAGGCAGCTAAAAATGCTTTTTCAATGTTTTCTGAGAAAAGGATGTAATGAAGAATTGGGAAAACCTTTGAAAAATGTTTTAAGGATCCAGCCTGCACATTCTCCTATTATCATTTTGATCCTCTGGTTATGCTTTCTAAAGGGTTTTGAAAGACTGTACATAGCAATATAATGCAGTGTGAGATTTATGAACCATTTTTGAAAAGTTTAACAAAGTCAATTCGGAAATATATTTTACTGTTATTAAACTTTAAAAATATTAAAAACGCATTATTTTGAACTGTTAAAATTCAAATAAATCAATATAGTTTCGCTAATTAAATTTATAGAAAACCCTCACAGCATAAAATTGCTTTGAAATAGCTCTAAAGAACGAAACTACTAAAACTATTCATTGATTCCCACCCAATAGAGTAAAAACCTGAAGAAACTACACATTGGAGTCAATGGAACAATTCGAAACTAATAAAAGTATACTTAAGGATATTTTGCAAAATAACATTATTCAATGCCAATTAATGTATTCGGTGTAACGGGTATTATTTAATCAATTTAGAAAAAATGCTAGAATATGTAAAAAGCATCATCCTAAAGTGACCAATTATTCCCTTGTTGTTATCCAGTTTTTCAAAAGCAAAATTCATATAAAGGTTTTTTCCTCCCATTTTCCTTTAAAAATCATTAAAAAATAATATAAAAACTATTTAATATCTTTAGATCCTATGTATTATTTGTTGCAATATCTATATGTAAAGATAAGATCTCATATGTAAATATCAAAATTTGTTAAAATATGTAAATAAAGGAAGAATATTTAATTGAATTGAAATTCAAAAGCAAAAAGTAAGTGAATTCAGCATTGATGTATTTTTCTGTGCCAGAAGTAATTTTCTTAAAAATTGATTTTCATTGGTTTCAAAAGAAAAGAGCTGGTAAAAAGTCGTTATGGTTAAAACAGGTAAAAAAATTATAGCCGTTCTAGGCCAATTATATGGCGATCAGGTCAAAGTAGTGATCTATTATGGCCATATTTGGCAAAGTCACTTATTTTTTGAGAAGAATCTGTCGAAAATTCTTATACTTTATAGATTTAAGTGAACATCAGGAAGCAGCTTGATATTGGGGAATCTGAGCCATTTATAAAAAAGCGCTAAATTATCGTTTTCCTTTTTAAATTTCTACTATGAATATTTATATAACGTACTTTGTTGTCAAATATACAAAAAGTTAAAAGATTTACTAGTAGGACAATTACATATGAAGGATGAGAACGAATCTGTACTTTGCTGTTTAGTTTATAATTTTAAAAGGTCTGTTTTGACAACAATATTGATGAATCAGACAAACAGAAAATCACACAAGGGTCAACGGGATTCACAAAATGTCTCATTTTCACTATAAAAATTCAATAACTCATTATGACGATACTATTATTGCTATAAAATAAATTTTGAGAGGTAAAAAAGGTTTCAAAAACAAAACTGATTTATTTGTGATTTAAGTGAGCAAGTCAGTCAATTAATATTCGTTTTTAGAATTATCAAGTTTCGAAGGTGTCCAGTGAAATTGATTTTTTTTTTAATTATTCAATACATAATTCATTATTGAAGTTAATTTTTGCTAATCATTCCATTAACTAATTCAATCAAAAATTGATTAATTCTATTAAAATTTATTCGAAATCTTAATTTTGTGATATGGCTCGCTTTTATTTATAAACAAACAGTTGTAATAAAATATTTGCACGTACTTTATGTCTTTTGAAGCCCTTTACTGCTTTTTCTGGTACTATTTTACGCTCATTGCATGGGAAAAGTTGGCAGCGCTGCCTATTAGTCCGATCCAGCCTATATTTGACTCTATTGCTCACATTAAGTATCTACGGGTACACACGAAATTCCAAGGCTCTCACTATTATAGCTCTCCATATATTTTACTCTACGCCCAGTTTAGGTACGACTTCTCCCATTAGTATTTTATGAACTGACGCATCAATTATAACTATTCTATGAATTATGTGCCACGGCCTCAAATCATTGCCGAAGTAAAAGGAAACATATTCTTAGACCAATGTCCGAGCATTATATATTCAATAAAAACTATTTTTAAGGTGATTTGGATACGACAATCTGATACGAATCTGAAGTCAGAGAGCCTCCATACAAATGTCTCACATGAAAAATAAATTGCATTATTGACCAGATTGTTATAATTTGTATTTATTATATCTATTAATCATCGGTCCAAATATAAATAGTGACGATTGTTCCACGATATATAAAGACTAGTGACCATACTATTTCTTAACAACTACTATTCAATACTTTTTTCAGAAATGATTACCTAAGACCTGTTCAAAATAATAGCAAAAAGAAGAGAATAATATTTTAAAGTGATTTATTAATTGGTTATGTTATAGTCGGCTCGGGCGAGTGTGATACAGTGAAACATGTGTCCATAATTTGTGCAATAAAATAAAATTGGATAACTGGGCATGAGATATTTCGTACAGTACAAAATTTTAACTTAATAAAAACATCTTTCTAGAGTTACCAATTAGTAACTATTTTATATTTTTAAACAATCCAGAGGGTATTTAGACGAGGGATTTTTAGGCCGGCTTTTTCAATTAATCTTGATTTTTTGACGTTTATGCTCTCAATCTTTATACCCTATAACACTATGTTGTCCGGGTATAATGACTTTGTGCTGATGTTTGTAACTACCAAAAAAATTGAACCTAGACCCATCTTTTATTATATCGATCGACTCAGAATCAGTTTCTGGTCGATTTTGCGATGCCCATCCGCCCGCCTGTCTGTCTGTGTGTCCATGTAAACTTTGTAATCGAACTACAGGTCGCAAATATAAATATATTTTGATGAAATTTAGTGTATAAGCTTCTATCGGCCATAGGATGAACTATATTGAAATTGATCAAAATCGGTTACTGGTCAGACATAGTCCCCATACGAATGATCCGTATGAGATCAACTTAAATTGTCATAATATCCAAATTATCATATAGATCCCCGTCAATTTGGGCTTCTGTATGTTTATTACATGCACAAATAAGTAGTTCAAAAATAAACCCAATAGGATAATTCTAGTCATTGCCCCATATGAAGCCGATCTTCACTTAAATCTATCAAAAAAACAAAAATATTGCATAGATTTTTCTCAAATTTGGGTTATGTATATTTTTATACCCTCCACTCCAGTGTGCAGAGGGTATATATAAGTTTGTCATTCCGTTTGTAATAATTAGAAAAAAAATTCTGGACCCCATAAAATATATATATTTGTGATCCTTATAACAAGCGAAGTGGATGTAGCGATGTCCGTCTGTCCGTCTGTCCGTCTGTCCGGCTGTCCGTCTGTCCGTCTGTGGAAATCACGATGACGGATTCAATCGGATAGCTAGGGTGCTCCTTGGTATAAAAAATGATTCACTAACATCCTGAGAAGTTTGCTATTTAAAATCGTCCAAATCGGTTAATCTGGTCCCGAGAATTGAGCGAAGAATTAAAAAGTCATGAGAAAATATGATTTGAATATGTGTTCTTGTGATAACGCCCTCAATAGGGCAGATAGGGCGCTTGTTTTTAGTGAGAATGATTCACTAACATCTTGAGAAGGTTCCTGTTTTTAAATCATGACAATAGGTTTCATAGGTGCCGAGAAATCACTGAAAAGGTAAAAAAATATGACGTTTTCCTATATTGTTTTCCTAAATTTTGTATTTTGTCATAGCTGTGCATGTTGTTTTTGTGGTCGTTGTGTTAATAAGATAAAAATTCATCAATATCAATATTTTTTGGTGTAATATTTAAGTTAATTAATTAATAAAAGACACTATATAAAATCAATATCAATATTCTGCGATTTTTATAACATCACAAAATGTTACAAATTGATACATACTACTGTTGCCAATATCAAAATACTATAAATAATATTCATATATTCTGTATATGTATATCCATAATAAGCGCATATTAAAATAAATCGGTATTTTATTTTATTTTTACAAAATTCTGAAATTTTTAGAGTTGAAAAAATAGTATGGTTTTAAGAGTTGTATTTTTAGTACATGTATAAACCCTGCATACTTGCTTTCAAAAGTAGTAGGTAGGTAAGCCATAAAATATTTATTTACCCTGTAAAAAAAATTGTTGTTTAGTAAAATACTATTTTTTGTCAGATATTAATTACAATAAATTTTTAAACTTTGTTATTTAATGTCGGAACGGAGGCAAACGCCATTTCCAAAATTTTGTTTCAACAGTTATCCACATTAAGAATAACCGCGGAGCTCAGCTCAATCAATGTGCAATGATCGAGCCTTGCCCTGGGAAACATGCGTTTATGCCTTTCTTAACACAAACGCCATTCCCAACGACCAAAAATTTTTGACACGAGCTATTCACATTATGAATAGCCGCGGAGCTCAACTCAATCATAGTGCAATGATGAAGCTTCGCCCTGGGAAACATATATTCATGCTTTTCTTAGCACAAACCGAACTTCTTATGGCACATTAAAAATAAACTAATTGAGAAGTACAATTCATCATTACGGTGTATTATAATACTATTTTCTTATTTTACTAGTAGCTAGTAAACAAAGTGACCGTGTCATTGTGAACGAAATAGAATTGAAATTGTATGCAGATTTGTTTTACTTAAAAAACCTGTTTCTACAGATAGTGAATAAAATCCCAGTAAGCATTTTATGCAATAAATGATCGTGTAGAGTCTTTTTGGCTCATATGTGCTATTAAAACAGTTATAAATGCGCCCTTTTGCTGATCACAAAATATTCTTTTGTTGGGATTAAATATTACCTTACCCGCTCTTGAGAGTCCTTTTTATCCGCTTTTCTAATTAGTTTCGACTCATTTTTGAGTCTTATTTAATGTAATTTTTCTCTAAATCACTTTCTAAGAGAAAGCAAAAATCATTATCTAGTCTTTGTCTAATAGCGCATGTGATTAAGCAGTTTTTAATCATCAAAAGTGCTCGAAGAAGACACAGTAAGGTAATTTTTGTTAAAACAATCTTCGAAATGATGACTGGGATATCGTATAAACCGAACTCAAATTGGCTTCTTATATGTATACAGCCGAACAAAAATGAAAATACTCACCAAAGAGTAAAGTAAGCAACAATTTCATTCAGTCTTATGGAAGCTTTTGAACAAAGCAAGTCTATGTCGCGTTGTCTTGTGAATTTTTACATTGTTTTTTAATAGGTACTAGTGATGCCAGGAGATTTTTTCAGAAATCTCTACGCTTATAAAAAAAATTCCCTTTTTTCCCTACACTACTTTTTTTAAAATTTATTTTTAATTTGTACATTTTGAATTTCAATTATGTAAAAATAAAAAATAAGATAAAAATATCATGAGAATTACATAAGAATAATATAAAAAACATACAGATATTATAAAGAAAATATTTTTGCAATTCTGTTTAATTCATCTTTTTGATATGGTTAGATGTGCATTTAAAATTTACACAATTAAAGGTGTGTATTTTCCATATGTAAATTCAGTTTTACGATCCATACGTAATTCGGCGTGTGTGTCAAAATTGGCGTTTTACATACAATTCATCATTTTTGCGATCAAACGTACATATGTATTTCCGTATGACATAACCTCTAAATGTAAACAACAGCTGATTTAATTTGTGAATTTACAAAAAGTTATTGTTAAAAATAAAGTAATATATTTTTTAATTGTTAATTAATATTAAACAATTTATTTTTCTTTCAATATTTATCTTTATAATTTACTCTGTTTTTCTTTCGCCACAAGCAGTATTGTATTTTAATATGGTTGTCATGCCAAAATAGAACCTGCTCTAATTGAAAAATTTACATATGTTTTGCCAAATGTGTTGTACATAAACAGTTTTTGAAAGGGTGCACACTATGTGTACAAATTGCACGTGCTAAAACAATAAGAAAAACACAAGCAAAACACATAGTGTGAACGCAGCTTAATTAAAATGGCTTGCAAATGAGATGTTACAACTCAAACAGAATATTTGTTCTTGGTTTTCAGTGTTGCCGTTTTAGCTTTTTAGTTGCTAGATTTAGCAACTTTTTTTGTCGTTTAGCATCCAAAATTTATCAAAAGATGCTAGATGCTAACTTAGAATCTTTTATTAATAAAAAGTTGCTTTTAGCATCTTTTTTTGATATTGTTTTTTTTATAATTTTTGAATATATAATTTTAATGGTATTGATATGTTTTTATTTCTCAAAGTGTAGTACAGCAATTTTGTGTACTACTCCTTTTACCACACTGCTCGTTTCTTTCAACAAATATAACAAAACATTTTGAAATAGAAGAATGTAAACACCAACAACAGTTTTTAATGAATTTGAAAGTCGATTGCCAAAAAATATTATTGTATTAAAAAAATGCCAAAATTTTCAATACAAAACACATTAAATCGGGTAAAAGAACAGATAACCAATATATTAGAAGAGTTTAAATTTATATCATCTGAAACAGAAAAAATTCAAATCCAATGGAGTTATATCAAAGAGCAAAACTGGGATACAACACTGAATACAACCTCTTTATGGATTGAAAAATTCTATTGGCGAAAATCCATTTTAGGAGTTATCAATATTTGTATTGTCTATATTAGTTTTGTCTTTCTCAAAAGCCGAAGTTGAACGTTTGTTTAGTTTAATGGCTTTAGTTAAAAGCAAACTTCGAACAGAATAAAATCCGAGTTGTTATGTTCTGTAATACGTATAAAAGAAGGATTGAAATTGAAAAATCGGTGCTGTCACACTTACAATATACCGATGTCGTTGATAAGAGTCGATCGTCAGAAAAATATCAGAGCCAAGAAGAACTTGAAGATGAAGACATCACAGAAATGTTAGATTCCATAAACCAATTATTCTAATATAATCGTATCTTTTGATAATGTAATTTCTGTTATATTTTAAATAAAAAAAAAATCCCTCTAAAATTAATAATATTTAATTTAAGTTTAAAATAAACTCAATTTGATGTTAATAAAAATTTCAGATGAAATCCAAAATAATTTTAATTAAAATTTAAAAAATATAAATCGAAACATATGTTTTATATTAATTTTTCGATTTAAAAACCAAAGAATTTATTAATAAGTATATAATTTTTCAGTATAAAGGTAATGAAATTTGAAAAAAGAATTTAGCATCCAGTACGTTTAAGCATCTTTTTTTTGCAATTTAGCATCTTTACAATTTCAAATTATGGCAATACTGTTGGTTTTAAAAGATTTTTTATAGCAGTGGTTATAAGCATGTATACTTAGATCTGATTTATGTTCTGTATTTCTTTGATATGTTTTCAGCATCATCGAAAAACGAATCGGACATTTTTCTAAAATTAATTATGTTTCTAAAATTAATTATGTTCAAATTTATAATATTTTAATGTAATGCACAAAAAAGTGTTTTTTTATACTTGTCATTGTTATTAAAGAATCCACATATTTACTTCCTTCATATTATAGAGTTATTACCAGACTTAAAAAGACTTTAAAGTTTAAAATTGAAAAAAATTATGCGATATTTAACAAATACAATCAAAATAGTTTTGACTGAAATTTTTGGCAGTTTTAGTTTTGTCTTGTATCAGTTAAATGTTCAGATATTAACTAAAAAAAAACAGTTTGTTAAATATTTTCATCTTAATTATCTTAATTAATTTAAAGACACAAAGATAGATTTAATACAATAAAAAGAAGTAAGAGTTGAAAGTTGATCTTTGCGGACTCACAAATGTGCCCTATACTAATAGGTCTGGAAAATTGAAAAGGTTTGTAAAAAATAAAATGCACCTTTATATTAAAAAATTTAAATTAAAAAGAAAATTACAAAATAAACCATTTACCTGGTTAAACTTAATATTGTTTGTAATTATCTGGATCAGGTTAGTATTTAAAATGGGATAAATCGGGAGTCATTGTGCCAATTTATGACCTAATATATGTAGACACCTCTATAAAATGCTGAAAATTCAGAGCATTTGTTGTAATAATTCAGTAATAGGTTTATCAAAGTGTTTACATACTCAAATATTTTATATACATTTGTTACAAATAGTGCAAGAATTCCAGATATTAATGTAAACGTAAAACCCAGGTGGAGGGTATCAAAGATTCGGCATAGCCGAATTTAACACTCTTACTTGTTTCAAAATATAAGTGACTTTACTTTATTTTTATTTTCAATATCTAATTAGTTCGACATAAAACAATGGATCTCTAAACACATGGTATAGGTACGGTGACCATACGTACTGTATTTTACATAACAGTACTGTGTTTCAATGCTCTGTACTGTATACTGTTTTTTTTATGTTTTGTTTTGTCCTGTATAATGAAATTTTATTAATATTTCATTCAAACTTGATTTCGTGATGATAAATTGCAAACAAAAAAAATATATCTATTTATATGATAAAAATTAAAAGTGGCAACGCTTTAAAAAACGCGCCATCAGATATGTTTAATATATTTACGGAGTCGGAAGGTAAGAAAAGGACAGCTCTATATCACCGTGAATAAATGTGATTTTAACATTCCTGTTGTTTGCATAGCAAAGCTGGTAAATAAAATTGAAATTATACTGAGAAATATTATTTTGTCTGTTACCTTATTAGATTCATGGCGCCCAGAGGAGGATGTTTGATCAATGTAGCGCTGCAAAAGAAGTTCCAATGCGTAATAGAAACAACAGACTCCAGTGTCGTGAAATGTGTCAAGTGTTTGTCATTTTTTTCCATAGGAAATAGCGGCAGGTTAGATATTCAGCAGCATTTGAAAAGTGTGAAGCATAAACGCATGGATCTTTCTGCATCATGTAGTAAAAAAAAATTACTTCATTCTACTCATTTAAAACGTTTGATGATGATCGCAAAGTTACATGCATTAACGAAGGAACATGGGCGTACCACACGATTCAACACAGTCCCTCTTTTCGCTCAAACGATTGCATGTCTAAACTTATCAAAAATTGTTTTGATGAAAAATAGTCATGTGCCCGAACTAAGTGCGAATGTGTTGTTTGCAATGTGTTTGCACCCAACGCTATAAAAGAATTGGAAGAGGATTTGAAAACTGTACATTTTGTTTCAATATTTGCTGACTGCTCAAACCACGGAAGTACAAAAGTGTATATATTAATTTTTTTATATTTATACAGTCAGCGTGGCAGAATTTAAAGACCTTTGTCAAAGTGTAAATATGGAATATTGTGTACTAATGGGCTTTAGCAAAACGAGATGGCTTACTCTGAGGCCAGCAATAGAAAGAATTTTGAAACTCTTTAAGCCTCTTCAAAAGTACCTTTTTGCACAAACAAAGTGTCCAACTGTTTTAAAAGATTTTTTTAGTAATCCTTGTGCTGAAATTTGGCTTCAATTTGCGCATTGCCAAGCATCTCTTTTTCACAATTATATTTTAAAAATTGAATCACAGAAAATTACAATGGTAGAAACAGCTTTCATTATACACGAGCTCAAAAACAAAATCTTAGCACGTAAAGAAGAAACTTTTGTTCCCTTTGATTTCAAAAAATCGATTACTGCACTGGACCAAAAAGATCACATTGATTTACATGAATTTCAATCACAAATAAATTTTTTTTATTGTCTTGACCACCTAAGTCAGTGGGACACAGCATTCGTGGAGGCTCAGGTTTTAAAATGTATTCTTCTTCGTAGAGCACCCTTATTGCGAAATTTTTTTCATTTATTTTGGAAAAAGGAATGATCTAGATATAGATAGTGAGTTGTTTGATGAGTTCTCCTGCATAAAAAACTATGCAACTTCTGAAAAGATCAAAGAATGGGAAGAGAAAGAATTATGTGTAGAGGAAAGATGGATAGAAATCTTTAAATATTTTGGTGAAATTAATATCTGTGGTCACAAGCGATAGCCGCCTAAGTCGACTTAAGAACGATTTGAGTTATGTATGCTGTCACATTCTACTAAAAACGCTTAATTTTTATCTGAAATCCCTATTTCTCTAATACTTTTTATTAAAAAGTTATTAATGAAAACATACTGACCTAAGTCGTAACAAAGCCCCATTACATTTATATAAACAGTTATTTTTCTCTAAAGAATGATTTTCGAGTTAGGCGGTTATTGCCTGTGACCACAGATATATCTTTTAAAAATATTTGCAAAATTGTGCAGTTTAGCTTGTGTTTGTCAGGATCTAATGATCCAAGTGAAAAGGTTTTTTCATTGTTAAATAATATTTGGACAAGCGAAAAAACACAAATGAAAGCAGAAACAATGAAATCAATTTTAATTACAAAATGTAATTATAACTTAAGTTGCTTCGAATTTAAAGCGTATTTAGAAAATAATAATTTAATCAAAAACAAGTAAGAAAATTATAGTCGGTCTAGACCGACTATACGATACCCTATACCATGCGTTTAGAGACCCTATCTCTCAGGCCCAACTAACTGGATATAGAAAATAAGCATAAACCAAATTTGAGTGGGATTTTTATTAATTTTTTCGGCTGCAGATATGAAAAAGTTCATATCGGATGCTATATCTATATGGGGACTAGGCCCAAAAATGGACCGATCCTGACCATGTTTGGTAAAGTCTCTTGTATTTTGCAAAAATATATACAAACAAAATTTGAGAAGAATCAGTGCAATATTTTAGTTTTTTGATAGATTTAAGTGAAGATCGGGAAGCAGCTCTATATGGGGCCTATGACTAAGAGTTGTCCAATAGGGATCATTTTTTCATATCTAGTCATGAAGACTTTTATATATTTTTTTTTTGATTTATTGACAAAATAAACGTTTCCTGAATGGAAAAAAATGTTCTGTATTTTCATTTGAAAAATATGGGCACCGTAGGTATAGGGTACCGTATAGTAGGTCTAGACCGACTATAATTTTTTTTACTTATTTTCATTTGTTCATTTGCAACAAATAACCATTTTGTGTTTTTTTAATTACGTGAATAAATTATTAATATTATTATTAGTTTATAATTTATTAATTTTTATATCTAAATGGCACTTAATAAAATCACTTTAAACGTATTTTTTCTATTGAGGTTTATAAAATCAGTTGTCACTTTGATGAGAGTAGAATACAAATAAAATAATTTCACAAGAAAACAAAAGAGTGTAGAAAGAAATATTAAAAAAAAATCTTCAAAAAGATGAAATGAGACTTTTTCTAACCCGCTTGCTTCTCTACCGCATTCACCAGTAAACACGAAAGGCAAGCCTTTTCACGCAGCGTGGAAACGCACCTTCAAAATGCCCAGTAACGATGAATCATTATATATGTAATTAATAACAATTATAAATGCAATTAATAACTATGTGTCGCTTCTAGTGTTGTCAATTATTTGGGATTTGACTTTGGTCGAACAAATTTTCAAACATTTTTTTATCGATCGGTCAAGCAATCAAGATTTACAAATGCCTTAATTAATCGATCAAATAACGACTAGAAGAGATTTTTCCAAATATTCCAAAAAATTGCTTTATTTAAAATATTAAAAAACAATCCAATAAAATATACATAAAAACTTGAAATAAATTGAGATCATATTTCAATTTTTACTTTCTCATAAATTTAATTTATAAAAATTTGAAGTTAATTCGAATTTATAAAAATAATAAAATGTAAGTTATTTTTTTGCTTTTAAGCGATTTTTCGTTTTTGTTTTTATTATATCAGATTTAGTGAAAACTCTTTCACTTATAGTTGAGGTAGGTGATGCACTAAGGAGAGCATAAAAAGCATACATATAGTTTTTCTATTCTCTCCTTGGATGTTTCTAAGTAGGCCAAGTCATCTGCTATATCTTTGTAGTCTTTTTTGTTTTTAAATGTTTTTACACTTTGAACTGAATTGTGTTGTTCACTTAATAGGTTATCATCTGTATTTAACGCTTCTTCTATTTCAATATTTTCATCGGAAGTGTTATTATTTTCCTCTTGAAATAATAGTGAAAACAACAAGTTCGCATATTCTTTTGTCTCAGTTTTTGATGCATATTTTAAAAAATATTCGCCTCGAAATTTTTTTCAAATTACTAAATAAAAATTTTATCACAGCTTCAGTACAGATGCTCTATCTTTGCCGAACTTTTTGATGGCTGCGACTAGTGGTTTTTATCAGAGCTCCCCATTACTCGAGCTTCGATCTGCTCGAGCTGCTCAAGTTGGCGAATTACTACTTTCCTTACAACTATATAAAATAAAAATGCACTTCATGCAAGTTTGAGATCGATTTACAAAGAATATTTAAGGCACACATGGTACAACTTTATATTTTTTAAAGTTGAAATATGTGCACATTACGTACACCAAATTTCAAAGTAATCTGGCCAAAATTGTGACTCGACGATATAGTACTCGAATAATCTATCCCAACAAATCAAAGTTTTTATTAAGACTCTTTCTTTCCTTATGCATATGAGTTTTGAATATCTCCGTGACTATGTCGAAGTTGATCTTTCTTTAGAGCAAGTACATTGACCAAGTTTCAGATCGGTCGGATGAGGGTAAATGACATTTAAATCACTCCGTGACTGTGCGTGACAATGCGTGACTGTGCGTGACTAAGTCAAAGTTAATCTTTTTTTCACAGAAAGTGTATGGACCAAGTTTGAGATCGATCGGATGAGGGGAAATGACATTTAGATCACTCCGTGACTCTGAGTGACCACGCGTGACTGTGCGTGACTAAGTCAAAGTTAATCTTTTTTTCACAGCAAGTGTATGGACCAAGTTTGAAATCGATCGAATGAGGGGAAATGAAATTTAGATCACTCCGTGACTGTGCGTGACTACCCCAAAATTAATCTGTAGTCACGACAAGACTATGGGCCAAGTTTCAGATCAATTTGATAAGGGGGAATGGGGTCCACCCATGGCAGACAGACAGACAGACAGACAGACAGAGATTATGAGTTAAAAGAAAGATTTTACCATTTAAAAGTGTGAAAATTTGCTTTTATTTCATGTTTGAGATAATTTTATAGAAAACTTTTCATAATGACTTAAGGTGCGTTCAGACTACGCAAATATTTGACCAAATAAACGTAACCCCTAAATAATGTATAATTTTCCTTGTATAATTTTCATTAAGTTATACAATATATGATATAGAATATAGTTAAATATATTAAATATTACTAATGTAATAAAACATAACTTAATTTTGTCTTTTATATATCATGTAAGATTGAATAAAACTTTCATAAAATTAGGGGTTACGTTTATTTGGTCAAATATTTGCGTAGTCTGAACGCACCTTTAGACAAAACATTTACTTTTTAGAGTTGAAAATGTAAGGAGAGTATTTCTTTTAAATTTCAAACGTTTCCGACAACAATTGTGGGGTGGACAAAGTACTACTCGAAAAAGCTCGACCACTTTCCATACAAATGTATAAAAACATTCACTCCATTGAAGTGTGACATCATTTTAAAAGATATTTTCCAAAAATACATGGTCAAAATTAATACGTATTGTAGTCCCTCATATCAACAGATTATTTTCCTAAAATATTCGAACAGTCGAATGAAAGGTGTGGGGTGGGCAAACTACTTCTCAAAAAAGATCAGTAAAGAAAAAAACAACAGCACAATTATTGTTGGAATACTTTGAAATTTTAAGAAGATTATATCGATATATTGGCAACTGCAAATAGTAAAAAATTTTAGTAAGTAAGTCGTGATGGATAATTATTTTTTAAGTTACATCAAACTTGAAATAAAAGCAAATTTTCGCACATTTGTAAGAAAGTGGCTGATCTGTTTCATGTAGATGTTCGCCCAGAGCACAATTTTAGTCGGAATGACTTAATTTTTTATATGAGTCATCTGTGAATAAGGGTAATTACGGGCAGTGAAAAATATATATATTTTTTTTTTAAATTTCTTTTTTTTTTGTTTGCTTTTTGTCGAGTACTAGTTCATCCAAGCTTCAATTTTTGGTGGAATGCTCTGGAACTTGAAAGAAGTGTTCTCTTTATATACACAGCTCGAACAAATATAATTAGATGCTACGTGATTGTGGAAAATTTCCTGAAAATATCATCAAACTTGAAATAAGAGTTTACAATTTTTATGAGTAGTCCACGAATATAGTCGATTACAGACAGTGAAAAAATTAAAATAAAAATTTTATTTTTATGACACTTTTTGCAAACTTTCCGATCTTTTTCGAGTAGTTGTTCCCACACGCCAAAATATGTTCGAAATGCTTAGAAATTTTGAAAACGTATTCTCTACATATATTCAGATTAAAATACTAAGAGCTCATTACAAGTGTTCTTGAAAATTTTTTTTGTAAATAGGCATCACACATATACGAAGATCATATATTCATACATTTGAGTGGATGGTCTTTTTCGAGTCATATGACATATCTTCTCGTTTAATTTAGTTTTTGCTAATTAAATAGCTCGCCCTAACCTCCATTACAAAGGTAATGGTTGTGTAGGGTGGCTATATGCATTAAATCGTGCTAATTGGAGATGGCTGTATAGTTTCTTTTAACTGACCAAATATTTCTTCATTGCGGCCATAAAGGTCGGATGGAGTAACAAAACAAATAATAACCAAAAAAAAAAAAGCTCTCTCAACTTTTTTATTAAAATATTGCCATATTTGGAAAACATAGAGAATAAATTTATAATAATAAATAATTAAATTAGGGATGCCAAACGCAAAAAACCAAATTTCCCAAACATTTTAAATAAAATAATTTGTTATCTTTATTCTCTGAAAAACTTCAAATTTTCATCCCAAAAAAAAAAATTATGAAAATTTATATATAAATAACATTCTCATCAAATTGCGTTTATTTATGTGTGTTCGCAGTTCTTAAATATCATTTGACGTTTTCTAAAATTCATTGAATTTAAAGTAATGTTTTCTGTAGTGTGATTCTGTAAATTTCAACGATCCGACAATCGCAAAATATATCGACAGCTATTGTTGTTTGCACTAAGGATTAAGTGATTCACTAACGACAGTCGACCAACGACAGTCGACCAATATATTTTTCTATTTATTTAAATTGTAAATGAGTGGCATCTCTGTCAAAATAAGAGAAAAACACAAAGAAGAATAGAAAAAAACAAATTACTTCGTGTTTGACAGGATGATTTTATGTTTATGTTTAATATCTTTATTTTTTTTAACTAATATTTCTGTTTATTTATTTGAAAATGGAAAACGAATTGAATATGCTATTTAATTTTTTTATTTATATAAAAAAGTTTTTTAATAAAAGCAAAATATTTTCACTATTTTATGATTTTTATTTATGTATGACGACATTTCAACCTAAAAATTTAAGTTTTTATCGATTGAATAAACAACACAAAAATGGTTGTCGTTTAGATGACAACAACAGCTGACTTTAACAATAGCGAATATCGTTTAAAAATTTTACTGATAATTTTGCTATTTCCTTTTTTTTAACGATTCGACTATCATTAAAAAAGTTACTGAAAAGCTATTATGCCAATGCCAATACTTTTTTTATATGTAAACATTTTTTAAATGTAAACATATTTGGTGTTTTTTTTTGGAATTTCAATTTGTGTTTAACGAATAAAATTTATATTATTAAAGATGCAGTTGATGCCTTCTAAATTTAAAATTATTATTTCCGACGTTTTGATATGATTTTCTGAAATTCAATTAATATTTTCTAATTTATAATTGGAAATTTCAATTCCAGTTTTTAGAATTGATATTTTCTTAAATTTGAATGGAAAATTTAAAAAGTGCAATTTTGTACTTATGTGAATAATAATGCTTTAGTAATTATAAACAATTTTTAAAAATTAGATGTAATCGCAATCAGATATTTTGTAGGTAAAGCGGAATAATAGTTCTATATAACAATGTAGAACTGTTTTGAAAGCAAAAAACTCATTGATGAACTCGGTAACTCTATTTTATAAAGACAACAAAAAGTTAACATGCCAAACTTATGTTCATATTTGTAGAAGAATAATGAAAAAACGTATGAAATAAAAGACCAGCCCGTGTATACTCTTAACATTGTTCTGTATGATATCCAGTTGAAAATATTAACATTCATGTTAAAATAGAAATAACTATTGCGAAGCTTATTAAAACAAACAAAAATTGTGGCGCCATCTACTGCGGCATAGTCACGCTGAGCAAAATGAAGTGACTCTCTGTTGATGCAAAAGAAATGTATTTTCCCCACAACAAAATATTGTAGAATTTTATGTAAATAAAATAATATACCGATTTATTTCTAACATGCAGTTACTATGGATATACATACATACATATATATAATACATGTAAATATATTATTTGTATTATTTAATATGTGTATGTATGTATATGTAAATATTACACACAAAAAATACAACATCAAACGTTATTTTTGTGTTTTTCTCTTTAAATAAATTAATACATACATTTTTTTTTTGCTAAATTTACATTGTTTTTTATTAACAACTAGGTACATTTTTGAGCATTATTTAATTTAGATGCTGGTGAATTTTTACTCCCATTATATTAACCCGTAGTGTCTGCTTGTCGAACAAATTTTGGATCGATTTTAAGCACTTTCCCGTGACCCAATCGATCTGAAATTGCAGGCAGGTTCGTGGCAATGACAGAAATGATCTAACAAATTTTTTTAGTGATGCCAAAACAATGGAAACTTTTAAAATTTTCTACCAGAGTTGATATAAATATCTACAAAGGGTCTGTTTTTATTATATAGTTCTTCATTCAAATCTCGGGCCCTAATTGAGCGATTTGGACGATTTTAAATAGTAAACTTCTCAGGATGTTAGTGAATAATTTTTTATGTTAACGAGCACCCTAGCTGCCCGATTGATGCCGTCATCGTGATTTGCACAGACGGACAGGCGAACATCGCTATATCAACTCCGGTTGTTATAAGGATCACAAACATATATATATTATGGGGTCCAATTTTTTTTTCTAATTATTACAAACGGAATGACAAACTTATATATAACCACTGCACACTGGAGTGGTGGGTATAAAAAGGTCTTACAAGAGTAACATATAACTGTTTCGTAATGAAAGGATCTATGAACTCCTTTGCCCATCGCTTAATAAAAGCCAGCACACCACGAGCTTTATTGATTGTCATCGTCACTTTTTTATAAAATGTTAATTTTTTTCTAACGTATATGGTGTCAGTTACTGCTAAGTGAATTCCATGGTTCATGCACAATTGTGTTTCAGCGATTATATTATCGTCAATAGTTTCTCTCTTTTTTAGTTCGTGAAAATTTTCAACAAAGTTCCATGTGGTTGAATTACTTAAAGGAGTAGAAAATCCCATAATTTTCAAATGCTTTGCCATCATTTTCGAATTCTTAAAAGCCTTACGGACAAATCGTTTTCAGCCACACTTCGTCAAATTATCTCTTCCAGAGAAGAGGGACATCCTTCCTTCATGAATTTCCTTATTGGCCTTACAACAAAGTTCTTAGATACTATTGCAAAAATAAAGCGCTTGATATATTAGGTTCAATTTAATGAACTTTATAGATTTACTGATTTCTCATTAAACACTAATCTAACTAAAAGTAAAATAATATTCTTTCTAAATTCATGAATAGCTATGTACTAAGGATTAATTCCATAGAGCAAGATACAACCAAATAAGTAAATAAATAAATAAATAAGGTTTGTTTAATAAATATGGTTTGTTTGTGTAATGGTGTTACCATCTTTTTATTTTATTTTATTTTTGTTTTTTTAATTTTATACGAATTGATCATAACTTTTTATATAAATATAAAAGAAATGTTCTTTGTTTACATTTAAAAATTATTCGATTAATCGACACAAATTGATCGGATTATTTGTTAGTCGAAAATCACCATTTCTCAGTTATGACAGTTTATCGAATAATTATTAACCGGTTGACAACCCTAGTCGCAGCCAAGTTTTCGCTGGGTTATCGACAAAGCAAATTTTGCATATTGGTTTCAGTTAAATAAGTAATTAAATTTATATACATATTTTTAATAAAAATAAACAAATGAACATGTTTTGCGAGCATTTTTAGTAATAATTTTTGTTTTTAAATACATAAAATTATATGAATGTATATACTTATATTGATTTCGAACAGTGAAAGGTCTGTCTTATAGTCAATTCTTTGTTAGAATTTGAGATTTTGTTTTAGTTTTAAGCCGATCGTAGTAATTTTTCTGAATCAATACATAAATTTTTTCTCTTTTGGTATTAGCAAATCTTGTTAAATATATTTATATGAAAAATAATAAGAATTTGATCCATCGCGTGTAGCTGATACTGCTTATTTATACAATATTATTTATCTATCGTCTATTTCTGTGTTAGGAGGCTTGTTTTTTCTTGAGCACGTTGACTCGTGATTTTTTTTTTTTTTTGTGCGAATTGTATATTTTTGTGGTATATTTTTGATTTTCAACATAGATACACACATATTATGCACAACGCATATACATATTTATACATACATATTTAATATAATATTGTATATAAAAAATAAATTTGTATAACAACGAAAAAAACTTTATAATTTAGGTATTTGCTCAACCATGTTGAGTTTTTATACCCTATACCACTATGTGGTTTGGGTATAATATCCGTCCATCTGTGTGTCCATGTAAACCTTGCAATCAAACTGCAGGTCGCAAATATGAATATATTTTGATGAAATTTGGTATATAAGCTTTTATTGGAAATTTCAATTCCAGTTTTTAGAATTGATATTTTCTTAAATTTGAATGGAAAATTTAAAAAGTGCAATTTTGTACTTATGTGAATAATAATGCTTTAGTAATTATAAACAATTTTTAAAAATTAGATGTAATCGCAATCAGATATTTTGTAGGTAAAGCGGAATAATAGTTCTATATAACAATGTAGAACTGTTTTGAAAGCAAAAAACTCATTGATGAACTCGGTAACTCTATTTTATAAAGACAACAAAAAGTTAACATGCCAAACTTATGTTCATATTTGTAGAAGAATAATGAAAAAACGTATGAAATAAAAGACCAGCCCGTGTATACTCTTAACATTGTTCTGTATGATATCCAGTTGAAAATATTAACATTCATGTTAAAATAGAAATAACTATTGCGAAGCTTATTAAAACAAACAAAAATTGTGGCGCCATCTACTGCGGCATAGTCACGCTGAGCAAAATGAAGTGACTCTCTGTTGATGCAAAAGAAATGTATTTTCCCCACAACAAAATATTGTAGAATTTTATGTAAATAAAATAATATACCGATTTATTTCTAACATGCAGTTACTATGGATATACATACATACATATATATAATACATGTAAATATATTATTTGTATTATTTAATATGTGTATGTATGTATATGTAAATATTACACACAAAAAATACAACATCAAACGTTATTTTTGTGTTTTTCTCTTTAAATAAATTAATACATACATTTTTTTTTTGCTAAATTTACATTGTTTTTTATTAACAACTAGGTACATTTTTGAGCATTATTTAATTTAGATGCTGGTGAATTTTTACTCCCATTATATTAACCCGTAGTGTCTGCTTGTCGAACAAATTTTGGATCGATTTTAAGCACTTTCCCGTGACCCAATCGATCTGAAATTGCAGGCAGGTTCGTGGCAATGACAGAAATGATCTAACAAATTTTTTTAGTGATGCCAAAACAATGGAAACTTTTAAAATTTTCTACCAGAGTTGATATAAATATCTACAAAGGGTCTGTTTTTATTATATAGTTCTTCATTCAAATCTCGGGCCCTAATTGAGCGATTTGGACGATTTTAAATAGTAAACTTCTCAGGATGTTAGTGAATAATTTTTTATGTTAACGAGCACCCTAGCTGCCCGATTGATGCCGTCATCGTGATTTGCACAGACGGACAGGCGAACATCGCTATATCAACTCCGGTTGTTATAAGGATCACAAACATATATATATTATGGGGTCCAATTTTTTTTTCTAATTATTACAAACGGAATGACAAACTTATATATAACCACTGCACACTGGAGTGGTGGGTATAAAAAGGTCTTACAAGAGTAACATATAACTGTTTCGTAATGAAAGGATCTATGAACTCCTTTGCCCATCGCTTAATAAAAGCCAGCACACCACGAGCTTTATTGATTGTCATCGTCACTTTTTTATAAAATGTTAATTTTTTTCTAACGTATATGGTGTCAGTTACTGCTAAGTGAATTCCATGGTTCATGCACAATTGTGTTTCAGCGATTATATTATCGTCAATAGTTTCTCTCTTTTTTAGTTCGTGAAAATTTTCAACAAAGTTCCATGTGGTTGAATTACTTAAAGGAGTAGAAAATCCCATAATTTTCAAATGCTTTGCCATCATTTTCGAATTCTTAAAAGCCTTACGGACAAATCGTTTTCAGCCACACTTCGTCAAATTATCTCTTCCAGAGAAGAGGGACATCCTTCCTTCATGAATTTCCTTATTGGCCTTACAACAAAGTTCTTAGATACTATTGCAAAAATAAAGCGCTTGATATATTAGGTTCAATTTAATGAACTTTATAGATTTACTGATTTCTCATTAAACACTAATCTAACTAAAAGTAAAATAATATTCTTTCTAAATTCATGAATAGCTATGTACTAAGGATTAATTCCATAGAGCAAGATACAACCAAATAAGTAAATAAATAAATAAATAAGGTTTGTTTAATAAATATGGTTTGTTTGTGTAATGGTGTTACCATCTTTTTATTTTATTTTATTTTTGTTTTTTTAATTTTATACGAATTGATCATAACTTTTTATATAAATATAAAAGAAATGTTCTTTGTTTACATTTAAAAATTATTCGATTAATCGACACAAATTGATCGGATTATTTGTTAGTCGAAAATCACCATTTCTCAGTTATGACAGTTTATCGAATAATTATTAACCGGTTGACAACCCTAGTCGCAGCCAAGTTTTCGCTGGGTTATCGACAAAGCAAATTTTGCATATTGGTTTCAGTTAAATAAGTAATTAAATTTATATACATATTTTTAATAAAAATAAACAAATGAACATGTTTTGCGAGCATTTTTAGTAATAATTTTTGTTTTTAAATACATAAAATTATATGAATGTATATACTTATATTGATTTCGAACAGTGAAAGGTCTGTCTTATAGTCAATTCTTTGTTAGAATTTGAGATTTTGTTTTAGTTTTAAGCCGATCGTAGTAATTTTTCTGAATCAATACATAAATTTTTTCTCTTTTGGTATTAGCAAATCTTGTTAAATATATTTATATGAAAAATAATAAGAATTTGATCCATCGCGTGTAGCTGATACTGCTTATTTATACAATATTATTTATCTATCGTCTATTTCTGTGTTAGGAGGCTTGTTTTTTCTTGAGCACGTTGACTCGTGATTTTTTTTTTTTTTTTGTGCGAATTGTATATTTTTGTGGTATATTTTTGATTTTCAACATAGATACACACATATTATGCACAACGCATATACATATTTATACATACATATTTAATATAATATTGTATATAAAAAATAAATTTGTATAACAACGAAAAAAACTTTATAATTTAGGTATTTGCTCAACCATGTTGAGTTTTTATACCCTATACCACTATGTGGTTTGGGTATAATATCCGTCCATCTGTGTGTCCATGTAAACCTTGCAATCAAACTGCAGGTCGCAAATATGAATATATTTTGATGAAATTTGGTATATAAGCTTTTATCGGCCATAGGATAAACGATATTGAAATTGGTGAGAATCGGTCCATGTTCAGACCTAGCCCCCATACAAATGACCCCTATGAAATCGACATAAATTGTCATAAGATCCAAATTGTCAAATAGATTTTAATCAAATTGGGTTTGCATGCGTTTATTACATCCATTAAGGAGTAGTCCAAAAATGATACCTATGGGACAACTCTTAGTCATAGGCCCCATATATATAGCTGCTTCCCAATCTTCACTTAAATCTATCAAAAATATTGCACTGATTCAAATTTTGTTTGTATATATTTTTGCAAAATACAAGAGACTTTACCAAACATAGTCAGGATCGGTCCATTTTTGATCCTAGTCCCTATATAGATATAGCATGCGCTGTGAACTTTTTCATATGTATCTGCAGCCAAAAAAATTAACCAAAAACCACTCAAATTTGGCTTATGCTTATTTTCTATGTCCAGTTAGTTGGGCCTAAGAGATGGGTATCATATAGTCGGTCTAGACCGACTATAATTTTCTTACTTGTTTTTTGTGATTTATTTTGCAATTTTCGTTGTTGCACCATTCATTTTTTAGCCAAAAAGTTTATTGAACCTTGTGCATACTAGTTGGCAACTAAATGACATACATATGTATATAAACTATTTTATGTGCATACAATATTTATATGCATGTTTATACATATTTTCTACGCATTTTTATACCCTATACCACTATGTGGTTTGGGTATAATGACTTTGTGCTGCTGTTTGTAACTACCAAAAATATTTGACCTAGACCCTTCGATTGAGCGATGTCCGTCCGTCCGTCCGTCTGTGTGTCCATGTAAACCTTATAATCAAACTGCAGGTCGCAAATATTAATATATTTTGATGAAATTTGGTATGTAAGCTTTCATCGGCCATAGGATGAACGCTATTGAAATTGGTGAAAGTTAGTCCATGTTCAGACCTAGTCCCCATACAAATGACCCTATAAAATCGACATAAATTGCCATAAGAGCAAAATTATCATATAGATCTCGGTCAAATTGGGTTTGTATGTATTTATTATATCCATTAATCAGTAGTCCAAAAATTATCCCTATAGGACAATTGTTAGTCATAGGCCCCATATAGAGCTGCTCCCCGATCTTCACATAAATTCATCAAAAAGCAAAAATATTGCACAGATTTTTCCAAAATTGGTTTGTACATATTTTTTCAAAATATAAATGACTTTACCAAATATGGTCAGGATTGGTCCATTTTTCGACCTAGTTCCCATATAAATATAGCACCCGATATGAACTTTTTCATATCTGCAGCCAAAATAATTAATAACAATGGCTCTTAAATTCGGGTTTTGCTTATTTTCTATATCCAATCAGTGGGACCGGAGAGATAGGGTCTCTAAACCATGGTATAGGGTATCGTATAGTCTGGCTAGACCAACTATAATTTTCTTACTTGTTAGATATTTGTTATGTAAAATTTTACATTGTTGCAATGTGGTCGTCGTCGATGCTGATGTGGTTGTTAAAGCTATGAGAGGAAAGTTTTCATAGACATACTCGTATTTACATTGATAAACATTTACGAATAGCATGACGCTGTATTGAATCTATTAGATTTGGTTATTCGTTGTGGTTCATACTTGAAATAATTAAAAACTATTTACCTGGAAAAATGAACAGATTCTAATGTTTGAATTGATTCAAATTACATACATATAAACCCACGTCTGTATTGAGAATAACAACTATCAAATTCAATGACTGTAATGTATAATTACAAGTATAAAATATTTCTCAGCGTAGTCCACCTTTTTAATAAATTTATTTTATTTAAATAGTAAATAGATTTTTATCATTAAATGGTGATCAGAATGATATGGTGAACGAAGCAATTATACTGACATGTCACAGAATAAAATCGAAATCGATTTGATTCAATATTACCAAATCGATCGATTTCGTTTTAGCTTCTTCAGAAATTTGTTGCTTTCACTAAATCGAAAAAAAAAAAATGAAAAAGTTATTATTGTGCATTAAATATGCCAACGTAACGAAAAACACACAGCTGATTTTTCACCTTTTCATATCTGCTGCCAAAAAAATTAATAAAAATCCTACTCAAATTTGGTTTATGCTTATTTTCTATGTCCAGTTAGTTGGGCCTATGAGATAGGGGTCTCTAAACGCATGGTATAGGGTCTCGTAGACCGACTACTAGACCGACTATAATTTTCTTGTTTTCTTTTCGTTTGTTTTGCTTCGCCTTTTCGCTGTCAGTGTTGTGTTTTGTTAGAAGAAACTAATATATTGCACTAAACAAAAAGTGGTTTGTATGAAATAAAAATGTGGCAATAATAAGTTTACGACGTTTTGTACATTTCGTCATCTAAAAATGATTTTCTCTTAAATTGGTATTAAAATTTATTTTAAAGATTGAAATGTTTATATTTTGCTAAAATAAATAAGCCAATAGGCATTTTGTTATTAATTTTATGCCGTTCTGAATAGTTTTTGGTATCTATGCTACTTAAAATATCAATTCCACTTAAGAAATTAAAAGTGGTTTCATATCGATAACATTTGTCGGTTTACGTTTTCTGAAGAATCCAAATACGGTTTCAATTCCACTTTCGATCGGAATTTGTTTCTGGGACATGCCTGATAATCTATTTTTTATTTTGCGTTTACTTGCGTACATTTGTGTAGAAAATTAAAATTTTGATAAATCACCTTAAAGAATTTTACTTCGAATGTGAAACTTTTCAATACATTTAGTTTATGCAGGGATTAGTGACTAAATTAAGAAGAAAAAAATACTGTTAAAGTTTTGTGCATATGTAAGTGTATGTAATCGCATCACGGCTGAACTACTGAAACTAGCACCTTATAAATTGCTGTGGTCTCCGGAGTGTTCTTCCTTAGTTTAGAATTGAATCATATCAGTATGGGTGGCACCTCCCATATAAAATAATTATTGAATATCATATATTTCGTTTACTAAGGAGTGAGATCGAAAAATCTTAACATATATAAAATGTAATAATAAGGAAACTACTGAACCTTAAGTTTTATTTTATTTATTTCATTGAAACAGAGTTCAGAAAAAAACACACACTGAATAAAAAACTCGTACATATATGTAAACAAACATAACTTAGACCAACACACACATATTTTTATTTTCATATCAATTATGTTTGTTTTTAAATTTTCTTCGGTGCCCAACACAACCATGACTGTGTTCGTTTTAATATTTCGTTATTTACACGAACATTTTTGTATCAAGAACTTTTTGTTTCAATCACACATAAAGCACACATTTTTGAGTGTTGCTTTATTTGAAGTTCATGTTCTGGTACGTGTAATGATGGTTATATTTTAAACACGGCAGACACGACTTCGAGTTCAGTTATATTTTAAGTCGTGTTTAAAATATAACTGAACTCGAACCTGTTTATTGTACATGTTCTGTTTTTTTTTTCAGTACACAGGACATATTTTGTGGGTTTATGAAAGGAAGGAGTCTTTATTGCAAACACTCTTTAACAAATATTTCGCCCGTTATAACAAATGATTGCTTCTGTTGCTTTCGGGTCCCATCGGACAATATCAACATACAAATTTTTTTTCGAAAACTGCGAAAAATCTGCTCTGTTTTTGGCCTCAACATTGTTCTCCAACAGTGTTCACCTCTGGAACTTTTTGGAACTTTTATGTTTTTAAATCTGCATTGGCTTTAGCTTTTCGTACCAAATAGTCCGAGCACTGAACTGACTCAGCGGCTGTTCCACCGGAGGGCTTGGGAGCTCTTTTCAATATGCTTTCTAATTTCTTGGCCTAAAAATCATTATGTGCAGGTCTCTTTCTTCCCGAATCATGTTTCCTATCAGTGGTCTAATTCTCCTGATAGTTTCTAATAAAATTGGAGGCAGTTTGATGGCACACGTTTGATTCTTTTGTCAACTTTTTGTAAGGCCAAGTTGAATGTTGTGGAAAAATATTAATAATTTTAAAATGAACTTCTATTTCGTCACTCATTTTAATCAAACTAACAACAAATGAATAAGGCTGTCACTAAGCGCAATAACTGAAATCAATAATATATAATGCTAGATTCTTCTTCCTATTATAATATAGACGAAACTATTATATCATACCTAACAAATATTCTAAAATTAATATTGATAATTTTAAAAACAGTTTGCATAATACTTGACCGATCTATGGATACACCTCTAACAAATCTTGCTAAGATTTTTGGATCAAACAACATATTAGACATTCTTCAACTAATTTACTTATTCTTTTTTTTTTCTTTTTCTTGAATACGTAAACTTATTTTTCACTAAACATCTGCAAGTATATTCAAAAATATATCTATCCAGGTAATTTTATAATATTTTTAATAATACAGTGTGTATATGTATATGTATGTATATAATCAACATTTGAATTTCATGAGATCAAATTTGAATAAGCAATAAATTTCATTCTAAGAAAAAGGTCTAGCTATAAACTTAGTAATCTTTTGAAAAAGATTTAAAATTAGATTTAACAAAAAACATTTTATTTTTAATTACACAACGAAACATACAAGACATTGTTCCGGATAATCCCTTAAAGTTTTATAGTTTTTTTTACATAATTTACAAATTGATGCCGTTGTAAATTATACTGACCATATAAAAAATTTCAAATATAAAATTCCAAGCACATACGAGCAGAACAGCAAAAGTTGTAATTTAAAGAAAAATTTACGAGCTCAACATCATTCACTAATGAATGATAATATACTGTACTGCCTTCGAATGTATGAATGTATGTGTGGTTAATGGGGAAGCCAACAAAAGATGTATGTATATTAAAAGAAAATAAATAAATTGACCGACAAAACCCTTTAAAGGGCTCAGTTTTTTCTTTTTAATTAGAGCAATTAAAATTTTAATTATTACTATTTTAAAAGGTTTTTATGATTTTGTTTTCGTGATTGCCAAAATTTATGCAAATTAGTTATGAAAATGTAAATTACGAATTAACTTGTAGGCCTACACGCTATTAAAACTAAAGTATAGTTAAAATTTTTAAACAAAAGATAATTTGTTAAAAACATAATGTAATAAAAAGTGTGTATAATATGAGTACATACTTACGTAAATACTTAAATGGATAAATGTTTTGAAAATCTGTGTGTAATTGGCTCTAACTCTGAAATTAAAATATTTCAAAAACAGCTTTCTGAGCCGACAGAGTGCTTTCAATTACTTACACTAAAGTATCGCGCCTTCCGCCATCATCAGAAAAGACGAAAAACCGAACTTCCCGATGTGCCCCTCTGTATTTCAACCCACTACTTATTCAAATTTTTCACTATAACTATGCAGATGCAGATGAAGAATGTCTAAAAAATTTGAAGAATTATTTGAAGAATGTCTAAAAAATTCAATGAACCACATAATTTGATTGATTACACAAGGGAACAAAATTGAACTTTTTTGTTGTTGACTGGAACTTTATTGCAATTTTTACTAATTTGAGGTCGCTGATTTCATATCTAATCTCAATTTTTCTCCGTCAGCATTTTTAAGTTACAGGTACTAATCGTATTTTTGACTTTTTTAAAAAATTTATCTTTATTTTTAAACTTAAACGATGCTTAAACTACTGCTCTAATTTAAAGCCAATGTAAGCACGTCTTAAATATAATATTGTTGAAAAGTTGTGGATTTTTTTAAACTGGATATGCTGAACCGTTTTTAATAATTTATTGTACCTTTGTATAAGTCAGGTGGTATACTTAACTATAGGGGAATAAGTGCTATTCTCAAGTTAATGGAGAAACATATTACTAATTATTTGTCTATTATACTAAAGTCGACTATGCCTCCATTTCAACATAGCTTTTCAAGATCAACAATTACTAATCTTCTAGAATTTTCGACTCATGTTTTCAAAAATTTCGTCATGGTGGGCAGACAGATGAAATACACTGATATTAGTAAAGCTTTTGATAGGGTGGATCATAATATTTTACTTCTCAAACTAAGACTCATTGGCATACATGAATCTATTATTTTGTGGATTGAATCGTATCTTACGTTTAGATCTCAGAGGGTCGTGTTTCGCAACATTGAATCTAAAATTATAATAGTTGCTTCTGGCGTTCCCCAAAGCAGTCATTGGGCCCGTTACTGTTTTTATACCCTATACCACTATGTGGTTTGGGTATAATGACTTTGTGCTGCTGTTTGTAACAACCAAAAATATTTGACCTACACCCATCTTTAATTATACCGATCGAATCAGAATCACTATCTGATTCGATTTAACGATGTCCGTCCGTCCGTCCGTCCGTCCGTCTGTGTGTCCATGTAAAGCTTGTAATCAAACTGCAGGTCGCAAATATGAATATATTTTGACGAAATTTGGTATTTGATTTTTTATCGGCCATGGCATGAACGCTATTGAAATTGGTGAGAATCGGTCCATGTTCAGACCTAGCCCCCATACAAATGACCCCTATGAAATCAACATATATTGCCATAAGATCCAAATTAGCATACAAATCTTAGTCAAATTGGGTTTGTATGTATATATTACATCCATTAATCAGTAGTCCAAAAATGATCCCTATTGGACAACTCTTAGTCATAGGCCCCATATAGAGCTGCTTCCCGATCTTCACTTAAATCTATCAAAAAACAAAAATATTGCACTGATATTTCTCAAATTTTGTTTGTATATATTTTTGCAAAATACAAGAGACTTTACCAAACATGGTCAGGATCGGTCCATTTTTGGGCCTAGTCCCCATATAGATATAGCATCCGATATGAACTTTTTCATATCTGCAGCCGAAAAAATTAATAAAAATCCCACTCAAATTTGGTTTATGCTTATTTTCTATATCCAGTTAGTAGGGCCTGAGAGATAGGGTCTCTAAACGCATGGTATAGGGTATCGTATAGTCGACTATAATTTTCTTACTTGTTACTATTCGTAAATTATCTTCGAACTGCAACGTCTTATGAATGCAGATGATGTTAAGTTATTTCGCAGTTTCAATGACATAATGACAATGATGACTTACTATCATATACAAATAGACTAAAGCTTATCAGACTTCCAACTCTTGAGGGTGGAGGACCATGTTGGGTGTCACCTTTGTTTTCAACCTTGCGAATGTTGACGTTGACTCGGAGTTTCTTTTATCAAAATTAAATTTTAAAATACCCTGTAAATTCACAAGACATTTATCCGCTTCATATGGACTACTTTAGGACTAATTATGGTAATTCTTATCCTTTCCACATAATTTGTCATGATTATAATTCGTTGGTTTTAATTGTAATGTATAATTGAATACCTTAATTATTTTTTGTTCTTTATAGTTTTTAAGTTTGTCTACGAGTATTACTAATATCAGCTGATGTCTGTAGCTGATCTACGACCACACAATCTACTTGCCAGCTCTTGGAGTTCGCCAAGGTTCGGACCATGGTGTATACGCGGTCCCCACGTTAAGGGGGCGTGCCTCTTCGGCCGGGTGGAGTGGGTAAGTGTGAGGCGCGGTTCGTACGTTAAAAAAAAGTTATTCCAATATATGTAGTGGAAGTGCCTTAATTTTGGACATAACGGTATATCGAAAATTCGAGCTGATAGAAAAAAAACAAGTGTAGATTTGGATTCAGAGTCCCAAATGACCTTAAACCCTTGTATTGCTATTTTTTTTAAGCTATTTTTTTTTTGGCAACACTGGTTTAAACAGCTGACGCACGTTTCGTGTTTTGTTTCATTGTCAAACATCTTCAGTTTGGTCTATAATTTAACCATGAATCGTCTTACAAACGAACAACGCTTGCAAGTTATTGAATTTTATTATCAAAATGAGTGCTCTGTTAAGAAAGTTCATCGCGCGCTTCTTCCATTTTATGGTCAGTTTAATCGACCCACTGAAGCGGCTATTCGGGCTATTGTGACTAAGAAGAGCTACCAATGCATCCAGAGAAAGTCACAGTTTGGTGCGGTTTATGGGCTGGTGGCATCATTGGACCGTACTTCTTCAAAGATGATGCGAATGGTGAGCGCTACCGAGAGATGATATCCAACTTTTTTTGCCCAAAATGCAAGAGCTTGACTTGCATGACATGTGGATTCAACAAGACGGTGCCGCATGCCACACAGCACGCGCAACAATGGACTTATTGAGAGGCGAGTTCGGTGAACATTTTATTTCACGTTCGGGACCGCGGTCGACCGGTCAATTGGCCGCCTAGATCGTGCGATTTAACGCCTTTAGACAATTTTTTGTGGGGCTATGTTAAAGCCATTGTCTATAAAGACAACATTGAAGCATTTATTCGTGAGATACCGGCCGAAATGTTGGAAAGATTATGCCAAAATTGGACTAAGCGGATGGACCATTTGAGGCGCAGTCACGGTCAACATTTGCATGAACTAATCTTCAAACATTAAATTATATGCACCGTACTATCGATTCAAATAAAGATTTTATGCATTTTTCTGAATTTTATATGTTTTTTTTTTTGGAAAACTTTCCTATAGCTCTTAAAAAATAACCCTTTATAAGGGTTTACTCCTCAATAAGAAATAAATAAATAATAAAAAGCTTATGCCAATGTGATCCAAATTACAGTAACTTCCACCCTAGGGAGTTAGGATGGATCATTAGTTTAGAAATATTTATATTGGCTGGATATTATGTATATGTATATCTTCATTTTTGATGTAGTAAACACCAGTATTAGGTCATAGGAGTTAAGACTAGCTCTTTCTAGTTTTGCTGTATTTGAAAGCAGAATGTGTTCCCCATAGCAGAATGTCATATGAAAAAATTTCTTTCAACACAGTCTTAAATAAATGTGGATAAATATGCTAGTGAAGTAGAGGAGATTTCAGTTTGATTTGTGTTTACTAAGATTACACATGGCAAGACCACGTTTCGCGATGTTTATATACAGGATACAGACAGTGTTTGTTAAAATTTTCGGACAATTCTTTAAAATTCGAGTAAATATAACATGAACACATTTTATTGAATTTTATTTTCCAGCTAATGAATATGCGACTGCAGGAATTATTCGCCGTGTATTAGAGAACTACGCAATAGTCTGGAGATATATCTTCTGGGTATATAGCGTTATATAAGAACATTAAAAATTGCTAAAATGTGCTCGATAAGTTGTTAATTACTAATCTGATGGTAGTAAAACAAAATTTCATACAAAATCATATATCAGTAGTGGGCTGATCCAAGATTTCAAGCACTTGGAAAAATAAGCAAACGCATTGATTTTTTAAATCGTCCTCTTTGTCCAAGAATAACTTCGCTTCGTCATGTCGAGTTTGATATTACATATTTTTAATAGCCGCTTTGTGAGCTTTTAAAACAGATTTGATTAGGTTTGCACTTCAGTGCTGAATAATCTTGCAATTGTAGTTTGATTATTCTCCTTTTCTCTTAAACGGCTTGCCCAGGCATATCAATTTAACTTAGGCCATAGTAACTGCAGAGGTCACAACGTCTGTAAAAATATCCAGAGCACTAGATCTCCTCTAATTTTTAAGATTAATGGTTTCATGTAAGTGTATTTCAACGAGCGAAGTTTTCTGTTAATAAAATTACGGGAAATATTTGCCACGTTAGTGGGTGCGTTACACATTATCAAAAAGGTATGTTATAATCCAATGACAGATCTAGTAAACAAATCATTAAAAATTGTTCACGTGTGATATTTTTGACAATAGAAAATTCAATTAGAAAGATAATATATCGCTTATCGCTAGATGTTATAACTAATATAGTAGATAATATTGCATTTTGCTACTGTTCTCCCTTAGGCTTTCGAAATTGAGAACAATATAATTTGAGCTTGGCATTTGAATCGCCAACTAATATATATTTCGATCCAAGAGTGAAAAAAATTCAAAAACTATTTTGATATTATACGTCAGAGGGTAAACATTTAGGATACGAAATTATTATGATCGAGGAAATTGATTCAGGTTGTCTCGATGTGATGTTCTCTAAACTCTGATATTGGAAACTGCCTAAGGCTTTTACGAAAAATCACCGCTATGTCATCATGTACTTTTTCATTTGGATGCTTAGTGTCATATATGGATTGTTCATCTACTATTCGAGTAAAATGGGTTTCAGAAACTAAAATCATATTTATTTTTTTAAGTTTAACTTTATTCCTATATTGGAGGAGGCCATTGGTGTTCCAAAGACAAGGACTGAAAAATTTTTTAAAGATTTAAATGAGACTTTAAGTTGATAAAAGTATCCTTAAGTACCTGTTAAAATCGTGTATAAGAATTCAGAAGCAGTGATTTATCATGCCATCGAAAAACAACTTTCTTCCTTTGACAAGATTTATTAAATTTATTAGTGGTGATCCTCTTATGTCTGAATTTTTTGGATGAGTAACTTTAAAAAATGTCTACAATTAAAAAATGTTTTTTATGTTTTTTTTTTTTGCATTTAAATTATGCAACGTGATAAGCTACGGCTGTTTATAACACATTAATATTTTTGTTAATTGCATCCACTTGTAACCAGCAACCATCATCAACCTGCAAACTTTTAGTAACGCCTGGCATTATTGGACTATTTAGATTTATTTTTGGTGAGTTATGGTTTTGTTGTTCTCAGTTTGAAATTATTGATATTTGTTTTTTTAGTGAATAGTGAATACTGAAATTGCAAAGTACTTGTATACTTATTCAGCTTTTTTGTGTGTAGTTTGTTGTTTTTATTACTCTAAAAAAAATAATTTTCTATGAATTCATATCATTTTGCTTGCTTGTTAGTTTAAATTGCTCACTGGTATTACTTACACACATATATAGTAAATCCAATCCCCTGCACACATCATCTCTTAAACACCCATCATTAGCAAAGTTTTGTCTCATGTATCGTCAGAGTTTTAAAGAATAAAATGTTGATATAAAATCATTTCAATGAAATATTAACAAGTAAGAAAATTATAGTCGGTCTAGACCGACTATACGATACCCTATACCATGCGTTTAGAAACTCTATCTCTTAGGCCCAACTAACTGGACATAGAAAATAAGCAAAAACCAAATTTGAGTGGAATTTTTATTAATTTTTTTTGGCTGCAGATATGAAAAAGTTCATATCGGATGCTATATCTATATGGGGACTAGGTCCAAAAATGGACCGATCCTGATCATGTTTGGTAAAGTCTCTTGTATTTTGCAAAAATATATACAAACAAAATTTGAGAAGAATCAGTGCAATATTTTTGTTTTTTAATAGATTTAAGTGAAAATCGGGAAGCAGCTCTATATGGGGCTAAAGGGATCATTTTTGGACTACTCATTAATGGATGTAATGAACGCATATAAACCCAATTTAAGTAAGATATATATGACAATTTGGATCTTATGACAATTTATGTCGATTTCATAGGGGTAATTTGTATGGGGGCTAGGTCTGATCGTGGACCGATTCTCACCAATTTCAATAGTGTTCATGCCATGGCCGACAAAAGCTTACGTACCAAATTTCATCAAAATATATTCATATTTGCGACCTGCAGTTTGATTACAATGTTTACATGGACACACAGACGGACGGACGGACGGACATTGTTAAATCAACTCAGAAAGTGATTCTGATTCGATCGGTATAATTAAAGATGGGTCTAGGTCAAATATTTTTGGTTGTTACAAACAGCAGCACAAAGTCATTATACCCAAACCACATAGTGGTATAGGGTATAAAAATGAAATATAATATCAGTGAAATGATTTTCCAAAAATCTATTGATGCCATTTGTTATCGGCAAATAAAGCGCACCAGTGACCTCCACTTGGATCTTGAATACAGAAGGCGATTGGTTTAATTCAAAATTTCTTTATTAACCAAATTGTTCTTCTTCTAATATTAAAATACTTCTTGGTTTGGAAACCACTGGGAAAATTGCAAATAAAATTTAAAAATTTACTTATTTAAATTATATTAAAAAATCCCGAACACTGCGTTTAAGTTTTGGCCAAAATTACAAGTGGTAAAATTAATTATTAAACATGGCCGATAAAAGTGACGCTACTTGACATTTAATTTACATATATACAAAATTAGATAATTTAAGGATGTAAATTTTAGTAGTAAAAAACAACATACAGCGCCGGCTAAAAATTTTAAAAATGAATAAAATCTAGTAGATTTTAGTAGTAGCGATAACACCATCATTGGGTTAGGCGTATGTTTAAATATATTTTTTTCATTCCCTCGTTATGGACATCCTTTGACTCAAAGTAATGTATGTTTATACCCTATACCACTATGTGGTTTGGGTATAACGACTTTGTGCTGCTGTTTGTAACTACCAAAAATATTTGGCCTAAACCCATCTTTAATTATACCGATCGAATCAGAATCACTAACTGATTCGATTTAACGATGTCCGTCCGTCCGTCTGTGTGTCCATGTAAACCTTTTAATCAAACTGCAGGTTGCAAATATGAATATATTTTGATGAAATTTGGTATGTTAGCTTTTATTGGCCATAGGATAAACGCTATTGAAATTGGTGAGAATCGGTCCATGTTCAGACCTAGCCCCCATACAAATGACCCTTATGAAATCGACATAAATTGCCATAAAATCCAAATTGTCATATAGATCGTACTCAAATTGGGTTTGTATGCGTTTATTACATCCACTAATGAGTAGTCTAAAAATGGTGCCTGGGACAACTCTTAGTGATAGGCCCCATATAGAGCTGCTTCCCGATCTTCATTTAAATCTATCAAAAAACAAAAATATTGCACTGATTATTCTCAAATTTTGTTTGTATATATTTTTGCAAAATACATGAAACTTTACCAAACATAGTCAGGATCGTTCCATTTTTGGGCCTAGTCCCCATATAGATATGGCATCCGATCTGAACTTTTTCATATCTGCAGCCAAATTTTGTTTATGCTTATTTTCTATTTCCAGTTAGTTGGGCCTATGAGATATGATCTCTAAACGCATGGTATAGGGCATCATACAGTCGGTCTCGACCGACTATAATTTTCTTACCTTTTTTAATATTTCTTTGATTTTTTAAATTATAATACTTATATAAATAAGCATTTCTCATTTCTTTTTTAATTTTTAGGTTCCAAAAAACTTTATGTATCTTCGTGTATACGTTAAGAGAAAATCAATTAAAAATGTTTTCCACTATTTTGGAAATTTCTTCTGTATTTTTTTATGCTTCTTTTATTCGATCTGCTATGTGGTGAGCCTAATAATAAGTATACAGATCTTAAAAACTAAGTATTAAAAACTTAAAAATGATTTATTTTTTAAACAAAGGTATTCAACAATTAAAATATCGTTAGAAAACTGTGCTCCCAGTAAACAGCGGGGTTCTACGATATTCTAGGCAGGTCATTTCTTCGAAGACATGTTATGCCTGCAGCTTTTGTCAAATTTAATACAAGTGGATTCGGATGAGTTTCCAATTTCATCTTATAATTTGTTTGCAGACGGGGGATTTAATCCTTCACTAGAGGATTATTCAAGCCTTTGGGTCTAGTTTCATTCTTTATATACCAAGGAGTTCCTCGGTATAACATCGATGTCGATTTTAGATGCGTTTCTCCAAAGCAGGACATCATATGTCCATATTGGCTTAATTATACTCCTTTGTATTCAAGGGTAAATTTCGATTAGTGGTTTATTAGCCCATGTAGGCTAGAAGGTTTTAACTTTATTTGGGTTTTCTTAGCTTCAATGTATTTGCGACATGTAAAGCGTCGATCCAAATGAATGCCAAGGTAGGCGAATCGTTGGTGTGTGGGATTACTAAGTTGTTTAGAGAAACTGAGGAACAATTTTGTTCATTAACAACATTGATCAATCATTTAGCAACATTGATCAATTCTAGGGTTTTGTGAATGCTGAGAACGGCTGTATCATATGCAAAGTTGACGTAGTTATTCGCTGCTCCGTTGGTATATCAAATGTAAGAACTATATACAAAAGAGAACCTGAGAAAGACCTGCTTTAATTTTAAAGTCATTAGTGGTGTGACTTTTGTACTTTAGGATTCAAGAATCCTCCGGCAATTTGACGGAAAAATATCTTGTATTTTATATAGCAAACCCTCGTGGCATACTTTATCGAATGCTTGGGCAACGTCCAAGAAGATAGCCGAACAGTAATTCCCATCTTCAAATGTTCGTCTTATCCGATCCGTTATGTGATGTAGCCGTTCAATTGTGCCATGTTGTTTACGAAAGACAAACTGGTGTCTGGGTCTGACATCAATTTCCGTATATCAGTTTTTTGGATCATTATAATCTGTGAAGTATTCTAAGAGTTCGGAAAGTAACCATTCTGAAGCATTTCGTTGAATAAGGAGGTAAGATAAGATATACTATTGCTGTCATAGGTAGTTATTTATTAATTTTTGGGCAAATTCATTATCGATAACATTGCACAACTCATCGAAGGTGAGTGTGATTGGGTTTACTGTGGCCTGATTATTTTCAATATGCACAGGTATTTGATTGCAATTGGCTTATCGATTTTGCTCAAAAATAAGACTTAAATGATCAGCAAATGTTTGTCACTAAGTACAATTGTCGTTTTAAATTTTTGTTCTGTTTTCTATAGAGAATGCTGTTTAGAACTGCCAGGAGAAAGGGTTTTTAGATAAGAGTCTAGATTTCGACTTGTCTTAACGCTTCTCCTAGTTTCTTTGTTACACTTAAATTGGGTCTAAACTTTACTGCAGGGGATCGATGGGATTGCCATTCTTTCTAAGGCGCCTCAGTCGTCACTGTAAAATATCATTTCTTTGAAAATGTGTTTATCGGTATGTCTTGAACCGCTTTACCAATTAAAGGTCCGATTATATATATTTTTTTGTCATCTCAATACCTTGCATTGGGTACCGTCCCAATCGGACATTTCCAACTCGAGATATGATTTGTCAAGTGAAAAAGGTCGAAAAAATGACAATATCTCAAAAACTGTTCCATAAAAAAAATTTAACCTTGATTTTCGAATTCAGTGGGAGAAAATACATAAGGAAAATCACCTCTCATCAAATGTACATTTTCGGTGTAAACTAGTGTAATTCTTCTATTTGGCTGTGGCTTATCGTATGTCGGCGGTTTAGGCGATTAAACATGTGCAGTTTAATTCAATGCCAGTGTCCCCTTCATTTTCTAAGGAAGATGTGTTGTCAATGTGACTATATATATTTGCGAAACTTTAACCCATTTATCTTCGGTTATGTTAGTTTATAGTCCTGAGAATAATAAACGTGATCCTCTCGAAGGCAGAATGTGACATGGGATTGGTCTCTGCCGGTATTAGAGAACCGGTTTATGAGATCTGGTTTTTCTTTAAATCTGTAGGCCAGTGTGTAGATTGTCCTTGTGGGAAAAAGTCGAGATTTCGTTGTTACATTAAGACATTATTGAGTTGCCTTCTTCTAGGGCTTATCAGCCTTGGGCCCCAGTATGGATGTTTAGTATTGTAATCGCCGGCGTCAAGGAGTTTTTCGCTGAGTGTTTCAAGAAATCGCTAAATTGAGCTGATGTTATTGAAAATCCTGGTGGACAATAGATAGCTAATAAGAAAGTATTGCTAGTGTGCAAAGCAACGCATACTGAAATTGGCTGCAAGTAGTTTTTCGAATATTCTTCTAGGGCATAATAACGAATAGAGACCTAATTTTTGTGTAGTTGGATAAAACATTTGTTTAATTACTTGATGAAATTATGGCAAATAGTTGAAAACTAAAGTGATTCAAAATTAATGTTTCTCAAGAAAATTTTAAAATACACGTATTTTATACTAAAAAAAGTTTTTAACTATAAAATAGTTTGTAAATTTCAATTGATATGTTCAAAAATAGTAATGCCATTAATGCACAGTAAAAAGTTTTGGTTTAATTTTAAAACTCAACGGTTTTCGTTATAGACTATTTTGGAATTAAATTTAAAATTAATGCCGAAATAGTTTATATGTAAAACCAAAAAAAAATTTGGAATAAAAATAACACCAAAATTTTAATTTAATTTTTCCATTTAAAAAAACAATTCCTGGTCGTTTACTTGTAATACCGAATTTGGCATTGGAAGTTAGTCTCCATTTCTTTTACTACTTCATGTTTTATTGTAATGCCTAAAAAGCATTAAAATTCTCTCTTATAATAATTTTATTCCTTCAAGTTTAAAAACAACACTTAAGAAGGTTTTGAAAACATCTGTTTTTAAAAGAAACGCAAAAAACAACATGAGCGTGCCTCTTTAAGTTTAGAAACAACACCTGAAAAGAAATAAAACTCTCTCTTTTTCTTACAATTAATATCGACAACGGTATTAAGGTAATACATTTTAAAACCATGTGGTTTAATGGTATTAAAATAGCTTATTGATACAACGAAAGAGCACAGGAAAGTATGAAAATGTATGCGAAAGTGAAATGTCGTGAACAATTTTTTATTGTCAAAATTTGTGAACTAGAAAGTGAGGAGTTCACTCCAAGTGGAATAATAAATTCAAGTAAGTGCAAGCTAAGGGCAACAGAAATCTATCTTGTGTCTGTCAATATATTAGTGTTATTTTTTATGGTAACGCTATGGACCGAATTGCCAATATGAGTCTTTTTAAATCCATTTAAGCCTAAATCAAATATTTTTCTATTTAGCTTTAGTTATAAACAAGGTGAATTTCAATTAGTAGAAGGAAAAGAGGGGAAATTTAAAGATAGGGACGATGCAGAATTGCATTTGATGAGCTGCCAGGAAACATTGAAGGCACGCGTCAAATATTGCACTGTAGATGTAAACTTATTACAGACGTTCTCCATATTCGTGTTTGATTCTTCATTGGTAATAAACTCTTTAAAAAGTTTAGTAAGCTCATATTTAATTCACTGTCTTTATCAATATAGATTTTGTTCGATTTTAAGCTTCGCTATGATGAAATAAAACCAAATGAATTATTCAATAATTGTCAGAAATTCAAAAATTTTGCAGGGGAAGTAGCAAATGAGGCTGCTGACGTCTTACCATTTTTATTCAGGTATTCGATCTGTATTTTCGGCCTTTTTATGTATTCAATATTGAATTTGACATAACATTGGCCAATTTTTTACATTTTGTGACTAACTCAAGAGAATACTTATTAGCACCCGATGTTTAATATAAAAATAAATTTAGAAATAAATGAAAAATTACAAAATGCAATGAAATTTGTTTTATTTATTTTCAGAACTGAAATTTTACCAAAAGGGTGTTAATTTTAGCCCTGAATAGGTTAAAAGTAACACCCGTATAGCATACGATTAATTTTTGTGGGGTATTGAAAATTACACTTATTCATGAATACAATCCATTCCGGATGGTACTTATTCAATTCTTCTTCATATTTAATAATACAACCTTTGGTGTAGAAATAATTCAATAGGGTTTACATTAATGCTTCTTACATATTATTTGTATAATATTGTAGTTTAATTCTAGTATCAAACAAGAATACAATGTACTAAATATTAGTATTATTTTAATGCCATAAAAAATTGAGTAAAAATCAAATCTCTCTCACTGTCTCTCTTTATAATAATACTATACTGGAGTAAATTTAATTCACTTTTGGATTTATTATATATGTATACACACCGGCTAGGTATTAAAATTAATCTAAAACTTTTTACTGTGTGAAAATATTAATGGCACCCGGTTTTAACACAAAGCTTTCTAAATTCTTTCTATTTGCATTTATAGGAATCAATTTCCAACAGCGCTTTTCTATTCCTTCGCGTTTTATCTGCAGACAAAATTGGCGTGTTTTCATCATTTAATTACTTTTAGCACCAATTTATGCAACTATCCATAAAATGCTTAAGCTCTTTATACTTAAAGCAATAAGCAAAAGTTGAAAGTCGCGAAATCCCACATGTTTCCATATATTTTGGCTAATCAAAGTTTTAACATGCCGTAATTATTTTACTGTTAAAAATTATACAAATAATTGGATTACATGATGGACTAACGACTTTCAAATAATATTGCGATTGTCCCTTGGCAAAAATTCTTTTTTCTCAAACTTTTTTTAACTTTTGGGATCATACGCTCCATTAAGGTCGCAACTAACAGTAGAAAACTACGATGGATATCATTGTATGTTTAAAAAATTATGAAACACAGCGAACAAAACGATGAAAAGGTCAAAATGTAAAGATAGATGCAAGCTTAAACCACACGTTTGTAAAAAAAATTTGAATTGAAACAATCATAACAATCTATTCAATTAAAACATAACAATTATCACAATGTTCAATAAATCGCTGATGAAGGCTGAAATGCCAGAAACCGGTCCGATTAAGAATACAGTGCAGTTATGAATTTTTGAAATACATGCTTTCTTCTTCTTTACCACGCACCATTTAAACAAAATTAAAAATTGCATATTAATTACAGTAGTAATTGCAATATGTCTGAAAAATGACGATAAAACTAACAAAACAAAAAATTTTCTTCGCTTCAAAGCGTCATCTCAAATATATGTAAAGTGCATATGTAGTTATGTACAAAAACCGTACATCACATATGACAACTCTTACGAAAACTGAGAATAGTGGAAATTAGAAGTATAAATGCAAAAAATATTCAAAATTCAAAAATAACGATTGTTTGTTTGGACAGAGTTGTATCTTCTGAAATTAATACAAAGTAAAGCTGTATGGTACGAAAACTGAAAACTAACCACACTGCTCGTAGGCCTGACTTTAGGTGAGTGTGTTAAAGCGCTGACCAAAAAGTGCAAGTACGACTGTATGTGAAGGTTCATGGTTCAAAACCTCACGGCCGCCCTTAGTAGAAAAAATTTTCATATAGAAACAATCTATTCAATTAAAACATAACAATTATCACAATGTTCAATAAGTCGCTGATGAAGGCTGAAATGCCAGAAACCGGTCCGATTAAGAATACAGTGCAGTTATGAATTTTTGAAATATATGCTTTCTTCTTCTTTACCACGCACCATTTATAACAATTATCAGATTGTCTAATATAATTATTGATGAAGTCTTAATGCCAGAAACCTATCTGATTAAAAAATTTTACAGAGTAGTTGTGATTTTAAGGCGGGATATATATGGTCAAAATGCATGACAAGCATTGTAGTGGCATTAGTGAAAATGTGTTTGGATGTGTCACACCGATGATGATTGAAGCAAAATCAAAAATTGCGTGACGTGCGATTTTGATGTGCGTATATCGTTGATCGTCCTGCATGGTCCCATTTTTGATGTGACTTTGAAGCGATTGGATGCAAAAATGTCGGAAGAAAAGAAAACCATGGTGTTTACAGCACAAAATCAAATACCAAATGAATGATTGAAGAGCAATGCAGTATGGTGTAAGAGAAGAGTTTCATGCACACATACATGAATTTGACGTCAAGCATTTTGACCGTGTATACTGGCCTTAAGCAACACTTAACACTTAAATTATTAATGGCAAACAATCTGAAAATGTCTGAAACAATTGCGACCATATGAATTTTTAAAAATTGATGGTACATCAAATATTTTTGATGTGTTAACATCTATTCGCTCAGGGGGGGCAAAATCCAATTTCACAATACAATCACAAAAAGAGCGTAAGAGAAAATCGGTGTGAGGTACATGTAAGTGTATTGGTGTATTTAGTAAGCAGAACCGCCGAGTTCGCTGTCTGTTTAGTAAAATCATAAATCTTTTTCGTTAATTTTAAATATTCAAGTGTATATTTGCTATTGACAGAATTTTTTTAGTAAGCAGAACCGCCAGGTGTGCTGTGAGTTTAAAAAGCTAAATACTAGGAAAACTTTGAAGAAGTCGAAAATAGAGGTAAGTGTTTTTTCCAATTGTATTTCAGAAAACATCAATTGAATTTCAGAAAGTATCCATTGTGTTTCAGAAAACATTAATTGATTTTCAGAAAATATCAATTGTATTTCAGAAACAATCAATTGAATTTTAGGAAACATCAATTGAATTTCAGCAAGTATCAATTGTGTTTCAGAAAACATCAATTGATTTTCAGAAAATATCAATTGAGTTTCAGAACTTATCAAATGTATTTCAGAAAATATCAAATGTGTTTTCAATTATCAAATGTATTTCAGAAATTATCAAATGTATTTCAGAAAATATCAACCGTATTTCAGAAAACATCAAATGTATTTCAGAAAACATAAAACAAATAGATATCCTAACTGTTAAAAGTACATCTAATTGAAATATTAATAGAGGAGAGGTGGCACTTTGCTTATATATATATATATAAACCTTATTTGGGACATTTCGTTTCTAAACTTAATTTTCTTATTGAAAATATACTGGTATAATTTGACTTTTGAAGCTCTGTGTTTCATTTTTTTCTAACTTTTATGTAAATGCATTTTATTTTGTATCATGAAAATGAAACTAATCTTAGGTTTTTTTTACTATTCTTTGAAAAAATTTTTTTTACTTTGCAACGTGCCTAAGCAAATGTACATGCACAAAGCACAAACGATGCATGGGGTAGATCGCAAAAAAACACCCCACTTACGACATTCATAGATATAATACGTACAAACATTTATACACATACTTATATGTAGGCTAGTCTTAAAGTTTTGGATGTCATGTAGATAAGGTAATTACTTATATAAAAGGGTTTGCTTAGGAAGCTCCCATGATCGGCAGGGCTCTCATGATGATTTTTATGTATGTTACATATAATTTTTAAATTCAGCTTTAGCAAATAGCTGAATTTTATCGAATGAATTCTTCAAAAGAAAATTATGTTTCCCCTGTTTTTAAATTTTTTTTGAATAGTCAGGGCGTATAATTATTATTTGTTAGTAGAGTAGAAGAGATGTATACGTATGAATGATAATTTTATTTTTGCATGGATATATTAACAAAAAATTGTTTCTTTAAGCTTTAGTTACAATTTTACTGAAGAATGAATTGAGAATTCATCAATGGTTCCTGAGTTTTAGCTGAAAAGTTAAGCAATCCAACATCAAGATAAGGAAAAATATAAAACGTCATAAAAAAGCCCTGAGAATGCCAAATCCTTTGGAGGTTTTACTATACAGGCCTAGAACGTTCGCCGTGACTGGGAATTTCTCACCCTCAGGCAAAGACCCCGAAAATGTTTCGCAGTGCAATAAATACAAGTTTACTTGTATTTTTTATGTGGTACATTAAATTTACTTGATTCACAATGTTAGTTATTTCACCGAGATCTTTTGTGGACCCTACCTGTTGTCACAAAAAATCATTCGTTGTCATAACCAATTGAAATTTAGATATTTGGTTAATTTCTGAAAATAGCGATTACGATATTGATATTAAGAAGTTACTTGGGATTTTGATATTGTGCAAACAATTTTAATTGGTTGTTTTATGGAAACTTAATTTTATTGAAACAACGAGATGTCAGCTGAAGCCATTTTTTATTGTCATTGAATATGACATAGTGAAAAGCATAAAGTTTGCAAACTTTGCCATAATTTTATTTAAATTAAGCCCATCTAACATATGTATGTGTGTAGTTCTAATCGACAAAGAAAAAAGCTTACATACAGATTCAGTCTCACCCTGGTGATATAAGTATCTTTGTTAAATATTTTTGTTAAACTATTTTTCAATAGTAAAACCTAAAACTTTTACAATCACCTATGTAAATATCTATATATATATATAAATATATATACATATATGTGCGTATTTAGTTTGTCAATTCTGAAACTTTGTATGTTTATTTATTTTTTTTTTTTTTTTTTTTTTTTGTAATATTCATTTTGCCTTAGGTTCGCTGGCCGTTCATGAACTACAAATGCGGTTGTTGCACTCAAATGCAGCAGCAGCTGCTTTTTGCTTAAGTTTTCTTTTTTAATAGATAAATATATGCAAGTAGTTACTGAATGCATCAATGTAGGCCTACTGTACACGTACTCGTATGTGTTTGTTTCTAATAAAACTTTATACATTAATTTAACAACAACCATATAAAATCTATTCAAACACTTGCATACAAATGTTAAATGTGTTGCAAAATATAGACATAATATTTTGGTGTGAACAAAATATTAATGAAATTGCTTTGCCTAAAATGTATCCAGAATGTAATGAAAAAAATTCATTAGCATGTTGTTTTCGAAACTAAATTTTGTGCCAACACTTTTTTAAAATTATTAAAGTTGCCATCAATCAATTTTAGAAATATCTCGTTTTTATACAAAAAGCAAGTGTGTTTCGCTAAAACAAACGCTAAACACAACCAGCGATAACATGATCTACAGCCCAGAATTTACCACAAACGGCTCTGCTAAATTCTTGGAAAACTTAAGATTCTCAAGAAATAAGGTTAAAAATTGGTTACAATAATTTAAAGAAATAATAAAGAAAACCAACCCATAAGAACCAAGTTTTTATTATACTCCCTTCATTTATAACTTAATTTACCATCATGTAATTAAATAATTGATTAATTGAAAATGAAATATGTCTAGAAAATCAAAAGTCCCAGCTCGATTGGAAAATGGTAAAAAATCGATCCAAAGTATTGTCGGCAAACAGGCAAGCAGACACTACGAGTTATACTACAATGAGGTATTTCAATTCAGTTAATATTTGCAATTTCTTGAATTCGGAATTTTGAAATTACGATCCAGGCAAATTTCAGGATTTCGTGATAAACATAAGAAATAAAAAATAACACATTTTATTAAATGCAATTACTAATGGGAACTACTATTTAAAAAAATAGATTCCCGTATTTTATTGTTCCTGAAATATGGCAGCGTCCAAAGAAAAAAAGTCATTAAGAACTCACAATAGGTGGTAAACATTCAAATGATTATCTTTAAAAGTATTTGTTTGCCTACAAGTTCAGTTGAGGTGTCGTTTCAAAGGTTAATGCCTTTAATATGACAAATGTATTTTTTTTTGAATGTGATAGGTCATAATCATAGAAAGTATAACTCAATAATTTATAGTTTTAAAATTAAAAAAAATATGTATACGTATATTTTGACTGATAGTCTTTTCTTCTCTTGAGCTAAATTATATGTGTGAGTTTTTATTGGTTCCCGATTTTTTTTTTTTAACAAAATTCAAGCGTTAGTTCATTTCTTTATAAGAAATAGTTGGTAAGCTCTCTTCTAAATTAATTTTAAATTATTTGCCTTTTATAAAAAATAAAAAAAAAAAAATGGTTAACTTAATAAAACAATATAAAATCAAATTAAGTAAATATATATTCATTACATATTTTTTTTCTTATGTTACAGTTTTATCTCAGGAACTAATATTGTATTTAACACAAGTGTATAGAAGACAATCAGCACCGACATATATATATTAATTCTTTTACCTATTATATTTATTTGATATTGATTAACATTCTAATTATAATAAACCTTAAAGTTAAAATCGATTTTTTTTTTAATTTTAAAGATATAACTTTTTAGGATATTCTGACACAAAATTTTGATGTGATAGTGACCTCTCACCTTTTTCAAAAAAAAAAAAAAAAAATAGGCATTCAATTATTCATTATAAAGCATGTATCAGATCCACCGAAACCACGCCGCTAGAAATTGCATGGGCCATGTCATATAAGTACTTCGAATCGGTGGAAAATTCAATTTTTTCTGGAGCAGGGGGCATATTTTGCAACTCAATTTTCTGGAAGCCGTGCACCACCTGAAAATATATAATAATAAAATAATTAATACTGGTTGACAATTATAATAAATGAGTGATAGCAATAACTTACCGGAAGAGTTTCACAAGTTTGATTTGACGGCTCAGTTTTCCGGTTGCCGATCTCGGTCCAGTGCTGGTTGATTTATCCAAAGCTTTAAACAAATGCCGAAACGAAAGTTCGTCGAAGTATAGGAGGCAAACGAACCAATGCAATGGTCTTTTTAACAGCAATTCGAATCGTCGTATAATTCTACCGTGTGGGCCAGTGTTTGTTGGCTCACCGTCAGTGCATATTCCAATTAACGCATCCAGTGATATATTTTTATCGTTGAAAAAATCACTTAATTTGGTTGTTTTGTATTCAGCGGTTTCATGTTCCAGTCTTACGTAACCAATCAATTCAGAATTGTGTTCTCTCAAAATAACAAGATGAGGTTCTGTTACCATCCTAGTATGATACTTCTCATCAATTTTATCTATCGTTAAAGTATCATCATTTCTGCCATCGAATGAAAACGCTAACAAATTGGTATCAACTAACCGTTTGCGAAGCACTTCTTGTCTGCATTACTCTTTTTCTCTGCGAACTTTCGATTTATCCATGATGAGAGGATTCCAATGCTTATCTTTAATTTTAAAATCTTGAAAAAGAGCGGTTCCCAATGCTGATGCTACTCTATCAGGCACACCAAGTCTGTCACATACCAAGGCAAAGTTAAAACAATCGTATCTCTCTGTGTATTGTGAACTTGTGTTTCTATCCATATCTTCTTGAACCGGTGGCGGTGCGTATATTGAATCATCGGGATCTTGGTATGTTGGCATTGATGACATACACGTTGCTGCTTGCTCTTCAATTTCAATCACAAATGCATCCATTGTTAGCCTTCTCTGATTATGTTGAGGCGTTCGGGAACCAAGCCGCATGCACATGGAGCTGCCTTCAAATCGCATTTACATGTTCCAATGTAAAAAATTGTTTCCAGAGATTTTACATACTCTGTAAATTGTTGGGTTTTGTTTCTTCTCTTGATTTGGCCTTGATATTTGTCAAGCAATCTATTCAATTTATTACATACACTTTTTTTCAGCATTATCTCCATACCAAATTTTTCCCAAATTCCAATCAACTTATCTTGTACTTGAATAGTGAATGATTTATAGGAAATCATTTTTTGTTCTGTTTTAGCACGTTCGCTTAAGTAAAAATAATATCTCAAGATATCCAGATGGGTTGGTAAATTAAGATCAGTAGACACACCAAAAACAGTAACATCATGCTTGGGTATATGACTCATTGGGTTTTCGATAGTTGTTGATGCTTCATCTTGCGGTGTAGAGGATGGTGGATTCATTGTAAACTTTTTGATTTGGAATGGTCACTTCACTTATTATTTTTTTTAAAGTATTTTTTTATCTGAAATTAGCACTTCACACTTTGAGTTCTTCACATCGACTTAATGCATTCACAAAAACTGTTGCGTTATATATGGTCTACGAGACGAGGTAATAAGAATGAAATGGTAATTTAAATTCTACCTGCCGTGTCTTGTGATGGCTTAAAAACCCACACAAGCAATTTTAAGACCTGCAATTGTGTCACAGTGATACGTTAATTTTTTAAAAGGGTTAAATAAAAAACCCACACAACTAAGTTTACGACATGCAAATGCATCACAGTGATGCCTTGGTTTTAAAAGGGTTGTAAAAACGCAAATTTCTAATAAATTTTTTTAATTTCTTTTCTATTACTAAGTTAAATTCATTTTTTCATTTACATATGTTCCGACTAAAAAAATTTTTAAAGAGAAAAATAAACTCTAAAAAGAAAAAACACAGGCATTTCGCTGATTTTTTCATGTAAAGTGCCAAAACTGGCGATTTTTTTAAAATGTTTATATGGGGAACCCCACAGGGGAGTTCCAGGGGGTCTGCCACTGGCATGGGTGAGTCGGCCTTCCAATGTTAGGCGGGTCAATCATACATTTGGACTAGATTGGGGCACTCTAAATGGTCCAAGTGAGACAGACAGACAGACAGGTCAAAAGTTGGGACATCCGAATTCGTTTTAGAGGTATGGTTCCTTCGGCAAAGTTTCTTATAATTTTATATATGTATTAGTAGCAATTTCAAATTCATTTTACTCCAAAAAAATTTCAAAATGTAAAAATCTGTAAATCTGGTGGACAGCTAAAATGAAATACCTTTCAAATGAGGGATATTTGGTTAACATAGGATTAAAACTGACATTCTTACATCGGTCACAAGAAATCGCCTTGCCTATAAATAATACAGATTTGTTCATATAACAAAATAATGAACTTTCAGTCATCCAATTACTTTTAAATATCATAATATATGATTTTAATCATAAAATTTAAATATTATATGTATGTAATTCAAAAACATATACATATTTGTTACTCTAATAAACTCTCTGTGTCTGAACTTATATTATAATCTATTTTAAAACATCCTCGTATTTATAATATTTTAATTGTTTGGTTTAATTAAAGAAGTCTTCTATTTTACTTAGTTTTTATGCTAATTTGGACTGAAAAAGCACTTTCCACATTCGGTGAAAAAGTTGGAATAGATGAAAATGAACGCTCATAGTTTATATGTCATACTCAAATGGGCATATGTTTAAATCTTTATAGTTTTTAAGTCCATGGACCGGACAACTTTTGGAAACCAATTATAATTTAAATAATTTCTAAAATCGAATATTTGGTTTTAAATACTCCAAGAATTTAAAATATATGTACACAAATGTTTAACGTTATTTCTAGATTTTAATGCTTTATCTATAGATATCAATTTTGATGGTAGAAACGCTCAACAGCTGCGCCGCAATATATTTCGTTGGTGGGCAGCTGCTTCTTATTTAAATATATTAAATGTTGTTAAATTTTATATTTTTATCATTGATTTTTTGTTTAATTTCATTTTGTTTTTCAAAACGTGCCAACATTTCATTGAGTGCCACTGAACATTCAATAGTGCCAAAAATGGTACTTTTGTGCCCTTTTTAAAACAGTGATCCCCACTTAACTTTCTATTGTACATTCGTTTTTGCTACACATTCGTAAATACTTGTGCGGTTTTTTCCAAGTTAATTAAGTAAGCGAGCACATGTTTCCCTAAATATATTTATGTTTGTCGAAACAAACCTCATAACTATATACTAAGGTAGGAAATTCCAACTAAACAAGCAAAATATTTGAAGCAAATGCTGCCAAAAATTTATTACAACAGAACGTAATAAAAATTGAAAAAAAAAAATAAACAACATTAGTATTTTATTAACATTAGTACATACTTCTTGTTATTGGATTTGGGAAGAAGTCGCTTTTTATTGAACATTTTAACAATTATTGAATGAAACAGCGGATAAACATGTCTAACCGATATTTGGTTATATATTTATAAAGAACTCGAACAAACCTAGAGCGCTCTCCAAAAAGATGTAAGTGATGTAAAATGAAAAATCTTTATTAATGCTTCCAAATGAATTTCATCGCAGTAAAGTTATTCTCTTCCAAGCAATCCTCTTCCGATACAAATCGCTTGTGACAACTTTTTTTGTAATCCTCGAAAGTTGTAAACGTATTGAGTATCTATTTATCGAGGTAAACAATGAAGGTAGGTGTTTATAGGCCTAAGAAAAATCTTTGTAATATTCGGTTTTTTCGAACTTTGAACAGCTTTATACGATGATGTTATCTTAGCAGGAGATATCAATTAAAGCATTCTGGTAGATATTATTTTTTCTGATGACTGTGCCTCATTTGGTTTAATATCACCTAATAACTTACATCCTACACACTTCACTGCAACTAATAATACGCTTTTGGATTTGTTTCTCGTGAGTAATGCAATTAATATACTACTCTATGATCAATTGTCTGCGTCATGTTTCTCCAAGCATGATCTCATTTTCACGATTACATGAAGACTTGAAAAACATTAATTTTAGATTCCTCGAGGAAGATTTTTTTAAAATTGATTGGAATGTTTTGTATTGTTTGATTTCTGTATATGACCAACTCTCTTTTCTGGAGCAATACATAAATTATCTGTTTGATCTAACCAATAAAAACGAAAATTGTTAGTAATAAACAAAGACCCTGGTTTTTATCTGAAATAAAAGATTACATCAATCAAAGAGATTTTGCGTATGCATGTTGGAAAAGATTTAAAACAACAACATTACATGAGGATTATCTGACTGCTAAGAGAAGCACGAATGAAATGATTGGCCGATTTTTATGCTGACAAGTTTTCTTCCGTCATTGGTTCCAAATGAACACGGCAAATGATACGAGAAGTTGGACTCGTTAAATTGACGAATCGAGAACCATGTTCGATTGATGCCGATACAATCAATACAAAGTTTTTAAGTATTCCTATGGCTCGAACAGATACAGATTATTATATCAATAACCATTCGAATAACAATTCTGAATCTTCTTTTTCTTTTGCTGCAGTAGACCAATGTGACGTTTTATCTAGTTTACTTACTATAAAATCGAACTCTATAGTAGTGGACGGGAATAATCCAAAGTTTCTTGAGATTCTTTTACCTCAGCTACTTCCAATTATAACATTTTTCTTTAACAAAATATTAACTTCAAGCTACTTCCCATCGAAATGGAAAGTAGCTAAAACCATTCCAATACCCAAAGCTGGTCCAAATTTTAGACCAATAGCTATTCTTCCATTTCTCTCTAAAGTATTCGAACGTATTATACATAACCAAACGAATTGTTCCTTGGATTACAATAACTTGCTAACAGATCATCAATCTGGGTTCAGAAAAAAACGCAGCTGCATAACAACCTTAGTTGATGTTACAGAGGAGATTAGGAAGAAACATGATGATGGCAACACTACATTTTTAATGCTTTTACCTCACGCAAAAGCGTTTGATATCGTGGATCATAACATTCTTTGTTACAAACTTAATAACTTTCTGAATTTTTCTTCGACCGCTACTCAGTTATGGTCAACATACTTACGTGACAGGTATCAGTATATTGAAGCCAGAATCCAAAAACAAAGGCACTGCCTGCAGTAAGGGGTGTGCCTCAGGGTCCATTGTTGGGCCACTATTATTTTCACTGCACTCAAATGACCTCCAGGCATTTTAACGAATTGTAATGTAAGAATGTACGCGGATGACGTTCAACTTTATACCAGTTGTAGTAATGCCCTAATCGACCAATGTATTATCTCTATTAATCAGCAACCCCATCGTGTTTATACATGGTCAACGGCAAAATGTTTAAAGATAAATCCGACAAAATCTAAATGCATTGAAATTCAAAGCGACTTGTCAAACTAAATATTATACCTAATATATATATATATAATCAGAAAACTGAAATAGTAAAATCTGCTTAGAATCTAGGTATATATTCTAACGACACTCTTACGTGGTCGAAGCACATTAACTATGCTTGTAGTTGTACTTTCTCTATGACTAGTACACTTTGGCAAACCCAGCACCTATAAAAATTAGAATCCTACTTGCCAAAACTTATGCCCGTTTTACTGTATGGTTGTCAGCTATTTGCTAAATGTGATACAAATAGTAAAAGGAAACTGAACGTTGCATTTAACAACATAATCCGATACGTGTATGGACTTCATAGGCGTTCTTGTGTATCTTTTTTTCATCTCTACTATATGGCGTTTCCAGTGTTGCCGTTTTGGTTATTTTTAACCAAAATTGGTTATTTTTTTTTTCAATGTGGAGATGGTGACTTTTTTTTCAATCTGGTAACTTTTTTAGCAATGAAACGAATGAATATTTTTTCTGTATTTTATGTGATAAATTTTTTGAATTCATAAATTCATACAAAACAATTAGCTTTGATATTTATTGCTTCTCTCGCTATGTTCACGCAAGGTAAAAGTCTGTAGTTCGTTTTACTAAATAATCAACTTTAGGATACCAAAATATACATCACTGTTAAATTGGCGCAACACTGTATAAAAAAAATTGTCTGAATTGAAAAATTTGTAAGAAAGCTAAGTTTGTGGTAAAAAACACACAAAAAACATAAAATTTAATTAATAGGCAATCGGCAATGGACAAGTAAGTATTTGCGTTTTGAAATGTTTGAATGTATTTAAAGTCAATTATATTTTTTAAACTCATTTTAGGTTTTTACTGAAAAATTCTGCAACCAATGCAAATAATGAAACAGAGGAATTATCATCTGAAAGCGACAATGAAAGCAGGTAAAAACTTAATCGTTTAATTTGTCATACATTTTTGCTCTATAAAATATATTTTCCATACAGTAAAAATAAAAACAATCCCAAAAGAAACTTTCGGACTGCATGGCTGAATGAATTTCCTTGGCTACTAAATAAAGATGGTAATGGGTATTGTATAGCTTGTGAAAAGAAATTGTCCAATCACGTAAGCTATTTAAAAAAACATGCGAAAATCCGAACTCATATACAAAATGTGGAAAGGAAAAAAAACCAAATCAAAATAAATTCTTTTGTAAGTGCAGAAAAAGGAAATCTTGCTAAACAAGTATACCAAGCCGAACTAGCACTTGTAATGTTCCTAATTTACCATAATTTGCCATTTATATTAATGGATTATTTACCCGGCTTATTAGTGGAGTGTTGTCCTGACTCTAAAATTGCAGGGAATATTAAATGTGGCAGAACAAAAGCAACACAGCTAGCAGAGACTTTGGGGAATAAAGCCAAAAATGATATTATATCTAAATTGAAAAACACAACATTCTCTTTGATCGTAGATGAAACCACAGATGTATCGACCAAAAAGTCGCTAGTCTTAGTTGTTCGATACATGGACAAATTGCCACGAAACATTTATGACAGGTTTTTAAGTCTTATAGAGGTTGTAAGCTCGGATGCCAAATCACTTTACGACATCATAAAAACCTTTTTTAAAGAACATGGTATTCCTCTAGAAAACATTATTGGGTTAGCAACTGATGGTGCCAACGTTATGGCTGGAGAAGCTAATGGGTTGCAAGCTAAATTTAAAAACGATATAGATATATTTTATATTAAATGTACTTGCCACTCACTACATTTATGTTCTGCTTATGCTTGTAAGAAGCTTCCTGCACAAATTGAAATTCTTTGTAGAAACATTTATAACTTTTTTTCGCATAGTTCGAAACGTATTCTTGAATTCAAAGAATTTCAAGATTATTGCAGTGTAGAACCACATAAAATATTAGGTATTTCTGTAACCCGGTGGCTGGCACTAGAAAATGTAATTAATCGTATAATTGAGCAGTGGACTGCCTTGCAGTTATATTTTATATCGTTCCACTTCGAAGTAAACGGTATAAAAGCTTGTGAAATGGATGAACTGATAGGCGACGCTGGCTTAAAAGTGTATTTTTTATTCCTCTCATATATTCTTAATATAGTTAATAACTTAAATAAAGAATTTCAATCGGAAAAGGTGCGTCTTCCATACGTCTATAGCCAATTGGAATTAAATTTCAAATTAATTTTAAGTAATTTTACCAAAAGCAGTTATGTTAAAAGTTTAGTTTCTTTGGAAACAGTAAATTTATTCGATGAAAGGAATTACTTAAATGTGGAAAATATTTTTATTGGTCGCAAAGTTGAACTATATATGCAGGAATGTAACTTGTCCAACTTAAAGAAATATGAAATTAAAAAAAATATACAATCTTTTTATATCGAACTTTTAAAAGAAATTTCAAAACGTTTTGACTTTTCAAGAAAAGATTTAAAATATCTTTCCATTATAACACCAAATCAAGTTTTAAATAATTTAGAAATAGCTTTGGAGCCTTTATTGTCATCATTCCCGAACTTTACAGGCGATAATGAAGAAAAAATTTTAACCCAATGGAAACTATTAAGATTTTCTAGCATATCAGAATTAAATAGTGATATGGATATAGTTGAATTTTGGGATAAAGTATCCAAATACAAAAATGGAATGGGTGAGAAATGTTTTGAAGATCTTATTTATTTTGTTCAAAATTTACTAACATTGCCACATAGTTCAGCTGCTGCCGAAAGGAAATTTTCAGAACTTAATTTAATAAAAACCAAGTTTCGAAATAAACTTGATTTTAAAACTATTAATAATATAATGCAATCAAAAGAATTGTGCAAAAACCAAATAAATTCCCACTATGTGTGGTCTGCAAAAGGGACGTTTTAGCTTTATCGATTTTTTTTTCTTAAACAATACAGTGATGAATGTTACCTGTAACTAATTTGTTAATCTCCATTTGTAATAAAATTACATTGAAGATTTTTAGTTATTAAGTATTTAATATGTAAAAGAATTACATTACACTATGTGTGGTCTGCAAAACGGACGTTTTAGCTTTATTGATTTTTTTTCTTAAATAATACAGTGATGAATGTTACCTGTAACTTATTTGTTGATCTCCTCTTGTAATAAAATTACATGAAAGACTATTAGTAATTAAGTATTTGATATGTAAAAGAATTACATTTTTGTTTTGTTTTTTGTTAACTCTGAAGTACAAATTTTGTTAATTTTGAAATCCAAATGATAAATATGGTAATATAATTAAATAAACACATAAAAAAATTTTGGTTATTTTTTTCTCATTTGGTTACTTTTAAAAAAAATTTTGGTTACAAAAAATTTTTTGTCGTGGCAACACTGGGCGTTTCCCTAGATAATCTTTCAAACATGAGAGTTTTAGTTTTTTTTTTTTTTTTTGCATAAAATAGTATACACCCACAAACCAGATTATCTGTACGGCAAAATTTATATTTCAGATATAAGCAGGGGAAAAAGAATTAGATATTCGCACCAATAAATCAATTTTGATTTCTTGTGGTTTATTGCATAGAAAAATCTAAAACAATTTTAAGATTACAATGATATGTTAAGCTTTTTAAGAAACTTAAAATAATTCAATTCAATATCAGTGTTAACGAAAACAAATTTTTTCGCAAATATTGGAGGTGTATTTTGGCAATATACTATTAGTAAAAAAAAGAAAAATAGCATGAATGTATAATAATAAAAGAAAGATTAATAAAAGGTATATCCTCTTTTAATGTCGGTGACCATTTGCAAGCGCCCAGGATTCGATTTTACCAAATTTTAAATAGTTTCCAAAGAAGTCTCTTTTCAAAGTTCTTCTACCTCAGCAATTGTCTCGTCACGCGTTCTAGTTAAGCATTAGCTTCTATTGCTTTTTATGTAAGCACACACGTTCTCAATACCATTTAAATTAGGTCTCTGAGGTGGATTTACCTCCACACCTCTCAGGAAATTAGTAATCATTCAGACTTTATGGCATGATGCATTATCCTGTCGAAAGATAAAGGACTGCCCAATTAATTTGACACCGCCCATTCAGAATCTTTAAATATTTGCCTGCATTCATAGCAGCATTGATTGGTACCACAGCGTCGAAGCTATTGAAGCACACATATCCCCAAAACATAACCAAACCTCCACCATTTTTATACCCTATACCACTATGTGGTTGGGGTATAATGACTTTGTGCTGCTGTTTGTAACTACCAACAGTATTTGATCTAGGCCCATCTTTTATTATACCGATCGAATCAGAATCACTAACTGATTCGATTTAACGATGTCCGTCAATCCGTCCGTCTGTGTGTCCATGTAAACTTTGCAATCAAACTGCAGGTCGCAAATATGAATATATTTTGATAAAATTTGGTATATAAGCTTCTATGGCCATAGGATGAACGCTATTGAAATTGGTGAGAATCGGTCCATGTTCAGACCTAGACCCCATATAAATGACCCCTATGAAATCGACATAAATTGCCATAAGATCCAAATTGTCATATAGATCTTACTCAAATTGGGTTTGTATGCGTTTGCTACATCCATTAATGGATTGTCGAAAAATCATGCCTATGGGACAACTCTTAGTTATAGGCCCCATATAGAGCTGCTTCCCGATCTTCACTTAAATCTATAAAAAAACAAAAATATTGCACTTATTCTTCTCAAATTTTGTTTGTACACATTTTTGGAAATACAAGAGACTTTACCAAACATAGCCAGGATCGGTCCATTTTTGGGCCTAGTCCCCATATAGATATAGCATCCGATATGAACTTTTTCATATCTGCAGCCAAAAAAATTAATAAAAATCCCACTCAAATTTGGCTTATGCTTATTTTATATGTCCAGTTAGTTGGGCCTATGAGATAGGGTCTCTAAACGCATGTTATAGGGTATCATATAGTCGGTCTAGACCGACTATAATTTTCTTACTGGTTTTATTTTTCATTTTTAATTTTTCATTTTTTATTATCCATTTTTTTTTTAAATTTTTTTTTTGTTTTTCATTTTTTATTTATCATTTTTTATTTTTCATTTTTCATTTTGTATTTTTCATTTTTCATTATACGTTTTTAGTTTTTTATTTTTCATTTTTTTTTTTTTTTATTTCCATTTTTATTTCTCATTTTTTATTTTTTATTTTTCATTTCTTATTTTTCCTTTTTCGTTTTCAAACAGGTTACTACATATAATAATTTTTTCACCAATACAATCATGTCACACAAATTTTTTCTTACGCTCACATGTTACGCTGTTTTTGTGATTGTATTGTGAAATAGATATTTACCCCCCTGCGCCTCTCGCAATTAAAAATTAAATGAATACTCTTATCTATTTCAGTTATATTACAGCGACATTCCACTGCGTACAGTTTTGTCAATATACTTTTGTCCACCATGGTACGTTGCATTAAATGTGAAGTAGAATATATATTAGAAATATTATTTAAAATATTAAAACATTAAAACTTTTGTTTACATAATTTTCGGAATCCTTAAATATCATTTTATATAAATGTACCAATATATTTCTGGGGGAGCCAAATTCATAAACATATTGAATAAATATATTGAATATGCTTAAACTCGGAATATGTTTTACATAATTTTATCTGTAATTAATGTAAAAATAATGGAAAATCTAAACAAAAAAGTTTTTGTTAAAAAAGTTAACTATTTATTCATTGACTACAAATAATTCGTGAAGAGGTGAAATACGTGATGAACTATATGAACTTCTTCAACCAACTATTGGTAACATTGGAAATTAAAACATATAAGAAAATTATAGTCGGTATAGACCGTCTCTGCGATAACCTATACCGTTCGTTTATAGACCCTTAGGTCTCTTTTTATATACAGAAAATAAGCATAAACCAAATTTGAATGGAACTTTTATTTTTATTTTATTTATTAATTTGTTCAGATATGAAAAAGTTCATATCGGATGCTATATCTATATGGGGACTAGTAGACCGATCCTGACTATATACGGTAAGGTAACTTATATTTCGCAAAAATATACACGAACCAAATTTAAAGAAAATCTGTGCGATATTTTTAATTTCTGAGAGACTTAAGCGAAGATCGGGAATCAGATTCATATGGGGGCTATGACTAAGAATTGTCCTCTAGGGCTTATTTTAGGACTACTGATAAATTGATATAAGAAACGTACACAAACGCAATTCGATCGAGATCTATATGATAATTTGGATATTATTACAATTAAAGTTGATTTCATTGGGGTCATTTGTATGGGACTAGGTCTGAACATGAACCGATTTTCACTAATTTCAGTAGCGTGCATTCTATGGATGATAGAAGCGAATATAGTAAATTTCATCAAAATATATTTGATGAAATGAACTTGATTGATATGGCTAAAACTGTTCTGGAAATACGAATCATTTATTGGGTCGATTTAGCTATGTCCGCTGATCTCCTTGTCTGCCCGGGTGTCTATATAAACCTTTTAGTAAAACAAAAGATCGCAAGTGTGAATATATTTTAGTGAAAGTCGCTATATAAGCTTTTGTTGGCCATATTAAGAACGTAATTGATATCCCTACACAAATATCCTATATGAGAGTGATTTGATTTACCTAACATCCCAATTGGTTTATGTGTGTTTATTACACCTAGTAATCAATATATGCCGTGTGGGTCAATTCTTTGCCATCGCCTCCAACTACAGCTGTTTCACTTAAATCTATCAAAAAATAATATGGATTTTTCTCAAAATCCGTTAGTGTATCGTCGTTCGTAAATTATTGTGTTCTATATGTTTTTTTATTTTTTTTGCTTAATCCCAGTTAAAGTTCTAGCGCTCTTACTCTTAGAGGCGTTTACAGAAAAGCAACAAACTACATTTCTTTCCTTGGTACGAAAGTCGCAAATTTTTTCGGTTCAGTTTTTTGTAAGTAGCAACTAAACTTTAGCAACTAAACTTTAACAAAAAACATAAGAACACAATAATTTTTTTTTCTTTTTATTTGTTTATTTATACACAATTTTGAAAACTTAAACTATAATAAACACTAGTTAACAATATAGTTTTTATTTAATATATGTATATACCATGTCCCTTAACGAGATCTCAAGTATTATTAATATAATAACGTTTTTTTTAAATGGGTAAATTATATACTTCAAATGAAGAAATTTTATATGGTTTTTAATTGTAATGAAAATTTTTTGGAAAAACATTACTTATATATTGCCTTTAATAAGTTTATTTTCCAAATATAATCATAATATTTTGGAACCTATTCCTAATATAAAACAGCATTCGATATGAACTTCTTCATTTCTGTGGGCAACAATTCATAAAAGTGCTACTAAAATTTCGTATATATAATCTCAATATTGAATTAGTTGGATCTAACACTTTCTCTATAAACTTATAATAAAGGGTATCGGATAGTCAGTTTAAGCCAACTATAATTTGTGTACTTGTTTTTGTAGTTATAATCCTAATAATAAAATCGTTGTGCGTTTCTTTATAACGAATGGTCCCCCGAAAAATTGGAGCTATCGAGCTAAGATTGATTATTAGGCGTGTAACCTCCCACATAAATTACATATTTCAAATATCTATATGTAGACCAAATATTCCTAATGTCTTAGCGAAATAAACCAAATATTTCGAATCTGCAAAACATTATTTAGTAGGTGCAATGTAGACCAGGGAAAAACTCTGCGACATTATCTTCTAGTTAATTTAAGGCGTAAAAAGTCTCTTTCTTTAACCATTTATTTAGCTTTTTTTTTTTCTTCATATCTTTGTTTATGATGTCTTCAAATCTTAAAATTAATTCATAAATATTAAGTCCAGCTAGTGGCAGACAAAGATTTATTTGCTCTAAGATAAAATAATCATAATAAGTAACTATTGGTTGAGCACTCCTTCCGGTTTCTGAGATTAAAAATCTTACTCTGTTTAAAGCATTGGTGGATACGGTTGTTTCGTAGGCTGCGTACTAGTAGATTCCGGAAACATTCTAGGCGGTTTTAAGTAGTTTGCACTATGTCTTATGGAACATTTAAGTTTGTGCAAATACGAATTTCTCACGTACCATGGTGTGCCTATAATTATTTTTAAAATCTTGTTTTGACAGCATTGCACTCTATATATATGTGCTTAAAAATCGAGTTATAAATCATAAGCTTGCAATCGAGACTTAACTTATAATTGCTGCAATTGAAATTTTATTTGTGTTACTTTGGCTTCTATGTGGTTTTTCCAGATAATTTAGCGATCAAGATGTACTCCAAGATATTTAACAATGTATGTTTTTTTCATTTATTTGAATCTTCCACATATATAACCAATCTTTACTTATTCAATGTGGCTCTACAAAAGAAGAAATTCTTTTTCGAGGTAAGGGTGTTTTCATTTATTGGCATCGTAGTTGTATAGATTATGTAGGCCCATTACATAGTTAATAACAACGAAAATATTAATTAAGTCAATATCTTTAAAATTTACTATAATTTGTTTTGTTTTCTATTGGCCAAACAACATTTTTTTTTGTGAGGTCTACAACTCCACATGTTTTAAACAATTCATATGAATAGTATGCGTAAAGAAAAGAAATCTTTACATTTGATTAAACTTCAAACAGAAAAGGCTTTTTGCTCTAACCAATATATGTTCCCGTATACCTTTTTGAAAATATTTAAAAGGCATGTGTATATTTCAAATTGTTTTTGAACTCTACACAAGATGTCTTCAAAGCACCTTCTGTTATTATAACAATACATCAAATTTTTGTTTATGCAAAACTCGTGTATGTAAATTTCAGAATACCAACAAAGTAATTAATCATTAACTTGTTGTCATATATACTTTGTGTTTAAAAGAAAAAAAATTAAATAAAAATATAAATTTGTCACCTTTGTATACATTCAGTTCTGAAGAACTGTGTGTGTGTTCATCTAATTTACTCAGCATTAAATCTATCTCTATTTAGTAGCACGTGTGCCTCCCACGTTCTAAATTTCTTGAAAAGACGAACCAAGTGTTTTTCTAAGTTAATTATCTGAAATTCTCACTAAAACAGATCATTAAATGAAAATCAAATATAACAACAAAACAAAGCAACAAACTAACAATATATAAAAAAATATACCTAATAACAAATTACCAAAAGTTTATTTGCCAACAATTAAAACAAATTCCTCTCCCTTACAGAGACTGACCTCAAAATTGTTTTCGTATTTTATATCCTTTGTAAAGAGGTCATCTTTAAGAATTATTTTTGATTATAACGATATCGATCTGAAAATTTTAAATATTTTTGATTTTGATAATAACTACCTCTCATAATAAATATATGTGATGTCTACTATACCGCTGGAAATAGAAATTATTTGTCATTTTTTTAAATTCTTTTAATAGCAGTTATTGATGGCTTTTTTAAATAAATAAACAAAATTAAAAATCAGTCAATAACTTTTACCGATAGAATAAAAAATAAAATTAAGTTTTCGTTTCGTTTTTATGTAGAATTTTTAAAGATCTTGATTAATTGACATAATGTATACGTTCACCAAAATATATATATGTATGTTCGAAGTACCAGAAAGGCTTTCCGGTTTATATATGAAAGAGCCAACAAAACAAACCATAACGTCATGTATAAGATTTACAAGTATTCGACTTTAGTAAATACCAAAACTTACAATTATGAGGGGTGGTTACCACTTTAACCCATTTCATCCTATGGTACAGAAAAGAACAACTTTGTAATGCGATAATGTTCATAGATACATCGTGTTTGCATTTTGAACTACTTTATATTGAGTATTGCAACACCAATCCGTTATGACAAGAAGTTAGTATAATATAAGGAACGCTTGAAAGAATATGACCATTTTTACTGAAAGATATTTTCTTTCGAACTTGAAAACCAATGCACCCTGAAAGATGTACTGTTTGGTATGGATTTTGGGCCGGCAGTATCATTGGACCATTTTCTTCGAAGGTGTGGAAGGAAAATGCGTTACAGTAAACGGTGAGACCTGCCGAACAATGATAACACATTATTTGTAGCTGATTTTCGAAGATATGGATCTGGATAACATTTGGTTTTAACAAGATAAAGTGCCGTTCCATACAAGCCATGTCCCACAAACTTTGTTTGTTGGCCACCGCGATGTGACCCCATTGGACTGTTATTTGCGGAGAGCTGTTGAGGGTGAGTGTTACGCTAACCAGGGTCAATTGAAATACAAAAAAAAAAAAGAAACTAGTGAAGTCATTGGCTTTATACTATCGAATATTTACTAAAAAATTGGGCTGATCGTATGGGCTATAGCTACGAAAATAGGTAAGAGTGTTAAATTCGGCTCTCTTATATGTAGCCTTCTTGATTATAAAATTAAAATATTTTATCGTTGATGGCTTGATGGCTTTAGATCTAAAGTGTTAAAAAAAAGCTATTTTAAGGTCAGTCATTACCATCTATCTGAAGAGCATAGCTGTTGGAGAACCCCCTATAAAAACAAATATTTTAAAGAAGCTAAACAAACACAGGTGAAATTTTATAAGTAAATAATTAAATATATTTATAAGAAGTATAAAATCGAAGATGATTCATAATTATTGGATATAACTGCGAAAGTCTATTATTTTCTGTGAAATTATTTATTTTTTTCGACTCATTTATATGCTTATGAACACACAAAAATAAGGTTGGCACGTGATGCGTTTGTAGGCAATTTATTTTTTTAAAAAGAGATACATTCCTTGCAATAGTATTTTTTGTGCTCTATCTTATTTGCAAGAATAATTTTATTAGTGCGATTGAAAAAGACTGTTTGTTTTTAAAAATTCACTAATAATGTACATAGTTAGTTCCTGATTCTCAAATTTTTATATCATTATTACCAAAATGTAATAAGCTTAAGTACTGCATAAAAAAAAACTAGAAACATTGTACAACTTTGGAGAAGAAGCGAGGTTTGAGTTAAGCAAAATTTTTTGTTGGATGTTGAGGAACCCCACAGTGGGCTCTAAGCATTTAAGCCACCAATAATAAAAATCGAGTATTAATATTTGCAACCATAAAGATATTGAGTTTAGTGGAGGCGAGTAAAAAGAGATAATGGAGAAAGAAAAACCGTATTTATTTCGAGATAAATTAAAATTAGCGACCGCTTATATCTAACACTTTGTGGGGTATATTTATTTGTTATTAGTACTACAGAACATTGATTATATGCATTATTGATAATAAAAAATATTCAATATATGTATGTCTTCTGGGTTATTGGCTTAAAGTTTCTTTTCAAGACAGATTATGAATGGACTATATTCAGATATAAGAAGTTGTAAATTATTATAATTGTTAAAATATCAACGAATATTCCATTGTAAAGTATATGGAACCATAATTGAGTAAAAAGATGAAATTCTAATGCTTTAGCATTTTGTTAAATGAAGAGTTTGTTGAGTGTACTAATCTGTCGTGTCGTTCAGATGCCATAACTTCAATTTGCTTATCCGTATCAAAACTGAGATCTGAGAGATTGATAGAGTGGTTTAGCGAATTACAGAGAGTCTTGTTGGCTCTCAGAGTAATAGCGAATCTTGGTGTAGTTGTTGTTAATGAATGTTCAAAATTGTTGTTTTTGAATTTTGGAATTTTTCTCAATGGTATTTATAGGGTAATTTGAATTAACTGTGTTTAGATCAGCTGTTTTTAAGTTTTTAATAGAATTTTGTGTGTAACGTAGAGACTTTTTCTTCAATATGTTCTGTTCTAAGAACTTTTGTTTTTGTAACACCACAATTTTTCCAGTATGTTTTTGTACAGACTTTTGGCGAGTGAGGGGAAATTTTGAATGAACGCCTGAGCGCAAATTTTTACACCATTTTAGGGTATAACATATAACCTATAAAGTTAGCGATATATTCCCGCCTTTTTATTTTATCGATTCAGGGTGGTTGTAGGGATGAAAGATATACAACAAATCCCCAGAGGGTATTTTCTTAATCCATTAATTTTACGCATTTGTAGAAAGGCAGTTGCCTACATATCGAACATTGCATTCCAAATATACGAGTGGAATATTTTTATTATACCCTCCACTCCATTGTGCAGAGGGTATATATAAGTTTGTCATTCCGTTTGTAATAATTAGAAAAAAAATTTTGGACCCCATAAAATTTATATATTTGTGATCCTTATAACAACCGGAGCTGATATAGCGATGTCCGTCTGTCCGTCTGTCCGTCTGTCCGTCTGTGGAAATCACGATGACGGCAACAATCGGGCAGCTAGGGTGCTCGTTGGCATAAAAACTGATTCATTAACATCCTAAAAAGTTTGCTATTTAAAATCGTCCAAATCGGTCGATTAGGGCCCGAGATTTGAATGAAGAACTAAAAAAGTCTTGAAAAAAAATAATTTTCTATGTTGTTCTTGTCACGATCATGCCCTCAATAGTACAGCTACAGTGATCATTTTTAGTGAGAATGATTCACCAAATTCATGGAAAGATTTCTACTTCAAAAATCGTTAAAACCGGTGGAAAAGGTCCAGGGAAATCTCTGAAAAAGTAAAAAAAAAAATGAAAAACATGATATTTCTATATTGTTCTTGTTGTTATTCTAAATGTTGCATTGTTTTCATAGCTGGACTTGTTGTTTTTGTGGTCGTTATGGTAATAATATACAAAAAAAAAACCCTTTGTACATTTTTTATCAACTCAGGTAGAAAAATTTAAAAGTTTCCATTGTTTTGGCATCACTAAAAAAAAGTGGGAAAGTGGTTAAAATCGATCCAAAATTTTTCGACAAGCAGACACGAGTTAATATAAAGGGAGTAAAAATTCACCAACATCTAAAGCAAATAATGTAAAATACCTAGTTGTTAATAAAAAAAAAACAATTGGGCAATTCACAATGGGTAATGTATCGTTGTATCTGTTGTATCGTGTATCACTTTACAATAGTGTAAAATTGTTGTTGGTAATTTTCACTGAAAAATCTGATACACGATCCAACTTCATTTGCTATGTTTAGTAAATGTTGTATATTGTATCATAACATATCAGTTCCAAGTGAATGCCAGTTTTTATGAAAAAGAAAAAACAAATACATAGAATTTTATCAGCATAAATAATTATAAAATAAAATATGGCAAATAATTCAAATAACGCAAATACATCGATAAGTTTATTTATATCAAAATTAATGTTTATATTTTTTTAGTATGTATTTTCTCTTTCAGTACCAACCAAAACATTTAACATTTTTTTTTTCATTATAAATTAAAATGCAAGAGGTACGTAACTAAAACTCCAGGGTATATCTCACGACCAAAAAGCAAACACTGACAAGTGTTTTCTCTTATACAAAATAGCAGAAGCAACGAAGCGATCTTTCCTCGTTGGATCGAAAATTACTAAAGAAAGCGTTTTACAATATGAAAATACAACTGAGAGTTCACAACAAATGATTGTATTGTGTATTTCAATACAACATACAATATACAACACCTGTTGTGAATCGCCCAAATGTAAATTTAGCAAAAAAATTTATGTATTAATTTATTTAAAGAGAAAAACACAAAAATAACGTTTGATGTTGTATTTTTTGTGTGTAATATTTAAATATACATACATACACGTATTAAATAATACAAATAATATACACATATTATATATATGCATGTATGTATGTATATTCATAGTAACTGCATGTTAGAAATAAATCGGTTATATTATTTACATAAAATTCTGCAGTATTTTGTTGTGGGGAAAATACATTTCTTTTGCATTAACAGAGTGTCACTTCATTTTGCTCAGCGTGACTGTGCCACAGTAGATGGCGCCATAATTTTTGTTTGTTCTAATTAGCTTTGCAATAGTTATTTCTATTTTTACATGAATGTTAATATTTTCAACTAGATATCATACAGAACAATGTTAAGAGTATACACGGGCTGGTCTTTTATTTCATACGTTTTTTCATTATTCTTTTACAAATATGAACATAAGTTTGGCATATTAACTTTTTGTTGTCTTTACAAAATAGAGTTACCGAGTTCGTCAATGAGTTTTTTGCTTACAAAACAGTTCTACATAGTTATATATAATTATTATTCTGCTTTACCTATAAAATATCTGATTGCGATTACATCTAATTTTTAAAAATTGTTTATAATTAATAAAGCATTATTATTCACATAAATACAAAATTTCACATTTTAAATTTTCCATTCAAATTTAAGAAAATATCAATTAAAATAAAAACTGAAAATAAAATTCCCAATTATAAATTAAAAAATATTAATTGAATTTCAGAAAATCATATCAAAACGTGGGAAATAATAATTTTAAATTTAGAAATATATTTACACTTAAAAAATGTTTACATTTAAAAAAAATATTGCCATTCAGGAGATATTAATAACTTTTCAGTACCGCGATTCAGTAACTTCTTTTAACGATAGTCGAATCGTAAAAAAAAAGAAAATTGCAAAATTATCAGTAAAATTTTTAAATGATATTCGCTATTGTTGTTATCTAAACGACAACCATTTTTGTGTTGTTTATTCAATCGATAAAAACTTAAATTTTTAGGTTGAAATGTCGTCATACATAAATAAAAATCATGAAATAGTGAAAATATTTTGCTTTAATTAAAAAACTTTTTTATATAAATAAAAAAATTAAATAGCATTTCAATTCATTATTTCATTTTCAAATAAATAAACAGAAATATTAGTAAAAAAAATAAAGATATTAAACATAAACATAAAATCATCCTGTCAAACACGAAGTAATTTGTTTTTTTCTATTCTTTGTATTTTTCGCTTATTTTGACAGAGATGCCACTCCTTTACAATTTAAATAAATAGAAAAACAGATTTGTCGATATTAATTTAAATTCAATGAATTTAAGAAAACCTCAAATGATATTTAAGAATTGTTAACATAAAAATTGTTACATAAGTAAACGTAATTTTATGAGAATGTTATTTTTTATATATAAATTTTCACAATTTTTTTTTGGATGAAAATTTGAAGTTTTTCAGAAAATAAAGATAACATTAAATTATTTTATTTAAAATGTTTGAGACTTTTCGTTTTTTGCGTTTTTCATCCCTAATTTGATTATTTATTATTATAAATTTATTCTCTATGTTTTCAAAATATGGCAAAATTTTAAAAAAAAAGTTGAGAGAGCTTTTTTTTTTGGTTATTATTTTGTTACTCCATCCGACCTATATGGCCACAATGAAGAAATATTTGGCCAGTTAAAAGAAACTATACAGCCATCTCCAATTAGCACGATTTAATGCATATAGCCACTCTACACAACCATTACCTTTGCAATGGAGGTTAGGGCGAGCTATTTAATTAGCAAAAACTAAATTAAACGAGAAGTTATGTCATATAACCGGAAACGAAATAATAGAAAAGACGAAAACCAACCCAAAGAATTTTCTGAAATAATTTGGTATTAAGTTTAACAAATTGTTTACTTTTTCCAATATTTTGTTTACATTTATTATCAATACTCAAACCGAGGTGGAGGGTATCAAAGATTCGGCACAGCCGCATTTAACACTCTTACTTGTTTTATACTCGAACAGCTCGGGCACGGCTAACTATGAATAGCTGAATATTGAGTATGGTTTCACCAATCCAATGTAAATGAATCAAATTTAAAACGAAGACCAAGAGTTTAACGTTTGATATAGGATTTAGAATACGGTTTTTCGAGTTCCAGTACAAAGTGCATTTTTCTATATTTGAGCAATAAGTTTTTTTCCCCCCTAATTTTACCAAATTTGAACTAAACAGTTAAGGAACGTAATAATTTTTAAGCAAAAATTTCAATAAATTATTAACTACATGTCGTTAGGCACATTTTTTAGCTGAAGAGTGGCAGAAATTTTGATTAGCTTAGGTTGATAGAAGTCCCATATCCGGAAAAAACGAATGTACACGAATATAAAGATTCTCCTCTGGCCAGCACGTTCGTTTTGCAACATAAATGGTAGAACTGTTATTCGGCAAACGGAAGCATCTACTTAGGGATCGGCCATAATTTTAGGAACCTATGCCTATTCCACCTTCTTACTTAATCTGTCCCTGGCGAATATCGAAGTACCGCAGAGAGAATTGAACGAATTCTCCAATATTCTGCAATACTTTTTTTAATTATAGACCAACACTCAGGGGATGGCCCCTACAAATGCAAGTCATTGTGTTGATCTCAGCAAAATAGGTTATGGAAAGGAGGAAAGAGAAGTGTTTGTGGACAATTGACTTAAATTTTATTAGATTATAACTATGAGGAAAGACCTGCGCTGGGAGTTTATTCCACATACTGCTAGTTCGACTGATAAACGAATTTTCTCTGTAATGCGTTGTGCAATAAACTACTATGTGATCAACAAGAGAAGCGGATAGAGCGAACTGAAACTCGGCCACTTGGAATAAGTTCGCTAAGCTAACATTTCCCATGGAAGTATCTATAGAACAGTGCTGTACAACCCACATTTCGATGATGTTCTAATGAGTAAATAAAGTTGGATACCCTACTGTCATTAATGACCATACGAGTGTAGAGTCAATGTGTCACCTTTCAAGTGAATTTTTTTTTGTCAATAATTACAGAAAGCTATTTAACCCTTCTTGAAATGGTTATTGTTTTGTCCAAACTCTGAAACTATGTTCACAGTAACTGATGATTCTTGTCTTCCTTACGAAAAGGCATATTTCTGCTTTATTCGCAATTATATTCCGAACTTTTAGCCATTTCCTCCTTAACAATATCGAAAGAAAATCAGTGTAAGATAATATTAACTTCACAAATTAGCCATATCCTAAAAAATTATAAAGTTTAGGTAAAGTTTATTGAGTCTTGATCTTTCTCAATTAAAGGATATAGAAAAAAATAAAACTGTATTTTTTTTATATATGAATGGGAAAGAAATCCAGTAACATACTATGATATAAATATTTATTGTTAAAAGGAATTTAGAATAAGTGAATATGGTTAAATCAACTAAAATCTATCTTAAAGCATATGACTGATCCAAGCTATTATTTTCCGGTTTATGGCGAATTATTCTAGGCATTGGATCAGCGAGTTGAAGGATTGGAAAGGGATATACAGCTAATAAGGTTCTGCAGCATTTGCATGTTAGTTTTGTAAACGATTTTTATATGAATACATCTACAGGGAATATATTGTTGTTTATTTATGTGATCTTGGAATTTTCTTCGGCATCCAGCTGCATTATCCTGTTGTTATGTGGCTCACCAAAATCTGTCCCTGATCAATAACGGCTTAGAAAAAGCACATCCTTAGCTGCGGTTTTTCTTTTTTTTTTTTGAAATTTTTGCATATGAAGGTGATGGTTATTTGCCTGTTGATTTATATAGTATGCTCCTCATTATTTGTTTGGCACTCTTAGCAGAAGCATGTAATTGTTACCTTCGAAACATCTTGCTATATGTGCTTTTAACTCCTTATCAGGATTCGCGACTTTTCGCCGATTAGTCCCATAAAAATATTTTTGCATTGTGGAGAATTTAACTTAGCGCCTACTTCTTTTATGATGTTATTTACGTCTGTATTTTCAGATTGATGGCTATCACTACATCATTAGCTTCATTTGAGGATTGCGAATCTTCGGTTTTCATAGTAATATTTTCATCTTCCATAGTATACTTGCGGAATAGGATTTCGTCGACTGGAGTGTTGGTATCAAATCTAAACTTAGAATTTCAACATAGCATCAGGTTTCGTAACATTTTTCATGGATTCTGGCCAGTATTGAAAAAATCTGTATTTTTGATTAAAGTAGCAAATGAAAACGCGTAAATTTAATATCGATAAAACATACATATTTGCGTCAAAAATTATAAAAAAACGAATTTCTTGAAAATTTTAATCTTTTTCAACAACAATACGACTTATTCAACTGAAAATCATAGATAAGGGTCTTTGGCCCCGAAATGGGGATTTTAATTTTGCCTTGGAAACAGGTTTTCGAAAGGGATTTGGATATGTCATAAAATCTTCGGGATTTCGCTGAAATTTTACGGTTTTAAGGTTATCTAAGTAAAATATCAATTATGTTTTTTAATATTTTTCTTAATGCATATGTGACAATATTTTTTTTTTATTATTTATTTATATATTTATTTCAGTCTACGCAATAAATCGATACAGGCATTAAAAGCATAAGATAATATAACATAATAATTTTAAAATCTAAAATAAATAATTTGTGAATGTAACGGCTTAAGTGCATAATAATATTTCGTTTTACAATATTTACATATAGATAATAATCGACAAATTGATACAAACCAATAAAGTTAGTTCATAATCTTCTTAACGGATCGGCGTTGGCGTAGTTGGTACGGAAAACTGGAATTGAAAGTGGATGAAAGTAACGTGTAGGTCGCTGTGGAATATTAAATGAAATATTGCCTAAGAAGAATGCTGACGATACATCCTTATGAATCAGATTTAGGAAAAACGACATACTCAGCATGGTTCTACGGCTTTTGAGTGTTGACAAAATAATCAACGCTAATCTATCTTCATGAGATGGAAAATTTGTTGCCGGATTCCAAGAAAAACACCGCAAACAAAACAGAAGAAATTGTTTTTGAATGGATTTAATATGATCTATGTAGTTATTGTATAAAGGATCATAGATAATTGAGCCATACTCAGGTATAGCTGTTACGATGGATGTAAATAGCTGTTTATTGGTATAGGGATCAGTAAATTCCTTGGCACATCGCTTAACAAAAGCAAGTACGCCGTCTTTTAATATGTGAAATAAAATTCAGTTTTACATCCAGCTAAATCCCCAGATCCAGAAAGGTATGTAGGGCTACCAACGGCTGTCCACCCAAGGAGTAGTTTATATTTATGAAGTTTCTTCATGAAAATCGCATGTATTTACATTTCTTCATATTCAGTTCCCATAAGTTTATAAAACACCATGTAAAAAAGTTATCAAGGTCCTTCTGTAGATATACATGATCAGACTTTACATTGCAAATAAGGAAGATTTTACCATCATCAGCATATATTAACATATTGCAAAATTTTATAATATTCGGGAGATCGTTTATGAATAAGGAAAAAAAAGAATTGAACAAAAATGGCTGCTTTGTTGAACTCTTGAAGGAAAGTTTTATTTATATATTTAACATTATGTTGCCTATCACATAAATAAGACTTGATCCATTAAAAGGTGATACTTTATAGCTTAGGCAGTCCGTGTTGAATTTCTCAAAAAGTTTGTGAATTGAACTAAGTTTGGTAATTTCTCAATAGTTTTTTAACATCAGACTTAAAACCGGTTTCCAAATAACGAAATGATATATAAATTTTTCCAGTAATTAGAAAAGTAACCGTATCTGATGGATGTGTTAATCATGATGGTCAAAGGAAGAAATAATACTTTAAATACCTATTGGGAGCACCATCATGTCCATGGTTAAATTAAGTTTTTAATCTCTTTTGTTCACGTCCAATATCAGCGACTTCAATAAATGGAAATGGAATTATTTGAGTTGAAGCCAGATCAAAAGGATAACAGCTAGATTTATGATATTGGGCATCTGAATAAATTGTGGAAAAAAAGTCAGTAAACGTATTACTTATATCATCATCAGATTCGAAATTTTGATATTTCGTCAGATCTTCTTTTGGATTTTACAAAATTATTATTTGAAGATGCAGACATGAATATATTTATTTATACATATCGCACCTGTACCTCTTAAGTGAGTCAACTCAATATTTTTCAATTTTCAATTTTGCAAGAAAACTATACACAGTGGTCATATCTATCCACTGTAAAAATCGTACATCGGGTTTTCTAGTCTTTCGCAAAAAAAAAAAAAAAAAAAAAATACAGTTGTAACCCTCTTTGTGTTATAAGAGCAGCTTCTTAAGAATCCAATAAAAAGACATATTTTGAGTTGCACCCAAAAAACTTGTTATTTTTGATGATTCACTGAAAAAATCGCAAAAACAACTACTGTTGTATACCTATTATTCGCAATTCTTTACAATGAAACAACTGTTTTTAAATTTTATAGTAAATATTAAAAAAAAACACGTTTTTTGCCTCTACTGAACAATTGTACTTTTTGAGTTGACTCACTTTAGAGGTACAGGTGCGATATATGTTTTTTGGTTGTCATGTTTTGTCTGATCTTTATGTTTTACAAATAATTATTTTTTGTTTGGTTCGAGATTATGTATATAATTTCTAATAATAGAAAAAATAATACGTTGTGTGTGTTTTAATTTCAATTATGATTTTGCACATTTATACTCTTCAGATTTTGTTCTCTCAGTAATACCAATTACTTCATCAAAACTCAGCGCACAGTGCGATATTGGACCTCATTTTTGAGCCAAAATAGTTATTTTTTTTAGATATTGCAATTAATTTTGGTAGCCGGTAAAAATAGATAAAATTCTGCATCTCGACGTGAAAAAAATACATCTCTAGGATTAACGGTGCCCCCACAATGCATCCTGTAAGTTGCGTTTTCATTCGCTTGCGCTCGGTGACTGTTAGAAGTTTTTACGTTTTTCAAAGTGTTATTTCTAAAAAAAAAACTCGAAGCAAGGCTTATATTTTAGTAAGGACCCATCAACTTCAGATATTTAACTAGCCTTAGGGAAAAAAATTTGTAAATATATCTCTTATAATTAAAAAAAATTTTTTCGTGGAGTCCAAAAAATGAGTTACAAGTTGGGCTTAGTTGAGCTCTAGTTCTTTAGTTATTTGGTTAAATATATCTTTCACAAGATTGGGGTGCCCTTTTGCGCCTTTTTTGAAATATTCAAGTTTTTGTTCACGAACTTGAGGCGAAAAATTCTCATTTTCTTTATTAAACTATCTTCTGTTTGTGTTTGATGTTGTGCTTCTCCTTGGTTTAGAGTTTGTAGTTACTGTTGTTGCTATTGCGGTTTTATTTTGACATTATTACATGCCTCCTACTTTGCAAAAATTTTTTATTCGTGGACCAGAAATAATAACAAACGCTTTATTGCCAATTGTTCAGCTGTCAAAAGAGGCACAGGAAGCGCGTAACAAAGATTTTAAAAAATATAGAGAGAAATTTTCGAGAAAAGTCAGCCGAAAGCAATCGAATAGAGACATTTTGAATATGTTTTTCATTATTTCTGATCCCTTGATTTCAAGCAAGAGAAAGTTGCTAAAAAAAACAAAATTCAGAGCTTACCAAAAATGGCATTGGAGCTTTAAAAGCCCCAATATTTCAGAAGGAAAATCCTGACGATGATAAGGTAGATGAAGATGATGATGTACATGATGAAGATAGTGATGGCGATGAACATGAAGATGAAGATGAACATTATAATTTATGCGATTTTTTTAACTGAGAGATCGAGTTTTATGATTAGAATAACTAAATGCAAAAAGCTCCCTTAAAAATGTATTTTTTTGAGGTTAGGTCCGATCCAAGACCCGTTAAGTTAATTTTGACCCCGGATTCGGACTTAGCGACCCAAAATTCATTGATCAACATACAATGTTTAAAGGGCTGTATAAATTCATAGCATGTACATATAAGTCAATTTTGATTTTCTTAAAAAAAATCATTAAAAAAAATTTTCCACTGAAACATATTTACAAAACGTATTTTTTTCTTGTTTCAAAGTATTTTATGAGAAGAAGCCATAATATCGTCAATTAAAGGCTTGTACGAATTATGGCTCAAAAACAAGTTCCATTACCCCACTGTGCGGCGGCTCAATGTGCAGTGATAATATCATATATATGATAAGAGAATAAAGCCAATATTATACAATGCTTCCAAACTATTACTTTTATATATACATATATATCTATTTTTTTTAAATAGTATTCTTAATTTTTACAATATGCTATAAATTTATTTGACTGAAACGAGTTTTAAATAGCTCCACACTGCTTTTTCGCATGATACTATAGTAAATGATAGTAAATTGAAAATTGATGATTTATGTCTTCTTGATTTATAACTCTTCCATACACACAATAACTACAAAATTGCATAAAATATAATAATAGTTGCTGACATAAAGAAAACAAATTAAAAAAAAAGGAATCGTTACTGTATACACTAAAGTAATAAATCGTTTGTGAAAAGCGATAAAACGAAAAAAATCCTCATCAAAGAAATTGTACACCAGACATTCAATCATGTGATCTGATTATCATTTGAGACAGTTTTGAGTAAAATCACATTTAAAATTTTACTCATTGAAACTTATGAATCTCTTTTTTACGATTTCAAGTCATTTACATTGATGACTACTTGTGTAGGCTCATAATGCGATAAACGTTTCGTTGCCATATGGGAACTTATGATAAAGAAATGATTTGTTTCGACTATAATGAATAAATCTAGAAGATCGTATACATTTATATACGCAGTACAATAGATCACTTTGGTCGCAGTACTTCGAACACCTCTTTATACAATACAATACATTTATATACTTTTGTAGAATTTATTTGTTTAATGTGATTTTATTACCAGAACGAGGGATCTATTCATTGTTGTATGGAGTTATTAGAAATGCGTTATATATATAAATATATGCAATTGTAAAAAAGTTATAAAATTTATTTTAAATTTTATGATTTTTTCTTTTTGTTTATTGTGTTTGTGACTAAAACAGCTGAGACCGCACTCTGTTGTAGCAGTAGTTTCCCATTCCGTAATAGGATATATTGTAACATGAATTTAGCATGACTTTACATCCGGTTCTAAATGTAGGTACGTACATAAATACGTATGTCTGTATGTATACTAAAATACAAATTTTAAATTCATGAGAAAATTTTTGAACAATATATTCTCCTGCAATAAAGCGCAAAAAAGTTATTACACAAACTTTCAAACGAAGTAATATCCACAAAAAAACCTCTATTCTTTTTTATAAAGATGGATTATTTGTGATCGTTTTTTTTTCGGTTTTTGGAGTACTAGAAAACTTGATTATCAACTGAATGCGAAAATTAAATATAATTACACAATTAATTGCAATTAAACGCAAGATAACTTATTTAAAAATAGCATATGTAAATATTAAAAAAAAAAAGTATATTAATTTACTACACCTTTTTACTTATAAATTGTTTTATACTTAAAATGCCTACTAGATACATAGAAAACAAGTTAGTACGTTTGGAATTATATATTGCCTTAAATTACCAAGTTAGTTGTAAAGCCTACGGGAAATAGTTTTGATCATTACACTTCATTAAGCTTTTTATTAGATATTCAGTGATTTTATAGGAAACATAAATGTACTATAATGTACTTAAAAAAAAACTTAAAAAAGGTACTTTTTAAGAAAATTAAATTTTACACAGTAGTTAGTTTTAAAAAAGTGATTTTTTAGGCATATATATTCCTTAATAAAATTTAATTAAACAAAATACTTTTTTAAACGTGTAGCTTTTTTATATAGGATACTTTAAAGAAAAGAGTACTGTAAAAAATAGTACATTAAAAGAAGTGTAAGTTTTAAATAAAAGTGTTCTTTAGAAAAAGTATTTTTAAGAAAATGTACTTCTTTAAAAAGGGTACTTTTTGAGAGAAGGTACTTTTTAAGGAAAGACACTTTAAAAAAAGATTACTTTTTTAATGATTATATTTTTCTTTCATATTGGATATTTTCTTTATTATATCGGGATAATAATTAGGTGGAAATACTTGCTTAAGCTAATATGACACGTACAATATACCCACAGACACTATTATGAAGCAATGGCTACAACTACAACACCTTAAACAAAATAAGACTTGAGGAAAACAACAAACACACTGAACATAAACATTTTTTCAAGAGTTTGTTACATCTTCATTCATATCTCTTGAACATTTGAATCGAGGTTGATGATTTTATATAGCAACTCCTTAATAAACGATTTTGTGCAAAGACCAATGTTCTAGCTTAGTTATTGGGGGTGTGACCGTGATTTCCACAGATAGACGGAGAGACGGTTATAAGGGTGAAGAAATTATATGGCTTTTGGGTCTCCGGAAATTAGTTCGATGCGTTACAAACGGTATGATGAAAAGAGTACCCACTTGAAAAAAGTGTACTTTTATGAAGAAATGTAGTTTTTTTTTAATTTACTTTAAAAAAGTACTTTTGCTGCAATTTACCTTTTTATATAAGATATTTTTTTTAACGAAATTTACTTTTTTTTTAAATATGCTTATTTAAAAAAATGTACTTTCTACAAAAAAAAAAAAAAAAAATACTTTTTAAAAATGTGCTTTTTGAGAAAAAGTTTTCTTTTTTTGTGAAAGGTACTTTTTTGAAAAAGAGGATAACGATAAAAAATATGTGGTAATATTTCCTTATGCTAATGTGCAGTATAATCATACATACACCTTCATGAAGCAATTGTTACAACTACAATAATTACAACATAAGAAAATTACAAAATATATATATAAAGACACCAAAAACATTAAACATTCCAATTTTTTCAAGAGTTTTTTCATATTTTCATTTATATCTCATCACCCATTAAACCAATTTCGATGATTTTTAATAGCAACACAACCAGAATATTACTCGTAGTTACCGATATTATGTAAAAAAGAAAAGTATGATTATTTCTTGAGGGTGCGATCCACAGACCAACCGACAGATAAACAGTTGGATAGGCGGTCATCGCTAAATCAACTTCTCTTGTTATAGGAATTAAGAAAATATATGGTTTATGGGGTCTCCGGGATTAATTACGATGCATTAAAAATGGTATGACAAACTGATATGCATATACCTTTTGCTCAGTGATTTGGTTGATGGGTAGTAAAAAAATTTTAAAAATTTTCTTGATAAAATTATTTTAAAAATCTTGTATGAAACGCAATGTAATTTTTATTTTTGTAGACCTTTTTAAAAATAAATTTTAATATATTTTTATGTATTTCAAGCAATCGGATATTACTTAAAGCATTTTTTTTAAACGACAGAACCCCGCCTCACACTTACCCACCCCACCCGACCGAGGGAACACGCCCCCTTAACGTGGGGAGCGTGTACACTCCATGGTCCGAACCCTGGCGGATTCCAAGAGCTGGCAAGTAGATTGTCTGGTCGTAAATCAGCTACAGACTATGTCATCAGCTGATATTAGGAATAGACAAACTTAAAAAATATAAAAAAAAAATAGTTAATTGAGGTTTTCAATTATACCGCGCTTTGCTTTCAATACATTATAATTAAAATCAACGAAATTGTGTAATGCAATATAATCATGACAAATTCTGCTAAAGAGATAAGAATTAGCATAATTAGTCCTAAAGTAGTCTAAATGAAGCGGATAAATGTCTTGTGAATTTACAGGGTATGTTAAAATTTAAATTTGATAAAAGAAACTCCGAGTCAACGTCACCATTCGCAAGGTTGAAAACAAAGGGGACACCCAACATGGTGCTCCTACTCTCAAGAGTTGGAAGTCTGATAAGCCTTAGTTTATTAGTATCTGATGGTAAGTCATCATAACTCCAACCTAAACCACGTAGACAGAATAGCAAAAACTTTTTATAACAAATCAAGCTCACGCGGAAGAGTAATATGACCATTTATGTCATTGCAACTGTGAAATGACTTAACATCATCTGCATACATAAGGACGTTGCAATTCGAAATTACAGTCGGAAGATCATTTACGAAAAGTAAAAACAATAACGGTCCCAAATGACTCCCTTGGGGAACGCCAGAAGTAACTGTTATAATTTTTGGTTCAATATTGCGAAACATGACCCTTTGAGATCTAAACGTGAGCTACAATTCAACCCACAAAATAATAGATTCCTGTATGCCAATGAGTCTTAGTTTGAGAAGTAAAATATTATAATCCACCCTATCCAAAGCTTTACTAAAACCAGTGTATATCACATCAGTCTGCTCACCACGGACGAAACCTCTGAAAACCTCCGACGAAACCTTCGAAAATTCTAGAAGAATAGTAACTGTTGATGTTGATTTTAAAACGCCATGTTGAAATGGAGACATAGTCATCTTTAGTTGATAAGTGAGATAATCAGTAATAGGTTTTTCCATTAGCTTAGGAATAATACTTATCTTAGCTATTCCCCTATAGTTTAGCACATTCGCTTTAAGACCTAACTTATACAGAGGTATAATAAATGATTCTTTTCAAGAAGTAGGGAAATAAGCAATTTGCAAAAGATTGTTGAAAATACACGTTATGGGCACACTTAGAATTTGAGCGCTGTTTCTCAAAATACCAGCAGGAACACCATCAAGACCAGTCTTGTATAAATTTTCAACTGAATCAGAGACGTAAAAAAAGTATCCGTATCAAAGGGAGGAATATTTGATACCGACGCAACTTTTATTAAATATGGATAGTTAGCGAGGTTAAAGTATTTGAAATGGAATTGCTATAAGTAGACTAGAAAAAATCAGCAAACATATTCGCAATATCTAGATAATCAGAGGATGAATTATCATTACAAAACATTGTTGGCGGAAACGACGAAGATTTGTCAAAGAAGGACTTTGGGTTATTAGCATAGTTTGATTTTAAATTATCCAAATACCTCGTATAGGAATTATTATTCAGTAAATTATAATCAGCGCCAGCGGTAGAATATTTAACATAATCTAAATTTGAACAGGATTTTGCGTATTTTTTTTAGCCTCAACAATTCCTTTGAATTCCACAGAGGACCAGTATGCTAATAGTTCTGGTGGGAAAGAGGAATGCATTTAGAAAAACAATCGTTCAAAATCTCATAAAATTTTACCAAAAGAAAGTCCATGGTGCAAGTATTAAGGAGCCGATTATCAACCAAAAATGAACATTCAATATGATAGCACAGTTCAATTAATTTATTATAATCAGTACGTTTAAAGCAAAATGATTTACTCATCGCAGTATTTAGCCCCGTTATAGGCTCTTCTTGGCCAACATCAAGAATTATACCAAGAGTAGGGTGATATCTATCTTCACGTAAGGATATTGGGTCAATTTTAATTCACTACAAATCTTTCAATATTATCCACAGAAACTAGATCCAACATTTTTTTGTTCGAGTGCAAAACACAATTTATCTGAAATACCCCCAGATTAGATACACTCTCAAGAAGTGTATCATAAAAGAAAAATGTCGTAGATGGAATAAACGATACGGAATCAGACGAGAAATGCCATAATACGTTAGATAAATTGAAATCACTAAGTATTAGAAGTGAGTGCCAGACAATTACTTACAGAGTAATTCGCATTAACATGAGCATCATATACTATATTAACAGAGCATGGGGGAATATAGGAACAAGTGATATAAGTAGTTTCACTCGGGAAAATAGCTTACATACATATGAACTGAATGCTAGAATCAATATCATCAAATTCAACCAAACTTGAGGTAAACTTACTATCTACAGCTATTAGAACCCCACCTCCGGCCTTTAATAGTCCATCACGTCGAAATATCTGAAATTTACTCAACATAATCTCCGTATCTATTATTGTAAAGATTAGCAAGCTTCGTATTAAGTCCACGCGCATTCTGATAAGTAATACATATTTTACATGACCTTCGCAACATTAGTTTCCCGGTGGATTAGGTTGATTTCGGACATTAGAAGGAAGAACCGCTGGCCTTAACTTATGATTTTGCCTGCACACGTACTCGCGAACTAAAATCCCAATAGGCCAAAATTCAGGATCACATGAGACAATCAACCTGAATGAGGATATGCTACGATTTAGATCAACATTAATCTTAAAACATAGGATGTCCAAACCCACATCGATTTTTGACATAAAATAGAACAAAAAGTCATCGGCAGTCGTATCCCGAACAAGATGCGAAACAAAATCGGTCTTTCGGGGTTTCACGACGGTCCCGAAGGCAGTTTTTCAGAAACATTGTTTGCCTGATTGTTCTATGGAGCAGCACTCTTAGATGAAGATCTTAGAGCACGCTTTGGGTCAATTGAGGCAGTAAAGTTAAAAGAAGGCATCGGGAAAGATTTTATAACCGGAGTGGCAGTGGCAGATTCAACCGGAGTAGTTGCAATTAAATTTGTAGAAGTTTATGGTAGAGGGGAAACAGCGTTCATTTCAATCAAGTTCAGAGGTTCAGAAATCGTTGAGGGTGAATTTAGAGGTATAAAGTTTGTTAATGCCGATGACATTTTCATTTTAGGAGACGCAGGATGAAGAGTACCAGCAAATTTATCTAAATTTTGGAATTTAGTAAATAATTCACCATATTCGGAAAATTTAGCTTGTAAAGCAACAAGATCAACATTAATGGTAAAAAAAATAAAATCTTATATAACTGAGTCTTTATTAATATCACTACGCAACTGTAATATAAAACGGCCTTGGCTGCAAAGATTTTCTGAAACTGTTGATTCGCTGGGTGTGAATGTGCTTCTTGTGGAGCGGGTTTGTAGGAGATGGTAAATAATCAGAACAAGAGATCAAATCGCTGCTGGTATTTTAACTCGGAGGAAAAGATCAACGTATGAATTTCAACATGAAAGGATAGAAATAAAACAACGGAGGATTAGTGTTGGAATTCAATAAAAAACGAAGTATTTTATTTAAAACTCGAAATGGACCTTACCAGTCTGATAGCTGCTAGTACAAAAATATTTATGCTAATAAATCGTCGGAAACAGCATCTACGACCTGTTTAGTTAAATTTGACGTTGAATTTTTAGTACTTATTTAGGAAAGAGATAGAAAACGTATACTACTTTCTATCTACTTGCACAGTCCGGATTAGTGCAACTTATTGAGGGAATTATGATCGGATTTAATGCCAAAAAAAAAGGAATTCACTTTTTGGCATTAACATTACCGCCCGCCTTGCAGGATATGCAATAAAAGGAAACCTCGGATGTACAAACGTCGTAGATACTTTTTCACTTAACTGGAGTATAAAATAAAGTTAGAGAAATATGTAACAAATAATATTCAAATTTATCATAATTCATTATTTAATTATATTAGTAGTTTACATTTTTGGAAATAAAAGGTATAAGGATAAATGTACGTTTGTTTTGTTTAAAGATGCGCTTGATAATGCTGGATAAAATTGTAGTTATTTAAATTGAACATGATCCGTAAATAGTCCAGCCAAATATGGTGCTTTGTGCAGTCGGAACGCCCGTCTTAGAGATAACACTTTCGCAAATCACCCTAGGATACATGTCCACACCTATAATTGCGTCAATTCCTGCAGACTCATAAAACTTTGAATCTGCCAAAAAAAGATCTCGAAAGTTTTTTTTATATGACTCAGGTAGCGATTGTGTCGGTGTTTGAAGGGTGAGATGATTATCGACTCTAAAGGTTCCCTCTATTTTAGAATTGGAATCGAACCTGGATTTTAGAGTCAACGGACAAATTGTCTCATCTTGGAGGGTCAAAGTCGTTAGACCCAGTTTTTCAACGAATTTTCTAGAAATGCGGCTAATTGCAGAGCCAGAATCTAGTAGACAGCACGCATGTTTAGTTGTAGATTCCAAATTAACAAGCACCGTTGGAAGGAGAATAATGCTATTCTGTCGCAGAATAGCAGTAAGCGAAGAAGGTTTAGGTGCAGATTTGGTGGATGATTTGGACACGGGTGAGGTGTCTCTAGGACGAACGCTTCTAGACGTTGATGGTCGTGGGGATGGAAAGCGCGATGGTGAAGCAGAAAGATTTCTGGTTAATCTCGGATTAATATGCAGAAGTGTGTGGTGCAATTTCTTGCACTTCTTGCAACCGTGGTTGGACAAAGATATCCCTTGGGAGTGGTCAAGTGCCAGACAGTTTACGCAATATTTATGTGTTCGAACAGCTTGAAGACGTTCGGTAATATTCATACCCAAAAATTTCCTACAAGATTTTAAGGGATGAGGCTGACGACAAAGTTTGCATATGAAGGATTTGTATTTTGAGGAAAGCTTCGATTGTGGATTACGACGACGAGATTGTTGCTTATCGAATTTTTAGGCATATTGAACTGTAAAGAAGGATAAAATATACAAATGACTAGTCTGCCCAGAGGACTACTAATTTTGTTATTGGCCGAGTAATCTTTCCTTTTTGAGTATAGACATCGGCAACACGAACACGATTATCGGACCCGAAATATAGCTTTTCGACTCTGCCAAGACGCCAGGAGTTTGGAGGAATGTTTTCATCTTTAATAGCGACAAGTGGATTTTCTTTTAAATTTTCTTCTGGTTTTTGTCACTTTACCCTTTTTTGCAATTCTTTTAGATATTCCATTTTCCATCGGGTACAAAAGTTTTTGTGCACAAGCTTTAACCTTTGCCAACGATTGGTTATGGATGCTGCCGATTCGTTAATCGGTGGATCTATCGGAGTCAATATCGGAGTACCTATAGGGAAATGTCCAGGTGTCAACGCAGCTAAATCGGAAGGATCTGGAGAAAGAGGCGACAATGGACGAGAATTTAAACATGCTTCTATACGAGACAACAGTGTGGAGAATTCCTCGAAAGTGTACTTAAAGCAGCCAGAAACCTTTTTGAAATGGGACTTAAAACTTTTAACTCCTGCTTCCCACAAACCACCCATATGCGGAGCTCCGGGCGGAATAAAATGCCACGTAATATTTTGATGGGCATAGTTAGCAGCCACCGCTTCATGAGATGGTTGAAGGAATTCTTTGGCAAGTATCCTGGAAGCGCCAACAAATGTGGTTCCATTATCAGAATGTAGGTGGAGCGGACACCCGCGTCGTGAAACAAAGCGATTGAAGGCAGCTAGGAATGCAGAAGTGGACAAATCTGAAGTGGCTTCTAAATGTATTGCCTTTGTAGAGAAACAGACAAATATACACGCATATCCTTTTGTAATTCGACATGCTCTTCCGGAATAACTTTTAATGTCGAAAGGACCTGCGAAATCGAGGCCAGTGTGTGTAAATGGACGGGAAATTTCAGATCTAATAGGAGGTAATGCAGCCATTATCTGTTTTTGACATCTTTTCTTGTTAATCGTAGTTTTAATCAGATTTTTGACTTTTGAAATCCAGTACTGATTCCGGACAATACGAAGAACTAACTGATTACCTCCATGAAGTGTAATGTCGTGAACGAATTTGACTAAGAGTCGCGAATATTGACAATTGTACGGAAGAATTATAGGATGTTTTTCGTTGTATGATAGTCCGGGAGAATTTTCAAGTCTACCACACGAACGAATTAACCCTTCTTGATCGAGAAATGGATTTAAGTTCATAATTGGACTCGAAGAAGCTATTGACTTTTTTGAAGACAGTGCTTGGTATTCGTTAGGATATAACGATTTTTGGTACGTAGCAATGAGTTTGTCACGTACAGCAACAATTTCAGAACTAGTAACAATAATCGACTCTTTGTGAAATCTAGTGCGACATGTTGGATGTGTTCGGTAATAAAATCGATACATATATGCTATGACTCTCATTGCCCTTGAATATGACGAAAAGCGTTCTAAAATATCATAAAAATTTTGAAAGTAAGTAAAATGGTCTTTCATGGGCTTCCTTTCCAGATCAGTTTCTGGAAAAACTTTTGACTTCGGGCAATTCCAATTTGTATTGGAATCTTGAAGCCACTGCGGTCCATGCCACCAAAGGTCATTGTGAATGATATCTTCCAAAGAATTTTGAGGTTTTTTTTCCAAAAAAAAATTTGGGATTTTCAAGCAAAATTTTAAGTTTTTTTCAAACGAATTTTAAAAATTTTTCAAACAATTTTAGGCAAATTTTAAAAATTTTTCAACCGAATTTTACGATTTTTTTTTCAAACAAATCAGAAAATAAATATAAAATTGTACAACAAGTAATAAATATATTGGAAATAAAAATTGTGGATTCAATAAAGCTTTTGTGCGTACTTTGTATCACAATTTTAAGGAAAAACTGGGTAAAGAATTTTGTGTCTGATTTCATCCAATATTCAGATACAAATTTAGCTACAGCTTTTTATTTCGCTTACATCGATATTTATTAGAAAATCTGTCCACCTGTAAAATCGATTTCGGTTATATTACAATTCAAGATTATATTGTATAAGCTTAAACTTTTATATCGTGGTTTTTTTAATTTACAATTTTAATTGATCTTTGTCTGATCCGAATATATTACTTTTATTAAATTTCAAATCCATTCAAGATGTCTTTGGACCATTTTATTCGTTTAGCGGATAGCTTAGTCGAATTCGATTCTGACTTTACAGATAATTGTTACCCTATCAACTCTCTCCATGCTATTGAAGTCCACAGGGATGAAATAAAGAATCTTTGGTCAAGAATCCAAACCGCTTACGAAAAACTTGTCTTCGAAGTAGAAAACGAAGATGATAGCAAAAGGAAAAAAGACTCAGAACATAGAAATTTAGAATCATTAAAAGTCAAGTACAAAAGTACTTATATTACTTACTGTAATTGTCAGGATAAGCTATCAGAGCTGTACGATTCTCGTAAATCTGAGTCTGGTCCTAAAGTAAGCCATCCAGAATCTGAAGCTAATTCTTCTCAAGCCTCTAACAATTCCCATAGTGTTCATCTTCCGCCTTCTGATATTGAGGTCTTTAATGGCGATTACTTGCTTTGGCCCACTTTCCGGGATTTGTTTACGGCAATATACATTAATAATTCGAGATTAACTCATATTGAAATGCTTCTTCACCTTATCAAAAAAACTGCTGGTGAACCGAGGGACATAGTCAAAAAAAGTCCGTTGACAAATCAAGGTTTTGATATAGCCTGGGCAAGTCTTTGTGCTCGATATGAGAATCGAAGAGTACTCATTAATGGGCATCTCCGAATATTGTTCAACCCACAGTCCATAACTTCAGAATCTGGAAGTGCGATTAAACAGCTTCAACGCGATATATCGTCCTGCATTTCTGCTCTTCAGTTATACGATATCGATGTTGCAAGTTGGGATCCAATATTTGTCTTCCTTTGTACCAATCGTCTCCCGCATACAACTTTGAGCTTATGGGAACAAAGTCTGAGCGATAAGACATCCATCCCAAGCTGGTCTACTTTAGACACTTTCCTAACAAATCGGTATAGGACATTAGAATCCATTGCTGAAAACCGTACTCATTCTAACGTCAAATACAATGAATCTAAAGCTAAAATTTCGAATCCAAGCAAAATTAATGCATTTCAGAATAATATTTCAGAACCAAAGTGTTCATTGTGTCCCCACGATTCACATATTATTCGAAAGTGTCCAAGATTTCTTAAAATTAACTATTCTTTGAGGTTTTCAGAAATTAAAAAACAAAGATTATGCTTGAATTGTTTCTCAAAAACTCATAGCGTGAAAAGCTGTAATAGTAAGCACAATTGTTTTAAATGCAACAAGCGTCATAACACTTTACTGCATAAAGAAAGTGATAACGGGTGATTTTTTTGAGGTTAGGATTTTCATGCATTAGTATTTGACAGATCACGTGGGATTTCAGACATGGTGTCAAAGAGAAAGATGCTCAGTATGCTTTAAAAATTTCATCATGAATAGACTTACTAACGAGCAACGCTTGCAAATCATTGAATTTTATTACCAAAATCAGTGTTCGGTTCGAAATGTGTTTCGCGCTTTACGTCCGATTTATGGTCTACATAATCGACCAAGTGAGCAAACAATTAATGCGATTGTGACCAAGTTTCGCACTCAGTTTACTTTATTGGACATTAAACCAACCACACGAATGCGTACAGTGCGTACAGAAGAGAATATTGCGTCTGTTTCTGAGAGTGTTACTGAAGACCGTGAAATGTCGATTCGTCGCCGTTCGCAGCAATTGGGTTTGTGTTATTCGACCACATGGAAGATTTTACGCAAAGATCTTGGTGTAAAACCATATAAAATACAGCTCGTGCAAGAACTGAAGCCGAACGATCTGCCACAACGTCTAATTTTCAGTGAATGGGCCCTAGAAAAGTTGGCAGAAAATCCGCTTTTTTATCGACAAATTTTGTTCAGCGATGAGGCTCATTTCTGGTTGAATGGCTTCGTAAATAAGCAAAATTGCCGTATTTGGAGTGAAGAGCAACCAGAAGCCGTTCAAGAACTGCCCATGCATCCCGAAAAATGCACTGTTTGGTGTGGTTTGTACGCTGGTGGAATCATTGGACCGTATTTTTTCAAAGATGCTGTTGGACGCAACGTTACGGTGAATGGCGATCGCTATCGTTCGATGCTAACAAACTTTTTGTTGCCAAAAATGGAAGAACTGAACTTGGTTGACATGTGGTTTCAACAAGATGGCGCTACATGCCACACAGCTCGCGATTCTATGGCCATTTTGAGGGAAAACTTCGGAGAACAATTCATCTCAAGAAATGGACCGGTAAGTTGGCCACCAAGATCATGCGATTTGACGCCTTTAGACTATTTTTTGTGGGGCTACGTCAAGTCTAAAGTCTACAGAAATAAGCCAGCAACTATTCCAGCTTTGGAAGACAACATTTCCGAAGAAATTCGGGCTATTCCGGCCGAAATGCTCGAAAAAGTTGCCCAAAATTGGACTTTCCGAATGGACCACCTAAGACGCAGCCGCGGTCAACATTTAAATGAAATTATCTTCAAAAAGTAAATGTCATGGACCAATCTAACGTTTCAAATAAAGAACCGATGAGATTTTGCAAATTTTATGCGTTTTTTTTTAAAAAAAAGTTATCAAGCTCTTAAAAAATCACCCGTTATTTCTAAGCCTCCTTATTCCGAGCAGCTACCTAGTACGAGCACTAATTGCAACCTTAACCCACACTCAGCTCCATTTTCAGCTAGATCAAATTCTCAACCAATACAGTCCACAAATATTTCGGGGGCTGGGGTGGTTCAAAATTGTTTCACTTCAAATTCTAAGGGTGTATTGCTAGGTAGTGCGATAGTAAATATATGCCATTTAAATATGAAATATAAAGCACGAGCTCTTATAGATTCTGGATCTGAGGGTACTTTTATTTCTGAGCGCCTGTTTAATCTCCTTAAACTACCTTCCCAACGTACAAATGTACAAATTTCAGGATTAAACAACACTATATCTGCTAAGGTTCAACGGGAGTGTTCACTAGTACTTAGCTCTAGATTCAACGATAATGTAGAGATATTCGTTAACGCTTTAGTCGTCCCAAACTTAGCAGGTAATCTTCCAACTCAACGTGTTGAGTCATCAATATTTTCCAATCTTCCCGAGATTCAGCTAGCTGACTCTCAATTTTATAATAGTTCCAAGATTGACGTCCTGATTGGTGGTGATTTGATTCCATCAATCATGCTTTCGGGGGTAAAACATGAAGTTTGTGGCTCATTAATGGCGCAAGAAACTGTATTCGGATGGATACTTACTGGCCCCATTACACTTAGTTCATCCACATCTTGTTCCAATTAGCGTCGTATGTGTGCGAGATCTCTCTAGATTAAGAGATCTCACGTTTTTGGGAGGTGGAGAATCTTCCACGGAAGAACTTGATCTCCCCATCCGATAAATTTTGCGATGATCTGTACCAGAGGACCACAAAAAGAAATAAAGATGGCAGATATATAGTTTCGTTGCCATTTAAGGAAGGATATCCTGAGAAACTCCATCTTGGTCAATGCCGATCGAGTGCTGTTGCACAGTTCTATAGAAATGAAGCTAGATTACTTCGAACTCCATCCTTTAAAAATGAATATGATGAAGTTTTACAAGAATATGTGCACTTAAATCATATGTCCGTAGCCACTTCTCCTGATTTTCTTAAAGTTCCGTTGCATTATTACTTACCTCATCATGCGGTGATTAAACCAGAAAGTACAACCACAAAGGTCCGTGTGGTTTTCAATGCTTCAGCTCCATCCTCCAATGGGTTAAGTTTAAATGATATACTCCATATAGGTCCAGTTCTGTAAAATGACTTAACTCTCTTGATACTTATATGGCGATTTTTCCTATATGTGTTCAATGCTGACATTCAAAAGATGTAGACAAATATTAGTGAATCCAGAACACACTCGCTATCAAAGAATTATATTTCGGAAAGATCCAAATCAAATCATCCAAGATTTTGAATTGAAAACCGTTACCTTTGGGGTCAACTGTGCTCCATATTTAGCTATTCGGACCATATTGCAACTCGCTGATGATGTTCAAGCAATTTATCCAATTGCTAGCAATATTCTCCGAAATTATATGTATGTTGATGATGCGCTGGCCGGTGCTCACTCTATTCCAGAGGCAAATAGATCCAAAAATGAGCTCATCCTTGCTCTTAAATCAGCTGGTTTTTCACTGAGAAAATGGACAGCAAATTCCAAAGACGTCCTTGCAGATCTCCCGCCAGAACATCTCCTTAATGAAGATTTCCTCGACTTTGAGAATAGCAGTACAGCGAAAACTTTGGGAATCCGTTGGAACGCTCGGTCGGATTCATTCTATTTTACGACAAAGCCTTTTCCTGAATCCTCCGAATATACGAAACGAGAAGTATTGTCTCAAATTGCCAGACTATTTGATCCTGCTGGATGGCTTTCTCCTTATGTTGTGCTCGCTAAAATCCTTATGCAGAAGATATGGATTGAAGGAACAGATTGGGATGACGTCCTTTCTCCAGATTGCCTTTCTCAGTGGAAAACTTTTCAATCCAATTATTCAGCAATTAACGACATACATATTCCTAGATGGCTTAATTTTATTCCAAATGCTGAAATTCAATTCCATGGATTCTGCGATGCATCTGAGAAAGCATACGCAGCAGCATTATACATCCGAATAGCTAATGGTAACTCCATATCCACTCACTTGGTCTCTTCAAAGACCAAAGTTGCTCCTGTTAAAACACTTTCCATTCCTAGATTAGAGCTCTGTGGAGCCGTTCTATTAGCAGAAATGATAGACAACCTTATTCCAAAGTTAGATATTGACAACTACTCTACTTTCTGTTGGACTGTTTCCACAATCGTGCTTTCCTGGCTAGCTTAACCCCCGTGTTCGTGGGTGACCTTTGTCGCTAATAGGATTTCAAAAATAGTTCAGATAGTTGAACCCCAACATTGGTCTCATCTCACATCAGAAAATAATCCTGCAGATTTAGCTAGCCGTGGTATTTTTCCTCGGAGGAAAAGATCAACGTATGAATTTCAACATGAAAGGATAGAAATAAAACAACAGAGGCTTAGTGTTGGAATTCAATAAAAAACGAAGTATTTTATTTAAAACTCGAAATGGACCTTACCAGTCTGATAGCTGCTAGTACAAAAAGATTTATGCTAATAAATCGCCGGAAACAGCATCTACGACCTGTTTAGTTAAATTTGACGTTGAATTTTTAGTACTTATTTAGGAAAGAGATAGAAAGCGTATACTACTTTCTATCTACTTGCACAGTCCGGATTAGTGCAACTTATTGAGGGAATTATGATCGGATTTAATGCCAAAAAAAAGGAATTCACTTTTTGGCATTAACATTTTCAATGCATATGTTTAGTTATAGCCCCGTTTTTCGCTATTAGCGCACAAAGCAAAACAATTGAATCTAAATTTAATCTATCGTAGAATATTTTTGCATTACAAGTTTTTGAATTGGTTCATAAAAAAATCTGATTCTTATACGCTAGATTGGTATTTTTAACCCATATGTGATTCAACAAAGTACTCGAACTTTGATTTGTACACGTTTTTATCCAATTATTTTTTTTCTATTTTTTTTTCATTTTGTCGAAATTTTTCTTTTGCGCCAACAATTTTTTTTTGTATTTCATAAAATACGTTTGAGGCGTACTTTTTCAGGCGTTCTTTAGATTATATACATATACTAGATGTAACCCGCTGTGCTTCGCTACACCCTCCCCCTTCCCCCACGAATCTTTATGAGAGGGCTCAAAGTCCCAAGGCTCTCACTAATACAGTAATTCAGATGTATCATATTTAATATTAAGTTTGTTTAGGGGTGCCACGCGCATTTGTCCAATCCCGCCCATTTTTTGTCTGACTACTCTCGTTAATAATAGATGACATGAGACAAATTTGCAAAGCTTTCTCTATCATATTAATATATATGATATTAAAAATTTACTTTGTGTGGGAGGTGCCACGCCCACTAAAAATATTTAAAAAATTATAGCCTATAGCACTTCACATATCCGCAGTAAGACTCTATGAAAATTTCAGGAATATCAGATGGGTAGTTACGGAGATTATCTCCTACAAACAAACAAACAAACACACATTACCTCTTTATAATATTAGTATAGATTAAATTATGTCAAGAATAAAATTGGGGTGTTTTGTTCAGTTAATGTATTATCCAAGTAATAAACTCTAAATTACAAATAGTTGTAATTTACATAAATTCATGTTTATGCTTGTGTTAATATAAATTGTTTTTTTAAATTTATTATAATCCCTCATAAACTTTGTGAATCCGTTGGTTTAAGTTCATTTTATTTTTTATATTTACGACATTTTGGTACAAAAATCTTATTGCCAGAAGATAATAAAAAAAGCTCCAGAGATTACTAAACAAAATCACCCGCACACTCAAAGTCGTAAAATCTTTTCTTTTAATAAAACATATTTGTACCAACATATGTACATCATTTGTGAATAGGGAAAGGTTTTTGTTGTCAAGAAACTTTATATGACCGCAAAAACTTTCTGAGTTTTTCAGTTGGTCAGTTGTTTACTGAATTATTTGCAGATTAGATATTTATAACATAAAGAACAACTGAGTTTGTTTCCAATGGGTTGTATGCAATGACTAGTCAATGATATACTTGTATTTAAAGCATTACATATCAATGCTCAAAAAAAAGCATATATGTATATATATTTTTTAAATTTCTGTTACACCGAAGTGATACATAAATTTCTTCTATCTTACTTTCGAAATTTGCTATATGAAATTTGTCATATATTTAGACGCCAAATGAGGTTATTGGCCATTTGTGGACCTAAGACACTTTACAGTAACTCTTGTTGTAGACATAACGAATTTCATCTCTATCTATAATATTAATAGGCTAAGTGATTTTTTGTTGTCGATGTTTTGTTCTACCGTTTTACCCCGATTTGGATCAGCCGTATATTATTTGAAAGGTATTTCTTTTTAGCTGTTCACCAGATTTACAGAATTTTTGATTTTTTCCTTTATTTTGAGTAAATTGCACTTAAAGTTGGTACTAACACATCCATAAAATTATACGTATGCTATACGTATGCACAATAATAATAAACCAAAAAAGTGTTGGTTTGTGAATTGGCTAAGTTGAGAAATAAAAATACCTAAAAATTGCACTCGAATTTCGAGCGCTGGAATCTGCTAGTATATATAAAAATTAAAATTTGTGGGTATGTGGGTTTGACATTAATAGGTGGGTAAACCAAACGACCGATCTTCTTAAAATTTTCGCAGTGTGTAAGTTTTTATTGGGAAAGTAAAATAGCTATATTTATTTAATATATGAAGTGGACGTGGCACCTCCCATATATAAAAATTATCTGAAGTACTATAAGCCCGACAGCATTGAAACTCTGTACAAGTTCACGAAAGATGAGTGTGAGAAGTTATGTGAAAAATGGGCGGGATCAAACCAGTGGGCGTGGTAAATACATATCATCATATTTAACAACAAAAATATTCACTAGAAATAAGTTATATGGCAAAACAACTGTTTCCGGGTCAGCTAGTGTTTTATGCTGCCCACACACCAGGCAACGGTTGCTTCAATGTGTTGTAGCAACGTGTTTTGTTTGTTGACTACACACGTCGCAACGAGTGCCGCAACCTCATTACTGTGTGTAGCTGTGGTACAGAAAAGACACAAGCGGAATAAAACTATGATTTAATTTTTTATTATATTCTCTTTTTAATTGTTCGTATGCTTTTTTTTAGATTTTTATTTTTATATTTTTCACAAGTTACGTCGCACAGCTCTCTCAAATTTTTATATTCGTTAATAAAGTTAACATAATATTCATTATTCTCAATAGCCATTTTCTTGTTTTCCTGCTTTCCGCTTAACATTACTTCGCACGAACCTTCCTATTCGCTTGTTTTCGACGAACTGAAAAAGTAAATGCACACTATGTATCATTGTTTACTGTATTACACACGTAGCAACGGTTGCCTCAACCAACCCAAAATATCAAAACTTTTTGATATTTCTGGCAACGGTTGATACAACACGAAAATCAATGGGCAACAGAGCTACACACCAGGCAACGGTTGATTCAACATGGCTGTGTTGAAGCAGCAAAATATTTTTTATTTTGAGTAATTTTGATAGAAAATCGTTCAAAATTCGACAATATGAATATTTAACACACAAAATATTTTGAAATCGCGTATATCCAATGGACGTGAACTCAATATCCGGATTGTAGCCAAGTGAAGACATTGATAAAAAGAAACATTTCGTCATCATTCGTTAAATTTACAATGAATGTAAATAAAACAAGTAAGAAAATTATAGTCGGTCCAGACCGATTCATCAAAATATATATTCATATTTGCGACATACAGTTTGATTACAAGCTTTACATGGACACACAGACGGACGGACGGACGGACGGACGGACGGACGGACGGACGGACATCGTTAAATCGAATCAGAAAGTGATTCTGATTCGATCGGTATAATAAAAAAAGGGTCTAGGTGAAATATTTTTGGTAGTTACAAACAGCAGCACAAAGTCATTATACCCAAACCACATAGTGGTATAGGGTATAACAAGACGAAAATTACAGTTAGTTTAGACCGACTGTAAGCAGTATTGCCAATTTAGCATTTTAGTTGCTAGATTTAGCAACTTTTTTTGTCGTTTAGCATCCAAAATTTATGAAAAGATGCTAGATGCTAACTTAGCATCTTGTATTAATAAAAAGTTGCTTTTAGCATCATTTTTTTTTTTTGATTTTTTTCATTATTTTTGAATATACAATTTAAATTTTAATGGTATTGATATGTTTTAATTTCTCAAATTGTAATACGAGAATTTTGTGTAACACTCTTTTTACCACTCCGCTCGTTTCTTTCAATAAATATAACAAAACATTTTGAAATAGAAGAATGTTAACACCAACAGTTTTTTATGAATTAAAAAGTCGATTGCCTAAAAATATTATTGTATTAAAAAATTCCAAAATTTTCAATACCAAACACATTAAACCGGGTAAAAGAACCGATAACCAATATATTAGAAGAGTTTAAATTTAGATCACCTGAAACAGAAAAAATTCAAATCCAATGGACTTATATCACAGAACAATATTGGGATACAACACTGAATACAACCTCTTTATGGATTGAAGTTAACAAAAATTCTATTGGCGAAAATCCATTTAAAGAGTTATCAATATTTGTATTGTCTTTATTAGTTTTGTCTTTCTCAAAAGCCGAAGTTGAACGTTTGTTTAGTTTAATGGCTTTAGTTAAAAGCAAACTTTGAACAGAATAAAATCCGAGTTGTTATGTTCTGTAATACGTATAAAAGAAGGTTTGAAAATGAAAAATGGATACTGTTACACGTACAATATACCGAGCGATGTCATTGAAAAAAGTCGATCGTCAGAAAAATATTAGAGCCAAGAAGAACTTGAAGATGAAGACATCACAGAAATATTAGATTCCATAAACCAATTATTGTAATATAATCGTATCTTTTGATAATGTAAATTCTGTTATATTTGAAATTAAAAAAAAAAAATTCCTCTAAATTAAAAAAATTTAATTGAATTGAACTGAATTTGATGTTAAAAAAATTATTGATCAAATCCAAAATAATTTTAATTAAAATTTAAAAAATATAAATCGAAACTTATGTTTTATATTAATTTTTCGATTTAAAAACCAAAGAATTTATTAAAAAGTATTTAATTTTTCAACATAAAGGTAATGAAATTTGAAAAAAAAAATTAGCATCTTTTTTTTGACTCCAGTACGTTTTAGCATCTTTTTTTTTTGCAATTTAGCATCTTTAAAATTTCAAATTATAACAACAGTGACTATAAGATAACTAATACCATGGGCTTAGAGAAATGGTTTTATGTCTAACTAATTAGATTTAGAAAATAATCATAAACCAATTTTGAATGACGTTGATATAAATTTATTGCCTACCAGTATGAAAAAATTCATATTGGATGCTATTTTTATATGGGGACTAAATTGAATAAGTAAAGCGATTAGGACCATATTTGGTGAGTCAGTTAATTTTTCACAGAAGCATATATAATCAAATGTTGAGAACAATCTATGCAACATATTTCTTTTTAGTAGATTTAAGTCAAGATCTGGAATCAGCTATGTATGATATATGATTAAAGAATAACTAACAATGGTCCTACAAGGTTTATTGTTAGAGTACTAATTTTCGGATGTAATAAACAAACACAAACCAAATTTGATCGAAATCGATAGATAATTTTGGATCTTAGGAAAATTAAAGTCAGTTTCATAGGGGTCATTTGTACGGGTATTACGTGTAAACAAGCACCGATTTCAACACCGTTCATGCTATGGCCCATAGCGACATATAAATAAAATTTAATTAAAAGGAATTTATATATGCGACCTTCAGTTTGATTACAAAATTTATATTGATACATAGACAGACAAACGGACGTTCGGACTTCGCTAAATCGACTCATGAGATAATAGTTGCTCCGATATTTTTGGTAGCATCAAACATTAGCATAAGCCACAGAGTGAGTGCTGTTTTGTATGCAATCGTTGAGCTATTGCAAAATATACTTGTGAAATATAAATAATAGGGTGCATCAACAAATGATCGTGGCAATTTCAACCGCAACGCCACCTATAAATTATCAAACTAGTGTAAAGATACTTTTCACAAAAAATTAGGACAATTGCATAACTGGAAAGTGTACCAAGTTAGACCTAAATCAACTTTTTCAGTCAATTATCAGTCTAAATTGATTACATGATACCATATTCCATGCGTTTCGAGAGATGTTCTTGGTTCAAACTTTGCTGCTGCAAAAAAATTTAAATGCTATTGTTATTAATTTGATGCGTGCAGATATGAAAACGTTAAATCTGATGTTATTTTTATATGAGGATTAAGTGAAAAATAAACTGATCATGGCCACATAGAGTAAAGTGACTCACTTTTCTGAGAAACATGTATATATATATATAGCCATTCGGAGCCATTTTGTTACTATGTCTGACTCTAGCGCTCCGGTGACAGGTAACAGGTGAAATAGTTTGTTTTTGGTGGTTTTGTAGATCGAGGATAAATGAAGTGTTGTTTAATAGTCACAGAGGTTATTGTTTCGAAGGTATTAGTTTTTAATCTCAAATATGATTTAGGGTAGTGAGTGACCATAGATTTGGAGACCATAGTCAATTTTTGAGAGAACGAGAGCTTTTGTGGCATTTATGATTTTTAATTCTGAGACGTGTTCAATAGCGATGACATTATAGATGAGAGTTGGTGGGTTACAGTTTTTTTTTTTGCGGCAAATATGTACATACATGCACTTGTTTAGTGACAGTGATACTCCAGATTTGTTTGACCATATTTTTATGTCTCTAAGAAGATAAGAAAAAGGTGAAAAAAGCCTCTTTCTTGTAAATTATTCTTTAAAAGGAATACAGCGTCATCGGCAACAATTTTGTATTTAGATGCAATACTGCTTATCTCATTGAAACCGATAAGAAGTAACACAACTGAGAGTCGAGGTCCTTGCTGCAAACCATCTGCTATTGTAATTGACTAAAAATTTTACAACTCGCTCTTCACACTAGACCCTAACCTCAACATGGTTTTAGCACAATACACCAAGGAACGGTCAAAGCAATAGAAAATGTATGCTAAGGTGGCGACAGTTTTATGGAATGTATGAGGTGCCATTCACACCATTAACCTTGAAAATGGTACGACGATCACAGCGAATATTATTTACAGCTGTTGAACAGAATTGATATTAATTTGAAGCAAAAACGACCGCATTTAGCGAAGTAAGGAGAGTGCTTCCACCATGATGTCGCACCGATGCACACGTGTGTACTCGCCATGGCAACGTGCTCCGCAATGATAAGGCCATCAAGTAAAGAAATGACAATATTTATCGAAAAAAAAGGATATTGCACTTATACACTCTCGTCTCTCCAATAAGAGTTTTTGTTGTGTTGAAAACACCATAATTTTTCGTCTAAAAATGGCACCAGAGTTTCTTTGAGGAGCTGTGTGAATTCAGTGCCCTTCATCCAACAAAATGGTATTTAGAGTTCGAAGCAAACTCAAGGGAAATGACGGCCATCATGCCAATATAACTTAAATTTTGTTGATTCAATACAAACTAGGATTTCAAAGTAGATGAAAATGGAACTAACCCTCTTCCAATTGATGTATGTACAAGTTTCTAATAGCAAAACTAAATTTGGCTTCTTTGTGGCGCTGTATTATTTTAGAAATTTGTTTCTGCTTTTCAAATTGTATATTTTCGTTACTCTCTGAAGTCCTCCAGATAGTCGATTAGTACCATGAACGATTTGCTGGCTTTGTCATGAAATATGGGTGTCAGTGCGGAGGTTGAAATTGCTGCTTGTTCGTGTCGTATATTTTTGGAATTTTTTTTTTTTTAATTTGTACAACCCTATTTCTTTCATTACTACGCTGCGATAATTTTACCATGCTACAATTCAGAATGCTGCCAGCCTCCCAGCATTTTTAAAGGATACTGACGACACTACCAGCTACGACTTTAGAAGTTGACATTATAAATGTGAAACTCTCAAAGTTTTGATATTGTTCTTCATAAATTTACCGTTAGTCCAAAATATTTATCTCTTGCTGTCTGTACTCTTCAGAAGCTACACAGTTTGTTTAGAAAGTATTTTGGAGATATAGTATAGTAAGCGACCTCAAAATTGTTAAACGAACCTTATTAATAGAAAACGGCAAATATATTTACACAGTATTTATGGAAATTATTTCCTTTAGCTTATATAAAGAATACATTATGAAAGCTTTTAGTTTGTAAAATGTTATACTACACTAAAAACAGAAAATTAAATATAAAATTGTTGAAGCGAGCCATACATATTACAAAAATTACATACATACATATGTATGTAAATATTCGTTGTACAAAAGGAAGTAATTTACCAAAAAATTTCATTTTTTTTTGATCGGTATCGTTAATATTTACTAGATCTACAAAAAAAAAAAGAAGGAACATAGATTTCATCTCTATACACAACACAATGGCCAACCATTTAGTTTGTTATTTATAGTAATATTTGTGAACTTTGTATAGGACATGTATTAATTCTGTTTCCTTTTTTTTTGTGTTCGAGAGTTGTGTAAATATAAGCCTGCAAAGGGTCTGTATGGCCTTCAAGATAATGTCAAGGGATTCAACTTTTACAAACAAAATGGGAGTGGGAACAAATAAAAAGGTTTCCCTTTTACAAATTAATAACAATTTTAATAGTATATAAGTATTTTTATATTACATATATAAATATGTGAACATTATGTGTCTATAATAAATACTTTGTCAATGAATACCACTTATTCTTCAACTTACGGTCTTTAGTCTAAGAATCACTTTGCTATATTTTTTTTTAAATAGAATTTAATAGGAAAAGTACACATACATATGTATAATATTATTTTATAGCAATTTTTTAAGTCTATATTAAGAAGAGATTTGCAAACATTATGTATATTAATTTGGTTACTAAGCAAAACCCTTTTAAATTATTAATATTTTTTGTGGAAACATATGAACTCAAAATTAGAATAGTTTAAAATTTGTTTGGCATAGAATATTAACATGAAATGAATTTTCTTTAAACTTTTAATTCTTATGTTCAGAAGAAACCAAACTATGAAATTTTATTTTATAATATTTCGTGTGTCGCCATATGAAAACTAGAGTCGATTGTACGTAAAAATATTTGTATTCCTTTTATGTCTTTCAAAATATTAAGACTATAAAATTCTAATTTCTTAGTAGTTTACGGCAGTTAACTCAAATACAAATGCAAAACTTGTACCCCCTAATTACTCTCTTTTAGATGAAAGACTGGAAAAGCTGCCAGCGAAAGATGATTTCGAGGAAGTTAAACTTAAAATAAGTGGAATAGGTGAGAAAATAAATGAGCTTCAAGTCGAAAGTCAGAACGTGAAGAAATAATAAAATTAAAAGAGGGAAAACTTGACGATAATCGACAGTTAATGCACTAAGAAGAACAAATAAAACGAAAAAGCCTCCGCATTTACGGCAGTGGTGGACACATGCAAAAATCATTTAAAAGTTTCGACACAGATTGAAATATAAAATGTCAAGTAAGTGTATGAATCCAATAAAACAATGACAGTTGTGGTTCAAATGACGTAAAGTGGTGCGATATGTACTGAGGCATACACAAAACTTAGCTGGTTCATCAATATATGTCGACCGAAATCTAAAATGCGATCAACAACAAAGTAAAACGATGATGCTTTAAATAAAAGTAAACGAATCAACGTATGTAAGCATAAGCTTGAAATTGATACAAAATGGTTCATCTGGAATAATCAAGATGAGTAATAATAGCCCTGACAGACATGTAGTATACATACCATACTAGCAGTCTATACCATATATGTTAGCCACAATTAAACCATCGAACAAACTGATTTATAGCTGGTTGGTGTACTACGTTCATGTACGTAGTATAAACGTAACACAGCTAAAATTAAAAAAACTTTCTAGACACTTCCAAAATAAAAAGGAACGCAGCAACAATTTCATAAAATATCATTTGATCAGCTGTAAATTCATTAAATGGAGACAGTCATTTATTGTAGTTCATTTTGTTCTTGTGTGTTAAATTTTCCTTTTTTTTTAAATAATTCTGTGAAAAAAGTAATACAGTTTTGTTTATATTATACTCATACTTTAAGGAAAGTATTATTGAAACTTTTGAAGAAGCAATATATATTGAACCGCAGAAAAAGTCAAAAAGGAGCCTGGCCAATCAGCTGAAGCGAATATATTGTAAACAAAATCATCTTATATATCTATATGTAACCTTCTCCGAGAAAAGGGACCTAGTGTGTGAAAATTAAGTGTTGAGAAAAAAAAAACGCATTTAAAATGTCTACACCCTTTTAGGTACCAGAATCCACCGTTTGTGACACAACCCGTTTTTTGACACACTAAATCCCATTTCTCGGAGAAGGTCATATATATAGATATATATAAAATAAAATTTTTTAAGCCAAGCAGATAAAAAGGATAATATAAATAAGGAAAGCGATAACAGAGGTTGACATCGTGGATTCTTTGGAAAGCCAACAACCAAAAAAAAAAAATAACCTGTCAAGCAAAAAAAAAAATCCGCCACAACTGCGCCAACGTGTTATATATATATAGTATCAAATGTATTCGAATACTTCTTTTATACTCTATACCACTATGTAGTTTGGGTATAATGACTTTGTGCTGCTGTTTGTAACTACCAAAAATATTTGACCTAGACCCATATTTTATGTCCGTCCGTCCATCCGTCTGTGTGTCCATGTAAACCTTGTAATCAAACTGCAGGTCGCAAATATGAATATATTTTGATGAAGTTTGGTATATAAGCTTCTGTCGGTCATAGGATGAACTCTGTTGAAATTGGTGAGAATCGGTCTATGTTCAGACCTAGTCCCCATACAAATGACCCCTATGAAATCGACATAAATTGCCATATGATCCAAATTTTCATATAGATCTTACTCAAATTGGGTTTGTATGCGTCTATTACATTCACTAATGAGTAGTCCAAAAATGATCCCTATGGGACAACTCTTAGGCATAGGCCCCATATAGAGCTGCTTCCCGATCTTCACCTAAATGTATCAAAAAACAAAAATATTGCACTGATTCTTCTCAAATTTTGTTTGTATATATTTTTGCAAAATACAAGAGACTTTACCAAACATAATCACGATCGGTCCATTTTTATGCCTAGTCCCCATATAGATATAGCATCCGATATGAACTTTTTCATATCTGCAGCCAAAAAAAAATGATAAAACTTCCACTCAAATTTGGTTTATGCTTATTGTTTATGTCCAGTTAGTTAGGCCTATGAGATAGGGTCTCTAAACGCATGGTATTGGGTATCATATAGTCGGTCTAAACCGACTATAATTTTCTTACTTGTTTTATTTGAAAACGTATGTAAACAACAGAAATAAAATACCTTTAGACCTATAATATTATACCAAAAACAAAAACAGCAACAAATTTTTATTTTGAATCAACAAGCATACAACAGCGACTAGAAAAATTCATTCTGGGACCTCTTCGAAAGAACATAAAAGGACCACAAACAAAACAATCAGGCAAAATATGATTATTATTATTATTATTCATTAAAACAAGCAAAAAATTTTTTTTCTTTTTCCATTTTGCAACACATATGATCAAATGTCAAATGAAACTAAATCTATACATACTTCATGTGTGCCACTATATTGTAGTATGTAACACCATGGTATACATACTATAGTTTCTATACCACAAGTCTTTCAGGGTTATAATGGTTTGAGTAATAAATATCTGTATCCTGAATTATTTTGAATATCTGCACGTCATGAAATATTTACATTATGTGAAACACATACAGTAAAAGAAAAATGTAATCAATGGGAAATATATTTTAAGAATATTCATCTTTACTGGAAACCAACTCAACGTTTAAGTGAGTGTGGTAGAGCTAGTGGTGGGTGCGTATATGGAATAAGAAAAGATTTAAAAGAGTCTGGGTTAAAACACTAATTCCAATCCATAAAGGGCTCTGATTTAATACATTATACCTGTATATATCGGAGGCTCAAACTTGGATGAAGAATTAGCAGTAATTAAAAAGTTTTATAGCTCAACAGCGGAAACAATTACAATAATAAATGGTGATACGAATGTTATAATTGACGAAGTACATCAAGAAATTGACAATATTTATAAAACAGTCTTTGTGACAGGTTTAGATCTGAGGAAATCTCATAATCAAGTGGTAAATCCAAAAATTCAGCAATGATTATGGGCACAATTCTCTTACTTCTGCTGTGTCACAAATTAACTGGACTAGTTGTTTGTTGACACTCTCAACATACGGTCGTGTTATTAAAAATTCAACTTTTCTCACGTGTTAAATTTTTGTAAAGAAACAATTAATTTTTTAATTTCAATTATTTGCAATAATTGAGAATGGTCCCCACACAAAAACGCAATAAATTCTGGGGTAACAACCCTAGATTTAAAGTTCCCAAACCTCTAGAAAATAACAGATTCCAAGTGCTATCTGACATGCATGACGACACCAGCGAAGAAGAAGGTGAAGTAAGTGGAGATGCAAACAATATTCCTCCAATTATTGTTGATAGTGGTCATTAGTTCACTGATATCATAAAGATACTGGGCTCGAACTCCAAGTATAAGAGAATGTCGATAGGTACAAAAGTGATGCCAAACACTTTGATTGACTTCAATGAAGCTTTCAAAAAAACTTAAAACCGAAGAAATTAAATTCTTTACGCATCCAGTTAAAGACAACCAGAAATTTAAACTTATGCTTTTTGGTCTACCACAATTTCAAATAAAAACGATTCTTGAGTTCAAAAATCATTCAATATAGAACCAACAAACATAAATGAAATTAAAACCACACGATCCACATCTGACGATGCTTTGTATATGCTAGAATTTAACAGAAGTCAGATTTCTAAAAGAGAAGTATTTAAGATAAAATACTTTTATGGTATAGTGGTCCACTGGAGAAATCCCCGGCGTCGTGCAAGAGGACCGACACAGTGTTCAAAATGTGCGTTATATGGTCATGGCTCATCAAATTGTTTTAAAAAAAATGTATGTCTAGGTTGTGGAGGTCCACATGACTATTCATGTTGCCAGTTAAATAAAGTTGCAAGTGACGGCCCTGTGATATATAAATGTTTTAATTGTATTAAGAATAACTTCAATAATGTTAATCATCGAGCAGATGACATAAACTGTCCATCGCGCCGCGAGTACCTAGAAATAACACAAAGAGTTTCCAGAAAACAACACATTCGTAAAATGCCACAACATTCTGAGCCTGATCCTTTCATCTGGGACGACGATATCCCAAATAACCGTGATATATCATCAACTAATAAGGTGCGTATTTTTCCTCGCACCGATGAAATTCCATCAAGTAGTAGAGCACATAATGCTCTCAATAAAGTTTCCTATGCAGAAAAAGCTAAAGCAGCTCAAATAATAGATCATGATAACGATGATCTCTCTAATGAAAAGCTATTAGAAATTTTCTTTGATGCAGTCGATGCTCCAGAAAAATGTAAAAATAAATATGACAAGCTGCGAGTACTTGGAAATATGCTTAAACATGTCATATAAAGAAACAACAATGTATAGAAATAATATTATACATTGGAATGCCCAAGGCACAACTAATCCAACAGCTACATATCAATTAGAACACTTTTTAAATGAAAAAAGTCGATGTAGTTTTTATTAATGAAACTTTTTTAAACCAAAAACACAAATTCAAATTGCTTAATTATAAAATCTACCATCAAGATCGATTAACCCATGGAGGAGGTGTATTAATAGCGATTAAAAATACAACTCCACACCAATATATATCAATAATGTCAACAACAATTATTGAAAATGTTTCCATTGTAATAAATATTAATAACCGGCCAATTAGATTTACAGCTGCATACTGCCCACGATACACTAACAGCTTCATTGAAGATTTAAACAATATCACCAAAACAACGTCTGAATGTTTTGTTTTCGGCGATTTTAACGCTCACCATACTAGTTGGAACTGCCAAGGAAACACCACTGCTGGTAGAAAACTATATAACCATCAAATGAATTCCAATTATTACATCCACTCGTCCAACACCTCTACTCGATTTGGGCAGCGTTCAACACCCACACAAGCATTAGTTATTGACCTTCTTATTACAAACTCGAACTTAAATATTTCGGAAATAGAAACTCATCCAGGTATGTTAAACTCTGATCACGTTCCAGTTACATGTCAAATATATGGTTCCATTATTGAAAGAAAAATACTTATTCCACTGTATCAGAGAGATTCGAAGAAATAATTTACTATCTGCAATTATAACCGAGTCAAACATTGAACAAATTATAAATAAAATTACTCACATAATCCAAAAGGCTTCCAAAAGAATTCCAGTTAAGGAGAAACAAATTTGGAGAAAAAAATTTCTCAATTAACTTTATACTTAATTGGCTAAAGAAAAAGGTTTGTACGTAAATTACAAAGAGCAACCAACATTTCGGAGAGACATTACTTATCATCTGTTGTTAAACAGCTGAATATTTTAATCAACTTTCACGTATCAAATGACAGAAATGACAACTGGAATAATTTTATTAAAAAATTGCCACCTGGCAACAAAAAGTTCTGGCAGCTGAACAGAGCAATAAGAGGGAATAAAGCAACTGTAGAAAATTTGACAATAGATGGCGCTGATGTATTCAATAATGAAAGAAAGGCAAATATTTTAGCGGATGTTTTTGAAAATTCACACCAAATAACTTATAATCAACCATCGACAGTTGAACTATGGTATCGGAACACATTCAATGGTTAGACTTACAATCTGTGCACATGGTATAGATTGAATAAAACCAATAGTTTTAAAACGGATGTCAAATGTATTTTTCAATTTTGTTACAAAAATTTTTAATTGGTGCTTAAAAAATTGTTATTTCCCGAAGCAATTCAAAATTGCCAAGGTAATACCAATACTTAAACCAGGAAAAGATAAAAAATCACACAAAAGCTATTGTTCCATAAGTATGTTGAATGGTTTAGACAAAATTTTTGAAAAAATCATACTAACGCGACTAAATGAATTTACAGAACAAAACAATATTTTGACTAATGAACAGTTTGGTTTTAGAAGAGAACATTCAACGAAACATCAGGTGAAGAGAATTGTAAATTTAATAAATACCAACAAAAATCAACGTAAAAGCACAGGAATAGCTTTTCTTGATATTGAGAAAGCTTTTGACTCCATATGGCACAATGGAATTATTTTTAAGCTCAATAAATTTGGTTACCCCATATATTTACAAAAAATTATAAAAAGTTTTTTATCAGACAGATACTTTGCAGTCAATTTGGATAACGAAAAATCTACACAAAGGCACATTCCTGTAGGAGTTCCGCAAGGATCAATTTTATCACCAACGCTGTACTCTATATATACTTCAGACTTTAAAGCCCTAAGAAACCAAACAGCGGCCTTCTATGCAGATAACGAGTGGAAAACTTTCAAATGCAATAGTGAAGAAGCCATGCTGAAAAATACTTTAACAAATGAAAAATAAAGATAAATCATGGGAAAACACAAGCAATTATTTTCCCGTTTAACAAGTCAGCAAAAAGAATTCCGCAAATAACACTTTGTATGCAAGGGACTGAAATTCCAATACTTGATTCAGTCAAATATTTGGGAGTTGTTTTCGATAAAAAACTAACATTCAAAAATCATGTCACACAAGCGGGTGATAAGGCATTAAAGTGCGGAAGAGCGCCTTTCCCTCTGCTTAACCGAAAATCTAAACTAAATTGCAAAAATAAGCTGTTATTATATAATATGTGTATACGACCAATAATGACATATGGCTGCCAGGTATGATCAACGAGATGTGCCAAAGCTACAAATTATCCAAAATAAAAACTTGAAGATTTTATACAACCTGCCTAGAAGATACTCAACTGCACTGCTACACAGAAATTCTAAACAAGATCTGTTTAAAACTGTCATTAGTAAAATAACAACAAGATTCGAAGACAGAAACAGGTCTTCAAGTTTTGATTTAATAAGAAATTTGTAAAATTAACTTTTTCTGTAACTTCTGAATAGAAGATGCAAGAAGGGGTTAAAGACAGAATTTCTTAGAAAACTTAAAGGTTTTTTCCCTTTTTTTTCACCTACATGTACATATTTCCAAATGTTTTTCACTTATTAAAAGAAAGTAAATTATTTGTTACAATACTTTTAGTAAAATCTCAAAAACTGTAGATATTAAATATATGTATAAATTATTTTAATTGTAATGATAGTTAAAAAAAAAAAAAAATAACTGGACTGTTAAAGTCATTTCATCAGTTACTAGAAGTGAGTTTTTTTAGATCGTATCCACCAAAATAAACTGGCCCTCCTTAGAACACGAAATTTCTTTTTCGCCTTAAAAACAAGAGAAAATATTCAAGAAATATAAGCAATGTGGATCATCTTTAAATTACATTAATTATTCTATATCAAGATCTGAATACAATTTGTCGAATAGTTCTGCATATTACAAATATGTGATAATAATTGAAAATAACTTAAGAAATTGTTATCGTTAAATTAACTCACACCATAAAAAGTTTTCTAAATTTCTTGTTCTTGCACTAATTTTCAGAACTATTTAAACTACTAATTTATTTCCACTTTCTTCATTTTATTTTCTTTAAAATTAGCTGCTGTATGTTTTGAAAAATAAAGTATAATTCTCAGGACCTTTTTCCCAAAGATGCCCAAAATCAAAACTATTAACTCTACTAAAACAACACAAATATTTTTGATGTACGCTAAACAAAGAAAAATATATTTTCAACTGTGTTGAAAATAAAAATTTCCATGCAGAAAAATAATTTCATACATACGTATATTATTTTGAAAATTATTGGTTTTAAAAGTATTAATATCCGGTTCTTAATTTCAGTAGTTTATCTCTTTTAAATTTTACCTTTATCTATATTTCTTTTGACTCTTATAGTTCGTCATCTTATAATTATGCTACTGACAATAGTTAGTAATTTGACTAATAAATGTTTAAATTATGATTGAAAAGTAAAAATTTTTGCAAAGTACTTCGCCATGTTTAGATTAAGTGTCTTTATTAAGGCCTTTGATTCTACCCGGTAAGTTGGTCTAATCCATAAATTGAATACTTTTGAATATCGTATTTAATTACAAAAAGCTTTATAAGAAGCTTTTAATTCTTATGCGAGCGTATTTTCGTCGTATGTGTAGACAATTGCAAATTATCTACTCGAAACGTTTCTGCTGGTCTCCCCAAAAGTCTGTTCCATCACCAACATTGTGTTCAATATTTACTGCAAGATTTTGCTTTACTAAGGAACTGCTTTTTACGCTGATGCCAGTACCTAATTTGCAATGAAAAATTTTCTATAGCAATAATAACAAATAAGAAAATTTTAGTCGGTTTTGACCGACTATACGATACCCTATACCATGCGTTTAGGACCAACTAATTAGATATAGAAAATGAGCATAAACCAAATTTGAGTGGCATTGTTATTAATTTTTTTGGCTGCAGATATGAAAAAGTTCATATCGGGTGCCACATATATATGGGGAGTAAGCCTGATCATATTTGGCAGAGTCACTTATATTTTGAAAAAATATATACAAACCAAATTTGAGAAAAATTTGTGCAATATTTTTGTTTTTGGAAAGATTTTATGAAGATCGGGAAGCAGCTCTATATGGGGCCCATGAATAAGAATTGTCCTAAATGTATTATTTTTGGACTACTGATTAATGGATATAATAAACATATAAAAACCCAATTTGACTGAGATCTATATGATAATTGGGATCTTAATGCAATTTAAGTCGATTTCATAGGGGCCATTTGTATGGGGACTAGACCTGAACATGGGCCGAATTTCACCAATTTCAATAGCGTTCATCCTATGGCTGATAAAAGCTTATTTACCAAATTTCATCAAAACATATTTATATTTGCGACCTGTAGTTTGATTACAAAGTTTACATGGGCACACAGACGGACTGACGGACAGTCGGACAGACGGACGGACGGACGGACATCGCTAAATCGACTCAGAGAGTGATTCTGAGTCGATCGGTATAATAAAAGATGGGTCTGGGTAAAATATTTTTGGTAGTTAACCCCAAATATTAACATGTTCCTATAGGGGGATAACGGTTCCCTGACTTTCAAAAGGTATTCTAGGATTACGCTTCGATGATTTATTGAATGGATATAAAATGGTTTTTTCTTGGTTTACTTTTATTTCCCATTTATCAAAATATTTTTGAGCAGATTTTAAAGAACTCTACAACATTTTTATACCCTATTCCCTATAACAGAATCACTAACTGATTCGATTTAACGATGTCCGTCTGTGTGTCCATGTAAACCTTGTAATCAAACTGCAGGTCGCAAATATGAATATATTTTGCCGGTCATAGGATGAACGCTGTTGAAATTGGTGAGAATCGGTCCATGTTCAGACCTAGCCCCCATACAAATGACCCCTATGAAATCGACATAAATTGTCATAAGATCCAAATTGTCATATAGATCTTACTCCAATTGGGTTCGTATGCGTTTATTACATCCGTTAATGAGTAGTCCAAAAATGATCCATATGGGACAACTCTTAGACATAGGCCCCATATAGAGCTGCTTCCCGATTTTCACTAAAATCTATCAAAAAACAAAAATATTGCACTGATTCTTCTCAAATTTTGTTTGTATATATTTTTGCAAAATACAAGAGACTTTACCAAACATAATCAGGATCGGTCCATTTTTGGGCCTAGTCCCCATATAGATATAGCATTTGATATGAACTTTTTCATATCTGCAGCCAAAAAAATTGATAAAAATCCCACTCAAATTTGGTTTATGCTTATTTTTTATGTCCAGTTAGTTAGGCCTATGAGATAGGGTCTCTAAACGCATGGTATAGGGTATCATATAGTCGGTCTAGACCGACTATAATTTTCTTACTTGTTTTTTTTTTTTTTTGTTGATATTTTTTATCCAGCAATTAAGTAAAATTGTTAAGGGCGTTTTATTTCGTTGACAACATAGTTCTGATTAAATATTGTTTAAAAAAAATGGTGGTAACAAAAGGATTGTTTTCGTTTTCAATACACTTACGTAGCACGAAAAGGTATTTTAAATTAATTTGATAATATATCTGTAGGCATTGCTTGACATTACTGAGGGGAGTTGAATTATATGTTATCTGTTACGGCTACAAAGACTATGTAACATTATTATGCTCACATAAATATTTTTAACTAACAAAATATTTTGTTATGTGGTTGTCATAAAATAACTTTACTGGAAATTTAAATACAATATATTAAACTGCACTGCAAGGGCCATTTATTTAATAAAGTTAGTTAAATAAGCTTGGCATAAATAACACTAAAGTTAAAACGAATAAGATTGTTCATTGTATGTCAAAAGTAGAAGAAAGTATTTAATTCTAATTAAATTTGAATATGTATATAAATATAAGGATAGTTATACTGATAAGTTACTTAAACTTATCAAGCTTGGTTTCCTTTGACAGATTTACAATTTTAGCTACTTCAAGGGTTAGACTTGAAACATTATGATAATATGACAACATTAAAATTACTACAAGACATTCAACTGCAAAGAAGTATACCCAGGTTAATACTTAAGCGCCTTTCCGCTATTAAAAAAGCCCTTAGAGTATATTTAATTTAAAAAATCTAGCCGAAGAGTCTCAAAAAAAATATAACTAATAGAGTGTACACAGTAGGGGTGTTTTTAGCATTATGGGTAGCTTCAAAACCTCCATCCAACAAACTGTTTTTTAATCACACACATGTTCTATATGCTAGTCTTTTATGCCACAGGTGAAAATGTGCAGCATAACATTTTGGCGAGCCGCTTTAGGACAAAGAAGAATATGAAAACAAAACGAAAATGCCCTCAGTTTTACCCATGCCTTTGAGCGTGGGAACGTTTGCACTAGCAGTTTAAAAAAGGGAATGCAGTTATTTTGTAAAAACAGCTGGCTTGTAATGGATGAATTTAGATTAAAAATTCTTTTCATCCTCCTCATCCATTTGACTGACAGAGACCAAAACAACAAATAATGCATTCACCTACAAGTAATTTATGTGCAGAAAATCTATGAAGCAAAAAACAATGCACGTATTTTTCCACTTTTGGGAAGGGTGGAATTTTTTTTAACAAAATTTCCGTTTTAAAGAAAGACATAAAATATCATATTTTTGAAAATAATTCTCCATCCAAGTATGCATAGGAGTAATGTTCAACAATAATAACAGACACACACATAAAAGAAACCCGATATAATCATGTGTCTATACAAGCATATTTGGTCGCTTAGTAATCCTTGGCAGGTCGAAAAGAATAAACAAAACGAAAGGGAAATCTTTGAATTATACGTGAAAATAGATAGACACGCACACAGCACACGTGCACTACTCTCGTACTCTTACTACGAACCCAAAAACTCTTACTGAATCAATATACAGTAGGTGCTATCCAAAGTGGGACGAACCATAAGTATTTTTTCAACTAAGAAAATAAGGTATTTATAAAACAAGTAAAAAAATACCACTCTGTGGTCAGAGTATAAAGAGTTTGTACTGGGGTATAAAGAGTTTGTAGCTACCAAAAATATTTTACCTAGACCCATCTTTTATTACAACGATCGACTCAGAGTCACTTTCCGAGTTAATTTAGCGATGTCCGTCCGTCTGTCCGATATTTCGCAAATAAATATGAATATATTTTGACGAAATTTGTTATATAAGCTTCCGTCGGCCATACGACGAACCGTTTTTAATTTGTTGAAAAACTGTGCTTTTTTAAAACTAGTCCACAAACAAATGTCGCCAATGAGACTTAAATTGACATAAAATCCAAATTATCATATAAGTAGATCTCTGTCAAATTTGGTTTTCGTGCGTTTATGACACCCATTAACTAGTAGTTCAAAAATAAACTCTATGGGACAATTTTTAGTCATAGCCCTCATATAAAACTGCTTCCCGTTCTTCATCTATCTATCAAAAAACTAAAATATGACAGATTTTTTTTTCAAATTTGGTTTGTATATGTTATTGCAAAAAATAGTTGTCTACCATTAGTGGTCAGAATCGTTCATTTATTTACCGATATGAACTTTTTCATATTTGCAGACAAAAAATTAATAACTATAATTTACTTAAAATATTTTTATTAATACTAGTGTAGCCCAGCACTCGAAATTCGAGTGCAAGTTCTAGAAAATAATTTTTTTACATTCAATTTTTGTCTTCCAATGTTTTATTAATCTATATATATAAAAAATGTATTAATATTTAAATGAGCCAAAAGGTATATTAATCAATTTTAGCAATTCACAATTCAACACAGAGCGTCTGATATATAATTGAAATCCTTCGCATTAACAGGGTGTAACCAGTTATTATAAATACTATATTTTATTTAATTTAATATATTTTTATGAGAGATTAAACATAAATTTTATCATTCTCAGCTTCTGCTCCATATGGGGTATAACTATGCCAATTTTCACACTCCTCCGTGCCCGCATATTGCTTAAAAAGGGAACTTAAAATTTATCTTCACGTATTAATATATAAATTTATTAATATAAAGAAATATTGAATCCAAATAGTAGAAATGCTAAAAATTAAAAAAATAAGAATAATACAAATAAACCAAGAGCAAACTAAACTCGTAGACCTATTTTAAGATTTAGAGTGACACAGTTCCAGCTAATTTTAGTATTTTATGTGCATTCATTTATTTAAGATCACTACCTGAAGATCTATTTGCATTAATTATACTAGTTTCTTGCAATATTCGGGACTGATATTCTGATATTTTTCGAGTAAAGCTATTGTTTAACTTGTTTTTTGGGAAAGGGTTTGATTTTTGAGCCATTGTCCCAAATATTACCATAAATTCTGGCTTAAAATCAGAACTTTGATAAGGTGGTCCCATAACATTTTAACAATTGTAGAAGAACGAGGACTTTAAATTGAAGTTTTCTGCTTAGTGCTGCTGTCTTGGTAAAAAAAAAATACCTATTGTTATCAAGACTAGGTCCTTCAGTCGATCTAGCCAACTTTTTTTTTTAATAATTAGATTAATTTTTGATCCATTATTTCAGCAATAAAATGGAGAATTGATAAAAAAAAAAGCCCCAAACCATTACTGAGTCTCTTTCATTTTTAATAGATGATTTAGATCTTTAGTCAATAGAGCTTCCTCTCGGGTCGAACGGAAGACATAAATACAGCTCATCAGCTTCGGAAAATATTTTATTTCTACCATTTTTGGAATGTGTGTAGCATCTGGCAAATATTATAGCATTTAACGATATTATGAATTGTGTAACGGCTCCTTTTTGCCAGTCTTACAATGTCTCTTATCGTTTTTCCTCTATTGCGTTGCTCTATAACGTCAAATGAAGTTTAATCCCAATGGTCCATTTTAAAAATTTAAAGGATGGTTTAGTTTAATTTTTAACATTTCTTTTATATTAATTAAAATAGAGTAAGAAAACGAAAATGTAACATTTTTATAATTTTAGCGCCCCAGTTTTGTTTCCGCGTTTTTTTTTTTAATTTTTTACTTCCATAAATAACGTAGTGTAAGAAAAATAAATAAAAATTGGCGAAGCCACTCTTTCTTAAAATGAATACGGTTGTACTTTGTCCCAGCTTGGATTACGCCTACTGTAAATAAATAAATAATGAAAACAGGTATGAGTACGAGTACATACATACGAGTTTATTTACAACAAAGCCATTTGAATGAAAGGTTTATCTCCTGACACCAAAAAAATAAAAATAATAAAAAACAATTTTCTTATAGGGATAACAAAGGCCGACACAAGGAGAATAAAAAACTCATCACTTTAAATTTCGATTTTCCCAAGTTTACTTTTATAAACTAGTTAACAATGTTTATTTTGTGATATACATATGCAGTTCTGGGTTTATTCATTACGTGAGATAAAAACACTTGTATTGGAAAAAATGATTCTATTTTCATAAAGATAATTTTTAACACAGGTGTTAAATTTATTTCATAGAAACAAAATTTTATAAAACTTATAGCAACATTTTTTTTTTTATAATATGGAACAAATTTAGTCTTAATTCATTAAAATGTTGGTGCATATGTATGTGCGCTCATCACACCTTAACTACTGGACGTATCTGTCATATTTGCAAAATGTATTCGTTTTATGATCCGATAAGTATGTGTTTTTCTGGACTCAGTAGTTGGCGCTGGGATAAAGGTACATATATATATTCTATTTACTGTTCGATAAATATTAACTATATACATATTATAAAAAACACTTTTACAAAAATTGCTGCGATGGTGCCTAGATATTTACAAGTAAGTGTGTATTTATATTTTGATTTACCTCATATTTCGAATAAGTGTCCACATATGTTAGCATAAATTTGTGTATTATAAGTTTGAGTAGTTACGCCTAAATTTGGCAAAATCGGACCAGTGGACAAGGCACCTTCCATACAAGATATTATTTTACATCATATATCTTGATGAAATAACTCATAATTTAGAGTTGTTCAAAATTAAAATAATTTTTTTTCTATTTGTATTCATAAGAATACTTTATGTTCGTCTTCATTTCATTTCTAAATAATTGGATAACTTCTAGTGTATCGGAAATTGAAGAGTCTTGAAGTTTATTTTATTAATTTGAGAAGCCATTCTTGCACTCCGTAGAGTCACATTTGTGCCAAAAATCAGTACTACAATTGCTTGAAAGAGTGCGATGACGATTTCATAACTCAGGACTTTTTGAATAAAAAATATTTTTGCCCAAAAAGCATTTTATTTCTCAACATAGTCCACTTTTAGCTCGATACACATAGTCCTGTGTTTTTTAAAGTTTTCATTCCTTCCAAACAACAGGTTCTGTTAAGTTCCTCAAAATAATCGTTTGATTCATTCGACCCAAATATCTTATCGCAGAACCTTTTCTTCAGATTTGGAACCAGAAAATCGTCACAGAGGAATAACACTGGTGAATATGCTAGATGAGACAGCAGTTCGCCATGGTGGCTACACACGAGTGTGCCGGTGCCGGTGATACCTTTTTCTTCGCCGAATGTGGTCATTTTTTCTTCAAATCGAAGACAAAATGTTATACCCTTTTTAACGCAGTCGATATGCATTCCGAAACTCTAGTATTATCAAGTCTTTCATTAGTTTTGGTAATGATTTATTTCATCACTCGAAATTCACTTCTTTCCATTGACTGCTTTATATGACTGTTAAACACACTCTAAATAACACAGCCTGTTGAAAATTAATGTTGACTTGTAATTAGTATTGAGAAAGTTCAAAAAGTCACAGACTTCTCAAACTTCCCTCGTAATGTGTTGATTATTTTACATATTATATCACTTCTAATGTGACACACATATTTGATATTATATATAAGTATACATATATATACATATATATGTATATATTAGTTTATAATATTAAAGAGAAAAAACATGCTTGTCTGTCACTTTGTGGTTTTTAGTACGGAACAGTGAAAACAACAATGTGCTTTATATTTTTTGTATAATTAATGTGGATATGATGCCTCTCATACAAAGTAAATATTTAATATCAATACCTGACAATATGATAGCGAGAGCCATATCCGTGAGTCTATAAATTATTGAAATAAAATATATATTTTTATATAATCAATTATTAGCATTTTTGACTTTGTAGAAAAAGTGCTAAGTTATCGCATCTTTTGTTTTTAAACTGTTAATCTAAGTGGCTTGAAATACTCCCTTGCATTTGATATGTTTCTCAGCACATAAATTTATATAAAATATTTCGAACTTCATTTTGTTTAAATTCAGTTAAGTTAATTTTATTCTTCGATACTGTTCATTAATGAATTTGTAATACACAAGTTTTGTTAATAGCTGACAAGACTAAAATTTATAAAAACAAAAATTAATTTTATGAATACAATTTTTTCCCAAACTGATCCAAATGTTTTTGTTACATATGTGTGCGGAAAATAGAAGAACTATATTTGAGGAAATGAAGAAAACACACAAGATTTATTTTGTTACTGAACTTAATCGTCTCAATTAAAATGAGCTCCTTAAACTGCATGGAAAACTTGTTATTGTGGCGAAAAGGTAAAAGACAATGTCTGAATGAACAATTAGGACTGCTTATTCCGTCTCACCAGCACATTAACAACAACAATCGTCTTAAAATCGTGGCACAAATCCTAACTCAGTTCAACGACCGTTTCCGCTTTGAAGCTCCTGACGATGATTGAAGATGTTTTTCTGGATCCTGTGACGTATAACAAATGGTATCTACTTTCAGATAGATTATAATATATGAGTATTAATTCGACTTTAATTACCCCAAATATTAAATATGTTCATCATAATCAAATTTGATATATATGTCCCAATTCGACCTAATCAAAAAAACAACAGCTATGTAGGGCCAATTTTGTCATAGTCCCCATATAAACCTGTTTCCGGTATTGAACTAAATCTATATAAAGACATTTTCTTTTTTCTTAAAATTTAATTGGTACATGATCCCAGAACATATAAGGGAAATATGTTAAAATTTGGACCATTATTTGACCTACTTCCCATATAATGTCAAATTCTGAATTGAACTTAAAAATATCTACCTACATATGCACATAAAATAACTAAATTAATATCTCATCTTAATACGTATTTTTCGGGTTAACGTATTTGGCATTTGGGGCTGAGAGAAATCATATCAGTTTTTCGAGAAACACATGCACCTACAACGTGTGATTGGTTCGGCAGGTCAAGCAGTGACGAGTTCTTTCGGCCCAATTGCACGATATTGATATGGATGAAATTTGATTTCAACAAGACGGTACCGTTTACTCGCTCGTTTCGGTGGTCAGATCGTGTAGTTTACACCAGTGGATTTCTTTTTATGAGGTTATTTGAAATGAAACGTGTGAATGTACTAACGCCCACCCGTGCTTTTAAAGAGGAAATTCAACGATATATCAATGAAATTCACACACGTTTATCGAAAATGTTAATGGAAAATTTTTAAATAAAATCGTGCATATATGCCAGCAAAGCCGTGGAGGCAATTTGCTCAATGTGTTGTTCCATATATAACCCTATCCTGTATACTTTATGATTTAATAATAATTTAACAATGTAAAGAAAAAGAACTGTGCTTTATGTCGAATTTAAATCCTGTGTGCATTTTGGGACACCCTTTATTACCTTAATTGTCAATTCTTAAACAAACACTGTAAACAGAATGAGACCGAAAACACGGTTTCCATTATTAAACTACGTTTAGCTGACATCCCAAAAACCTGATGTAAAAGTGTTCAAGGATTTTTAGTACTGCTATTTGAGGGGGGAGGGGTCAGGTTTTATAGACGAAAAAAAGAAAAAAGTATATTTCATATACATGTTATAGCATAATATTTGAAGTATCTTTGCAAAAATTTAAGAATTTTAATATAAGTCCGTGACAGCGACTCCGGAGGGGCATCGGAAAAAATTTGTTTTGTTACCATGTGAAATAAAAAATCGAAAAGTTGATACATATGTTTCCCAAGGTAATCAGGAAGAGTTTTTAATTTTTATTTTTGACAGCACTTTCAAGTGAAAAACACGATTTTTGCTATAAAATGTCGGTGAATTTGCTTTTAAAAAATGGGAAAAAATTGTATGAAAGAGACAAACTCTTCCTGATTACCTGTTGATTAATGTGCAGAAATAGTGTATAAAATTAAGTAGGTTTTGAGTTGTGATGTTCACGGGCTTCAAAAATGTTGTTTGCGAGTAAATTGATTTAAAGTTTTTAAAATATACCTTATATCTTATGGGGGCCGAACGCTAGAAATGCTGTATCTTTTGTTAGTTTCGCTCCGATTTATTTGAAATGTGGGACATTCAGAAAAAAAAATAAAAAATGCCAAAAAAAACTTTAAAACCTCCTTAAATAATTTTATGTTCTCTATAATTTAAGCGAATTTTTTTAGGAACCATTTAATTTACGAAAAATACCGATAATCATATTTTCGATTAAGCTGGTGAGTTATATCGTACATCTCTCATCATGGACATTTGCACTCTGCAAGCAAATTAGATGTATGATTGATATTGTCAAATAAGTCAAATTATTGTGGCTTATATGTAGATATGGCAATGTTAGTGAATAGTCGAGATTCTTCTGGGACATAATTTTTTGATCAAATATAACAATATCCGTTCCGAAAAGTTTTTCTTGGTTTAGTTGAAAAAAACACCTTGAAAAATTATAATATTTTGCACAGGGTACGCTATACCATGTCGGTATAGCAACATTTAATAACTTTGACATTTGTGAACCGATGATCTTAAGAACACATATTTTAGGAACTTCAATTCAGTAAAATGTTTATTATGTACCGGTTCACAACACAACAACGTGCCAAAATAGTGACGCTCTACATTCAACATGGTCGTTTAGTTGTGTTAACTTAACGTGCATATCGCCGAAAATATTGTGGCCAAGAAACATCGTCTGGCAACATATTCATCATTTAGTGTCGAATTTTCATGCGTAAGGCATAGTGGGAGGTCGTCGACGTGCTGTTCATCAATACCCAAGATGCTACAATGTACTGGTTAAAGCAATAAGAGAGAGAGTTGTTAGATGTCATTTTTTTCATACATATTGAAATTAAAACTATAATTACTCGTAGCATGCAAATTTTCGGTTTGTTTTTAATCGTGCGTATTCTTAATAAGACCGGTTTCTGGCATTTTAGCCTTAATCAGTGATGTTTTAAACATTGTAATAATTGTTGTGTTATAACTGATTGCTTCCATGTGAAATGTTTCTATTTAGGGGGCGACCGTGAGATTTGAACCTACGTCTATCTCACATAACTCGTACTTGCACTTTTTGTTTATGCGCTTTAAAACTCTCGCATAAATTCTGGCCTACGAAGAGTGTGGTTAAGAATCATTTGTATACCATACAGCTTTTATCTTCGTATTAATATCAGAAGATACAACACTATCAAACATAAAATGGTTATTTTATAATTTGGAATATTTGTGAATTTATACCTCTAATTTCCATTATTCTATGGTATAATTCTACACATTGTACATTTTACACATATATATTAGAGATGTTGCCATGAAGCAAATTTCAATAGTTTGTTAGATTTAATGTAATTTTTCAGACATATTGCAATTAATATGCAATAATATATTATGCAAATATATAGTGGTGCCGAAAACCCAAATGAGTCATATCGCCACCACGCTGATCATCTTGGCATCAGTGGAACAACTTCGCTGCGCCTTTTTCAGGATGATTTGAATTTTTTTCCGTATTAAGTGCAATTCACTGAAACCAATTTCCTGGCAGACCTCCCACGTCACTTGCAATACGACCAAACAGTCCAGAGAATCATTGGCACTGAAGCTAACTTTTGCAGCAAAATATTGATGACCGACGAGGCCCATGTCACACTCTGCGACAGCGTTAATTAGCAAATTTGACGCAATTGTGGAATGGAAAACCCACACAAGATCCAGGAAGTGCGTGACCAAAAACTGTCGATTGGAAACGATATCGATATTGGATGTTGGCTCATTGTGTCAGCCCGAAAATGCGTGAAGAAGGTCTGCACGGTCACTAGTTTTAACAGCATGCACCATACAAGGTGCGCCATGCCACACTGTGAAGCAAATAATGCATTTTCTACAACAAAAAATTACATGGACATGTGATGTAAAAAAAGGCACCCATATCTGGCCACCCATACCTTCACATTTGACCCATCCGAAACAATAAGCCTCAGACAAGCTCAAGGTATACATTCGAGTCGAAATCATCGCTATACCCCCGAGGAGCTCGAATAAGTTATGAAAAATGCGGCAAAAAGGGCATATGATTGATGTTGTATTCAAAAAATAGTCTAAATGCAATGTAATGTACCAAGTTAAATAAAAATACTACACATATGGAAATCTGTCATTTTTTTTAGGTAATTCAATATTCAGATGCCGCACCCTGTATTCATTTCAATTATTAAATTAATTCAATCAAATATTTAGTAGTACTTGAGTCCTAAATAACACAAAACTGGTAAAAATATATGTTATTGCATTGTTAATGAATTCCGAAATCGAGTTAATATATGAATGCATCCGAACAACAGTATAATAAAAACAAGTAAGAAAATCATAGTCGGTCTAGACCAACTATACGATACCCTATACTATGGTTTAGAGGCCCTTTCTCTTTGTTCCAACTAATTGGATATAGAAGATAAGCATAAACAAAATTTGAGTTGCATTATTATTCATTTTTTTGGTCGCACATAGGAAATAGTTCATACCGTGTGCTATATTTAAATGGGGACTATGTCAGAAAATGGACCGATCCTGACCATATTTGGTAAAGTCACTTATATTTTGAAAAATATATACAAACCAATTTTGAGAAAAATCTGTGCAATATTTTTGTTTTTTGATAGATTTAAGTGAAAATCGGGAAGCAGCTCTATATGGGGCCTATGAATAAGAATTGTCCTATACGGATTGTTTTTGGACTACTGATTAATGGATATAATAAACACATACAAACCCAATTTGACTGAGATCTATATTAAAATTTTAATCTTATGGCAATTTTTGTCGATTTCATAGGGGTCATTTGTATGGGGACTAGTTCTGAACATGGACCGAATTTCACTTATTTCAACAGCGTTCATTCTCATATTTGAGACCTGTAGTTTGATTTCAAAGTTTACATGGACACACAGACGGACGGACGGACAGACGGACGGACGGACGGACAGACATTGCTAAATCGACTCAGAAAGTGATTCTGAAAGTGATTCTGAGTCGATCGGTATAATAAAAGATTGGTAAAGGTCAAATATTTTTGGTAGTTACAAACAGCAGCAGAAAGTCATTATACCCAAACCACATAGAAGTATAGGGTATAATAAAGACCGCACCCTACAAAGAGATAATTTGTGTTTATGTATTATTTATTTTTTAACCATACGCGCCTTTCAAACTATAAAGAAGATACAAACAAGAGGATGGTACTCCAAGGTTAACACTTGGACTACAGTAAAACAAAAACTGTAGAGTTGTTACAACCAAATGAAATTATATAAGAATTTTGAAGATTCCCTCAAATATTACATATTCAAAACATTAACTGAGTACTAGTATTGTTACATTTTGCCTAAAACGTTTAAAAAATGGATATATTCCTATTGAGTAACCTTCTCTCGGTCGTTGTATAGATGCACAGAGAAAAAAAAACAATTTGTAAAATCAGTGTCATATGCAATTGTAAACAATTAACCAGTTTAAACAACAAAATCTTCTAGTACGAGTATGTTAAAGTTGAAAAGTATCAGATTTTCAAGCCTTAAAAATCGCACATAGTTACAATACGATGAAATGACTATAGTTAAGATATTTACTGTTGTTCAATACAAAGTGCGTAAGAAGTATTCGGTGTTTTTACTTTCTTAAAAACCAAGGTGTGACAACTGTCGGTATCTTTAACGATATTTGGATTTTTTCGGTAACGGTATATCATAGCAAGTAAATTTAAGAAATACAAAATAGTTAATAACCATTAAATTTTTAATGTATGTATTTAATTTGTTTCGTATATAAAAAACTCAAAATGAATTAAATAAAACTAATTAAAGGAAAAAATTTATTTTAAAAATTACTGTGTGTGGGATAACTTCAATTATTTTTTAGTTTAAATATATCTTTTACTATATTTTTAATTTGCTTGTTACAATTACATATATTTTTTAAATTTAGACACGAGAGAAAACTGCTAGAATAGAGCTAAAAGTTCTATTTGTTTTTTATTTAAGACATATCAGTGCAATATTTTGTCACAATTCTATCAGTTTTCTGTATGGTTTCATTTGTACCTTTACGACATGAAGGTAATAGAACTTCCCAATAAGAAGGTTTGTAAAGAAGAAAGGCTAAATAATATCCTACAAACGTCCTTCAATAAGGCATGATTTTTATATGGCGTGTTCGCACGTTGCAGCACAAGTTTTCATTCATGCAACAGGAATGCATTCATTTCATCCATTTTCGAACCAGCTATAAAGTGATTACCTAACTGATTACACGAGCCGCAGTCTTCATTATTTAAAATAATATATTCATACACATTTTTTAAAATAATTATTTTATTTAATTTATATAGAAAATTAAAAAAAAGAAACAAAACACACATGAGTGATAACTGAAACCTAAAACTAGTGTTAGATTCGACTCTACCGAATCTGTTTTTACGTTTACATTAATTTCTGTACTTGTTGCACTATTTATAACAAATTTATACAAAATATTTGTAAAAGTAAACAATTTGAGATGCTTAATAGTAAATATTAAAACAAACACGCTGAACTTTTTGCATTCTTAGAGGATTCTCCGTACAATGATGCTGGTTTTACCCGAATTTAAACATCAACCTGCTCGAAATATGACAAACAATATTATCTTAGTTTCATCGAGGTAAACGGTTTATTTTGTCCATGAGCATGATTTGAACGAACAGATGGACTAACGGTGTCGACTTGGGTTTGTAAAAGGACAAAGGATATATATACTTTATGAAAAACAAATTCGTTTTTCGAGATGTTTCAAACGGAATAACAGACTGATATATACCCTCTGCACAGTGGTGTGGATGTTATAAAAACAAAGATGAATAACAGTTAATTCATGATATAATAAAATAATTAGATAACAAGAAGTAGCAGATTACATAAGAAGTATATAAGAGTACTTATATTTTTATAGTCGGTTTGTTTTTTTCTAATTTTATAGCGGTCAAGAACAGTCAAATAATATCTCACACTGTAATATAAAATTCCGTTTAATAGTGGAAAAAATTAATACAATTTCCAAGAATAAAGAAGAAGAAACAGAAATAGTTACTGTAACTTGTTTTTATCTCTTAAATATCTTCAAATAAAATGCAAACTAACAAAAAATTTGAAATCGTTTTTTAATTGATTAAGGTGCATTTCATTAAAATGCATGTGTTTGTGTTTCTAAATGATCTTCCTTACAGACCTGATTCCACGTAAGAGATACATATGTAAATAAAAGCTCTACAAGTTTGTTTTTTTGACAAGCAATTTTTTAAAATTTTTTAATATAAAACTTATTAATAAACATTTCTTTGTTTTACTGTTTCTGAGTAGGGCTTATTCGAATTTTTCATTGATACAAAATATGTGTTTTTCAAACATGATTTTCTCCTTAGTAGATTGTTTCAGTAATAACTACAAGCTCATAAATTTTTTTTATTATATTGCTTTTCATTACATAAACATAACACTATTTTAAAACTTTAAGAGAAAATATTAACATACATACTTACATATGTGTATTGTACAAGTTATTGTACATTATTATTTTCAATAATGTATGTATATAACATCCATGATACAAATGAGTTAATGTAAACGAAGTGGCAAAAACGAATCATTTTTTAAAAATTTTTGACACATATCTCTATTAAAGCTGATCTTAGATATTTGAAAGGGTTGATATTGCGAAAATTTTTATACACTGTTTGATTCCCCAAATGTTTTCAACCGAATTTATATCTCCATTTAATTTTCACTTCGAAAAACGGTTTATTTTTTTTCCTGTGTGTATTTGAACGTTTTCTTGCTAGACGCTAAAATTTAATCGATAACTTACTTCAGCAAGATCTATCCAAAACGTTATCCGTAACTTCCACATATTTCTCGGCATGGGGCAATATTTGCTGTTTTGTAGTGTGCAATTATTCATTCGATATTTGATTTATATGTCTTGCTGTCATATTAAATTTAATTCTGATTTTGCTTCTGACAATTGATCGCTTATCGCGTTCGGTAAAAATATTTGACCTGGACCCATCTTTTATTATACCGATAGACTCAGAAAGTGAGTCTGAGTCGAAAGTGATTCGAAAGACTCCGTCCGTTCATCTGTCCGTCTGTCTGTCTGTGTGTCCATGTAAAACTTTTAATCAACTACATGTCGCAACTGTGAATCGGTTTTGTTGAAAATTCGTATATAATCTTCATATGATCAACGCCGTTAAAATTGGTAAAAATCGGTCCATGTTCAGACCTAGACACCATACAAAGAAATCCTGTGAGATCGACTCAAATTGCCATAAAATCCATATTACCATATAGATCTCGGACAAAGTGGGTTTGTGTATGTTTATTACATCAATTTGTCAGTAGTCCAAAAATGAACGCTGTAGGGCAATTCTTAGTCATAGCCCCCACGTGAAGCTGATTCCCGATCTTCTCTTAAATCTATCAAAAAACAAAAAGATTGTTTTTTGATGGTTTGTAAAAGTTTTTACAAAAAATATGCAAAGATATAGATATGCCAGCCGATATGAACTTTTTCAGGCAAAAAAAAATATTTCCAGTGCCACTTTATGCTTAGTTTCTGTCTATAATTAGTTGAACCTAAGAGATAGGGTCTCTAAACGCATGGTATAGGGTATCGTATAGTCGGTCTATACCGTCTATAATTTTCTTACTTATTTTCGAATGCAAAGTCTGTCACAATTAGAATCAATAAATAAGTTTATGCAACAAAAGGTAGAACGAAAGATTCTAGGTTGATAGCAGGACTAAACTAAATTTCAAATACTTTTTAGGCATAGTACAAGTTTGTAAAAGCTTGTAAATACTGTATACAAATTTCGGTTCGGTTAAAGGCGGTAAATTTCTATGATTTCTTAAGCTTTCAGTTGCGAGTTTATTTACTTTCTTTATGTTTATTTAGTCATATAACCGATATCTTGAATAACAAAGAAAGTGTTTTTATTCACTGCTTTGTACCTTTAAATACATTTGTTTAGTAATTAATAACAATATATTAAGGGTTTATTAATGTGCCGTTGTTTAGTTATGTCTTTGTCATCTTTCTTTTAACATTTCCTTAATTTCATAGGTTCTTTTTATTGGGAAAACGCAAATAAAACATTTACATTTCAAAAGATTTACTTAAGACATTAACACATTTTGTTGTTTTACAATTGTTGTAAAAATAAATATTAAAGTTTTATTTTATATTGATAAAGCCACAAAACTTTGTAGGCTTTTCTGCAATTCTTTACTTATGTATGTATGTATATTGTGATAATATTGTGATAATAAAATTAAATAAAAAAAAAATGGGAAATAATATCGGAAACAATGCATATCGTTGTGAATACAACGCCAAATAAGTATAACGTATACATACATATACGTCCTAATATAGACAGACTTAATGGCTGATAAAAATTAATTTATTAATAATGCTAACGCTCTATTACTCAATAATAATATTTCATATATATAATTAAGAAACAAAAAAATTTGTACCCAATATTCTATAAGGTGAATTTGGGGGAAATTTATTCGCACTTGATACCGATTAACATTGTATAGCACTCACGAATATTACTTCAAAAAAATTTTAATTCAGTAGTTGGATTTAAATTTACAAATATTGAGTAAAAACAGTGGAGATCTTTAATTATATATGTGCAATATACGACTACATGTATAAGAATAGATCTAAGAAAAATTTAAATTTTGAAAACTTTTTTAAATTATATAATTTTTCAATAATGTAACTGGCTGGGAGGATGAAGATGAACTCCTTTGTTTCACATATATATACATAGATCCCACTTGCAGCCTGAGTGAAATTTAATCAACTATTATATTGATCCATCACATCTATAACTTTTTAAATAACATTTTAATTCGATAGAGCCATTGGCGGACATTTCCGTAGAACGAATAGAGGAATAATTTGTATAATTTACTCTTTTGACCGTTCATAGTTGTTGTTCACAGATGATTGTGTGTTATTTTTTTTTTTTTATTATTTGCTAAATTTTAAAAACACCTCTGAATAGACACATTGCTGAACAACTTTTAGTGCAGATAGTTAATTTGACCAAAACTAGCTAAACAAAATACAATAAAATGTTTTGACAAATACTTGGAGAATAGATATTGTGGTAATATCAAAAAAATCTTCATAAAAAATATTAAACTGGTATTTTGATATACATACGTACATCCCTACAAATATTTCTTATTGAATCACAGAATATAATGACTTGACAATATGTTATAATTAAAAAATTACTATTGAGTTGAGTTCGAGATTGGAAAACTATAGAAATCGTAATAATATGGCTTGTTAGTTCTCAATTTTTTTCCTTCATTCTTTTTTATACCCTCCACACCACTGTGAAAAGGATATATATAAGTTTGTCATTCCGTATGTAAAGCAACGAAATAAATTCCGGAGACCCCAAAACCATACATATTCTTGATCCTTATAAAAAAGGAAGTTGACTTAGCGATGACCATCTGTCCGCCCATTTCTGTAAATCTCGATCACGCCCACAGTAACTAAGCTGGTCTGTTCGTTTTTGCATAAATCCGTGCAAATGATCACAAGACATGAATGAAACTTTGAAAAACTCTTAGAACATAATTTTATTGTTATCACGATATAATAAAAAAAATCGCCAATATGAAAAAAATATAACCCCTGAAAAAGTGAAACAAAAAGTACCATTTAAAAAAACCTTTTATTTAAAAAGTTTTTTTTTTCAAAAATAACCCCCTTTTTTAAATAAAGTGTATTTTTTTTTCAACATTACACTTTCTTAAAAAAATGCTCTTTAAAACATTAATAATTAAAAATTAAAAATTTTAAATTAAAAATTAAAAATTAAAAATTAAAAATTAAAAATTAAAAATTAAAAATTAAAAATTAAAAATTAAAAATTAAAAATTAAAAATTAAAAATTAAAATTAAAAATTCAAAATTCAAAATTCAAAATTAAAAATTAAAAATTAAAAATTAAAAATTAAAAATTAAAAATAAAAATTAAAAATTAAAAATTAAAAATTAAAAATTAAAAATTAAAAATTAAAAATTAAAAATTAAAAATTAAAAATTCAAAATTCAAAATTCAAAATTCAAAATTAAAAATTCAAAATTAAAAATTAAAAATTAAAAATTAAAAATTAAAAATTAAAAATTAAAAATTAAAAATTAAAAATTAAAAATTAAAAACTAAAAATTAAAAATTAAAAATTAAAAATTAAAAATTAAAAATTAAAAATTAAAAATTAAAAATTAAAAATTAAAAATTAAAAATTAAAAATTAAAAATTAAAAATTAAAAATTAAAAATTAAAAATTAAAAATTAAAAATTAAAAATTAAAAGTTAAAAATTAAAAATTAAAAATTAAAAATTAAAAATTAAAAATTAAAAATTAAAAATTAAAAATTAAAAATTAAAAATTAAAAATAAAAATTAAAAATTAAAAATTAAAAATTAAAAATTAAAAATTAAAAATTAAAAATTAAAAATTAAAAATTAAAAATTAAAAATTAAAAATTAAAAATTAAAAATTAAAAATTAAAAATTAAAAATTAAAAATTAAAAATTAAAAATTAAAAATTAAAAATTAAAAATTAAAAATTTAAAAATTAAAAATTAAAAATTAAAAATTAAAAATTAAAAATTAAAAATTAAAAATTAAAAATTAAAAATTAAAAATTAAAAATTAAAAATTAAAAATTAAAAATTAAAAATTAAAAATTAAAAATTAAAAATTAAAAATTAAAAATTAAAAATTAAAAATTAAAAATTAAAAATTAAAAATTAAAAATTAAAAATTAAAAATTAAAAATTAAAAATTAAAAATTAAAAATTAAAAATTAAAAATTAAAAATTAAAAATTAAAAATTAAAAATTAAAAATTAAAAATTAAAAATTAAAAATTAAAAATTAAAAATTAAAAATTAAAAATTAAAAATTAAAAATTAAAAATTAAAAATTAAAAATTAAAAATTAAAAATTAAAAATTAAAAATTAAAAATTAAAAATTAAAAATTAAAAATTAAAAATTAAAAATTAAAAATTAAAAATTAAAAATTAAAAATTAAAAATTAAAAATTAAAAATTAAAAATTAAAAATTAAAAATTAAAAATTAAAAATTAAAAATTAAAAATTAAAAATTAAAAATTAAAAATTAAAAATTAAAAATTAAAAATTAAAAATTAAAAATTAAAAATTAAAAATTAAAAATTAAAAATTAAAAATTAAAAATTAAAAATTAAAAATTAAAAATTAAAAATTAAAAATTAAAAATTAAAAATTAAAAATTAAAAATTAAAAATTAAAAATTAAAAATTAAAAATTAAAAATTAAAAATTAAAAATTAAAAATTAAAAATTAAAAATTAAAAATTAAAAATTAAAAATTAAAAATTAAAAATTAAAAATTAAAAATTAAAAATTAAAAATTAAAAATTAAAAATTAAAAAATAAAAATTAAAAATTAAAAATTAAAAATTAAAAATTAAAAATTAAAAATTAAAAATTAAAAATTAAAAATTAAAAATTAAAAATTAAAAATTAAAAATTAAAAATTAAAAATTAAAAATTAAAAATTAAAAATTAAAAATTAAAAATTAAAAATTAAAAATTAAAAATTAAAAATTAAAAATTAAAAATTAAAAATTAAAAATTAAAAATTAAAAATTAAAAATTAAAAATTAAAAATTAAAAATTAAAAATTAAAAATTAAAAATTAAAAATTAAAAATTAAGAATTAAGAATTAAGAATAAAAAATTAAAAATTAAAAATTAAAAATTAAAAATTAAAAATTAAAAATTAAATATTAAAAATTAAAAATTACAAATTAAAAATTAAAAATTGAACATTAAAAATTAAAAATTAAAAATTAAAAATTAAAAATTAAAAATTAAAAATTAAAAATTAAAAATTAAAAATTAAAAATTAAAAATTAAAAATTAAAAATTAAAAATTAAAAATTAAAAATTAAAAATTAAAAATTAAAAATTAAAAATTAAAAATTAAAAATTAAAAATTAAAAATTAAAAATTAAAAATTAAAAATTAAAAATTAAAAATTAAAAATTAAAAATTAAAAATTAAAAATTAATGCCAGGCACTATTTTATGTGGTCTAAATATTCTGAAAATAAATATTTATTTGTTGAGCCCTCCTTCCGGTTTCATCTTATGAGATGAACAGTCTCCATCTTTCTTAAACGCTGATGGAGAAGACTCCAGTTTTTCGAAGTACATAGGTTGCGCTCTATTACGATTTTTCATTTGACTAGAGGGGCTTTTAAGTCTGTGTACAAGTGTGAGTTTCTCATGTACCATGGTGTGCCTGTAATATTTTTACAATTTTGCGTAGGTTTCTTAGTTTCAGAAGGCTGAGGCGGTTCCTCATAAAAATCGAGGAATAAATCAAAAGCGTACATTGAGACTTATCTTCGAATTTTTGCCAATTAGCAACTAACGTCAATTTTATTTGTGTAAGTTTTGTTTTCATATGGTTTTTATAAGCGAGCCGAGCATCTGGAGTTATTCCCAGATATTTAACAGCAGAATGTTGCGGTATAAGCGTTTTCTGATTATAAAAGTTGCATGAATACACTTTTGTTCATTTTTATACCCTCCACTCCAGTGTGCAGAGGGTATATATAAGTTTGTCATTCCGTTTGTAATAAATAGAAAGAAAAATTTGGACCCCATAAAATATATATATTTGTGATCCTTATAACAACCGGAGTTGATATAGCGATGTCCATCTGTCCGTCTGTCCGTCTGTGGAAATCACGATGACGGCTCAATCGGGCAGCTAGGGTGCTCGTTGACATAAAAAATGATTCACGAACATCCTGAGAAGTTTGCTATTTGAAATCGTCCAAATCGGTCAATTAGAGCCCTAGATTTGAATAAAGAACTAAAAAAAGTCTTGAAAAATATAATTTTCTATGTTTTTCTTGTCACGATCAATAGGATAGCTAAGGTGATTATTTTTAGTGAGAATGATGCAACAAATTCATCGGAAGATTTCTGTTTCAAAAATCATTAAAACCGGTGGCACAGGTCCAGGGAAATCTCTGAAAAAGTAAAAAAAAAAATGAAAAATATGATGTTTCTATATTGTTCTTGTTGTTATTTTAAATGTTGTATTGTTGTCATAGATGGACTTGTTGTTTTTGTGGGCGTTGTGATAATAATATAATAAAAACTAATCCTTTGTACATTTTTTATCAACCCTGGTAGAAAAATTTAAAAGTTTCCATTGTTTTAGCATCACTAAAAAAATTTACTAGATCATTTCTGTCATTACCGCGAGCCTGCCTGCAAAGTTTCAGGTCGATTGGGTCACGGGAAAGGGGTTAAAATCGATCCAAAATTTTTTCGAAAAGCAGACACTACGAGTTAATATAAAGGGAGTAAAAATTCACCAGCATCTAAAGCAAATAATGCTAAAATACGTAGTTGTTATTAAAAAAAAAATTTAGCAAAAAAAAATTTTTATGTATTAATTTATTTAAAGAGATAAACACAAAAATAACGTTTGATGTTGTATTTTTTGTGTGTAATAATTACATATACATACATATGTACATACACATATTAAATATTACAAATAATATATATATATATTCTATATATGTATATCCATAATAACTGCATGTTAGAAATAAATCGGTATATTATTTTATTTACATAAAAGTCTGCAATATTTTATTGTGGGGAAAATACATTTATTTTGCATTAACAGAGTGTCAGTTCATTTTGCTCAGCGTGACTATGCCACAGTAGATGGCGCCACAATTTTTGTTATAATAAGCTTTGCAATAGTTATTTCTATTTTAACATGAATGTCAATATTTTCGACTAGATATCATACAGAACAATGTTAAGAGTATACGCGGGCTGGTCTTTATACCCTATACCACTATGTGGTTTGGGTATAATGACTTTGTGCTGCTGTTTGTAACAACCAAAAATATTTGACCTAGACCCATCTTTAATTATACCGATCGAATCAGAATCACTTTCTGAGTTGATTTAACAATGTCCGTCCGTCCGTCCGTCCGTCCGTCCGTCCGTCCGTCCGTCCGTCTGTGTGTCCATGTAAAGCTTGTAATCAAACTGCAGGTCGCAAATATAAATATATTTTGATGAAATTTGGTATATAAGCTTTTATCGGCCATGGGATGAACGCTATTGAAATTGGTGAGAATCGGTCCATGTTCAGACCTAGCCCCCATACAAATTACCCATATGAAATCGACATAAATTGCCATAAGATCCAAATTGTCATATAGATCTAACTCAAATTGGGTTTGTATGCATTCATTACATCCACTAATGAGTAGTCCAAAAATGATCCCTTTGACCCCATATAGAGCTGCTTCCCGATCTTCACTTAAATCTATTAAAAAACAAAAATATTGCACTGATTCTTCTCAAATTTTGTTTGTACATATTCAGGATCGGTCCATTTTTGGACCTAGTCCCTTTATAGATATAGCATCCGATATGAACTTTTTCATATCTGCAGCCAAAAAAATTAATAAAAATCCCACTCAAATTTGGTTTTTGCTTATTTTCAATGTCCAGTTAGTTGGGCCTAAGAGATAGGGTTTCTAAACGCATGGTATAGGGTATCGTATAGTCGGTCTAGACCGACTATAATTTTCTTACTTGTTTATTTCATACGTTTCTTATTATTCTTTTACAAATATGGAGTTTGGCATATTAACTTTTTGTTGTCTTCACAAAATAGAGTTACCGAGTTCATCAATGAGTTTTTTGCTTTCAAAACAGTTCTATATAGTTATATAGAATTATTATTCTGCTTCACCTACAAAATATCTGATTGCGATTACATCTAATTTTTAAAAATTGTTTATAATTACTAAAGCAGTATTATTCACATAAATACAAAATTGCACTTTTTAAATTTTCCATTAAAATTTTAAAAAATATCAATTCTAAAAATTGGAATTAAAATTTCCAATTATAAATTATTAATTGAATTTCAGAATATCATATCAAAACTTCAAAAAAAAAAAACAAAAAAAACACAAATTTCAAAAAAAAAACACCAAATATGTTTACATTTAAAAAATGTTTACATTAAAAAAAATATTGGCATTCAGGAGAAATTAATAGCTTTTCAGTAACTTCTTTTAACGATAGTCGAATCGTTAAAAAAAGAAAAGGAAAATTATCAGTAAAATTTTGAAACGAGATTCGCTAGTGTTAAAGTCAGCTGTTGTTGTTATCTAAACGACAACCATTTTTGTGTTGTTTATTTAATCGATAAAAACTTAAATTTTTAGGTTGAAATGTCGTCATACATAAATAAAAATCATAAAATAGTGAAAATATGTTGATTCTATTAAAAAACTTTTTTATATAAATAAAAAAATTAAATAGCATATTCAATTCATTATTTCATTTTCAAATAAATAAACAGAAATATTAGTAAAAAAAATAGAGTATTAAACATAAACATAAAATCATCCTGTCAAACACGAAGTAATTTGTTTTTCTAATCTTCTTTGTGTTTTTCGCTTATTTTGACAGAGATGCCACTCGTTTAAATAAATATAGAATAAATAGAAAAATGGATTTGTCGACTGTCGTTAAGATGTATGTACTTAGTGAATCACTTAATCCTTAGTGCAAACAACAATAGCTGTCGATATATTTTGCCATTGTCGGATCGTTGAAATTTTCAGAATCGGACCACAGAAAACATTGATTTAAATTCAATGAATTTTAGAAAACCTCAAAAGATATATAAGAATTGCGAACACAAAAATTGTTACATAAATAAACGCAATTTGATGAGAATGTTATTTATATATATATATTTTCACAATTTTCACAATTTTTTATTTTATTTAAAGTGTTTGGGAAGTTTGGTTTTTTGCGTTTGGCATCCCTAATTTGATTATTTATTATTATAAATTTATTCTCCATGTTTTCCAAATATGGCAATATTTTAATAAAAAAGTTGAGAGAGCTTTTTTTTGGTTATTATTTTGTTACTCCATCCGACCTACATGGCCGCAATGACAAAATATTTCGCCAGTTAAAAGAAACTATACAGCCATCTCCAATTAGCACGATTTAATGCATATAGCCACAACCATTACCTTTGCAATTGAGGTTAGGGCGAGCTATTTAATTAGCAAAAACTAAATTAAACGAGAAGTTATGTCATATAACCGGAAACGCATACTTATAAGTATATAACCTAAATGCATGCCGATCAGCAACCACAATGACCAAAAAGCAAACACCAAAAAAATTAGAAATAATAGAATAGACGAAAACCAACCCAAAGAATTTTCGAAATAATTTGGTATTAGATTTAACATTTTGTTTACTTTTTCCAACATTTTGTTTACATTTATTATCAATACTCAAACCGATTTGGAGGGTATCAAAGTTTCGGCACAGCCGAATTTAACACTCTTACTTGTCTTTAATAACATTGTATAACAATCACAAAATTTTTTTATAGTTTAATGCAATCATTGTTTTTATGAAAACACAATAAATAAGAAATTATAATAAATACTGGTCAGAAAAAAAGCGATTAACTTTGAATTTAAGTGGTACTAGAATTAAATGGTTCATTACATTGCACAACAATTCGAAAATTGTTGTTGAAAAAACTCAGATTTTGTGTTACTTTTTCTATACAACAAGAACTGCCGAATATACATATGTATGTAACATCTGACTCCACTATTCGATCTTACAGGAACAATGAAAAATGGTACGGATGAAAGGACAGACGGAAGGAAGAAATGACATTGTCATTTTGACTAACAAATCCATTCTCAATAAGGGTAAGTTAGGAGTTTTTAGCACAAATTCACTATATCTTGACGACATGTTGGTTATAGAGCAGGGTATAATACTCGTACTTAACAGCAGCATTGATGTGTTTCCAAATTTACTCTCGCGTTTGTATATAAATATGTATTAATAAATATAGGTCTGGTCTCCAAGTTTTATTTATGCAAAAACTGCACAATTAACAAACCACACACACACACTCACACACACACACACACTATTACTTGTATACAAAGTTTGAGGTTGCTGTGGTTTAAATTTTATTATACATTCGAATATTTGAAAACATATTTAAGAACGAATCTTAATTAATTGATGTCTGTATTTTGCCCAACCATGTAAGCACTTATAGTATTCACCTCTATTCGGGAATACGCGCTTAACTTCGTTAACGCACATTCTAATTACTGTACATTCTAAAATACGTAAATTTTTCATCACCATTTGTAGAAACAATTGTTTTGAGAAATTTTACTGATGTTCAATTATTTGTGTTGCGACCCTTAAACAAAAATAACTGAAAAATAATGAAAAAAATACTAGATTTATTTATTCATACAACATCCGCATAGAAAAAAAACGTTTAGTTGAAAAATATATGTATATTTCAGTTTAAATATTAAACAATTACATTTTGACGACAGTAAATTAAAAATAATTAAAATATTTAACTCTAAATACTTACGTACATTCGGCAGCGTGGCAATGTTTGTGACGTTTAAAAACATTAAATATTGATGGTGAGCACGTTTTCTGTTTGCGCAACTCTATGTTTTTATGATGCACATTACTAACGTATCACTACGGTATTTTAGAATTGAACATGGAACTCAAGGCACGTAGTAACATCAGTAAATTAGAGGATTAAAGGAGATACTATTATTATTTTCGAATACGTCTAAATCAGCGTCAAAAAGAAAAGTAAAAAGCAATCTCTAAATTGTCTTATAACAAAGTTATTATTGACTTAAGATAAAAAGTAATATTACAGAGTTTACTATCATACAATTTAGAGATTGGGTACTATAAAACATGAAATCAAATCAAGTGGGAATATTGCACAAATCTCTCGAAAGTGCAAGTGCATCAGATTTTACGCGTCAAAATAAGTAAACAGGGGTAATACTTACTAACGCTTTTTTTTATATTTCGGGGGGAAGAACCTAAACTTTTGTGAATACTTTTTACTTCACTAAAAATCACTTTAAGTTGATTTGTGCTAATTAATAATAACTAAAAAGAAGTAAAAGAAACTAATCTGACTAAATATGGGAAAGAAAACATCGTCTGATACTAGGAAAATTATTTTAGCTTTAAAAGAAAAAAGTAAATCCCTTCGTGAAATTGGCGACATTTTGTGTAGGAACCACTGCAATAAGACAAGGGTGAAGATTTACCGAGATCTGGATACCCAAAGCGGCTTAGTGGTACAAAGTTAGAGCTGTAGTAAGCGAAGTAAATACATATCCAGCCTAAAGTGCAGTTTAAATATCAGAAAACGTAGCGCTGACAACAGGCTAACCAGTAAGTTCGAGTAGAGTAAGGAGATCGCTTCACAAAAATGGCCTATATGGAAGGATATCATGCAAGAAACAATACATATCCAAGGCGAATCAGAGCAGCCTAATGAATTTCGATAAAAAGTACAAATAAGTACAGATAAGGGCAAATCCGAAACCTTTGGCGCGAAAAGGCCTCCACAAATATGGCGTGCTAAGAATGAAACCTTCAAAGAGAAGTGTGTTACCAATTCTATCAAACACACTGGCGCTTCTGTTATGCTTTGGGGCTATATGGCGGCAACAGGTGTTGGTAATCATGTTTTTATTTACTTCACTATGAACCAAATGGATTATTTAGCCATTTTGAAGGACAATGTTGGCCCTAGCGTAGAGAAATAAGGTATGGCTGGACACTAAATCTTCCAACATGACAACGATCCAAAGTCTACATCTAAAATTGTGAAAGAGTGGCTACTGTACTGGACTCCTAAGACACTTGATCAACCGCCGCAGTCCCCGGACCTTAACCCGATCGAGCATCTGTGGGCAAATCTTGAGAGAAAAATAAGTCGAAGGGCTATTTAAAGCAAGGAAAACTTAAAGAAACCTCAAAAGGAAGAATCGGGGAAGACATGACAAAAAATTTGTCGAGTCGATGCCTGGAAGACTAAATGAGGTGCTTAAGGCCAAATGAAAATGAACCAAATATTAAAAAAATTTAAAAAGTTTACTTTTTGTATTGAAGTTCTGTTGCCTTTTGTTTGCCGTTTACTTATTTTGACGCGTAAAATTTGGTCATTTTCTAAATAAAGTGCATTTATTTCTGTTTTATATTACTTTTGTTTAATTTTTTGATTGAATTCAGCTATAATTAAATAATTCTTGAATTCCTTATATTTATATTTGATTTTGTGTTAATTACTTCATTTTAATAAAAGTTTTAATATGAGTAACTAAGGTGTTTACTTTTTTTGACGCTCACAGTATATTTTTTACATTCACAGGTACACCTCTTATATTAAATCGACTCTAAAACACATTCTTAGTCTATTTAATGACGTTCGTCCCCCGATGTGCCAATACACGTTAACTTGGTACGCAAACTACAAGTCTCACTTATACAAATATATATTAAGATATAATTTTACAGTTTTACAATCTTACTTATTTTTATTTTATTATTTAGAAAATATGTTTCTAAGCCCCAACTCTATTTGAATTTGATAAATAAACTGAATTTTCTGTCCTTACTGGACTCACTAAAGTGGTCTAAATGATTGCGTTTATCTGCCATAATTTTAATCCAGGTCTCTTTCAAAAGGTTTTGAAACATCGTTTGCAAAGACATACGCAAACATTTTATTTGCGAGAGGTCAAAAATGTTATCACACTATCAATGATAGTTTATCTTAAAAGTGATATTAAGAAAATCATACTAAACCCTTTTTTTTTTTTTTTTTTCTGACAATCGTGATGAATATTTTCAAAAGTGGAATACATGTGCCAAATTTAAAGACAACAAATATGGAGGTTCAATAATTTATAAAGAGAGATTCTCCTTAAAGGTAATTCATATTACTTTTAATATATAGAAAGACAGAACAACACTTCAAACTAATAATACTAAGGCATGTGCATGACGTAAATATATAAAATTATAAAGTTAGACAAATGTTGCATGTTTCTTGAGATAAAAATCGGGTTTATGAACTGGCGACAACCTATAACAAGTGTTACGGATAAGATATATGCCACAACTACTTGGTGAGTTAATTAGTTGATATAGTACATAAGCACCGTTCATGAGCAGATCCGAGAAAATTTCCAAGTTTGTGTGTAATACGTTTCCATATGCGATCGGTAATGAAAACTGTTTTAGTAAAAGAGTTCAGTTAGGAGTTTGTTCTATGCAAAGTGATTTCAACAATTTCTTTGTGTATTACAACTCAGTTGGGGCAGTTGTATTACTAAAGTACACATGTATATGGTCCGATTGCACTTTGTTCATAAAGTGGGATTTACCATTATAATTTTACCTCAAAGTATGAATTCAAAGCATTTGATAATTTTCAAAAATTCCGCTTTTAAGTCAAACAATGGTGACAATTTCTCGACGATTATGTTAAACCCACACTATAGAATTTCGTACATATCCAAATTTATGAGCTTTTCGTGAAACTAACGCGTATTAAGAAAATTGTACTAAACCATGTAATCATTTTTAAATGAATAGCGTTCATTTGTTGCTCTTGTACATGGTTTCACTTGAGATATTTAAATAAGTAATTTTGTAGGTGTTGGCTTGTTAGATACGAGCACTTTCATACTTATGTATATAAATATTTACGGGTAGTAGGTAGTTAGGTTGGTCGGTTGATAGGTTAGTTGGCTTGGCTGAGTTAAATGAGTGTGTACCATGAGAAAATTTAACAAATTGCATTTGCTCGAAATTATTTGCTTCTCATTGTTTTGTCGATGGCTGTATTCTTCTTAATTTTCTTTGAGTGCTCGTTTTTTGTTTTTTTTTTTTGTTTGTTCGATGTGGTTCATGGAGCATGGAATTGATGTGAATATGTTACACAGGAAAAATACACAAATCATGTTGGCATATACAAAGGTGCAATTATTTTACCTTGATATTGACAAAATACAAAAACAAATAAAGTTAACATATAAATTCGCCAACAAACATAATAAAAAAAAATGTCTAAATATAATATTATTATGATTATTAAGATCGCATTTATTTGTTTTTAATGTTTAAAAGTATTTAACCCGCTCGAAAAAGAAATGCAATTAGAGAGTCGAAGCTTATGCGCTATATTCGAGCCCTTAATCAACCGAATCTCCATATAAAGTCTCCAAGATATCCCAGTGGTACATCTGTTATGCAGCCAAAGTTATAAAATAAACTTTGCTCTACATATCTAGGGCGACGTTTCAGCTATTGCAAATAGTTTCTACAGAAGTTGGTTCCTAGGACTACTATGCGTTCGGATGTGCGCCCATTACACAGTATTCCTTCGCCAAACCCAAGCAGTGTTTTAGTTCTCTTTTAATTTGGCAACGCTAACATGAGCTGAATTACCCTGCTTGAAGTCAGCTGTGTCCATCTCGCTATCAACTTAAAGTCAGCCACTATCTCGACAATAGTCTCAAGATCAGATAAAGGAAAAATGCAAAGGCATGATATACAGAAAAGTGTCAATTTTTATAGTTAATGCAATGCTTTCAAATCATTTTATGATGTACGCACTTTATTGTGATTATAGGACTTTATGGGCCAGTAATATAATAATTTTTTTTTTGGAAAAACAAAGCATTATCTATTTGTATTAAAAAGAAGTCATAGTCCGCCTATGAACAGTTTGAAGAAAGAATGATTATATCCAGACCATACTAGGAAGGTCATTGTACACTTATTTCCCATAAGGTTGGTATCGGTGCTCACTACTTGAAATAAATGTCACTCTAATGTTTATTTTTATAAAAAGTAACCACAATAAAACCCAATGACTGATCGACTGAATGCACTTTTACCGGAACGGAAGTAGTCACTGTTTGAAAAACAACAACAACAAAAACAGTATGTAATAGTGTTTGCGAAATACTGTGACAAATTATCAAAATGTTTTCAAGGGGAGTTTTTTTTGTTTTTGCTACAAACGAAAATTTCCCTCACTGAAAAAATTATATTAACCACACCATCATTGTTGATGCCATTTTCCTTACAATATTTCTTTTATCATCATCATTTACACACTCATATCATCATCAATAATATTTGTTTGATAACTCCATTAAGATAAATTTACAAACTCCATTAAATTTTGCAAACTTTCTTAATGGCAGCTGATTTTTCGCACAGAGTTAAATTGTCTACCCTCCTGGATGACTTTATGTATATCATCTCTTCCTCTCTTTATTATATCACATTAAAATTGTGATTTTATTATTGTTTTTTAAGTTCTTTGTTAAGACGACAGTTGTCAGTTCATCATTGCATAAATTAAATTGTTACAATTTTGTCTTTAACTTATATAAAAGAAATTCTAACCCGAAATAGCTTGCTGTGCCATTATAACCAAACATAACTTTCTATTGTTTGCAATAATAGCCTAAAGATCAGCATGATTTGTAACATAATCAGTATTGTCATCATTGCAAATGAATATTTTAGGAAAAAGAGTTTAGTTCCCAGACGCGTGCTATTTATATTTAATAACAAAAATGCGAAAACACATTTTCAACAACTGAGTTTACGAAATTATGTTCAGCTGTTTCAAATTTTGGGCATCTGTTAAAATATATTATTATTCAATCACCAAAAATCAACTATTGATTTTTTAAATATGAGCATAACGAATGCATACTCCACATACTTCGTATAAATACCGAAGCAACATGGGAATGTAAAACGATATCTGAAAATAGGTTACATGTGTTTAATTAGAAAATAAGATTAATATCTAAAATAACATACGGGTACTTTAAAATTCATTTACACTTCTAACATATGGACATTACTATATGGAATAGCAGAAAAGTGCTCTAAAAAGCGAGTTGCTAACAGCAAAAAAAAATTTAGAAATTAGAAATTCATCAAGTTCAAGATAAAATGTTTTTTCCCTTAATACCCCAAAAACCTTATCCACTATTGGTTCAACAATTGATCTATATTCTAAAATTATAATTTGGTTAATTTGATAAAACTCGAAAGAACATTTTCATTTTCATATATATGTATTTGTAAAAATATCAATTAATAAATAAAAAAAAAATAAGGAGTGCACGCCGTTAACGCTAAATGTGAGGTTCGCGAAAACAAATTGTCTTTTTCAATACAAAAAAAAAAAAAAAAACAAACACGTAGTATGCAATGTCTACTTATATAAAAATATACTTGTTTCGAAGTTGTTTTATATTGGAAAAAATCAGCTTAGATTCTCATTAGGTTGGTTTCAGCAAAGTTTTGTGAATTTAACTTTTTACCAAACAGACTATCTACTGCTTTTGGTTATTATCAACGGTTGGCGTCTCGGTCCAGAACAGCTGTATAACCTGTCTAGCAGAATATATGTAGATCAATTTTGGAGTATATGTGCAAATGTTTTTATACCCTCCACTCCAGTGTGCAGAGCGTATATATAAGTTTGTCATTGCGTTTGTAATAATTAGAAAAAAAATTCTGGACCTCATAAAATACATATGTATAAGCGGAGTTGATATAGCGATGTCCTTCTCTCCGTCTGTCCGTCTGTGGAAATCACGATGACAACTTTAGTAGGGCAGTTAGTGTACTCGTTGGCACAAAAAATGATTCATTAACATTCTGGGAAGTTTTCGATTTAAAATCTTCCAAATCGATTGATTAGGACCCGAGATTTGAATGAAGAACTAAAAAAAGTCTTGACAAACTATGATTTTCTATGTTGTTCTTGTCACAATCACGCCCTCAATAGGACAAATAGGGTAATCATTTTTAGTGAGAATGATTGACCAAGAGCATGGGAAGATTTCTGTTTATTAAATCATTAAAATCGGTGGAATAGGTCCAGGCAAATCTCTGAAAAATTAAAAAAAAAATTAAAAATATGACGTTTCTATATTGTTCTTGTTGTTATTCTAAGTGTTGCATTGTTGTCATAGCGAACTTGTTATTTTTGTAGTCGTTGTGGTGATTGTATAATAAAAACTAACCCTTTGTACATTTTTTTATCTACTCTGGTAGAAAAGTTTAAAAGTTTCCATTGTCTGATCATTTTTGTCATCGCCACGAGCCTGCTTGCAAAATTTCAGATCGATTGGGTCACGGGAAAGGGGTTAAAAATCCATCCAAAATTTTTTCGACAAGCAGACACTACCAGTTAATATAAAGGGAGTAAAAATTCACCAACATTTAAAGCAAATAATGCTTAACTACTTGTTAATAAAAATACAATGTAAATTTACCAAAAAAAATTTGTATGTATTAATTTATTTAAAGAAAAACACAACAATAACTTTTGATGTTGTATTTTTTGTGCGTATATTTTTATAGATTGAAATCAAATGGTTCTCCATATGTCGCATAACCTGGCATTATGATTTGCTGGAGCTAGCGCCAACCTAATGACATATATCACAAAAAAAAATATTTATTAGCTAAAAAAAGTAATATAAAATACATTGATGTTCATTTTGTAATATTTTGGTGTTTATTTATTTATTTATTTATTTACATTAAATAATAAAATAAAATTTTCTATATCCATAATAACCGCATGTTAGAAATAAATTGGTATATTATTTTACTTTTATAAAATTCTGTAATATTTTGTTTTATGGAAAATACATTTATTTTGCATTAACGAACAGAGTGTTGCAATAGTTATATCTATTTTAACATGAATGTCAACATTTTTAATTAGATATCAAACAGAACAATGTTAAAAGTATATACAGAGCTGAGTAAAGAAGTAATGAGTTTTTTGCTTTCCAAACAGTTCTACATAGTTATGTATATAAAATTATTATTCTGCTTTACCTACAAAATATCTGATTGCGAATTTATATAATTTTTAAAATTTTGTATAACTACTAACGCATTACTATGCACCTTTTAAATTTTCCATTCAAATTTAAGAAAATATCACTTCTAAAAATTGGAATTCAGATATCCAATTATAAATTAGAAAATATCAATTAAATTTTAGAAAATCATAATAAAACGTCGGAAATAATAACTTGAAATTTAGAACACATCAATTGAATTATTAAAATAAACATTTTATTATTTAAACACAGTTAAATTCAAAAACATCAAATATGTTTACATATAAAAAATCAACTGAAATTAAAAAAAAAAATATTGCGATTCAGGAGACATTAATAGCATTTAAGGATAAGAAAACATCAATTTAAATTCAATGAAGTTTAAAAAAACTCAAATAATATTTAAGAATTGCGAACATAAAAATTGTTACATAAATAAAGCGTAATTTGAGGAGAATATTATTTATATATTATTTGTCATAATTTTTTTGGATGTAAATTTGAAGTTATTCAGAAAAAAAAGATAACAATTTATTTTATTTAAAATTTTAGGGACATTTGATTTTTTGCATTTGTCATCCCTAATTTGAACCAGTGTTCATGATGACTTCAAAATTTGACTTCATGTTAGGCAAAGTAGAACCCAAAAATTGAAGTTCGATAATAATTCCCATGTAATAGTATTTGGAGTCAATAAATGAAAATATATTTTATTGAAATAATTTAATTCAAAATCAAAAGTTCGCATCACTGGGTTAGCTTTTTATTGTATTGTGTTATGTTGTGTTACCAAAAAGTCTAATAGTGAAAACTCCCTTTTAATAAGTAAAAAAAAATATTTTCCAAATATGGCAAAATTTAAAAAAAAAAAAAATTGACAGAACTTTTTTTTCTGGTTATTTTGTTACTCCATCCGACCTATACGGCCTCAATGAAGAATAATTTGGCCAGTTAAATGAAACTAAACAGCCATTAATTTGTAAAAACATAAACTAAATTAAACGAGAGGTTATGTCAGCAACCACGATGACCAAAAAGCAAACACCGAAACGTGTTTTCTTTTATCCGAAGTAATAGAAAAGACGAAAACGATCTTTCTTCGCTGTAGCGCGAATGTGAGAGTAATGTGAGAGAGTTCCTATATACCAACTCTTGGAATAAACAAAAATCCAGATCGAACCAAAGAATTTGCTGAAATAATTTGGTATTAAGCTTAACAAATTGTTTACCTTTTCAAATATTTTGTTTACATTTATTATCAATACTCAAACCGAGCTGGAGGGTATCAAAGATTCGGCACAGCCGAATTTAACACTCTTACCTGTTTTCATTAAAATGATCGAAAATAAAAATTTTTATTTTATACTTACAAAAATTTATAATAATAAATTAATTTATGATAATTACAACATCAAGTTAGCAATTCTAAATTGTTTTCATGAATGAATTAGCCCGTCGTAAAATATTTTGTAAATTTTGTGACAAAAAATCAGTTTGAAACCAAAATTAAAATTGTTCGCCATATTAAGGACATGGATTGAAAAAACATAAAATATTATAAAAGAAATCGTAGTTCCGATGAGAAATGTTGGTTACAAGATCAAAAAATTCGGAGTAAATTAAAAGATGAAACCATGGAACATACTGGAAAATACTACCTTGAGTTGGGAAAAAAACCCTATTTGAACATATAACTTCCAATAACTAAATCTAATCATTAATTTTATTATTATTTTTTTTCAATTTCTTCTCACTACTTCTCTCTTCTCAAAACTATATAGCCAGCTCTTTAATTGACTTTATCATTTTGTTAATTTATTGTTATTGTCTTTACTTTTCTCTTAGAAACAAAATTTCTATTTATTCATTTATTTTTAATAATGACTTTACTTATGTAATCCCAATTGAACTAAAAATAATTATATTATTAAGGTTCTAACATTGAAAAAACAAACAAATAAATATAAACAAAGAAGATTTGAATATCTAGAATGGGACGTGAGAAAAAGAAATAATAAAAATAGTCCCAGACAGCAGAAGAAAGTGATAAGTGCATGTTGTATCAACTTTCTCATAATTACTTACTTAACTTTAGCGTTGAAGCGAAGGAATGGTCGACAAAATATTTTTGAGTATTCCATTCGCAGCCGAAAAATCCAAATATATTTATAAGACGAAGTTCCTAAGCATTTTTTGGTCATTGGCTATAAGTGAATGTGATATAAATGTACCAGAATTTTTTCGAAGCGGAATAAATTGTCAATGCGCAAATTTATAACGAAATGATTTGAAATCGATCTGTTCAATAAAAGGTATTATTAGTCAGATATTTTTGTTAGTTACAAACATCAGTACAAACTCATTGTACCCTGGAGTAGCGTTTAAAAAGTCAAATATCTGTAAATATCGCCTTACTCAATCTCCTTCTTCGCGTCTCTTTATGGCTTTACGGCATGGAAATCCCATATTTATATACCTTATAAATTCAAAAAAATTTTATAGTACTAGATAGAATTGGTGCCAGCACCTATTCGATAGCATAAGGGTGAATTATATTCGTCCATCGTTGGATTACATCCAACAAGCTTAGGCGTAGTCGAGGTAGTATAGGAGCTGGATTACATCCAGACAGGTCTTTCTACCAGTTCAGGTGTGCAGAATTACATTCGACCATTATTTTGTTGGATTGTATTATACTTTGACAGGAGCAGAGGGTCGCTAGGCTAGGGACACCAAAACATACGATTTCAACACCCAACAATACCCGTGACACCAGCAAACCCCCAGTACCCGCGACACCAGCAACAACAACAGCATAAAATACATTGTGAAACAAATAAATTAAAATTAATAAAAATACATTTAAAAAAGTGAAGTGAAATGTTCCTAAATTATAAACATGTTAGTGAAAAAACCATAGGACAGCCGATTTTATCTCAGCTTCAAACCCGAACAACCGTAGCTTCCTAATACGCTAATCCCATTAATATCGTTGCTTTGATTTGTGTTATTCTTAATCGCAAAGTTGTACAAAGTTTCAGAACAATAGTATTACGCATAAACATGTGATAATGTGAGCTACAATTTAGAACTCTTCGAAAATACGGTTTTTATGTTTTTGCTTATTTCAGGATGAAGTTTGTATTTTAGCTCTTGTTTGTGTGAAACTGAATTATAAAATCCTTTTCTTAGCTTACAACTTGAATAATTCTAATTTGAATAAGTTTACTAGCGTAAGCTTGGGCTTCTACGAATGATAGCAGGCAGTTTAATTTTTGTTGTTTGGTTGCCTACGCTTTAACGAAAGCATTAAGTTCATCAACTTTCCTCCTCTTGGTAGTGATAACTTTTCCGAAAATTCCTATCAAGAATAAAGAAAATTCCACCCAAAACTGAACTAAAGCTTCTGATATCTATTTATTACCTCAATCCCATGCGTGTGTGACATTGTACTAAACATTTGTGCTTGTCTGCCTTTTTTTTTGCTAATTTTGCAAGTATGTTCTTCTGTTTGTGCTAACTTTAGCTGTAATTTCTGGAACAGTGTGGAGCGTGCCTAAGTTTTAGTAGATTTGCCGTTATTCTTGATGAAACTATTGATAGTGTGATATTTCCTTCTTTACGGATCTGAGCTTTAATCTTTAAAAAAAATTTTTGCTTGTGTTTCCTGGATCATCTTAGAAGAAAAACGTGCTTCCTCTCTCTTAATATACATCTATACCTGATATGAAATTATTGTTGGACGACAGTAATTAATTTTCTTCGACAACTAGTCAGATTAATTTCCCAGTCGCTATGGCCTTGGAATTCCACAGTGTCATAAATCTGCTGCAAAATATTGAGTTAAATTTGTCTTCAATATTTGTGAGAGCCTCGCTATATATATTTAAATATCGAGAGTAATTTTGGAATTTGATGTAAGTTTTCCATTCAGTGGGTTGATAGACCGTTCATATAAACTAAAATTGGAAATAGATACCTCAGTTTGTTGGGAAAAGAACACAATACAGCTTCTAGCATGGCTAGTTGCCACTGAGTTATTTCCATCAAAGCTTGTCGAAACGTCTCATATTCATTACTATTGACAGTTTTATGATCGATAACGGTGTACGGTGGAGCGCGTCCCCTGCTTCAATCCTTTTTGCGAACTTCGGCATATAGCAAAATCGAAAACTCTACACAATTGAAATCCATATATATAAAATTCATTTTCTGTTTGTTTGTTTGACCGCTATAGAAATTTGTATTTTTCAACGGATTTGTCTGAAATTTGGTACACACGATATCTGTACCCCAGGAAAGGTCGCCATATGCTTCTTACAGGCCACGCGTACTTTGACGCCCACTTTTTATATACAATTAAATTTTAGTTTTTTGGTATATTTGGTCGCTATACAAATTTATATTTGTAAACGGATTTTTGTGAAATTTGGTACATACAATCTCTGTACTCCACGTAAGGTCACCGTATGCTTCTTATCGGCCACGCCTACTTTTACGCCCACTTTTTATATAAAATTCCTTTTCTGTTTTTTCGTATATTTGTTCACTATAAAAAATTTTATTTGTTAACGGATTTCTCTAAAATTTGGTACACACGATCTCTGTACTCCACGTAAGGTCACCGTATGCTTCTTATCGACCACGCCTACTATTACGCCCACTTTTTATGTAAAATTCCTTTTCCGTTTTTCGTATATTTGTTCTCTACACAAGTTTTAAATTTCAACGAATTTCTCTGAAATTTGGTATACATGATGTCTATACCACAGAGAAGGTCATCATATATTTCTTACCAGCCACGCCTACTTTTATGCCCACTTCTTGAATTTTTTACGGGTTTCGTTCGAATTTACTGCACAGTTTTCTCATATCCCAGGCAAGGTCGTCATATATTTTTATTAGCCACGCCCACTTTTTTTAATTTTCTATATACGCTTTTGGTGTTTGTTAACTTATTTTAATGTTCCAATGGACTTCCCTAAAAGTTTGTGCATAAATCTCTTTACTTACTACTCTTGAGTTTACACCATTATGAAATAAATATTGTAATAAATATTGCCTTTTTTACTATATGATATGTAACACCCCAAAATTAGAGCAGATTTATTTCATGTTTGAACACATACAGGTTGACTACCATTGTAGGATTACTCCGATGAGGTTAATTCATACAAATATTTCCATCTCACCTTTTTAACTACATTGGAAAGCAACTTATTACAAATATTTCCATTTCATCATTCTCACTCTATAAGTGAGTTGTAAAGGTGTAAAAAGAACAATTTGCAATTGTGACTTGCACATGAAAGCATAGCATATAGGCCGTACTAGACTAAGCAAAACTCTAGAGAACCCGATCAGACCCAAATTCGAATCGAGTCTCAACGAGTTAGACAATCTGAGAATGTGAATGTGAAACTCCTGAAACGACTCGAAACGTTTTCAGGCCCAACGCATAAGACAAGCTTAGCCCAGGGAATGTGAACCTCCTGAAATGACTATAACATCCGTACCAGAAAACTTTTGTAGGTTGGTTCCTTCATTGCAAGAGATGGTACAAAAGTTTTTCTTAACATAACGTACATAAGAGGACAATCTCTTACGGTAGAAGGTATCAGCTTAGAATCTCCCTGTTTTTCTCATACACAATTATATGTCGTCTACTCCAGAGCTGGTAACTAGCAGAAGGAAAAACCAGAAATGTTGTACTTAGTCCCCAATGAGCAAATTCCCCAAAAAAATTAACTTATTCCCCGAAAAATTGGGGAATGGGACGCGCTCATTCACACTGTGAATGCTGTTTTAATTAGCAACTATCACCTACGAAGCAGCAGCAAACTAGATGTACTTAAATTATAGTATATATATATATCAGATTTCTTTTTCTATACTTCATATTTCTCCAGTCACATGCTTATTAAATTTAAAAATAAAAAAATTAAATAAACTTTTTTTGGAAATGAGACTTCTGAAAATTGTTAAAATAGCATAGCATTTCTATTTTATTTTCTAAATTGAACATTAAGTATGGGATTATAAATACTCATATGCAGCGATGCCAACATAGAGTTTTTGTACTAGATTTAGCACTTTTGACGATCCCAAATTTATATATTTTTTATCTGACTTGGTGTTTTTAGCGCCTTTTTTACAAATTTCATGTCAAACAAAATTGTGTAAATTTCAACTGTATTTATATAATGTATTTGGTTTTCCTTAATTTTATCATATATACAACTAGTGAAAAGACTAACTAGCAAGATTATTATACATACAAAAAATTTTTATTGTATGAAAGATGAGGTCGACTTTGCACTTAATAAAATTTGCATTTTAGTTAGAGTTTGAAAAGGTCTGTTTTGACAGTAATATTGAAGACCCGGACAAACAAATTATCGAACAAAAGATAAAGGTTAAATTCTCACCTAATTTAAAGACATTAAAATAGATTTCACTAATAATTTTTTCAAAAGCAAATTTGGAGATGTTATTAATTTTATTAAAGAATTGTTAAAAGGTAAAAAAGAAATCGAAGAACAAGAAAATTGTCAAAGCAATTTAAAATTAAGTAAATGTTAAAATCGAGACAGAACTGATTTATTTTGAATCTAAGTACATATCTTCAAAAAAGTCGGTCAAGTATTAACCGTTTTTGAATTATCAAGTTTCGTTATGTAGGTTCAAGCAATGAAATCAAATGTTTCTATTAAAATCAATTCACTTCAAATATTAAAATAAAATAATATAAAATCAATAAAATGGCCCGAATATATGGAAGAAAATAAAGAAGCCTTTATATTATTCTAGCTGTACTCTGCCCGCTCTACTGGTCCAACTAATTTTTTAAATATTAATGTGTTGGCGACATAAATTCTAATTATAAACTATTTTTTGATCTTCAATAAATTGAAATATTCGCGACCCATTTCGAAGTTTTGGTTAATTAGTACATCGTAATAACATAATTGGGACAGCAATATTTAATTGCAGGCAAATCTAAGCAATTTAAAAATTCTGTAGGATAATTTACTACTTCGTCTGAATCCATAACACATTCTGTTGAATTGTATGTAATTGTTTGACTGAAAATTTTATTTTGAAAGACAATATTTATTTCATTAACGTCTTTGTTTTTTGCTGCCAATATTGTTCGCTTCACTTAACCAATTATGATTTTTGTATTACTATGCTATACTTCGATAAACTTTTTCAATCAATTCTTCTTTTGAATCTTTTATCATACAAAAATTATGTGGAAGCCTAATTAAACCAGTTGTAATATCAATTGGAATTTTTCCATTTCCAATGTCCAATAATTATTTTGAAAATGTTGCAGCTGATTCGTCGTTTTGTAGTTGGTCTGCAGTAATAACTATTGAAACTTCATTAATTGCTTGCGCACTGAACCTTCTCGAGCCTTCTTCAACGGGAGTATTATCGGCTCTAGTAACTATTTTATGTTTATCAGATGGCATTTGTTCAACGGATTATTTAAAAAATATTATTAATTCATTATGTTGAAGAAGTAAATTTTGTAAAGATGCAATTATTGCGCCTCTTGTTCGTGAATTAATGTCACAACGTACATACATTTACCTCTTCATCGAAATTTCCAATAATATAAATTTTTAAAAATTTATGTGCATCATGTGGAAGTAGTAATATAAAACCGGCTGAGTGATAAATTTGGCCTTGAACTTATCAGCAATAATGTATGTTGCACCAAAAGAAGTCATTTGAAAAGCGTTATTGTATATTTGAATGTTTGATAAAAAAATGTTTCGATTGTGGTTTTGCTCCCGCAATTAATGTTAGCAATGGCTCTGGTAAATCATTTAAAACTGGCAATTTGGCTTTACCATTTGCACAACATAAGCCATGAGTTTCATTGTTAAATTTTAACGCTTCACAAATATTATTCATTCTGCTTTGCAATAAGCTATAATAATATGTATGATCATAACGAAAAGTGAGACGCATAATTATTAATCTGGTTGTATTTGATGTGTTTGTTCTTGCTTGTGGATTTCTTAATCGGATAGATTGATTTCTTAATTCAAGTTGTTCATGATCATTTGCACGCGACTATGATGTATATTTACACCCTATACCACTATGTGGTTTGGGTATAATGACATTATGCTGCTGTTTGTAACTACCAAAAATATTTGACCTAGACCCATCATTTATTATACCGATCGAATAAGAATCACTATCTGATTCGATTTAACGATGTCCGTCCGTGTCCGTCCGTCTGTGCGTCCATGTAAACCTTGTAATCAAACTGCAGGTCGCAAATCTGAGTATATAATTTATAATTTTTAAAATTTTCAATTACACCTTTTAGCTAAAATATGATAAGCAATAGCATTTGACATTTAAATGTTTTTTTATATTTTTTAAATTTGGTTATTTTAAAAACCATTCTCATCATCCATAGATTATACATGTCAAATTTTATATAATTTGGTCCATTGGTTCTTTAGTTATAGTGCGGCAAACATACATGTAATTATACCCTATACCACTATGTGGTTTGGGTATAATGACTTTGTGCTGCTGTTTGTAACAACCAAAAATATTCGTCCTAGACCCATCTTTAACAACCAAAAATATTCGTCCTAGACCTATCTTTAATTATACCGATCGACTCAGAATCACTTTTTGAATCGAAATAGCAATGTCCGACCGTCCGTCCGTCCGTGTGTCCATGTAAAGTTTGTAATCAAACTACAGGTCGCAAATATGAATATATTTTGATGAAATTTGGTATGCAAGCTTCCATCGGCCGTGGGATGAACACTGTTGAAATTGGTGAGAATCGGTCCATGTTCAGACCTAGCCCCCATACAAATGACCCCTATGAAATCGACATAAATTGCCAAACATCCAAATTATCATACAGATCTCACTCAAATTGGGTTTGTATGTGTTTATTATATCCATTAATCAGTAGTCCAAAAATAATACCTATAGGACAACTCTTAGTCATAGGCCCCATACAGAGCTGCTTCCCGATCTTCACTTAAATCCATTAAAAAACAAAAATGTTACACAGATTTTTCTCAAATTTGGTTTGCATATATATTTTTTCAAAGTATAAGTGACTTTACCAAATATGGTCATGATCGGTCCATTTTTCGACCTAGTCCCCATATAAATAATAAAAATGCCACTCAAATTTGGTTTATGCTTATTTGCTATATCCAATTAGTTGGACCGAAGATATAGGGTATCTTAACCATGGTATAGGGTATCGTATAGTCGGGCTAGCCGACTATAATTTTCTTACATGTTTTTATATACATATATAGAGATACAGTGGGTGACAATACATTGGAAAGTTTTACAAAATTCTAAATTTGAAAATTCTGTTTTTTAATAATTTCGCGTTACATTCGCATAAAAAAAAGAATTTTTTTAAGCGCCCCGGTAGGTGAGTAGGTAGCGTGCTCGCCTATCATGCGGGGGTCGTGCGTTCGATTCCCACCAGAGGCTTTGGTCTGTCGCTGCAAAAACCAGCCAAATGGTCTTTGTCACCCGGCTTATCCCTGGACCCAAATTAGAATACAAATTTACTTTGTATTGTAATTAATATAAATAAATAAATAAAAATAAATAATAAAAAAGAATTTAAAACAAGTATTTTTTAGTGATGACAAAACAGTGTAAACTTTTAAACTTCTGTACCAGACTTGATTAAAATAATATAAATAGAAGATGGTTTGAAGGAATATGTATAAAATCTTAATCGCTAGTTAAATATTTATAGTGTCTGACCATTTCTTTCAACTGTGTTTTGAATTCAATTCCATTTTTCAATCTTTTCATGCTATAACTAATTACACTGGTCTACAAATTAAAAAAAATTGACTACAGAAACGAAACATGTTTTTTAACGAATCTGGCATAAAAATCTGGTTTCACGTCTGGTTTATTTTTTATCGCATGCTGGCAATACTGTAAAACAGTTAATACCGATACTACAATTTCGCAATTATTAGTTCGACAGAAGCTCACCACATTCATTCTATATGTTCATAATAGTAGCGTTTAAGCATGTCAGGGAGATCGTGTGTTACTGTTTCAAGCTATTTTTGCTTTGTGTGTGGTGAATATGTGGTTGAAAAAAAGGATATGCAATACTAGAATAAGCTTCTGAAAATGTTTCATAATTTACCACAATATTTTTCAACATCACGCCTACAGTCACTATAAAATATCCAATTAGTCAAGGTTAAAATAAATACTGTTACTGAAGCTTTTTTTTAATAGTTGTGCTAATTCTCCTTACGAACACATTAAATCCTTATGTCCTTAACAAGTTTACTTTTAACTACAAATACAGCCCGTTTTTATTAAAACTTTTTTCTTTTTTCTTGTTAAAGGTTTCTATAAATTTTTCCTTAATATATTAAGTTACTTTTTAAGAAAGTTATCTTACTATGTTGACACTATATTTAAGTTGAAAATTCAAAATTGGTTAAACTCTTTATATGTATATATTAAAATTATTGTGAATCTGTGATAATATTTTAAACAATAAATACATTTGAATTGAATTGAGTTGCAATACCAGAATCATTAAAATATGGATATTTACATTATTTTGGTTTTGCTGTCAGAAACTTGCAGAAACCGTGGATACCGAAAATGTTTTGCAATAGTTGCGGAACTGTTTTATACAAGCGGTCAAATGGCAAGAAGATCTATTTCGATTTTTCAATCGAAACCGATTGTTATTTCTGTTTAACAAAAGCTGCTGGATTCAATATGAAAAAAATCGAAAAAAAAAATGTTACTTACGCGAATGTCCCATCGGTTTCCAAACCAGTTTAACGTCCACCAAATACTCCAATTAATCCATTAGCAGTGAGTCCGAAACTTCTTTCACTAGCAGTGCTAGTTTGTATCAGGCTGATAATGAACGCTGAGCTGAGCTAAATGATATAATTCGGGATTTACATTTAACGAAATAAGACGCAGAATTACTAGCTTCACGAATGCAGCAGTGGAAACATTTTGCATTTGGGACAAAAGTAACAATCTAAAGAGATAGAAGCTTGGAATTGGCTGCATATTTTGAAAAGAAACACTATTCTATAGTATATTGTACTGATGTTAAAGGTTTATTTCGAAAAATGAAACAGCCATATGACAAAACTGAATGCAGATTATTTATTGATGGCTCTAAGTACAGTTTAAATGCTCTTCTTTTGCATAATGGGAATGAGAAACCATCCATATCAATTGCTCATGCCATTAATACAAAGGAAAATTACAAATCAATGACTGAAATTTTGACATTACTCAAATACAACGATCATAAATGGAAGATCTGTGGTGACCTTAAGGTGTGTGATTAAAATTTATTATATATATAGTATAGACTATCATAAATAACTGTTACGATGGTTAATTTGTTTAAGGTCATTGGTTTGTTGACTGGTAAGCAAGGGGGTTTCACAATATATTGTTGTTTCCTTTGTCTATGGGATAGTCGCGCTACATGTCATCATTACGTCAGAACAGAGTGGCCAAAAAGAACTGAGTATTCACCAGGAAAACAAAAAAAAAACAATAATTGATCCAAATGACGTTCTTCTTCCGCCGCTGCACATAAAATTTGGCTTTTTGAAGAACTTTGTCAAGGCTCTGGTCAATGATGGTGCAGCATTTAAATATTTGTTAGCGGTTTTTCCTAAAATTTCATATGCTAAAATCAAAGAAGGCATATTTTTTGTTGGCCCTCAGATCAGGAAGGTATTGAATGATGACAATTTTTCACAATGTTTATTGGGAAAAAAATATGCAGCCTGGAAATCTATCAAGAGCATCGTGGACAGTTTTCTTGGAAACAGTAAGAGTGAAAACTACAAATTGTTGCTGATTTATTGAAAAATTATCACGAATTAGGTGCACGAATGTCACTCAAAATGCATTTTCTTCATTCGCATTTAGTTTTTTTTTCCACAAAACCTAGGTGCAGTGAGCGACGAGTAAGGGAGCATGCTCACCAAGATTTAATGAAAATTGAAAGAAATTATCAAGGTTTTTGGGACAAAAACATGCTGGGAGACTATTGCTGAACTCTAATGCGTGAAATGGAACCAACAATATACAAGCGAAGTCCAAATAACGCCATTCAATTTTGAAAATTCATTGATTTTTAAATAAACTAATGATTTTTTATGTAAAAAACGAATAAAAAACATTTTTTTTGTGTCTCGAAAACCTGACGTGATAGAGAAAAGCCAATTACAGATTCGAATTTGGCCCACCAAATTACACTAGGAAAGATATTTGTTTGCTCCAGTCCAAAACCTTGTTGGCTAGTGTTATTATATAAACAATAATAGACGATTTTACTGCTGGTCTTAAGCATAAGAAAATGTGTGAGGAATATTATATGAATAAAACCATATTTTCAAATATTATCAAGAAATATTGTACGGTGAGGACCCAAGTGGTAAGGCGAAGGCGCCGTAAAATGAGTCAAAGACAGGATATTTTAATAGCAAGAGAGTTTAAAAATGTCCAAAAATGCTGCCTAAGGAGGTCATTAACAATTTGAATCTAGAAATATGTGCTCGGACTGTTTCACGTCGAGCAATTGAGGCTGATCTTGGTTGTTATCATCCTATGAAGAAACCACTGATATTAGAAAACAATCGGCTAAACAACACATGAACTGGTAAAGACAAAATTGGAATAATGTTCTCTTTTCAGTAAACGTTTTCAATGTCTTGTCAACAGCATAAAAATGAATACTTTTAAATTAATTTAAATTAATTATGGAGTTTTTAATTTTATGATCCAATTTTTTTGGTATTGGCCGTCCAAGTCGTCGTTGATGTGCCACTCTCTGTATATATTGTATATATATTTTTTTTTTATTGATATACACTTAAAAAGTAATTCGAAACACTAGTGCTAAAAGGCATTATATTATAATGAAGGGAAAAGAGCTAACAAGCGATTGAAAGAAGTTGACATCGCTCTGATTTGTCTATCCCATTCTGATATGAAAGAATATAAATAAAGAATATACAAAAGTATAGGTATATAATGTATGTATGTCACACTTTGATGTGATAATGAAACTGTGTAATTCTATGCTTAAATTAGTGTTTTATATAAATTTTAAAATGCATTAACAAAAATAAAAAAAATTTATCTGTATACCTCCGAGTGTATGTGTACCTATATACATAAATACAGTGGCGACATTTTAAATAGCCCGTTCACTATATGACCAAAATATGTTATTTCGTTTTTATCATGTAATTCTTTATATAGTTATTTTTCTTTTAACTGTTGTTATTTTTATATATTTTTATTTTTAAAAATTCTCCACATAAAAATAAAAAAATATATTCTTTGGTATTTTTTTTTATTTAAAAAGGTAAGAAAATTAATTAAGCAGTCAATGTAAAAAATTTATATTAATTTCCAAGGATAGGATGAGCAAGGCACTCAAATCCTGAATTTCGAAGATTTGTCCTTGATTATCTCAAATACATGCTAATGTACACTGAAATAGCCAACAACATGAAATGTTCCAGATAGAAAGTGTATAATGCTATCAAACGCTACAAAAAATACGAAAACAACAGACAACATTATTAAAAAAGGCGTAGCAAAATGACCGATAGTGTAAGGCGCATCTCTTTTTAGGTGCGACCAGGATTAGACAGACCGCGCGAAAATAATTTGGTGGAAAAATATTCTTTTTACTAATGAATCAAAGTTCAATCAACGGGTCAGACAGAAAAGGTATATGAGACGTAATCCAAACAAAGAATTTGATCCTATACACACATGGTGAAACATGGAACAGGATGTGTCTTAGTCTGTGGAAGCATCTTTTGGTATGGAGTGGGTCCAATTACGCGTCTAGAGGGCACTATGGATCAACAGGCCTAAACATACTGCAAAGTCCATACAAAAATGGCTCAATGAATAAAAAACAATCTTGTATAATGGGCCGCCTAATCCCCGGATCTAAACCCGATCGAAAATCTGTGGAGCGATGTAATCATTTGAATTAGCCAAACTAAAGTTACTTATTTAAATTTTCTATGGAAAGAAATACAAGAGGCATGGAATTCCATACCCCTGCAAAGATGTCGGAAAATAATATCGTTAATGCAGCGTCGATGCACTGCCGCTATTAGAAATAAAGGTTATCCAACAAAGTGTTAGTCAAATTAGCTAATAAAATGAATTTCACTATGTTTTTTAAGAAATAAAGCATTTTTAGTTTTAATTTGTCAATCAAATATGTAAGTTGTTCGGAAAATATTAAAAAATTTAAATAAAAGTCCGCGAAAATTTGAAACATTTTGGTTCCATTTGATAAATAGTCGTCGTGGTTAACAAATATATAAAAGAATCTAAAAAATATTGAGATGAAAATAAATTAGTGTGTTCATATTTTTTTAAACGTGCTATTTAAAATGTCGCCACTGTATGTACATATATGCCTTTACAAGTATCTACAAATGTGTTATAAAAAACTAAATACATATACATACATATATCTTTTTTGCATCAGATTTCAACGTTTGTTGTATTGTCCATACAAAAAACGTTTTTAGTCGTAAATCCAATAAAAGTGTATAAAAATTTGTAGTCCGTTGTTTAAATATGTACATATATATGTATGTATGTATGTATATTGTACATAAATTGTTTGTATTTCTTTTATTATTCTCGTCCACTCACATAAATAATACTCAAGTGGCATCAAATAAGAAAAAAACTAATAAAAAACACAACAAGACTTTCATACAGCATCAGTATGATAAAAATCTTATGAACGCAAAAAACAACAACTACTGCTACAAGTGCAAACACTATGCTTAGAAATTATCAAAGGCTACATTAAAAAAAATCTAAAAATTTCGGAATTTTGGATATAGTTTCAACAAATTCAACAAATATTATTTACAAGAACTATAAAAAAGATCTCAATGGAAGAAGGAAAATTTTTTAGTCCCTTTTTAAGCAAAATGCGGGCACGGAGGAGTGTGAAATTTGGTATAGTTATAGTTCATATGGAGGAAAATCGGAGAATGATAGAATTTAACTATAACTATAGGACCCCTGCTGCTCCACAGCATTATATTATATTACATATATTAATTTTTATAATATAATACCAAAATTTGCCAAGAGAAGTTAACGTAGAGTAATGCCAAAATATGCCAAGAGAAGTTAACGTACAGTAAAAGTAAAGTTGATTCTCCACGCATAACTTTCCTCAAACCCAACGAATTTGCCAAGAGAAGTTAACGTACAGTAATGCCAAAATATGCCAACATAAGTTAACGCACAGTAAAAGTAAAGTTGATTCTCCACGCATAACTTTCCTCAAACCCAACGAATTTGCCAAGAGAAGTTAACGTACAGTAATGTCAAAATATGCCAAGATAAGTTAACGTACAGTAAAAGTAAAGTTGATTCTCCACGCATAACTTTCCTCAAACCCAACGAATTTAAGCAGTTAATAGCTCAAAAGAAGGAGCTTGATCCACTGAGTGTTCTTAGACCTATGTCAACAGCCTACGTTAATTAGAAGTCTAGTTATAGAGGTTTGAGAGAAGAAAAATATTGAAAAAAATCTTGAATGCAAAGTTTATTCATAAATTCTTTTAATATATAAGATATGTGTTAGAAATATATTAAATTAAATAAAATAAAATATTTGTAATAATTCGTTACACCGTGTTAATGCGAATGATTTAAATTGTATATTGTATATACATATGAGAATTGCTAAAATTGATTAGCATGAGGCTAAAGTCATTTAAATATTCATAAAACTTATACATACATATATTGTATATCGTCACCTTTAAGACCAAACAACCTATCAGCAGTTTTCAAAAGTTTACAGGAGAGAGAAAAAACGTTATAAAATTGGAACTATTGCAATATTGAAACGAAAATTATATATTATATATTTGGTATAGCTTGGTTATTTGTAATATTAGGCGTTCAAAATTTTGCATACATATGCGTTATGATAGAGGGAATAATATTAAATAAAAAACTCAATTTTGAAATTTTTTGCTAATAGGTTGTTTGGTCTTTAAGGTGACGATATATAGAATAAAAAAAATTGAAAAATAAAAATTTAATGAAAAAATATTTCCTAGAATATGCGCTCGAATTTCGAGTGCTGGGCTAGTATATTCAATTATTTGCTCTATAAAATCGTATACCTATGTATATATTTGTATTTTTATCTCACAAACTTCATCATAAACTAAAAAAAGCTGCATTTGATCACCACTGTAAAAGATTTTTATGAGTCAAAGTGATTGCGCCAGCTGATCTGCATGATCGAGTTGTTGAATGGTCAAATTTCGTTCGATTAAATAGCATCGTTAAGACGTGCTGCTTGGGGTAGAAATCTATTTCACTGTACAATCACAAAAACAGCGTAAGATGTATCTCGCAAAACAAAATCAGTGTGACTTATGATTGTATTGGTGAAAAAATTGTGATATATAACTTTTTATCGCTATTTTCTGCATTAAATTTCTTCACTTTTTATAAACATTTATAATTAATTCCTCAACCAATTAAAAGTATTTGTGTTCCCAATAAATAACAAAATTACCACTGCTTTTAATATTAATGCTAATCACACATAAATGAAAATAAAAAATAAACGAATGACAGTAAGAAGGAAGTGTTTGGATATAAAATGAAGACACAGTTCATTGGGAAGTGTTTGGAGACAAAATGAAGGCACGATTTCATTAGCAGGTGTGTGGAGACAAAATCAGGGAGCGAATAGCGTTATAAAAACGTTTTGAAAAATGAAAAATAAAATATTAAAAATGAAAAATAAAAAATTAAAAATGAAAAATTAAAAATTCAAAATAAAATATTAAAAATGAAAAATTACAAATTAAAAATAAAATATTAAAAATTAAAAACTAAAAAGTAAAAATTAAAAATTAAAAATTAAAAATTAAAAATTTAAAATTAAAAATTAAAAATTAAAAATTAGAAATTAAAAATTAAAAATTAAAAATTAAAAATTAAAAATTAAAAATTAAAAATTAAAAATTAAAAATTAAAAATTAAAAATTAAAAATTAATAATTAAAAATTAAAAATTAAAAATTAAAAATAAAAAATTAGAAATTAAAAATTAAAAATTAAAAATTAAAAATAAAAAATTAAAAATTAAAAATTAAAAATTAAAACTTAAAAATTAAAAATTAAAAATTAAAAATTAAAAATTAAAAATTAAAAATTAAAAATTAAAAATTAAAAATTAAAAATTAAAAATTAAAAATTAAAAATTAAAAATTAAAAATTAAAAATTAAAAATTAAAAATTAAAAATTAAAAATTAAAAATTAAAAATTAAAAATTAAAAATTAAAAATTAATAATTAAAAATTAAAAATTAAAAATTAAAAATTAAAAATTAAAAATTAAAAATTAAAAATTAAAAATTAAAAATTAAAAATTAAAAATTAAAAATTAAAAATTAAAAATTAAAAATTAAAAATTAAAAATTAAAAATTAAAAATTAAAAATTAAAAATTAAAAATTAAAAATTAAAAATTAAAAATTAAAAATTAAAAATTAAAAATTAAAAATTAAAAATTAAAAATTAATAATTAAAAATTAAAAATTAAAAATTAAAAATTAAAAATTAAAAGTTAAAAATTAAAAGATAAAAATTAAAAATTAAAAATTGAAAATTAAAAATTAATAATTAAAAATTATAAATTAATAATTAAAAATTGAAAATTAAAAATTAAAAATAAAAATTAAAAATTAAAAACTAAAAATTAAAAATTAAAAATTAAAATTAAAAATCAAAAAGTAAAAATTAAAAATTAAAAATTAAAAATTAAAAATTAAAAATTAAAAATTAAAAATTAAAAATTAAGAATTAAAAATTAAAAATTAAAAATTAAAAATTAAAAATTAAAACTTAAAAATTAAAAATTAAAAATTAAAAATTAAAAATTAAAAATTAAAAATTAAAAATTAAAAATTAAAAATTAAAAATTAAAAATTAAAAATTAAAAATTAAAAATTAAAAATTAAAAATTAAAAATTAAAAATTAAAAATTAAAAATTAAAAATTAAAAATTAAAAATTAAAAATTAAAAATTAAAAATTAATAATTGAAAATTAAAAATTAAAAGCTAAAAATAAAAAAGGAAAAATTAAAAATTAACCAATTGAAATGAAATACTCGTATAATAATAAATATTTTTATATTCGCAGAGCCCCTGCAGTTGTTTCCTATAATTGATACATAGATGACGCTTTTTGTTTGATTTTAAAAAAGTGCTATAAAAAAATCTTTAAGTACTAGATGTTTACACATCTCCCCTGCGATCGGAGTAACATGATTTTTTTATAAAAGTTAGTCAAAAGTAAATCCGAAATATGCTCTGTCTCAATTGAATTTTATTTGTTTTTTTACCACAATTTGTTTGAAAAAATTACTTTAATCAAAATAAAAATTCAGTCTACAATTTGAGCATGTTGTCTAAATTATTCGATTGCAGTACACCACTGTGGAATATACTAAGTAAAAAAAACAGAAAAACAACAACCAAAGACCAAACTAAAAGAAAACATGAACTCCCCATACCCATAGCACTCACTTAAAACCCATAGTTAACAAAACGCAAATAATGAATATTTATTGCCAAGAATGAAATATTATCAAATTACATAATTGCTGCGCTTGTTAGTTTGGTTCTGTTTGTTGTTTGATTGTACGAGTTTTTTATGTATGGATGTAGGTTTACGTACCGTTTGTTACTTGAATATGTAACAGCAACGACTACGGCAAGAACAACAACATCAACAGAAATGACCAGCAGAGAACATCAGGACAGCAAAAGAACTTATGAAGAAGGAAATTATCAGAGGAGCAAAATAATATACCACGTAATACAACAGAAGAAATAAAATTTTCTTTACTTCTATATGGATAAAATTAAATCAGATTCTGGAAATGTTACTCTAACCGTTATAATTTTTAGAGAAGCCGAATTTTATATGGAAAATTTTGCCGTGATCGCCTTACATATAGGTACACTATTTTATTAAAAAAATTCTATTCGGTGTTTGGTATTGAATTCCACAAGACCTTAAAAGTAAAATGACGATAAAATAGTTCTTATAAAATGTACGTAAAATTTATAAAACTAAGTCCTTCGCTATAAAATTTTTGACTCTATGAGTGTCAAGTTTTCAAGCGTGGCTTGCATGAAGTCGGATTGAAGTTTCCAATTATCTTCTGTGGTACCATACTCCTTACCAACACATAGGAAACAGATTCGTTGTGAATACCAAATTTATTGCCAATCGAATTGCGATAAAGTTAATAACCGAAATTTGATTTGATTGAAATACAATTCTATTGTCTTGACATCAAATATTTTATAAAAAATAGAAAATGGTTAGTTGCAAAAAAAATTTAGGTTGGTGCAACTGAAAATTCAATTGTTAAATTTTAGAACTATTCGGTTATCGAATTTTTTTCTGTGTGCAGTTCGGTATAACTTTAAATTGATACTAACTTCAAAGTCACGACTGGCTTAAGAAGAGCATTTAAAACAACTCACACATACTATCTCTATTCTACCGCTCTGGCAGTGACAAGAATTTAGGTTCAAATGAAGTTTCACAGTTTCACAAAACACAGCTGACCTTAAAGAAAATTAAATTGAACAAGAGAAAACTAAAGTGAACGGACGTTCCCTATCAAAAGATATTTTATGAAAATAATAAGGAATTTTTAATAAATTCATCATTCAGGTAGGTGATGAAAATCGATCGATTTGTGTGATGAATTTTGATCGATTTCGCTTTCCATTTTTTTTTTTTTTGCAAGACCACGTCATTTCTATTGAATATAAAAAAAATCTGATATCCATTATCAGAAATCCAACTCCAAACATTGACAATAACAATTGAATCGATTATTAAAAATATATATATATAGATAAGACAAATCTGTAAACAACGCATCGCACTTTTTACTGGGTTCAAATCGATTTGATGTAGAAATATGTGTCCATCTCGTACCAGATAATTTTTTTGATTCAACATGTGTTAATTAACAAACTGTTTTTTACTGAAAATTTGATAACTCAAACTATTTCATCGCCCTACATTAACAAAAACAAACTTTTTTTAATTAATAAATTAGTATTTGAATATCTTTAACAAAATACAAAAATATTCCCCAGAAATTTCCAAACCCGATGTATCTAATAATATAATACCGTTAAATTTTGATTTATTCATTAATTAAAAGGTAAATCAATTGATATGAAGAGTTCGTATATTTATGTATGTGTGTTTGTAAAAAACAACCCATTTTATATCGTATATTTCAATTATCAACTTTTAACTTACGAGTTCTTAAGTGTACTCGCACTTGTGCTAATAAACCTAACGAATCCTAAAACACACAAATCATTTTTATCAGTTTTTATTCTATATGGTGACATTTTTTCCACAGACTTGTACAATATAAGTGTTTACTTAGTACTACTAGTAGTTACTCTTATAAAGGGAAACCTTTGTTATACCACAGTTAATCTATGATCATTGTTCTATATTACAAAATCTTTTTCATATTTGTCGAGTTTTGTAGCATTAACGATAAGTTGGACATTTTTAGCCACGTGTGCAAATAAAGTGAATTTATAATCAAATATACAATAAAGTCTACAACATATTGTACAAATATGATGATGATAAAGCTTGAAGGGATAATAATACCAAACAGACACAGACGGACGGCGTTTAATAGACAAAATGTTTGAATTATTCGAATATAAAGGAAATAGTTTTGCCATCGTTATCATAAACGAGAGGGCAAAATGTTAAAGCCTTAAATATAAAATGGTATCAACATAATAATTATAATTATATTCTTATATGTTCGAGTATAGTATGGACGTTTGATGTCATAATACACAACAGCAGCAGAAGCAGCTGAAGTAAATCAAATGAAAATATTTAAGAAAATATACTAAAATTATGTAGACATTTCGATACGCTAATGGTAATTTATAATAAATGAAAATCTTATGCCGTTTTCTTTTCTGACAAAAAATGTCGCACTTTATTTGCACTTTTTTCGAAAAGTGTATTTTTTTTTATATATTCTAAATTGGAGCAACCTTATCTTATACATCAATCGAAAAGTCTCAAAGAGCTGTGTTCATAAAATTCAAAAAATTTTGATTATTATCCTCTTTCCAGTCATAGGGTGAAAATATTAATGGGGCAATATTCTCATACTGTGACCTGAAGGAAATCAATGGCTGCAATTTTTTCCAATTTACGAGGGCTTGCTTTTGAGACCCTTCGATTGATGTATAAGGTAAGGTTGCTCTTATTTCAGAATCTATAAAAAAATTCACTTTTCGAAAAAAGTGCAAATAAAGTGCGACATTTTTTGCCAGAAAAGAAAACGGCATTAGTAATAATTTCAACACTTTTTTTTTTTTTTTTTTGAGATTTTACTAATTGATCATTTAGATCGAATTGAAACAAAAACATTAATAATTATTACATCACATGTTGTACATGAACGAACACATATGAACGTTTCAAAGATGTTATCAAGCTATTAATTAGCACAATGTTAATGGTTTTCAAAACTGTTTGGAACATCATAGAAACTCTTTTTTATAGCTTAAGGGGTCATGATAACGGTTTGATAATCATGAAAACTGTCATCTTGGCAACAACATGAACACATATCATAGAGTGAAACGAATGGACCAGTGATTCATGATCTTTTAGCGCGGAACTTAAACCTTTCGTGCCCGTATTCGGTTTGTGTACGCTTCATGTTTTTTTTTTTATCTTAATACATAAAAAGGTTGGTACGCCACAGCTGGAACTGAAGTAATGGGCGTGGCACCTACCATAACAATAAGAATATCATATATGAGGACGGTCCCAGAACAACCCGACGTGACGTGTAGATTGCGACAGTAGTTTGATAATAAATAATTTAGTGATAAGTAGCAATCTTATAAAAGATATGTTTTAAGTTTCAAGGCGCCTCAATGCATCTGCAACATGGAAAAAATCGGTCACCGTTCTGTAATTTAATACTTCTATTTAAAAGGCCTCATCCATTATTAAAGCCGAGCTAAATTCTACACTGGAGATGTCTGCTGCTTCGTTTACGAATATAAAATATTGGGTGGCAGAGTTTAAACGAACTGCCAAGACGAACGTTTAAGCAAATCCAGAAAATGGTATTGGATGATCGTCGGCTGATATGCGTGAGCTAGATGAAATGTTAGGCATTTCAAAAAGTGTTATAAATCACATATTGACCGAAAATTTGGAAATGAGAAGGTCGTCGGCGATATGTGTGCTGCATTTGCTCTATGTTATGGCATGTGTTTTTTTTTGGAAAAAACAATCAATGGCGCATTAGCAAAATTATTACATTGTTTAAATGATGAACTTAGGGAAAATGGCCGCATTTGGCGAAAGAGAAAGTAGTGTTTCATCGAGACAATGCACCAGTTCACACACGCACAATATTCACCAGATATAGCTCCCTCGGATAAATTTTGATGTCCATATATAAACAAAAAAGGTGCGGTGGTGAAAGATTGGCAATCAAAGAAGAGGTGGAGTGTGTGGTTGATGGCTATTTTAATTAAGGACCTAGATAATTGTTACTAGTTGTGTGGGATCATCCATTAGTACTGTGAGTAGACGTGCTGGGCGAGATCGGATGAATGGGCATGTTACCTCCCTTACAAAGTACATATTCAATATTATATGTATATCTGGATTGACAGATTATTGAGTGGCTCTTCCCATACAAAGTAATTATTGGTTATCATATATTTCCAGAGAGATCTGTTATTATTTATCTTTGAAAACAACCAAAGAAACAGAAGTTTCATCTACTTAGCAAATAGTTTAGTCTATAAAGTGCAATAGAAATCAATTGAGAACCTCTGGAAGAGACCATTAGAAATGAAAATGAAAATATAAAAAAGTATTAATCATATATCATGTATGTGTGTGTATAAAATTGTACGGAACAATAATTATGACCATAAATCATCTGTATGATGATGTTTAAGGAAAAAAAAGAAGAGTAAAAAGGAGCAAAAGGCAATAAAGTTGTTTTAAAAAATAAATAGAATTAATATTATATTTTTTTAGTAATCACAAATCCAAAGAGACAGTTCTATACAATGAAAACAACTTTGAACTGGTCTTTATACAAAATTTTATTGTTTTGATATTGTGTTTGGGGTACAGAAGAGTATTAGTTAGTCTGACTTGACACTTGATTGCCCTTATTTGTTAAAGAACAGAGCAAACTATTGTCCAAATGTTGCTATTTATAAATACAGTCAGACAGTCAAATAGATGGACTGACAGATACACAAAATGATATAGGGATAAGACAAACCAGAGAGTAGAATTTCATTTTATGTAATTATTAATTATTAAATTTTTAAGAGTAATTAAATAAATATATAAAAACATTGCAAAAAAGAATCAGTTATATTTAAAAATGTCTAGAACAGCTACAGCATCTTCGCTAGCTTTGTAGATATTATCCGAATTAAACTATCATTTCAGGTGGTGGTATAAAAAAGTATGGCACCTGTTATTTAAAGAGCATTTTACCCCTATAATGTTTTTTCAACCTTTGAAATGTCCATTCTATTTCTTAACTTATTTTTTACAATTTTAAACATTGAAAAGGCTTTACCGATGTCAGTAACCAGGATGCCAATTTTCTTATTTTAGGAAATTTTGGTTGCTCACCTGCATTTTATTTATTTCCCTCTTCATGCCGATATTATTCTGTGGATCATATATTATTACATTTTATATAATGCAAATGGTTCCATTCATTAACAGTATCAGCTATATTCTCCCAAATATTTTTGAAGTGAACTACAATACTACTTATGTCCGGTTTTGTTGGTTTCTGTGCATTGTTGGAGAAAAATGTAAATATTTTTCCATAATGTCTATATTATCCGAGGCCGTTGTTTTATTTGCTGAGATATTTCTACAACAAACGATTTACAATATAATTTACGAATATAATATTATTTATTAATATTGTAGCAGCAAATCTTGTAAAGTGGGTAATAATTGGGTAATTGTTGAATTGTCCTCATTTGCTGTAAAGGGCCGAAGAAGCAATCTTCCAAATCTTCATAAAGTTTTAAGCAATCAATATTTTCTGCAATTTTTCGTACATTTGTTAAAATGGGTTTAACAAAATTTGTAACTGCTATGAGCAATTCATCTTTTTGAGAAACAAAACTTTTGTTTTTGTGAATTCTTATGTATAATAAGATTTTTTTGTATCCCAACATTATGCTTTTGCAATAACTGCAAAATGCTTTATGTGCGTCTCCCTGAACTGGCCGTAGCCAAACTAAAATTTAAATAATACTGGATTATATTTTCGTTAACTTTACTCCATTATATATTACATATAAAATCATTATCTAATTCCCATGCTTTTTTATATATTTGATTATATTTTTAATCTTTTTGTTCAATTTTAGTACACTAGAAATTAATATGTTACAACATAAGCTTCATTATTCTTTAAATGAAAATTTTTTTTTTCAAAGTTAATTTTGTTATTTTTATTTTTCTTAACATAAATTTCCTAAATCTAGGGAACAATCCGCTAAACCGTCTCTGTAATATATTATTAATTACCATAATAGTAGGAATCACTTCAGTGTCTCAGATTGACAGACTTAGTGTCATTTTGTTTATGATTATAAGTAATAATGTATAGAGTAGTTTCCGCTTAATTGATCCCCGCGTAATTGATATACCCGATTAATTAATCTAAAAAAGCAATGCAAAAGTACCAATGTAATGTTTGCGGAAAAATTACCGTTAAATGAGTTTCGTTTAATCGCGGTACATTTTAATTGACCTCAAAAATAAAAACCCTTTTCGGAAATCACGTACAAAATTGTCGGTTAATTTTTATTTGAAAATTCAAAATAAAGGTATGTGGTAACTCCAAAAATCATGTGTTTTTATTTGTTCTTCACACGTTAAAAAAATTAGTCAGAAGTTTTTGTGAAAAAATGAGTGGAAGAAACTACACCAATTAAAACATTAAGCAAAAATTAATTGTTATTGCTTGTTGATGCTAAGTGGAAAGGATGAACTTTTCGCAAAATATATGTGTTCTAAAGGCCGCCATAAATAGAATTTTAAAAAACAAAGACACAATTCTAGAGAAGTCAAAACCTTTTAAGTGGTCAATCAAAAGAGAGAGACCCGGTCTGTGCGCACACATGGAGAAAAATCCTTTCATTGTAGTTCAAACAAAAGCGTGATTTGGTGCCCTGATTTCACGCATCACGATTTTGAAAAAACCAAATAAAGAAGCATTAACTTGTTTTAATGTCCTTCGGGAATATTTTTTTTACCAAATAACCTATTTTCAAATGAACTTGATGATATTGAAAAATATTATCGAACACTCTTACATAACACAAATTCAGACGGTGATGACAGATTTTTTTAAACATACATAATTAGTTATGTGCATATGTACATAAATATTATAGTAGATTTAACATGAATTTATTGATACATATTTGATCTCGTTTTTTATATGAAATTTATGATATTTTAGTTCCCTTTGTAACCATTGTACATTGAACGTACCTGATTTCTTTTGTTTCTTTTTAATAAATTATTTATTATTTCCAATATGTAATGCAATTTATTTTTTAGACGTATATACATTAGGACGGATCGATTTTTTTTACCAAGTACTATTAGTTTCGTGTTCTATGGGTTATGGGTGGTCTTTAGAATCGAGTCTGCTACTTTTTGCGGGTAGGTATTTTTGCGATTTCTTTCATGATTCCGTCGAAAAACATTTCGCTTACCGCCATTTTTGGGCTGAATCCAAATTTTAATTCAAAGTAAAATTAAAAACGAAGATTTTTAACGAACAATTATTGATCTCGGTCGATTAGTTCATGAGATATTGCTAAAAAAAAGTGAACACACTTTTTCAAAGATTCAAATTAAGAGATAAGAAAGTATTGGAATCAAAAAAAAAAAAATGTTTTAGCAATATCTCATTTTTGTTACATCCATTTATCAGTAGTCCAAAAATAAACCCTATAGTGATAGCCCCCACGTGAAGCTGATTCCCGATCTTTTCTTAAATCTACAAAAAACAAAAATATTGAACAGATTTTTCTCAAATTTGGTATATGTTTTTGCAAAAACTAAGTGACCTTACCAAATATGGTCAGGGTTGGTCCATTTTTCGACCTAGTTCCCATATAATAATGCCACTCAAATTTGGCTTATTTCCTATATCTATTTAGTTAGATTTAAGAGATTGGGTCTCTAAACGCATGGTATGGGGTATCGTATAGTCGGCCCAGACCGACTATATATTTCTTAATTGTTCTTAATAACATTTGAATAGAGCAAAGTTCTGAAAAAAGTTAAGCATTTTGTGAACTCGAGATGTGTGTATGTTATTCTCTCCAGAGTTTTCTGAAGGGCTCTAATAAAATAGGGAGCTTCGATTTGGCATACTTTAAGTTATTTTCACGTAACAGATCGTAACAAAGTCCATTTTTTTATTTTCGGTCTTATTTTGAATTTGTTGAACATTTGTACACTATATATATCATCATTTGTTGTTGTGTGTTATAAAGTTGAATGCGGAAAATTGGCGTACTTAAAGTTTTTTTTTAAGCCGGCCGGAGATATCTACGATGTCGGATTTTTTTGTCTTCGGACAGTGGCAAGAAATGTTTTAACATTTTTTCATATAATTTCCAATTGCTTGGGTCAGGGTTTAATATTTGACAGACCTCTATGGCATAATATAGTTCCGATTGTTGGACAGATCGTAACGAAGACGAAATGTGTGTACCATAAATATTTCAGAATAAGTCTATATCCAACTAACTAGGCGCAATATTAGACATATGGTATTTTTTCCACCTTTATATCGAAAAACGAACTGGAAGTGATTAGAAAACCTTTACATTTTCCATATATTGCATTCAAAATTAAAATTTAATTCAAATTAATTTAAATTTAGATAAGAGCTTCACAGTCGGAAAAACTGTGAACGTGATACTGCGGTCGGATAAGAACTGGACTACCGTCAATAAATACACGAGGCTCTGAGGTCAGCAGAGGAGATTCGCAAGGCCCTAATGATGCCACAATCCTGGGAAAAAGGTGTAAGACGAGATGGAAAAAAGCTGTGATAGCTGACGCCCCCTCCCCGTGATATAATACCTGAAGGCAGTACAGTGGGGAAGTGGACTTATCGCCTTTTTCGAATCGTACATACGCTCAGCACGTGTATAAAGTACATTTCGAACATTCTGCACCTCCAACGCAAAAAAGCCATGTTAATCGTAGATCGACTAGTTTTAATTCGAACGACGGATGATGTCAGAAACACTTTGTTGGCCGCCCCCTAAACGCATAAACACTTTCGTTAAGGAATTGTATCAGTAACCACTTTGTTGCAATAGGGAACTTGTGCTAAAGTTTTTAGCTATATAAGCCGTTATTTAGGTCAAACTTTTTAATTTGTGCGCTCTTGTTTCTATGCTAACTCTTCACTTTTGGAATACTGACGTGTTTTTCAAGCAACGATATTCTGTTTGAAAGGTTTTATATTTTAAATTTTGTTTTTTTAAGAATTAAGGAACTGGAACTGTAAATGGTTATGCTTTAATATTTGCATTATCTCAAATTATATCAAATGGTATGGGAGTAAATTATTTCCTATGTTATGTTTTTTTTTTTATAGCCTCCACAGTAGCTAGAAAAACGAGCATCAAACCATATAATTTAATATTAACGTGTATGGCACCACTGTCTATCTTATAGTTCCAATAACCAAAATAAAAAGAACTTAAGTAGAATTTTCCAAAAAAGAAAACAGAAACAAAATGTTGAAATTCTATGGAAATAACTATGGAACAAAACAAATTTTCAATAGTGAGATACACAAGTTTAATATTTTTCTGTAGATGTTAAATTGTGAAACGTTTGTTGTTTATTTGTACTGAATCCCAAACGATCTTTTACTTTTTCACAACAAGAACAACAGCTTTTTAATCTATCATCATTTTCTTACATCGTTTAACAAAATCTTTAACCGTTTAACTTCCTAATTTGTATACCATATACCTCTATGGTCAGGATATATTTTTATTAGTTTGTGCTATTGATCACGGTCAAATTTTGCTGATATGTGTTTATTACATCCATTACTCAGTAGTCCAAAAATAAAGTATATGGGGCTATATTTAGTCATAGTCTCCATACAAAGCTGCTGCCACTTAAATTTATCAAAAAAAAAAAAAAATGTATTACATAGCGACCAAAATTGTTTGTTGATTTCAATTTTCTAGTAGAATTAGTTCAATGTCATTAGTTACTAGTGGAGCTGTTAAAGAACTATTAATATTTTACAAATATTTACATAAATATATGTAACTCACTCTTCAGAGTTTAATCAGTGATTATTTTTGTTACTAAAATCCTTTACTTTTTGTTATGCCGATCAATTAAGAAATTAAGAAATAATTCTAGTCATAGTTAAAAGCAGTCTTCTTATAACCACTTTAATCTCTCAAAAGATATACATAGATGTAAGGCAATTTTAGTGAACAGGCTTAATAAAATCATATTTTAGCACAATTTTCGGATCTTGTCCCATTTACATTCTCCTCTGATATAAACTTTAACTTATTTGTAGGCAACAAGAACATGTAATTTCACTAAAAACAGATTTTCAGTTCCATTAAAAACACCACCCAGTACATACCTAAGACACTGTCCCCAAGCTCGAGGTGCTTCCTGGGGTTTGCTTAGAATGTTTAAGATGTAAAGATCTATGAAAAAAGTCTAAAATGTACATTTAGCAATTGATTCAATTGGTCACACTTTTAAGTGACGACTATCGAAAGTAATAAAGATAATAATTAGTTAGTTTGTTGTTAAAATCCAAAATACACTGTAAGTCATTTATTTTTACCATGAAACATGTATACAGCTAACAGGTTAAGCTGGAAGCCCATTTATTATGTTTAAATAAAAAGACACTTCACTACAAAAACTTCATTTAAACAACTTTGAAAGAATCAAAAACCAGTTGTAGCCAAAATGATACCAACCAACAACAAACAGCCTAGTGACCGTTCCACTTCTTAACGTTGTTTACCACACAACTCCACAGATTCTTAATGGTAAAGAGCAAAAGTAAAGAACAATAAAATGAAAAATACAACACGGTAGCTCTAAACAAGTTGAGGGAAGGCAGTTGAAGATATGAGTAAAAAAAAAGAAGAAATCATTAAACGTCATTACGTTTTGAATGAATCATTTGTTAACTTTGTTCACAGTGTGTTTAAAACCATATACATACATACATACATATGTACACATGTACGAGTATGTATAATACATATTATTGTGTTAATTTATTTATACCAAAATTTTTATATTTATTTTTATTAAGGTTTAAGCATAAAGATACAGATAACATACATTTACATAAATCAAACGGCTTGTTATCATATACGCACACATACTCGTAAATATTTCTAGAAACATTTATTACTTAAATATTTATGTATGTACATATATATCTTATCTTCATATACGATATACGAGCATTTATAAACAAACATATAATTGGTAGATATATATATATATATATATATATATATATGTATGTGTTTGTATGATCATAGCCATTTACAATTATTTTTTATAGTTTTCATGTAAGTTCTATTTTGCCGTCCAACTTATGTTTAGTGAAACATATGGTTTACAGATGTGAACTACTTACAACATCAAATAGATACAAAATAATATGTTATGTATTTTCAGAAACGTACATACATACATATTCGTATGTGTACAAAATTTGAACTAATTGTGGTTTTGAAATGGGGTGGTAAAGTTTTATTTAATAGTTTATAATATTTCCATATTATATATTGATTTTAATGACTTGATGATTATATTAAATTACAGTTGGCGATTTTTTGTGACCGATGCTACTGTGTTAGTTTTAATCCTATTTTGATCACACAAGCCTCATTTGAAAGGTATTTCTTTTTAGCTGCCCACCAGGATTAGAAATTTTTAATTTTTAATTTCTTTTGGAGTAAACTGCATATAAAGTTGCTACTAACACATACATAAAATTATACAATGCTATGTGTGTGTATTAAATTTGTTAATGTGTTTGTAATAAAAATGAGTTTGTTTTTTTGTGTTGATTTGTGAATTGGCCATAATTAATTAACACACCTTTAGGATCTTTATTTAATGAAAAAATGAAATTTCTTAAAATTCGAGGGCTGGAATCTGCTGGTAGTTATTAAAAAGCTTAAAAATCAGATGGTATTGAAATATTTTTTTAAACGCTTTGTGTTTTGTTTTAGTATGAAATTGGCCTAGTTTTTATTAAATTACATCCCCGATTATAAGTGTTTTAAATAAAGTTATATTTGGAAAATTATGAATTAATTTTATGTACTCATAAAGAGAGAAATCAAAATTCATTGTTGCAAATTAACTTAATACTAATCAAATCTTTTTGTAGAAACAAATAAAATATTATATTATCAACACAACTGAAATTTGTATGTGATAACAGAAATTCAACTATGGCAAACAAATACTTATGTAGAAGTAAGTTATTAAGTTGGCTTATATAAATAGTTGAAGTTGGGTCATATTTTTCACAATATTCTCACAAAATTTCTTCGAAATAAAAAAAAATTTTTTTTTTAGGCATTTAATTTTAATTTTAATAAAATAACTCAACTTTATTTTTGAAGTGATAAATTAATTTTTAGAAAAAAAAAAACTATTTGGAAATCATAAATAAAATATCTCGCCCATTATCATTATTATATATTATTTTTTTAATTTTACCTATTAAATATGTCCTTAAAAACAAATAATAATGTAAATACATACGTCGTTATTCACATTACAATGATTGGATAATACTGTTATTTGATACTGTTCCCAAATATGCCGACATTTAGGTTTAATTTACGCTACACCAAAATAACTACTAGCACTAGTTAACCGATATTTGTAGAAACCGGAAATTCGGTATAAAAGAAACTACTACCGGGTTACTGGTTCTTTGTTAATATATATAAAACAATTATGAAAATTATAGTCGATTTAGAATGTCTATACGATACCCTATACATGTGTTTCGAGAATTGGTCTTAAATATAACTGTGCTAATGTAATAAATGGATATAGAAAATAAACAAAAACAATTTTACTGCTATTATTAATGGTGGTTATTAATGTGTGGTGTGCAGATATGAAAACTTTTATATCTGGTATTATTTGTATATGTGGACTAGGTAATACAAATGGACCAATCATTACTATATTTAGTTAAGTCACTTAAATTTCATAAAATTGTATGTAAACTAAGTTTGGGAAAAAAACTATGTATTAAGAATACAGTGCAGTTATGAATTTTTGAAATATATGCTTTCTTCTTCTTTACCACGCACCATTTAAACAAAATTAAAATTGCATATTAATTACAGTAGTAATTGCAATATGTCTGAAAAATGACGATAAATCTAACAAACAAAAAATTTTTCTTCGCTTCAAAGCGTCATCTCAAATATATGTAAAGTGCATATGTAGGTATGTACAAAAACCGTACATCACATATGACAACTCTTACGAAAACTAAGAATAGTGGAAATTAGAAGTATAAATGCAAAAAATATTAAAAATTCAAAAATAACGATTGTTTGTTGGGACAGAGTTGTATCTTCTGAAATTAATACAAAGTAAAGCTGTATGGTACGAAAACTGAATCTAACCACACTGCTCATAGGCCTGACTTTAGGTCAGTGTGTTAAAGCGCTGACCAAAAAGTGCAAGTACGAGTGTATGTGAAGGTTCAGGGTTCAAAACCTCACGGCCGCCCTAAGTAGAAAAAATTTTCATATAGAAACAACCTATTCAATTAAAACATAACAATTAACACAATGTTCAATAAATCGCTGATGAAGGCTGAAATGCCAGAAATCGGTCCGATTAAGAATACAGTGCAGTTATGAATTTTTGAAATATATGCTTTCTTCTTCTTTACAACGCACCATTTATGTAATATTTTTGTTTTTGATATGACTAAAATATGACTAAAAATTATCCTATAGAATTTAGTTTTGAAATACCGATTAGTGGATACAATAGACACACATACGCCTAATTTTAACGACATATATATGATAATATTAATGTTACGGCAATTTAAGTCGCCTTTATAGTGGCTCTTTGTATGGGTACTACGTCTGATCGTCCCATGATCGATAAAAGCTTATATAGTGATCTTCATTAAAATTTATTCTTAGTTATGATCTGTAGCTTGATTACATGGTTTACAATGACAAACAGATGGAGAGATAGACGGACAGACATCCAGACAGATAGATAGTATTAGTATAAAAATCATCTTATTTATATACCAGATGAGAGAGACCGTAACACTATTAAAATGCTTTTGATGCCTTAAAGCGGTCATATTTCAAAATGCTGTAGGTCAGTTTCGGGGTTGAAGGTCATATCTCGACAAATTGTGAGGCCGAACCAAACTGTTTGCTTTGCCAGTTGAGCGGAAGTAGCGATGTAAAGCACATAATAGGAAGCTCAAGATGGCAAGTGTTCAGAAAGGTGCTGAGTCCCAGGAAAATATCAACCATTGCGCATCAGTAGAGATCCCTTACAACAAAACATCTGCGAACAATACAAAGACCTAGACAAAAAAGCATCAGGTAGAACAGCAATATGTGCCGGTGGAAACAAGGCGATAAAGGGCTCATCGATAACCTGGGTTGGGATGCAAGTTACAACGACAATTTGTTTTCAGGAATGGTTTTAAGGTCTGGTGAATAGATTGCAGAACACAGTGGACTAACGAAAGAGACAGAGTTCTACTGAAAGCTTTCTCAAAGCTAGTTGTTGTACCCGTGAACAGTGGAAATACACAAAGTTTCAGAAGAGTTGATTATGATTCCATTGTTGATCTTACGATTATAGGTGCGTCACTGGTTAGGGACATGGAGTAAAAAGTGAGTAAAAACTATACTCATAGTGATCACTAATCCAGCAGTTTTCAGCGGTGGACCTATACGATTTCCTCAGCGGAAAGTAGCATTTGAAAGTTAGGAGCAGAATAAGTCTTATCCAAAAACCTTAATGAAGACGTGGAGAGTATAAAATTGGCATGTGATGCTTCCATGCGAAGAAAAAGAATGAGTGAAAGCTAGATCAAAAATTATTGGTATAATTTCAATATAGCCGCACTAACGGAAAAGTGTCTCTAAACTAGACGGAAATGATGTAATATTTTTCCTTTCCTACCACCAGGAAAGAAAGGACCCACAAAGAGCCACAAAGCGGAGTGTTTTAAAAAGTTAAAGAAAGATCACGTTTAAAGAGGAAGAGGTTAGTCCAAATTAAATGTCAAAATTTAAGATGTTAAATAGTCAGTAAGTTCTTTCCAGAATGGAAACCATATGCAGATGATTACCTAGACTAAACGCCAACGCCACAACGTAAAGAGGTGATTAAGGAGGAAATTCTAAGCCTCTGCTCAAGGATTGGTTATAACAACGTTACAGGATTAGAGTGCACACATAACGAAGCATTAAAGGTCGCACTCAGAACGAGACCACAGATATGCTCGAAATTATTCAAGAAAATCCTGAAAGACGGCATATTCCATAGTAGGTGGATGCAGCTAAACTTGTGCTGATCCCAATTCGGGCAAAATACAGAAATAACTGCAGAAAAATAAAGCTATATGGCTCTAGGATACAGTAGACATTTGTTGAGATAGGATTATATATAATAGAGTGCTAAACGCCGTCGAGGAAGTTGGAGGTATATCGTAGAGTATGGTAAATATATATAGTATAGTTTCTGAAAGGCGTAGTCTATGTGCTCAACTTTGTGATGAGTATGGGCAGGAGCGCAATTCAAAGCAAAGGCTCCGACAGAAAATATTTTGCAATAATGACATTGGACGTAAAAACGTTTTTAACTCAGCGGGATGGGCGCAAATGGTATCGTCGTATGTGCCGTATTACCTACTAGCAATGATCAAGGCCTATTTCCGTTACAGGACAAACTGTTACGAAGTGAAAAAAAATTTTGAGAAACCCAAAAGATTCAAGTCGGCAGTAGCGAAATATCTTATAGGAGGCGTGATGATCGATGATCGCCTAACCTCAAACGGCTTATAAACTATGCATGCAAAAAGGCTTCTGGTATTACAGAGATGATGCCACACAATGGAGAACCACGGTAGGGCCAAAGACTATTACGCTCACGGGTGACGAAATCGGTCCTACTTTACGGATCACCATTATTGGAGAGAGCTCTCAAAAATAGAGCAAATAAAGACATGCTGCGTTGCGAATAACACACGACATCTTCCATCCCAATGTAATGCAGCAAAGGAAGCAAAGAATGAAAATCCAGCTGGTCCAGAACGATTCATACGAATAGTTCAAAGAGATAATTCTATTAAAAAAAGACAAAGTAGATGGGAAACATCAGTGGATATATAATTAGACATGGGACATGTAACACACCTACGTGCGCAGCTGTTACCATCTTATGTCAAGGTATTAGTTTATTAAGAAGAAAATTATTGGTGTTTAGATAGAACTGAAACTAATTGATTTGCTTAATATATTGGTAAAATCGTACCAATTCGGATTATTGCATGACAGAAGCGGAAACAAATTAAACCACTTTATGTGAAATATTATATAGATCGGAATATATCACCAGGGTCTCCGAATCCACTGAAAATCTAACATTATAGAAATATTTACGTTTATGCCCAGAAAATATTGAAACGTCTAAAACGAGTTACACATTATATAAATATGTAAATTGAAAGCATCGAATAACATTAAAATGATCCCTTGTTACTTTATTGACATAGTTGACATTATCGTTTTTTTAAACGTTCCGTGTGGGTCCATTTTTTTTTATATATTTATTTTGCTTTTAACAATATAATTAATTTGATTGTTAATATGGTATAAAGTATCGTTTATGAAATATATACCAAATAAACATTATTCCATAAATATATACTTAAATAAATAACACTGCTCAACAGCCAAACATGAGCCCCATTTATAAAAATAGACTAAATTACATAATTCCATAAAATACAACACTGTTCAGTTTATATTTCAAAATATCTTTTTTCAGTAAACAGTAAAATTTTTTTGTATAATCAAATTTCATGAAATATAAAAGAATCGTTGCCAAAATATATGACTGGACACGAAAATAGTACAGTTATTATATTTTTTTATGAAAATCGCATCAAAAAATATCAAAAATAATACAAGAAAATCAGACTAGATAGAATGGAATGGATTTGTAAAGCTGTCTAATGAGATGGCGGCAGAGTTTTCGAAATTTAGATACATATATATGTATATAATCAGGTATGTATTGGAAATCGGTAGATTCCAAATTTCTTTTTTTGATTCTCAAAATCGATCGATTTTCATCACATACCTGATTATTATATTTTTCTTGCATTAATATTGAACTATATGTGTAAGTTTTCTTAAAAGAACTATAAATTGTTCGATTTCTATCATTTTATGTTTATTATAGTATTCATTTTTATACCCTATACGACTATGTGGCTTGGGTATAATGACTTTGTGCTGCTGTTTGTAACTACCAAAAATATTTGACCTAGACCCATCTTTAATTATACCGATCGAATCAGAATCACTTACTGATTCGATTTAACGATGTCCCTCCGTGTATCCGTCCGTCCGTCCGTCCGTCCGTCCGTCCGTCCGTCTGTGTGTCCATGTAAACCTTGTAATCAAACTGCAGGTCGCAAATATGAATATATTTTGATGAAATTTGGTATATGAGCTTTTATTGGCCATAGGATGAACGCTATTGAAATTGGTGGGAATCGGTCCATGTTCAGACCTAGCCCCCATATAAATGACCCCTATGAAATCGACATAAATTGCCATAAGATCCAAATTGTTATATAGATCTTACTCAAATTGGGTTTGTATGCGTTTATTATATCCATTAATGAGTAGTCTAAGAATGATACCTGGGACAACTCTTAGTCATAGGCCCCATATAGAGCTGCTTCCCGATCTTCACTTAAATCTATCAAAATACAAAAATATTGCACTGATTCTTCTCAAATTTTGTTTGTTTATATTTTTGCAAAATAAAAGAGACCTTACCAAACATGGTCAGGATCGGTCCATTTTTGGGCCTAGTCCCCATATAGATATATTATCCGATATGAACTTTTTCATATCTGCATCCAAAAAAATTAATAAAAATCCCACTCAAATTTGGTTTATGCTTATTTTCTATATCCAGTTAGTTCGGCCTGAGAGATAGGGTCTCTAATCGCATGGTATAGGGTATCGTATAGTCGGTCTAGACCGACTATAATTTTCTTACTTGTTATTAGTATTGAACTGAATTTAATTTCTCTTATTTTTATATAAAAACATATGTATGTACTGTACATATAAGTAGAGGTGAATTTTTACTTTTATTAAGAAAAAAATCAATTAATATATGATAAATGTTATATAATTTTTAAAAAGAGTTTATGTCGATACGAATGCACTGAGCAAAAGACCTGTCAAGGTATATATATTCAATTCCTACAGAATAAAGTTCGGAGCCAGGTATACTATTAGTGGTATAATCGCACTTTTAAGCTATGCAAATATTGTACAATGCTACATAAATATTTGCTGTTTTAAGAGCCTTCTTTGGTTCACAGGTTAACTCTCCAAGCACCAGATTATATAAAAACGTAGCTATATTTAGCCTGTTATGCTGACGAAATCTAATACTAAAATTACTTTAAAGCTAAACATTTTTTAAGGTAATTTACGACGGATCGGGTAACTCCAAGGGATTAGATGCATTTCGCATTTTCTATTATTACTCCAATTCCAAACATTTTGTTTTTTAAATACTTTTACATTTTTTGATGTGTAAATCTATACGCACAGGGGGGTAAATTTCTATTTCACAATACAATCACAAAAACAGCGTACATGTGAGAGTCACATCTTACGCGTAAGATGTGACCATTAAGACAAATCGGTAAGACTTATGATAGTTTGGTGAAAAAATTATTATATGAAATAACCTTTTGTCGCTCTTTTCTGCATTTTATTTATTACCAGATGTTTACTCATCTCCCCTGTGATCGGACTAACATGATTTTTTTCTTCCGTTAACTGTGCGCTGATAGCTTTGAGCAGCTGTTTAATTTTAAACTTTTAAGCGAACAAAAAACGTCTACATTTTGCGTTGATTTAAAAAAAAAACTCGTAATCAGTAGTCAATGTTAATAAAACACACTTTTGGAGATGATATTGCTCTATAACTATAATAAAAACTTTTTTTGCACAATCTATTTTCCATTACATTTTTTTCAATTATAAAAAATCTATATACTAATTATTACGAATAAAGTAATTTAAAATAATATTTGACTCAAATCACATATTTTTGTTTTTTTTTTTGCATGTGACTGCCACAACTTTGTTTATGTTCGAAACAGTAGTGATGCCAGTCAAATCCAATTTATTTGAATTTCGAATTTTCTTTGGTGATGCCAAAGAGAAGTCACTCTTAATTGGATGAAATTGAAGAATAAAAACAATTAAATGAACAAGTAAAATTTTATTGTAAAAGAAAATAATTTTTTTTTTTAAGGAAAAACATGCAAAGGAAAACATGCAAATATTACTTAAGGAAAAACATGCAAATATTACTTAAGGTTTTCTTGTGAAAGTGACTAAAGAACCATATGGCACCTCGGTTTCTAGATAACATATGGTTTTGAAGATAAACCATATGTTTCATGTCATTTGACAATAAAAATATGATTTCGAAAAATACTTCGAATATATAAAATTAGTGTTTTCAAGAAACCCAAAATTTCAATTTCATGTTATTTCAAATTCATTCTTATTCAAATAACAACGTTTCAAGAACAGGGCTGAATATTTTTTATATTCAAATCCGTATTTGTTTTATTTTTAAAGAGCTAAAAAGAATCCAAATGACAACACTATGTAGCAGAGCAAAACAGACCACTGATTCGGAAAAAGTGAATCCCTCTGCTCGTTTCTAAAGTTGTTAATTTTTTAAACAGTCTAGTCATATAGCCGTATATATATACTAATATTTATCAATTTAAAAAATAAATATTTATTTAATACTAAAAATTATCTACAGGCATATAATACATTGAATAAATCACACTTCATATGCTCAAATTTTTATACAGATAATTATGAAAAACTTCATTCGTGCGTATAGATATAAGAAGTATACCATAATATTGATATAAAAAAATTGATTCGTATATTCCACAATAATTTAAATAATACATTTCAGTATTTGTATCCATTACCTGTCGATATAATAACACTAGGCAACAATAAATTAAGAAATGAATGGAGTGCGCCTTTTTTATGATATCTTTTATTTAATTTTGTACCGTGTTTCACCGCGTGCAGTACGCAAATGGTAATTTTATAAGAAAATCTATAGATACATTATGAAGTTACTACCGATTACATAAAAGTACCAAAATAAAACAATATTAATTTAAAACACCTTATATAGGCTGTGATTATAGCTATATCCATACCTGACGTCGCTTGTCCTGCAGTGGTCCGATCAGGGCAATATTTAATTAAATCACATGTGTTGCAAAAACATATACACACTAAATTCGAGTAAAATTTTACTACGCAGTTGTAGCGTGCCTAAAGTGCCCGTTGAAATATACAAAAAAACTATAATTCAAAACTATTAAAAATTAAATTCTCTAAATATTTTAATCGAATTTTCGAAAAATTTTTAAAATTTTTCTATTATTTTTATTTTTTTTATTTTGTATGCTTAAATTACAAATGTGACATTAATGTTTGAAAAATTTTTTTCTACTCATTGGTAATACTCGTACGTATGATGTAATTTTTTTCTAATAACATGTGATTTTTTAAAATTTAAATTATTTTGGTTTTATTTGCAGCAACTGTATTTGTTAGGGTGATTTTGTAAAATTTCTAAAAAATTTATTTTCTATTGGAGAATATGTAAGCAATTTCTAAAAACACCAAAAATTTTTTTTAATTCAAAATGTTTTATAAAAATACGAAATTAAAATTTCCATAAATAAGTTTATACTTTACCAGAAAATTCAATTCCTGGCATTTGTGATTATCGAAAGGAAACTATGAGTGTTTAAAGATATCAATGTATATTTAAATTTTAATCTTTTATGATTTTTCGATTTTGCATGTTGCAAATTTGCTTATTTACTATTTTGCGCTTCTACAATTTTCCATTTAAAAAATGATTTTTTGTATGTTTATATTAAAAGTATACAGCGTTGTGCAATCAGCGAGTCAGTTATGATCTTAACTATATATGAAGACAATTGCATGTCCTCAGATCAATTTAAGTGAATATAGGTATGGAGACTATGACTAAATTCCACACTTTTTATCTGAATGAAACACACGCGCACTAACATATAAAAATAGTTCAATCCTTTTAGGTAAACGAATAAAATATTAACTTAACTTAAACCTGAAAACCGTCTCCTCTCATTTTTCAATAGTCATCGCGCTTACCGAGATTCTCTAATATTCATTAGTACCGTTAATGTAGAGTTAGCTGTATATTGAAATAAAATTTGAACACTTCTCTTTATATCAACTACATACAATACATATTTGCTTTCAGTTATTATTATTGAAACGAATATATGTAAAATAATAATAATTAAATTTTAGTGGAAAAATAAAATTGTCTCTTCCAAGGTGGAGGTAAAATAAACTAGTACCAATATTATGTGTATATTTTAAATATTGTTTAAACAACCCATAAAAAGTTATCATAACAAATAAGCAAACAAAAAATAAAAGAAATAATATTAAAAATTCAATTTTATTTTCGTACACAATTTTGTAAACATTTCAAGTAAAGACGCGCCTTGAACAATTTACTTAGACTAATTGAAAATTACGAAAAAGAGAAAAACATAAAAAATATTTACACTTGCTACAAAAAGTAACCGTACACTTTAAGATGAACATTTTAATTAGTTATGAAAATTTTAATAAAATATTTTGAATTAGGAACTTTTTACTATTGACACATTTATAATATTTCTTGTATTTTGACTTTTTTACTTAATTTTTTGTTTACAACGCAAAAACGCAGTATGGCAACTATAAAGCCAGGAAGGTATTGGTACATTTACAATTAGGGGCATCTTACGTATTATGCAATGACGTAAAGGAATGTTACATATATTTTATTTTAGTAAAAGTCTAACTTGTTTGTATATAGTTGATTGGACTTTATTATATTTCTTTTGGAAATTATATATTGTGGTGACTCACAAAATCAAACAAATCAGTGCTGATAACAAATGAGGGTAAATCCTTCCGGATCACAGGTAGAAGCCACTTCCAGTATAGTACGTCGTTCAAAACTAAAAATCTCCCAATAAATTTTTTCAAAACCTCGTTCTGGTCTCCCTTCCAAACTAACTGAGCGTGAAAACCGAGCTATGTATGGCGTCAGTAAATAGAATCCTATTAGTTCTAAAATTTGCTCTAAAATCAAAGAATGCTTTAGCAAAGACATTCATCAAGATACCGTTCGCAAATTAAAAAATCTGACTTTCATGGTCGTGTACTACGTAGAGAGCCATTCATATCCGATGACCTTGGAAACAAGAAATGAGTACATAAACAAGGCTCCAGAATTATAGGAAGCTGTTTTATTTTTGGACGAAAGTATATTTTACATTTTCGGCATTAAAGGAATAAAGATAGTTTGGTAAGTGGTAAATGGAAAGTGGAATAGAGATAATCTTTTGCCAACAGTTAAACACGGTGGGGGTGGTAATACCGTTTGGGGCTGTATGACTGGAAAATGGGTTAGTAAAATGATATATATTTCATCTACATATAATGGATCAAATTCGATACATAAACATTTCAAAATAAAATTTAACACAAAGCGTACAGTAACTGAGCCTTGGAAAATAGTTTTGCTTCCAACAGAATAGTGATCCAAAATATACAATACCAAAAATCGATTGAAATGACCACCCCAATCACTGAATTTTAATCCCATAGAAGTTTTGTGGGATTTACTGGAGCGCAGAATACGTCAGCATAAAACAACCCCAAAGACAATGTTAGAAAGCGTCATTTCGAATGACTCCATATCGGCTCACAGAGGTCCTAAAGTGCAAAGGATATCCTACAAGTAACTAACTATTACTATTTAATGTAAATTCACAATTTTTTTTATTAACAATTCCAATGTACGAATACTTTTTCTTTCATATACATATATATGTATATACCGGACCCTCGCGGTACGCCATTTTATATCCACAGTCGGTAATAGTCAGTACTTGCTATTAATTATTTTTTTCAAATTAAAAACATTTAAAAATAGAGTTGATGCCTATTCCTCTTTTTAGATATAATAAGTTCGGATTTTAGGTAACATAAGGAAGGTTGTAATTTAACAAAGAACAAGTAAAAAGTTCTAGTCATTCTAGGTCAACAATACAATGGTCAAAAAAATAATTACTGTGTCATTCCATGCGTAATACATCGAAAATTTATTAAAACTAAGAATTTAAAATTTATAACAGGTAATAGTTTTTGTGAAAACAATTGTTTCACAAATTTTTAAAGTAAACTAAATTTATTATGAATTGTAAGAATAAATAAATTACGTAAATTTATATTTATATGAATTAACCGTAATCGCGAAAGCGTACAGCTAGGGGATAGTGTTTACCTATTCCAAGGGAACAATCAGCCAACCAACGACCAACGGTATCGAAAACAAAAATATCCATCACGATCTACACATTTACACTAAAATAGCATTTGTTTACATATTGTACAACAACGGCTTCATTAAAAATTCACAAAATGTATGTACATACATATATATATAAATAAAAAAAAATAAAAAAACTTATTAAAAAAGAAAACCCAAAAAGATACGAGTATGTAAGTATGTACATATGTACCTACATAGATATGTACATTAGCGTGTCCCGTCGAAGAATTCCTAGTATAGATCTGAATACGGTCCACTACAAGATCCTGAAATTATGAATAAATATAGTTTTCATATTATTTTTCCCCTCATATGTCAAATAAGGAGCAAAAATATTTAAAAAAAAATCTTTCCAAGCCAAATTTTGCCAAAAGAATAACTACATTAAATTCTACATTAAATTCAAAAAAGCCGTTTTACGGGACAAACTACTGTACATGGTAGACTCACTTTATACATGCTCGCTCATTTGTAAATATGTACATGTTATTCAACTGTATCTATTTGAATATAAATATTCAAAATTAATTTAATAAGAATATTAAAATAAAGAATATTTCAAAATGTAGATCAAACACAATAAAATTACTAATAACCAAATAAACAAACGATTAATATTATTTTTTAAAAACTTCGATATTACTTGCAAGTCCCCATTTTTACACAAGATATATTTTACAATATATTTTACATATATGTTTTTAAACAAAAAAAAAAAATCCATTTAAAAACATGCTTTATGTTCCTGATATCCAAAATGTCGAAGTACCATGAATAAAATTTTGTTAATGCATTAGCTATAGGCAGAAAATTTTTTTTATTTGAACTTCGTTAACATGGATAATTCAGTAATCAAGATTTAATTTTTCTAATCATTATAAATTTAACTACATGTAACCCGGTGTGCTTCGCTACACCCTCCCCCTGCCCCCCCACGAATCGTTATAAGAGGGCTCACGCAAAGTCCCAAGGCTCTCACTAATACAGTTATTCAGATATATCACATTTAATATTAAGTTTGTGTAGGGGTGCCACGCGCATTTGTCCAATCCCGCCCATTTTTTTGTCTGACCCCGCACGTTAATAATAGATGATCTGAGACAAATTTGCAAAGCTTTCTCTATCATATTAATATATATGATATTTAAAATTTACTTTGTACGGGAGGTGCCACGCCCGCTAAAAATATTTTAAAAACTTACAGCATGTAGCACTCCCATATCCGCTGTAAGACCCTGTGAAAATTTCAGGAAATTAGGATGAGTAGTAACGGAGATTAGCTCCTACAAACAAACAAAGAAACAAACACAAATTACCTCTTTATTATGCTAGTATAGATTATTAGCATAGATTTTTTTATTCGGATATGCTGATATACAATGGTTTTTGGTTTTTTCATTCGGTACAACAATTATCAGATTTTTCGGCATTCCTACCCTGGAGCAAGATACATGTAGCTGCCCATGAGAAGAAGATGGATTATCAAAATTAGATCTGGCAACACTTAACTATTGGCCTTGAACTTAGAATATCATTTGGCAATTTTTCTTTTTAGCGATTTTTGATCTTGCCCATTTTTGATTTTGAAGATTTTTTTGGGCGATTTTAAATTTTTCGCAATTTTCGGTTTTGGCCAATTTTTGATTTTGGCGATATATTTTCCACGACAAATCACATTGATAACTAATCACTATCTGATTCGATTTAACGATGTCCGTCCGTCCGTCCGTCCGTCCGTCCGACTGTGTGTCCATGTAAAGCTTGTAATCAAACTGCAGGTAGCAAATATGAATATATTTTGATGAAATTTGGTATTTGATCTTTTATCGGCCATGGGATGAACGCTATTGAAATTGGTGAGAATCGGTCCATGGTCAGACCTAGCCCCAATACAAGTGCCCCCTATGAAATCAACATATATTGCCATAAGATCCAAATTATCATACAAATCTTAGTCAAATTGGGGTTGTATGTATATATTACATCCATTAATCAGTAATCGAAAAATGATCCCTATTGGATAACTCTTCGTCATAGGCCCCATATAGAGCTGCTTCCCGATCTTCACTTAAATCTATCAAAAAACAAAAATATTGCACTGATTCTTCTCAAATTTTGTTTGTATATATTTTTGCAAAATACAAGAGACTTTACCAAACAGGGTTAGGATCGGTCCATTTTTGGGCCTAGTCCCCATATAGATATAGCATCCGATATGAACTTTTTCATATCTGCAGCCAAAAAAATTAATAAAAATCCCACTCAAATTTGGTTTATGCTTATTTTCTATATCCAGTTAGTTGGGCCTAAGAGATAGGGTCTCTAAACGCATGGTATAGGGTATCATATAGTCGGTCTCGACCGACTATAATTTTCTTACTTGTTTTATTTATATTGGAGGTGCCACGCCCACTAATCCCATCCCGCCCAATTTTTATTGGACTACTCACATTAATATATGATGTACTCGTGCAAAATGTCGAGTTTTTCCCTTTTATAGAACACCAGTTATATGATATTAGATATCTAATTTGCATGGACGGTGCTACGCCCACTGCTACGATCACGCCCATTTTTTTGTTCGACTGATCATACAAAGAACCTATGGGCTCATGCAAAGCTACAAAGCCCTCTCTTTGACAGTACTCCAGATATATGACATTAAATAGTTACTTTGCATGGGGAGAGCCAAGCCAATTTTTTGTCCGACTACTCATACTAAGATCTGATGGTGTCGTGCAAAGTGTCAAAGCTTCTCTTTTTTATTGCACCAGTTATATGATACAAAGTTATATGACACTATGTACGGGCGGTGCCACGCCCACTGCTCCGATCACGCTCATTTTTTGTCTAACCAATCACATGAATAACTTATGGGCTCACACAAAGTCCCAAGACTCTCACTGTTACAGTACTCCACGCCCACTTGTCCGATGCAGCCCATTTCCGGCGTAGCCACTAATATTAACAATAGGTGACCTCACACAAATTTGCATAGCTCTCCCTGTCATAATACTCAATATATGTATATGATATTAAAAATTTACTTTGTGTGGGTGGTGCCACGCCCACTAAAATATTTAAAAAGTTATAGCCTATAGCACTTCCCATATCCGCAGTAAGACTCTGTGAAAATTTAAGGAATATCAGGTGGGTAGTTACGGAGATTACCTCCTACAAACAAACAAACACACCTTACCTCTTTATAATATTAGTATATATGTATAATGTTATTTCAACTTTTTCTTCATTATAGTCTTGTTAAATAAAGTTGCAAGATGGTACCTGCTTAAGATAAAGTCATAATTGAAAATGCAATAAGTAGATTTAATTACTAAATTATCTGCTTTAATTAGTTATACAAATTAAAATAAATTATCTGATTATGCCGTTCATTGTAAGTGGAAAAAATCGTTTATTTGAACTTTAAGATTATGACCAGGACTGTGGCTTTGAAAAACTTAAAAATCCAAAATATGGACTTAAGACATGCACTATAAAATGAGATATAGTCTTTTAAAATATGCATTTATAAAAAATATGCACTTAAAATTACAGAGGAAGACTATTCATGGTAATTTACCAAATACGCTTATACTTGGACATGTGGTATAAGATACCAATATCAATGAACCTATATTTTTTCTTTATCAGCCGAAGCTCATATTTAGATGTAAACATAAAGTAGAAAAAGAGTAATTAATGTTCAAAGGAATAGCATGTATCGTATAATGTTAAATCGTATAATGTATAATGTTAAATAGGACATTGGACGCCTCTTTATTTAATACCAACTTTGACTATACCTACTACGGAGCAAATATGAAAAAATCGAAAACATCGAAAAATGGATGATTTTATACCACCTTTTTTACATTTAAATATGTCCAAGTTTGAACTCATTTGGTGAACCATGAAGAGTTTTAACTTGTTAGTGCTTTCTTCAAATTATATTTATTAAAAACCAATAATATTAAACTGCAGATAACAGTTATAATGATCATAATTTTTTAAGATTTGGACTTTCATTTTCATACTAATACATCATTTATTAAATCGTTAAATTCGGATATGCCGAATCTTTAATTATAACAAATATTTAAATAAGTAAACAATTTGATAAACTTAATACTAAATTATTACTACAAATAAACACACTGAATTTGTAGCATTTGTTAGCGGCGTCCCCATATATTAGGCCATATATTGGCACAATGATGCCCGATTTACCCCATTTTAAACACTAAGTTGCTGGGAATAATGAGAAGCAATATTATCCAAATTCTACCCACATAAATGGTTTATTTGGGAATGAGCGCGATTTTAACAGACAAACGGACTGACGAACAGACGGACATCGCTACATCTACTCGAGTTATAAATATATGTCTATATATGAATATTAGGGTGACAGCCATTTTTTTTTGGAATTTCAAGACGTGGGGATCGGATTATTGTGACACTGGATCTAAAACTTTAATGTGCGAAATTTGAGCCAAATGGGACAATGCTTTCTGGACGCGCATTGAGTTCAAAGTACAAATATGAATTTATATGTATGTAAAAATTATCAAAAAAAAATCATTTTTCACAAAAATTTTGATATTAGTAATTGCGTTTCAATTAAATTAATTAATAAACCATAATCTAGGGTAAATTATATTTCTAATAAAACAACAAAATCTATTATCGGTTGAAAAACAGCCAAGTTATAACAAGGCAATAAAAGCGCCGCAGACCACTTGATTAAGAAAATCGAGCTCACATTTTGAAAGACATTGAAATAATTTACAACAACAATAGTTTTGCATTCTCCCGATTCCAAAATGATCTTATGTAAAGTATTTTGCATCTCGTCTATTGTTATGCCGTTCTAAATTAATGTCAAAACGGTACGTATTTTTTGCACTATTTCAAAATCTCCAATTTTATTTTTCAAAAATTTTGTTCAAGAATTTTTTCTTATTAACAAAATATATGAGATTAAAAACGAGGGCCGCGTTTTATTTCAGCGGATTTGAAGAAAAATGTGATTTTTCATACTTTTTCAACTGTTAGGCTACATCTTTTTGGTATTTTCACATTTCAAATATCTTTTGTCAAAATATTAATATCAAAATTTTTGTGAAAAAAGATTTTTTTTGATAATTTTTACAATTCGTATTTGAACTTAACTCTATGCGCGTTCAGAGAGCATTGTCCGATTTGGCTCAAAATTTGTGCACTAAAGTTTTAGATCCAGTGTCACAATAATCCGACCTGAACAAACCGCTGTTACCCTAATGTACATATGATTTGTAAACTTTATGGGGTAGGAAATTCATCTTCCATTACTAACAGAATGACAAAGTGATATAAATATAGGTCCGCATGTGGTGTGGAGGGATTTAATTCTCTACGCTGACACACCTTTTTTTGTTCAGAACAGAGTTTTTTTTATAGTTTTCTAAGAAATGTCTTTTTAAATATTTTTTTTGCCTCCATCTGTGTCATATTTAGCTGTTTTTTTGCGCCATCTACATATCTAAAATTTCAATAAGCAAAAATTGCATACACATATTAAATACAAATGATTATAAAATACAATAGGTAACAAATATATTATTAAAATTCAGTCCATTATATATTAGGAGGTATGAAATTTGCTAAAGAGTTTTTATATACATACAAATTTAAATTAAATTTTTATTGGTATAAATAACTTGTTATTCATACTTTTTAACTATTTGATTTTTAAAAATTAAGAAAAATGTAAAAATACGTGAAAAAGTATGCACTCAAAACCAAACTATGCAAAATTTATAACAAAATGTGCAAAACCAAATCTGTGCCATTTGGTTAAATTTGATGTTGGGCTTCTGACAAACATGCATTGGCATAAAAGTCAAAACCCTGAATATGAAAAACGAAGTATTCCCTTATACTCCTAAAATTTTATAAATATTTTATGTACATATGTGATTTAAAAAATTAGAAAAAAAAGTATTTTTCATTTGCTGGGGTGAAAAATAATTCCTTTGTAACATATTCTATTGATGTAGCTCCAATATCGACCATAATATAATTGAATACAATGACAATGTATTGAAAGAAAGATTCCCTTTTAATAATATTTCTATTGCTCTTTATATCATATACGATTTGATTTTTTTTTCTTTTTGGAAAATGGTTTAAATTCGACACAGGTTTTTATTGCACACCACTATGCAGAGGGTATATAAGTTTCTCATTTATATATTCTTTATCCTTATAACAAGCAGAGTTGATATAGCGAAGGATGTCTACAGAAATCACAATCAGGCCCTCACTCGGTCAGCTAAGTTGCTCGCTTTAGTGAATATGATATACCGAGAGCATGAGCGAGTTGCTATTTAAAATCTTCAATATATGCTTGAGAGGTCTCGAGATTCCAAGGACAATGTCAAAAAAAACTCTTAATATATATGAACTTTCGATGTTGTTATTCTAAATTTTGTGCTGTGCCGAATCTTTGATACCCTTCAACTGCATCTTAAACTCAATATTACAACCAATATCGGGTACGGCTACCACTGTTGTCGGTACCGAAATTTTAATTTCGAATACGAATTAAATTTGTTGGAAATTTTCCATTATAATTTCTTGATATTGACTTCTATATAAGGAATTAGTTACTATTTGAAAAATGGCATTATTTTTCTTTTACTATAGTAGAAAAGGAAGCCCTAAAGTACTTCATAGAACACCAATGAAATTCTTTATTTAACACAGCCGGCGTTATAACACGCAAAGTTTTTTCGCTATAAGAATGCCTTGAGACCTTAGAAGTCATACCATAATTAAAAAAAAAAAAAATCAAACGTTTCTTGGTTAAAAATGTCCATAATTAATATTAAAAAAGGCAATTGACTTTTAATAAAATAGTTGAGCTCGAGGTGGTCACGTTTTTATTTATAAAATATCTTTTATTATTTTAAATCTCTCCAATACTTCGTCATTCTTTGAATGACATCCTCAGGGAGTATGTACAACAACAACAAAATATATATTAAACACAAAAATTATTGCCGCTACGGTCCTCTCATGTCAATATTATATTAGCCAGTCCATGATATTGATTAATTTTTAATTTTTTATTTTTAAATTTTAATTTTTAATTTTTAATTTTTAATTTTTAATTTTTAATTTTTAATTTTTAATCTTTAATTTTTAATTTTTAATTTTTAATTTTTAATTTTTAATTTTTAATTTTTAATTTTTAATTTTTAATTTTTAATCTTTAATTTTTAATTTTTAATTTTTAATTTTTAATTTTTAATTTTTAATTTTTAATTTATTAATTTTTAATTTTTAATTTTTAATTTTTAATTTTTAATTTTTAATTTTTAATTTTTAATTTTTAATTTTTAATTTTTAATTTTTAATTTTTAATTTTTAATTTTTAATTTTTAATTTTTAATTTTTAATTTTTAATTTTTAATTTTTAATTTTTAATTTTTAATTTTTAATTTTTAATTTTTAATTTTTAATTTTTAATTTTTAATTTTTAATTTTTAATTTTTAATTTTTAATTTTTAATTTTTAATTTTTAATTTTTAATTTTTAATTTTTAATTTTTAATTTTTAATTTTTAATTTTTAATTTTTAATTTTTAATTTTTAATTTTTAATTTTTAATTTTTAATTTTTAATTTTTAATTTTTAATTTTTAATTTTTAATTTTTAAATTTTAATTTTTAATTTTTAATTTTTAATTTTTAATTTTTAATTTTTAATTTTTAATTTTTAATTTTTAATTTTTAATTTTTAATTTTTAATTTTTAATTTTTAAATTTTAATTTTTAATTTTTAATTTTTAATTTTTAATTTTTAATTTTTAATTTTTAATTTTTAATTTTTAATTTTTAATTTTTAATTTTTAATTTTTAATTTTTAATTTTTAATTTTTAATTTTTATTTTTAATTTTTAATTTTTAATTTTTAATTTTTAATTTTTTATTTTTAATTTTTAATTTTTAATTTTTAATTTTTAATTTTTAATTTTTAATTTTTAATTTTTAATTTTTAATTTTTAATTTTTAATTTTTAATTTTTAATTTTTAATTTTTAATTTTTAATTTTTAATTTTTAATTTTTAATTTTTAATCTTTAATTTTTAATTTTTAATTTTTAATTTTTAATTTTTAATTTTTAATTTTTAATTTTTAATTTTTAATTTTTAATTTTTAATTTTTAATTTTTAATTTTTAATTTTTAATTTTTAATTTTTAATTTTTAATTTTTAATTTTTAATTTTTAATTTTTAATTTTTAATTTTTAATTTTTAATTTTTAATTTTTAATTTTTAATTTTTAATTTTTAATTTTTAATTTTTAATTTTTAATTTTTAATTTTTAATTTTTAATTTTTAATTTTTAATTTTTAATTTTTAATTTTTAATTTTTAATTTTTAATTTTTAATTTTTAATTTTTAATTTTTAATTTTTAATTTTTAATTTTTAATTTTTAATTCTTAATTTTTAATTTTTAATTTTTAATTTTTAATTTTTAATTTTTAATTTTTAATTTTTAATTTTTAATTTTTAATTTTCAATTTTTAATTTTTAATTTTTAATTTTTAATTTTTAATTTTTAATTTTAAATTTTAAATTTTTATTTTTTAATTTTAAATTTTTAATTTTTAATTTATAATTTTTATATTTTGCAATGGGGTTGCTTTGGCCAAGAAATGGGTTCAATTCTTGTAGAAAAAGATACTCAAGGAGTGGTCCCAATTCATGTAGAAAAAGAAACTCTAACTGGAATTGGATACAGGAAAATTTTAAATGTCTTAATGTATCCTTACTCGGTCTGGAGGTTCCAACATTAAATTACCTAAAACACACCTCCAAAGTTGTAACCGAATGGCTTATCTAATATAGTTAGAGTTCTGGAATGGAATCTCTATTCCATAAAAGAACGGGCGCGAAATTACACAAAGAAGATAGATCTCAGTTAATTCAGGGTGGCAATAAATTTAATGGCATTATCAACAATTAAATTGACTTCATGCGTTGGTGTTGTGAAGTAGTATTAAAGGATAATGGATATCCAACAAATATTGGAACCATAAATAGAGGGAAAGTTTTTAATTATTTGTGATATTGTAGACATATTTATTTATCTTTTTGGTATTTTACTGTTTGAGCTTCGTGTTCGGAGCGACTTGTAAATGTCGCTCGAGTACTCGAGCTTGACGTGGGCTCTAGTCTGGATTGTAGAGGTATTCTCCATTAAAATATAAAAATGTTGTTAATTAGGGCTTTTTAATATTACACCAACAGTGTATTCATCATACCCATAAATAAAATGTATGTTAAACATAGATACATACGTACCTATGTATGTATGTATATTAAACCCGGCAGATATAAAATTGTATTTAAATTCCCTTAGTAAAGCTTAATTGGCAAGAAATAAGACAAAAAACTAAAAATATATGAAAAAAAATAAAAACAGCTAAATAACAAACAATACAAAAGATACCAACACCTAAAAAAGCAAAGACAAAAAAACAAGACAAGGCACGTACAAACATGGTTTCTTTTGCAAGATAAATAAATAGAAGAACCATTTTCACCAACAACAAAAAAAGGAGAACAAGTGAAGTAACAATAAAAGTAGAAGTGTAGAGGGAAGTAGTATAAATAAAAGCAAAGAGGAAGAAAGAATTAGAAGAAGAGGCCCGGTTTATAAGAAATATAAAAATGAAAACAGCTGATAAGTAAGTATATACCTCTAAATGAAAAATCCATATCGTAAACATATGTTTTTTGTTATTTACTTCTACTACAACCCCAGAGAAGCACACACAGTGTGAGTGAGTGTGTGAATGAATAGAAACGCAGGGGTCGGGATGAGGACTAGAACAAAAAGAACTAACAAAAAGAATACACTCATACTCATGTGTATGAACATTAAGGTGAATGTAAAGATGAGGTACATATAACACATATATATGTGTGTATGTTCGATAACAACAAAGCGAGTACAATAACAATATAAGAGCACTCATTATTTTACACAAACCTATAAAGCACATTCGGATAATACAGAAAAACAAAAAAAATAAAAAAAATAAATAAATACCCAAAATGTTACACACGGTTACTCTCAGTGAAAGAAAAACACATAAAACAGGCATAGTTTCAATGAGTGTTTTCTTTATGGAACTGATTTCCTAATAGCTTTTCATATATCTGGGCTTTTCTGGAATGACCGCGTATGTCCATTTTTGTCAGTTTTGAGTTAACGATGCCAAATATATTAATTTTTAACGCTCTGTACATGTGTTAAATTTTTTAAAAAAAGTATTGACCATTTCTAAGTTTTTTCCTTAAATAACGACGTAACTTAAATGTTTATTAAATTAATTTGCAGCACTATCGTCGTATGTCAACCTACGTTTGATCGCTGACAAATTATTTTCTCAGAAAACGACACATAGCGACATACGTTGTATTAATGAAAAAAAAAATGAAAATTAACTTTGGATTATTTTTCAGTTTATAACCACTTATAAAAACTTGTGTGTTTATATCTGTTATTTTTTGTCACTATTATTTTTGATACGTTGTTATATTCTCATCCAAAGTCCCGTTAACTTTTTTTTGAAAAACAAAAAAAATCCATTTTTCAAGCAACAACAACTTATGTGTATATGGGTGGCTGCAATGGTAGTTTTCTTTTTCAAAGAAAACGACGTTTGTCGACATAAGTTGTTTTATCTGCACTTTAAGTGTTATTTACCTATTGTTTTTCGTCCTTCTCTAGGATCTATTCCTCTGAAGATTTTTGACTCAAAATTTTACATAAAGTATTTATTGCCCATATCTACAGAACAGTTAAATAAAAAGCTCTAAAAACTTTATATCGAGCCCATAATTTCAAATATAACGTTTTTTGGCTTCCCTGAACATTTTAATTTTATGACATACGCGGTTATTCTAGAAAACCACAGATATATGGCAAATATTTTTTACTGACCATTTTATACATTATGATGAAATGTTTCAAAATATTTTGAAATTGGATTAACTTCATTTCAAATTCAAACCTGACCAACAAGGTACAAATGTACTATCCAAATAAGACTGAAATTACCTTAAATATCACTCTTTTTTAGTTTTATACACAAAATAAAATTGAAATTCTATTATCGTATGAGTTACCTTAATATTAGAACATGGCTAGTAGTGATTTTCGCACTTGTATTTAAATAAATTAATTTAAAAGTTCAACAGTTTTGGAAACTCTTACCAATCGAAAATAAAAATTTGAATTATGCCATTCGATTGTACCATTACTATTTAAATTTTGTCAGATACTAAAATGTCGACTTTTCGACTAATCCATGTTTTGCAACATAAAAGTTGTTTCAAAATTGCACCGCTCAACAAAGAAAGTGTTCCAGCATGTACGATCATTATTAATATTTTTTATTACAATTTCGGGTACCTTGACCCGTTTGTGGATGTATAATTTCTTGATTTTAGCATATTTAGCCATACAAGTTCACTGCATTATGTTTTTTTCTTATGCTAATCTATCTATAATATTAATAGGCTAGGCGATTTCTTGTGCCCGATGATTTGTTCTACCGTTCTATCCCGATTTTGACCAAACGTATATTATTTGAAAGGTATTCTTTTTAGCAATTTTGCAGATTTACAGATTTTTAATTTTTAATTTTTTTTTCTTTATTTTGAGTAAATTGCATTTAAAGTTGTTATTAACACATTAATAAAATTATACAATGCTATGTGTGTGTTTATTAAATTTGTTAATGTGTTTGTAATAAAAATGAGTTTGTTTTTTGTGTTGATTTTTGAATTGGCTATAATTGATTAGCATACCTTCAGGGTCTTTATTTAATGAAAAAATAAAATTTCCTAGAATTTGCACTCGAATTTCGAGGGCTGGAATCTGCTAGTATATATTTAAGCGAATAGGCTGTAACAAAAATTATAAATCGAAGATTAAAGTGCATCTTAAAAAACAAAAATTTTTATCAGCTGTAGTTTTATTTGTCGCTAAATTGATACATTGTTGTTAAAAATAAAAAAGTGAATAAGAGAAAAACTTATTTAATAAAATATTCATTAACTTTTACAGAGTTCTTCAGTTCTGTGTAAAAAATTAGTAAAATGAAAAATGTAGTTAAATGGATGTTTTCCCAAAAACCTAATGTGATAGAAAAGTTCTGATTCAGGTTCGGATTCAGTGTGCCAAAATAGCTCAGAAAAGTATCGTCTAGGAAAAGGGCATAAAAAACGTCGGGTCTGTATAATTTATTAAATTACTTATAATATCAAGCAGATTCCAGCCCACGAAATTCGAGTGCAAAATCTAGGATATTTTATTTTTTCATTTAATAAAGACCCTAAAGGTATGCTAATTAAATTTAGCCAGTCCACAATTCAACACTTTTTAAATATTATTATATATTGTTTTATGTCCAAGATTATTTTTCAATTCAACAAAATTGTTATTGTGCATGAAGAAGACAAATTAATTTTTTTTACAAACACATTAACAGATATAATAAACACACACATAGCATTGTATAATTTTATATATGTGTTAGTAGCAACTTTATATGCATTTTACTCAAAAAAAATTAAAAAATTTTAATTCTGTAAATCTGGAGGACATCTAAAAGAAAAGCCTTTCAAATGACGGATGTTTGGTCAAAATGGGAATAGAACTGACACACTAAATTCGGTAACAAGAAATCACCTTGCCTATTAATATTATAGATAACACAGTTTGAGACTTAAAATTGAAATAGGTTTGAGAACCAGATGTTCTCTTCTGTTGAGCAAGAACAGTTAAATATGTAAATTTCTCGTTGAAATGTGACTGTGCACTTTATTGATCAAAAGCTTTGGGATTTCCTTCTCTTCCGATAGGGTTTTCTTCTGTTTTCGCCAATAGAGGTGTTTAAATTTTAAATTGTTATTGTTGTACTTGTTTGAGAAAGTTTTTTAATATTAATGTTTTCACACATTCGAGGTTCCACTATACTGATTCAGTTTTGCATTTTCATTGACATTGTCGGAAAAATAATGTTTATAGCAAGAGAAAAAGCGAAGTTGTAAATTTTTGGCAACTGAAAGCAAAAGCCAAAGACTACAAATAGTCGATTTCTACCTTTTCAATTTTTCGTACAAGAAGTCGATTAGTTGCAAATAGATTTATAGAACAACTCTAGTCAGTCAATATCTAAGAAAAAAGAATTTAACAATAATGGCAAAACACTTATAAAACTCTACTCCAAAATTTTTAAAATGCAAGATGACATTACATTATAAAAACATTAAGTATTAACATTTCAACAAGATATTTTCTATTTTCGGCTAAATAACCACAATAAAATTAATGTAAAATATTACAAAAAAAAGGTCCTCCTATGAGTTGTTTTTTAGGATAAATATAAGAAAATTTTATTTTGTTAACAATGAAAATCCCAAAATAATGCTAAGGCATGAGATTGAGTTAGATTTTAATTCTCTTGAAGTATGATTTTCTCTGAAAATTTCAAGTCAATCCGATGAATAATTTCCGAGATATCTTACAATTACTGAAGAGGTAGCGACAAACTTTAAATGCGTTCTTTTGGAAATTGTTTTCCAAGACGGTGACTACTATAATTCGAAAACCACTGCATGATTTTTGCAGCTTATTACTAGCTTTGATTAGAGACTAGATTGATTACTAAACTAACGATTTTTCGATGATTCAGGTCTGATGGTCACCGCGAAGCACGACTTGCAGAAGGGATCCAACAAAGATGGCATTATTTATATAAATAGAGAATAACTTTTTTTAGTTTTGTGAAAGTCAAGTTGAAATATAAAAACATAAAAACTTTGTGTTTTCAGTTTTATAAATTAATGTTATTTATTATGGAAAAGAAATTATTAAAAATACTTAGTTTTTCACGCACCTAACTGCATCTCACCCCTAAACGAAAAATTTTGAAGTTATTTTTTGAAACACAATTCTTGAAAGGAAAATTTTAAAGTTAAGATAACGGAAAAGATCAGCCAGTACCAAATCAGATATTCCTAGTGTTCTGTCCTTAACACTGCTTTAAGCTATACACTCGCAGAAGAGAGACGATCTGTAAGCCTATCGTAACCTTCTTCGGTGCCAGTTCGTTCAAGAAAGCCATTCTTTGTATTGCTGCTAAGTATCCGGTGTATGGTAGTAAATCCATGTTTCGTTCACCGCAAAAAAAGAGTACAATAACTTATCACAGAGTCCTTTTAAGTTGTCTGATGATGACGCTTATGATCAATCACATCCTATCTAAAACAGAGCCATATAACATGCCATATGAATATTTTCGACATTTTCGGACCTATTGATGTACCCTAATACAGATAAAGATTATGAAATACCTACCTAGCATTAATAGAAAAATTTTTAACCAGCTAAAATAATATAACAAATTGAAGAATGAATTCCTTGGAAAAACTGTTTTAAATACATACTATACATACTCGTATTATTACAATTCCACATAATGCTCTAAAAATTGTATCCAAAAAGTATGTATATGTATGGTTGATTTACTTGGTGATTTCAATGAGTTGGGATGTTGGAATCGGATGGTGGTGCTTGCATAAACAGGCCTCGAAAGAAAATAAAAATATAACTACATTTACTTAACACTGAATCTCTACTTTTCCATACGTAGCTGGTTGTAAATTGACAATTGAGCTCAATGAGTAGCTTGTGTAAAGCAAAATCTGAGTACATAATTGTGTTGTGCTATTGATGGTGGTTGTTTGTGGTGGTGCGGTGTAAGGTGGTGCTTTTATTTCTGTGTGCTCTTACAGTATATACGATTGAGTGTATATATGAATATGTTGTGTATAGAACAATATGACCGACCTGTGCGACAGTGAGTCAGTTTGATTCATTTCAGGACTGTAAAGAGCTATAAAAGGCTGCAGCAACTAACCGGCCGGAATAGTAGCTTCGTAGCACTGCTGTTGGTAACACATCTAAAATAAGCCTTAAAATACAAAAAAATTTGAAAGGCAAATATTTCATTATGTTGTTTTAATAACATCAAGTCTAAAACAGCAGCAGCATCCACATTTGTTAAACAACTTTTTTAAAATTAAGACTCTTTTTTAATAAATATTGTTAAAATTTCCTTACCTCATAAAATTTCAAAGGAAATTTGTTAAAAATTATCAAAAAAAAAAGAAAGTGCTAAATTAAATGAATTTTTTTTTTTTTTTTTAAAAAGTGTAATTTTTTTTAACAAATACAAAAAGAGAAAAATCGATGCGAGCCAGCAAAATATAAAATAAACGTTTAAGTTTATTTGCTACCAAATATAAAACAAGTGCCGTATTTTGGAGAAAAGCAAGAAAAGAAAAATTTTCTTTGTGGATGCAAAAATATAAGAGAATTTTTCCGAAATCAATCAATTGTGATATTTTATAAGCTAACTAAAACTTGCTTAACGTTTTATTGTTTCTCAAATAAAATTTTAATAAATGAATATGGAGGTGTTATCCGTACAAAATCAATATCCAGCTCATTTTGCTCTAGCTACAGGTAATTACATACATATATTTTTAATTTTCCATTTAAATCAAAAAAAAAAAAAAACATCTGAGAAAAATCAATATCTTCATATGTTTTCTTAAGGGTTATAAATTTCCCAAACAAAAAAAGTTAACTAAAGTTAAAGTTAATAGGTGTCTATAAAATTTTATGTTTTCATGTATCTACTGGTTGACGGTATTGTGTATCTGTTGAGGCAATTTGTTTGTTTGGAAAAAACAACTGATTTTCAGCTGTGCTATCAGCTGGAAACAAGTTATTCCACTTTACTGTTTTACTTTTTAATAAATACATACATATACCTACATACATACATTTTGTTGGTATCTTTTGCTTGATTGTAACCTAGCCAAACCGGCCCCTATTAATTATGTATATATATATACATATATTTATATATATATATGTGTCTATCTATATTACTTTTATTAATTTTAACTTGATTTTCTGAATACACTTAGTTCTTCTTTTTGAGTGCATTTTCTTTTTAAAATTACTCATTTATACTCTCAAGTTGTTTGAAAGCCTTGTACTCTTAAAAATATCTCTTAAACGTTAGTTTAATTCGCTTGAGTTCAATGAAAGAGAAAGATAACGTTTTGGAAGCAATATATGTTTTTTCTATTTAGAATTAAAATTATTATTGAGAAATGAAAACCATACAAAAAAAAACTCAACATTTAATAAATATAAAATATTAAATATATACATTAAATCATTTTTTTTTTACTGAACTTAATTAAGAGATATGTTAAATTTTCATCCAATTGGTATTAATTTTCTTAATGTTGCTAATAGTTTTTCAATACAAAGTTAATTAGAATAGAAGAAAAACGCAAAACCATACGATTCTATGAAATTATACTTCATCGATTATTTTAAAAATAAGATTTTAAAAATATAGAAAAATTTCATATAGAAACACCGTAATCAATTATAACTAATTACATGGACCGATTAAGAATACAGAGTGGTTATGATTTTTAGAAATATATGCTTTCCTTTTCTCTACCAAGCACCATTAAAAACAAAATCAAAATTTGCATATTAATTATAGTATTAATAGCAATCTATCTGAAAAAATGAAATTATATCTACCAAAATTATAAAAATTTTAATATTAATTATTTCAAAGGATAAATTTATTTCAAAATATATATATGTATATAAGTATATATACATGGGTATATTAGAGTGATGTATTTTAGGATATTTATCAAAATATTTCGCCTCGTTTTAAAAAACCTTCCAAAAGTTATATTATGAAAATTTAATCATTGATGTTTTTGATTTTTAGTATGATTAAAAAATTTTTCTTGTTTATTACTTGAGAGTGCGAGATGTCTTAAGGCGATTTTAAGGAAAATTTAATTGATATAGTAATAATTTTTTAAGTAATTAAAAATTTTATTTTGAGTTGCGTTCTTTTTGTTTTAAGTATAATTTTTGTCACGAAAATAAATTGCTATTTAAACTTATGTATGTATATATTTTCCACACTTAAAAAATATTAATTTGTTTATATATATTATTTTAAACAAATTATTAATCTATTTCCCATTTGTTCTTGTTCCATTTTAGATTGGAAGAGTCAACTAACATTATCAACACCCTCTAATGGAGGTTCATTAAAGTCTCAGCCATCATATAAATTCATTACCTCACCGTTTAAGCCGCATCATCACATTAATCATCCACATCATCTCCAGCCGCACTATCAAAGGGCAAATAAGCAAAACATTAAAACATCTAACAATACAAAAAGCACCTTCTCCTCCTCAAACAAACTAAACTGTGATACAAAAACAACAACAAACACATTAGCAGCAGCGATAAATGTCAAACAATTGCAAACACCAGCTGTCCAAGAATTGTCATTGCGTTTATTGGACGAATTGCGTGCAGCCAAATCTCATCATTTAGCTTGCACGGAAGTATCGCTACCCTGTGATCTCACTCCACGCATAGCGTTGGATATATTACATTTAGCCCGTGAAGAAGTTAATGGTTTACGTGAGTGTACCATCTATATAGAATTCGAAGATGAACCAAATAACTCCCGGCGCATAGCAACATTGGATTTAAATAAACAACGTTCTCAAACAACTGGATATGAAATCTATGTTACTCTTCGTCAAGACCATCGTGGTTGGACTTCATTGCTACCACAATTTATGAAAAATCTATCACGTACCATAACAATAAGTCCCGAATTTAATATAACCAAACATAAGCCATACTCAAAGAGTTTGTGTTAAACGATCCAAGTGCAAAATTGAAAAATTAATATAAAAAAAAAATTGGTTGGATTAACAATTCAAATAACATCAAAACAATACTTCTATTTAAAAATATAAACAAATATTATATACGATATATACATATATAAAAAACACTCACTTATAAGACCAAATCTAAAGAAAACAAAAAACCACCCACCTTTTAAGAATACTACTTAAACAAAAAATTTAAAATACAAAAAAAAAAAAAAAAAAACAAAAATAACAAACCCAAACCCACTTAATAAAAACCAACCTGTTTTTTAAAATTTTCTAATTTTCTTAAATTATGTTTAGTACGTTAGGCTTTTAACAAATCTCATTGATACATTTGTTCAAATTAGGTTTTAATAAATAATTTATTTAAATTTTTTTATATATTAATTTAAAATTCAGAAATTAAATTTGTATTTCAAAATTGTATGTGGTATAAGTATTATATTTTTTAAAAATGGCAGCACTTATACACCTAAAAAAGATTTAAATTTCAAAAAAACTATCATGAAACGAAATGAAGTATTTGCCAAGATCTCCAACTCATAAAAATGTGATACTGATTAAGTTGCTTAGGTTAAGAAATTAAAAGTTTTAAAATAAAAACAACCAATAATACACAAAAATTCAATTCAAAACACATCCATTTTAATATTTAAGATAAACAGAATTCAAAATTACAAAATTTTATATAAAACACAAACAAACAACTCAAGGCTGCATTACTGGCTTAATGTTTAGGACCTCAATAAATTTATTAATCAATGAATAACAATTTTGAACTTTTTTAGAATAAAAAACACGAGTAAACTGCGATATATGAAAACGTCTTGATATCAAATTTCAAATTTAACAATAACGATACAAAAGAAAAGAAAATTATAAATTTTTGTATCATTTGATAAAAAAAAAAAAAAATAAAAAACAAAACAAATTAAAACAAAAAATTATTAAAAAAAAAACATTCATATGATATCTTTTAGATTGTAAGTTTTTAAATACAAACAAAAATACATATTTGTCGTCTAACCTCCCGTTAAAAAAAAAAAAAACGAAAAACAAAAGTATTTATCTATGTATTATCAAAACAAAACAAGAGAACAAAACATCAAACACTACAACAACAAAATTATATATCACTTTATTAAATATTAATGTGAAAACAAAAACATAAAACAAGCAAATATATTTTTTTTAATTAAAATTTTTGTGCATATTCTTTAGGATTTTTCTTAAAACATTTATTATTAATATTGTCATTAAAAACCTTGTTTTTGTAAAATTATATTGATCACTGATCGATCAATAAACATACAATTCAATATTATTATTATGTACTTATGTGTTATGTTTAATTTTATTTTATTTAATATTATTTTATTAGGTTTTTCCAATTATTAAACTGTGACATTAGAATTTCGTAATGAAACAAATTATTAAGCAAACAAATGAATAAATTTTAGAATAACAAATTTGCAATTAATCATTTTGTTTGAATTATTATGTACATTTGAAAACCAAACATATTTGCAAAAATAAATTTTGTATTTCTCAAGCAACATTTTCAGCTTTATAAAAAAGACTGTGAATGTTGTGTATGTAAGAGAAAAGTATTATTAAAAAATAATCACACTTTGTCTTTTTACTTGATATGTTATGTTCGGAAAGAAAACTAATATCTTTACTAAATTTCTGGGGTCGTCTAATACTTATTAAGGTGAGTTACTGACGGTACTAGTTGATTTTAGTGAAAATTAAACTTAATAAAGAGTCATGATAATCAATTTACACGATACCACTAAGTCGTATAATTTTTCGAAATAAAAATCCGATGAAATTCATCGGACTGTCATGAAGTCGTACCGACATTATTTCTGCATACTTAGGCCATTTACAGTATCACACTCAAGTCTTATGAAAACCGCTGTTTAGAATAACAAGCAAATATATTTTGCAATTTACTCGTATATTTTATTTCAACTTTCTTTGTTTTTGTTTACCTTTTTTTTTTTATATTACCAAAAAAACAACTCTGGTCCGATCGAAATGACAAGTTTTTAGAAATGTTTCTAAAACTATCGGACTTCGAAACTAAAATCCTATAGACTGTCAATTTCATTACATATGGTTTTTACATGATACGACTTTCTCATAATACTCGACTTTTTGACAGGTCGTATTACAAAGTGTGATAGCGTAAACTGGCCTTTAGGAATGAGCAATGGGTTGCTGTTGTGGTCAAAATCGTCGATTTGTCTAAGGCTTATAGTGCATTTACATCTGAGGAAAATCTAGTAGATTTTAGTTGAAATCTATTTCAAAATCTATACCGTTTACATCAAATATTTTTGACATTCTCTGAGATTTTGTTTCCAAAAAAATAAACAGCTGATTAAAATAACACATATAACAAGAAAATATTCAAAACAATAGGAAAACTTATATATGGAAAATTCTAAAAAGGAACAGATTTTATTATTATATTATATATCAAAAATGAAAAAAGCACAAGCTGCGATAGAAATTTTGCGAAAAAAACTCAGCATTAAATAAAAAATAAATTCATTTTTCACAATTATTATTTAGCAGATTGGAATGAGCACTTTTCAATTACGAAATATATTTTTATTATAGACCATAATTTTTTTTATTAATAATTCATATTTTATTTCCTTTTGATTGAAGTTGTTTGCTTTTGTTTTTTTTTTTTTTTTTAAATGTCAATTTTTCAGTCACCGCGTTAAACATTTCTACTACAATATTAAAAAAACACAATAGTGTCATTTGGTAGTGCCCAAGTTTGACAAGATTTTGTGAGATTTTGCTAAAATCTAGTAACGAGCTAGATTTTATTTTTTATGGGAAATCTAGTAAAAATGAGCTAGATTGTGCACTATTAGCTAATAGAAAGAACGATGTCAAATTTTTTCAAGCAAAAAGAGCCAATTTCATTAAAGATATATTAAATACAAATAAATTTTATTACAGCTTTTCATTTTCAATTTTATATTTAGCACAACATTAATTTTATATTTTTATAGAAAATTATCGAAATTATATATTAAAGAAATTTAAACTACATAGTAAGAGTTTTAAATTCGGCTGTGCCGGATCTTTGGTACAATACATGTGAAAAAAGTGCTTTGGCTTTATTGGTTTAGAAATTTGTTTTATTAGTATTAGTTGTGTAGAAAGAGCCAAATAAAGTACAATATTAATATTTTTACAACATGGTTTTTAAATTTCTGACATTATAAAGTTCTATTTGGAAAACAGCTGATATCGCAAAGCACTAATTTTTGGTTTTGCTATTACTTTGCCATCGCTTTAGAATCAATTGGTCCGAGTGTATATCGATATTGTCCATTGGCAGAGGTTTTAAAATGCAAAAGTCATTTCCTTACCCAGTCCTTAAATACCTTTTATAATGTTTTGCCAGCCTTTTGCTAGCCGTACCTTTCAGACTGGGTCGGTTTTAAATGGTCATATTATCTACAAACGGAACTATACAAAAAACCCAAAATATACATGTTCATATAATAACTTCATTGGGTGTGTGATGGTTATTTTTTTTTTATTAATATTTTACATTAACTAGTCATATACATTGTATAGGTAGCTAGAATAGTTTATTGTTTTATAGAACATTAAACATAAAAATGGTTGAAGTAATATATTACACGTGAATAATAGATTCATTATAAATTCATTAACAATTGAAATTTAGGTGAAAATTAAACTTATTGTTTTAGTAATTTTTTTATTGTTTTGTTTTTAACTGAACACTTAAGTGTTACAAATTTAATTAATTATTCAATCTGCCAAACACCATGAAAATATTCATACATTCGGTTTGATTGTTTTTCCGTATTTCCACCACTTTCAGATACGAGTAGATTCAAGTGAAGCGCTTTTTTTTTTATTTATTTGTAGAAGTTGTTGGTTTTTATGAAGCGTCATTGTTTACTATAAAATCTATGAATAAATAACGATCCATATGTAAACGAAACTAGAAATAAATTAATTTTTAAAACATTGTCGAAAGGATGTAGGTGCGAGCGAGCATTTTGAACACGCATGAGTAAATTTCCGTCCACTGGGTCGTCAATTGTTGGCAATAATATTTTAAGGTATGTACATATGTAACAACAATGAACTTAGCTTTGTGTTTAGCAGATGTTTATAACCTGTGGCCCTCTAAAACCAAATAAATATTCGTTATATTGTTGAACTGCAAAGTCCCTTAAACCTTTTATATGTATACACAGGTGATTAAAATAATATATATAGTGTACGGTTTTATATACACTTAGATTAAACTGATTACAGGTTGTCGTCATTGACATAATTCCAGATAGTATGGCTTACTTATCCAAATTCAATCAATCAAAATTTAGGTTCAAAGCCTATGAATTATGAAATACTCTGTTGAGTGAATCACTTTTTCTGAAAATATCAAGAAGTTTGGAATTACCTAATAATACATATATTCAGGCATGTCACAGAAACAAATTCCAATCGAAAGTGGAATTGAAACCGTATTTGGCTTCTTCAGAAAACGTAAACCGACCAATGTTATCGATATGAAACCACTTTCAATTTCTTAAGTGGAATTGATATTCTAAGTAGCATAGATACCAAACAACTATACAGTACAACATAAAATTAATAAAAAAAAAAGCTATTGGTCTATTTATTTTAGCAAAATATAGACATTTCAATCTTTAAAATAAATTTTATTACCAATTTAAGAGAAAATCATTTTTAGATAACGAAAAATACAAAACGTCGTAAGCTTATTACTGCCACCTTTTTATTTCATACAAACCACTTTTTGTTTAGTGCAAAATATTAGTTTTTTTCTAAAAAAAAATACAACACTGACAGCAAAAAAGGTGAAGCAAAACAAATAAAAAAGAAAAACAATTGAGAAAGCATGTAAGTATGAGATTTAAATTTAAAATTTGTTTTAATTTTTTGTATTGGTAAAGGGGAAAACATCGTAGTTCAGCACAAGAGCGAATTTTTCTTGAATTCATGGAGTGCCATCAAGATATAGCTGGGAGATTCGTGAAGGGAGATCGGACTATTGTGTAAAGTCATTGGGCAGACTTGGCAGGTAAATTAAATTCTTCTGGCCCACCACCTAAATATATTAATGGCTGGAAGAAATCCTTGTTCGATTGGTAATGCCATATTAGAAAAAAGATGAGCCACAACAAACCCAAAAAACTGGTGGAGGTGGGTGCAACCAATACATTTTGAGTGATGTTGAAGAATCGAACGGAATGTTGGTTTAGTTCCTCTATTGCTGTAACAATGGATATGCCAGGCATTTTTATACTTTTTATTCATTTATTATTTTATTTATTTTAAACAAAACAATATTCAAATTTCTCTTTATTTTCTTTTCCTTTACAACAATCAGCTGTGGGTTTTTCGTTACGTTGCCATATTTAATGCACAAAAATAACCTTTTATTTTTTTTTTTCGATTTAATAAAAGCGACAAATTTCTGAGGAAGCTAAACTGAAATAGATCGATTTGGTAATACGGAATCAAATCGACTTCAATTTTATTCTGTGACATGCCTGATTATGTACTATGTATTACGTTTCCGCTGATGGTCACTCCATAAAAATAAAATCTATTAAGGGGACTTTACCTGCCACGTAGAAATAATAAAAAATATTAAAAACATTATAAAAATTTCAACATTGCCAGAACTTTTTCAAAATAGTTCTTAACGTAAAAGATAAGTGATGAATTTACTATTATAATAGTATTAATAATTATTAATAACAAGTAAGAGTGTTAAATTCGGCTATGCAGAATCGTTTAGTTTTATGTTTACATTGATATCTGGAGTTATTGCACTATTCATAACAAAATAATTGAATAAGTAAATAGTTTTTAAACTTAGTACTAAATTTTTAATATTATTATTTTTTCGATCTTTATCATTTCAAGGATTGAGTTTGAAATTATTCAGGCTCAGGATCAAAAAATTGATCTATATTCTGCATGACAGGTCATACAGCTGTTTCGGGAAGAGTCACCAACCCTCATCAATAACCAAAAGCAGTAGATAGTTTGTTTGTAAAAAGTTAGTATTAAGTTATTACAATCAACACCTAGATTTTGTAGTGTTTTTAGAGGTGTCTTTATATATTTGGTACAATGATGCGCGCTTTACTTAATTTTAACTACTCACCTGCTCAAATAATAACAACCGATATTATCCTAGTTTTACATTGGCAAATGGTTTATTTTGTGCATGATGGACACGCGGACATAGCAATATCGACTCGAGTTGTGATAAGGATCAATACCATATATGGTTTATGGGGGTCGCAAATGCATTTCTCGATGCGTAACAAACGGAATGACAAATGTTTAAATACCCTCTGCAAAATGGTGTGGAGTGTATAAAAAAATTTTCTCATTGTTTATACAATATCATTACGTGATGCTAGGACCGAATATATACATGGGGCGTTTCATGTCAAGTGACCCAACTTTTGCAACCGCTGTCCTCCGATCGGGAAGAAATTTGCACCAAAATTAGTCCTATTGGATAGTAGTTTACACACAATTTTTCACCAAGTTCGGTTGCGAACCCTCTGAGTTAGAGTGGGTCAAAATTTACATTTTGCCAAACAAGTGTTTTTTTCTCAACCATGTAACTTTTTAACTATTGTTCTTAGCAAAATTTGTCCAAGGTAGGTTAGGTAGCTATTTCTTCAATCTTTTGGAAAAAAATTCAAAAAAAAATTTAAAAAAAATTTTTTGATTTTTTTTTGCAAAATCAAAAAAATTTTTGACTTTTTTTCAAAAAAGGTTCAGCTACTGGGTTCAGCTGTTGATTTCGCTGCTGGTTTCTTTTTTTTTTGTTTTGGAAATAAATCGTATTGAGTGGAGGCAGAAAACTTTTTCATTTTTATCTTCCAACGACAAGCGGTATAAAAGCATGGTATTGAGCGGTGCCATCGATTGTTATCGCAGCATCGAATCTGATTTTCATCGTTTCCAATATTTCCTCACGCTCCTCTTTGCTACTAAAAACTATTTTAGTTTCTTTACAATAATTCTATGCCCAATGGAATAAAACAGTCGGATCTAAGATGCGATCTTGATGAAAGCACTGGATGCTATACTTCGCTGCATTTCTTTTGAGGTTTGCTCCAGTATCATTACATGCTCATTTTCCATAAGCAATAGGATGAAAATACCACTCAGCTTGCATTCCAAAATCTTTTTTATGAGCTATAAGATTAGCGAAGCTACTTCTGTTTTTAAAATGTTGACGAGCTACGTCCAAAACGTAGTATACATTATCTACTGTAAATATAGATTTTAGATATTTTAGTAGCATCTTCTGGTACTCATAAATTGCAACGGTAACATGTTCTAAATCGTGCGATATAATTGCTACATTTTTATGTTCCACTTTTTCATCTTTTATGTAGTAAATAACTGCTGTGAATATAGTTGCTTGGTGGTTATTGAAGTGGAAAGCTTGTATGTTGTCCTGAAGAACATATTTATAGTTTTTTGCGAAATCAAATGAAATAACGAATTCACCAGACTTCAAAAGTATCTTCAAACCCTTGAAGAATGGCCTTTGCTCTTTGACTAAAAAGTCATGGCTTCTCAAGTTTAGCAATCCTGTACACATATCTTCCAC